>CP092863.1:152068031-152363304 GCA_030710605.1 Cordylochernes scorpioides | reverse complement strand
AACACCTGGGGCCTGGAAGACATCTTGGTGTGAGCCGTTTGTGCGGATTTTTTTTTTTAATGTTTGCTGAAGAATGGTAAACACCAGATTGACAATCTTCCTAGATGGTATATACAGTAGAACCTCCATGAAAGGACACTAGCGCTAGAGGACACCTCTCTATAAAGGACAGTTTTCATTTGGAAAATAACCATTTTTACTGTTTAGCAACTCTCCGGTAAGAGAACACCTCTCCTTAAAGGACACTTTGGCTCTGCAATTAAGTGTCCTTTACAGAGAGGTTTTACTGTACTTATGGACAAAACTTAAGGAAGTGGAATTTTTTTTTTTTCTGAAGAAGAAAATTCCTCTAATGCTCACCAAATTTTGCACAAGTCTAACCTTACCAGTAAGTACAAAAGTCGAACTGCTTTTCACATGTATAGACATGTGGTGCACTTACAATAAAAGCAATCGCTAACTACCCACCATGATTATCTAATGGACTGTACCATGTGTACTTGGGGTATGTAAAATAAGAGATGCTGGTCTTAACCTACTGTTATGTTTTCACACCTATTATACACTCATGGACAAAACTTAAGGAAGTTGTACCTTTCAGCATGTATATCGGGATTGAGACAATAACTCTGAAAGATATTACAGTGACCTTTATTGAAGACACACGAGATAACCAAGTGTGAACAATTTCTGTCTCCTTCAAAAAAATATTTTGTCCAAGAGTGTTTTTACATCCAGTAACTGAGGAAAGGAGGTAGGTACCTGATGTTGGGCACCAGGATGGAGTTGATGCCACCAAGCTTGACATTGATCTTGAGACAGAGGTTGGAGATGGCCTGGACCAGGTGGGTCTTACTGATGGTCTTGGCTGAGACACATTGGGTGACAATGCCCAGCAGGGTGTCCCCCACCCTCTTCACCTCCCCTGCACACTTACTGTATGTAGGCTGACATACATGGCTAGAGGAGCATGAACTCATGGAATTCGTGTAATCTTTACACAAGGGGATAAGAAACAACAGGACATACATGTGTATGTAGAATTCACTCTGATGAATGGACTATTAGTTTTGTTTTATATAAATTATGTGAATAAAGAATTGATAAGGCCCAATTTGGATTATAGATTAGAAACGCAAGGTAATAAGACCAAATCACCAAATAAATAAATAGTGTGTGACGTTTCGATAACAGCGTTGTTACCATCATCAGATGAAAGTACTGGTTAAATAAATAAAAATTGTGTGACGTTTAGGTAACAATGCTGTTACTGAAACGTCACACACTATTTATTTATTTGGGTCTTATTAACTTGTATTATTTTTTAAGAGGACACCTCTCTACAAGGACAGTTTTCATTTGCAAAATTACCATTTTTACTATTTTAACAACTCTCTCTAAAGGGCTCTGCAATTAGGTGTCCTTTACAGGGAGATTCTAATGTATATATATTTTAGAAGAAAAAAAGTAGCGTTATTTATTTAAAAAAAAAAAAAATAATATTTATAATTTTCAACGATTGTGACGGTGCAAAGTTAATGACGACATATTATAACAACAACAACATCAACAACAACAACAACAACAACAAAAAAGCCTTTATTCAGGGTCACTGACCCTATACAGGATTCACCAGAGGTATGCATAAGAACAAAGCAGTGAGACAAAGGAAATAACGATATAGACAGAAGAAAAGAAGAAAAAAAAAAAAAGAAAAAACAAGAAAGAGAAAGAGGGAAGTAAGAAAAACAACACAAAAAGAGTAGCAGTAAGAAAGTGAGGAGTGAGTGTCACTTGGCCTTCTTCTGAGATATGGACTTGTGGAAACCATAAAACGCTGTAGCAATATACTTATTCTGGGTCATATTGTCAATTATTGATGGAAGTGAAGCACAGAGTTGCCCATATTATAACAGAAAAAGGTTTTAAAGAGAGAGAGAGATGGGGAGTGTAGATGGTGTAAGAACACACCTACCGTAGACAGGAGTCTTCCCGGGGAGTATGACCAACAGGAGCTGGAGGTCCAGGTATGTAGACTTGAGATAGCGGAACATGGGTTCTACTTGGTCCGGCCCGCTGGCATACTTCAGGAAGCAGGGGTGTGGGGAGATAGGCATCCCGGCCTGCTCCGAGATGCTCTTGAGGTTCTCCACAAAACTCCTGAGGGAGTCGGCCTTGCAGGTCTTGGGTGGTGCGAAACAGGCGATGGCCCAGGTGTGGATCTCAACCCCGGTGTGGAACTGCTTGCCTCGCATATCCCAGGTCCCTTGGTGGGGTACTATGGACTGTTTGGGCTGCTGTCACATCACATGTTTCTCCTGTCCCCTTGTGCAAAGATTATAAAATTCCATGAGTCCATGCTCTAATGAAATGGGTTGAAGGGATGCAGCTTTCATTGATCACATGATCCAGGCCACAATTTGGTGAAAGTCTGACTTTGCCTATAATTTGCGACCATTTCCAACATGGAAGCCTTTGCTGCAGACTCTAACATGAGTACAGACTCCTCCGTATCCCTGGAGAGGAACCCTTGCCGAGGTCCATCAAACGGATCAGTTGTGAACTCGGGATTTATAAAGAGGTCTTTCTCCTCACATTCTAACAATACTGCTGTTGTGGTCCATGACTGCTTATTCATCAGAGTTATTTAGCAGCTGGCCTTCATATTTGAAGGTTGTTCCCCTATCTACCACCTGGGGAGTACGCGCCCTGTAGCAGTCAGCTCTACCAAGAGAACTCACATATGCAAATTATAGGTAATTATATGGACCTCAGCAAGGGTCCCACTCCAGGGATACAGAGGAGCTGCGTCTGTACTCATGTTAGAGTCAGCAGCAAAGGCTTCCATGTTAGGAACGGCCTCAAATTACAGGCAAAGTCAGACTTTCACCAAAGTATGCCTGGATCATAAGGCCATGATCACGAAAGCTGCACCCCTACACCCCATTCCATGAGATCAGATAGGTAACATGGGATAAAAGGACCACATATAAAATAGATTAACTGCTTGCAACATTTTCTTTAAAAAATTTTTTTTTTTGAAAGAGTGAAAAAGTTTAAAAGATAAGTTTCTTTTTTTATTTAGTTCTAAAGCTTTCGGGCATGAAAGCCTCTCTACAGGAGAAAACCTGATACAATAAATCACTAATAAGAAACGAGTTATAATCAGATACCATTTTACATAATTTCTTAAATAGGTGGAAGAAAAATTAATTTTCATATATAATTTTTTATATACACCCATACCTCGCTTTGCGTCAGGGTTACGTTCCAAAAAAAACACGACGCAAATTGAAACGACGCAAAGTGAAAATATGTGAAGGCGCAATCAAAAACAAAGATGTTGCCATATTTTAGGAAAAAAAAAAATTAAAGACTTGAATCCAAAACAACGCAACTTCGAAAATCTAACGACACACAGTGAAAATCAGTAAAAATTAAGCAGCGACGCAACTTAAAAAAAAAAACGCAAAACGAAACGACGCAAAGCGAGGTATTGGTGTATATATACAGTAGAACCTCCCTGTATAAAGAGGACACCTAATTGCAGAGCTAAAGTATTCAGGGAGAGGGGTCCTCTTACTGGAAAGTTCTCCTCTTACCAAAGAGTGTCAAAATAGTAAAAATGGTAATATAGAAAATGAAAACTGTCCTTGAAATAGATGTGCCCTCTAGTGGGAGTGTCCTCTCATGGAGGTTCTACCGTATATACAAAGTGCGGCAAAAAAATACTATTATCTACAGTAGAACCTCCATGAGAAGAAACTCGCGCTAGAGGACACCTCTCTACAAAGAACAGTTTTCATCATCAAAATTACCATGTTTACTATTTATCAACTCTTTGGTAAGAAAACACACCTCTCTACAAAGAACACTGCAAATACACTCATGGACAAAACTTAAGGAAGTTGTACCTTTTATCATGTATATCGGAATTCAGACAATAACTCTGAAAAATATTACAGTAACCTTTATTGAAGACACACGAGATAACCAATATACACTCATGGACAAAACTTAAGGAAGTTGTACCTTTTAGCATGTATATCGGGATTGAGACAATAACTCTGAAAGATATTACAGTGACCTTTATTAAAGACACACGAGATAACCAATATACACTCATGGACAAAACTTAAGGAAGTTGTACTTTTCAGCATGTATATCGGGATTGAGACAATAACTCTAAAAGATATAACAGTGACCTTTATTGAAGACACACAAGATAACCAATATACACTCATGGACAAAACTTAAGGAAGTTGTACCTTTTCAGCATGTATATCGGGATTGAGACAATAACTCTGCAAGATATTACAGTGACCTTTATTGAAGACACACGAGATAACCAATATACACTCATGGATAAAACTTAATGAAGTTGTACCTTTTCAGCATGTATATCTGGATATTGAGACAATAACTGAAAGATATTAGCAGATACCCGAGATGACTAAGTGTGAACAAAATTGCCTCTGTCTCCTTTAGAAAAAAAAAAAAAAGACAATAATAGGATGACTGCCGACATCAAAGACTTGCCATTTCCTTTTGTCCATGAGTGTAGGTGTAGGCCTTTACAGAGAGGTTGGTATACTGTATAAAAATCCTGTTGCCCTTGCCTGGGTGTTCAATAAAGAATGGACACCAGGTAGCAAACTTACTGTGCCTCCATATTGAAGTTTGGGCGGTTGGAGAATCCTGCCGTGGACCTCCATCAGGGAGTTACTGATGTTGAGACCAAACTCCCTCACGTAGGGATCACTGTTGAAATTGGCTCGTTGGGCCTGCACTTAACACAGTTGGACTCAACAACAACAAAAGGTCACAACATTAACTTAGGTTAGCTGAAGAAGGGCTTGCTCGAAAGCTTCCTTTAACCCTTTAAGCTCTAGGGCCCGAATGCTAACTATCACTATCAGGACCACACTAATTAAGCCTAAACTGATGATCAAGTAGTTGTTAAGTTAAAAATGTTATAAATAAATAAATATGATATATAGAAGTGTTCTGTAAAGTGCAATATAATCCAGACTCCTCTCTCAACACAACACTCTGATTTTATTATACTGAAATGAGTATTTAATTTTTTAATTGGGGGTTAATTATAATTAATTGAATAATCGACTTGAATTTTTCAAAATAAGGTTTCACAAATATAAAAAGGAATTTTAGATATATACAAGGCTATTTACAAAGCTAACACTTGTGTTTAAAAGCACAGACTGGATGCAAGCCTCTCTTGCACTTTGAACATATGGTTCTAGACCTCCGCTTCAGGCCTTCTTTTGTACACTCCACACATCTACTCTCTCTCTTTTCTGGAAGTTTTTCGAGTACTTCCTGGCTTGTTGAAGTAGAACTGGAGGTTTCAAGTGATTTTTAACTAATCCATTTATTACTGAATAGTTAAAAGCCCTTCTAGAAAGCTTGGGGTTGTCTTTGGTATGCTGTTCATATAGGATGAAGGAGTTTAGGAGAGCCCTGTGGAAGATGTTGAGGATCACCTTTCTATAAAATTTTCTTCCTTTTCTTTCATCCATATATGTATACAACATTTGATCATTGAGATCTACCCCTCCCATGTAGCTATCATAGCAGATTTTCATCTGTGGGTAGTCTCTTTGGTCTGACACCTTCTTTTTGCCAGAAGAAGCATCACAAAATGTTGAGAGAAACTTCACTGGAGGTTTGCTCTTCTTTTCTTTGTAAGCCAGGGCCAGTAGATTATTATTTACCATATAAAGGGATTCATCCACACCTAATTTTGCACTTGTTAAGGTTTTAGGAAGTCCCTTCCTATTAGTTCTTATAGTACCAGTCAAATAAGTATGACTGTCCAGTAAGTCCTTGGCTAGGTTGATGCTGGTGAAAAAGTTGTCAGTTATCAAATGATAACCTTTTCCAAGTAGACTGGATTCCTGGAGCAGATTCATTGGAACATCATAGGAAAGGGACTTGATAATTGGAGATAATTTCCCTTTATATGGCTTCATTCTCAGACAATAGCCAGTTTTAGATTCACAAAGCATCCACAGTTTGACTCCAAATCGACCATGGTGCTTTTGGGGCATATATTGTCTAAGACGAGTTCGTTTTTTTAGGCACACCAAGCTCTCATCAACTGTAAGATTTTGAGTAGGCTTATAATAATATAAAAACTTGTTGTTCACATGCTCTATGAGCTTCTCAAATCTTGCAGTTGGGTTGTAATCAGGATGAGAACTTGGAACCAGGTTGAAGTCATCAATCAGAGAAAAGCAGCTGTAGAGCAACTCAAATCTCCCTCTAGACATAACTTTACCAAACCAGGGCGTCTCTAAAAGTTCATTCTTGCTCCAATAGTCCCTGATTTGGTTCTTCTTCACATTGCCCATATTGAAGATGACTCCAATAAAGGCCATCATCTCATCCAAGGTAGTGTCCTTCCAGGCCAGCTTCCTAGAAAATGGAGGCAATTTGTCCCTATTGCTTGCCAATAAAGTTTGGGCACATTTATTGGTAAAAGCCACAATTTCCTTCATCAAATTCATTGTTATGAATAACAAAAAGTATTCAATAGGCCGGATAATAGAGGGGAGAAGGTGCTGTGGGCCACAAACTTCTCCAAAAGTCAATGTTTTGGATGTGGAAAATGGAGTATAAACTCTTACCCAAGGACTTGGCTGGTTTTCATCCACTTCTTCATCAGAAAATTCATCTTCAAAAGTGTCTTCAACAATTTCTTCAAACTCAGAAGACAAAGAATAAACTTCAGTGTCCTCAGAAAATGCAGAGCATTCTGAACCGGAAGCCATTTTTAAAAAATTAAAAATAAAAAAAGGAAATCGCAAGACAAAGGAGATAAAAACACAGCTAACGTGTAGAGACAAGCCCAGAAGTGAGAAGGGAGGTGATAAAAATAGCCAGCCAAAAAAAAACTAGGGCGAGATAAAAGAACTTATGTACACATTAGCACACCTACGCGTTAGTGATTATATCAATTCTTTTTATGCGCATGCGAGCCAAGGTGGCCATCATGTGATTTCTCCCGCTGGCGAAGGTCACGTGATTTCCTCTGGCCAACAAAGATTTAGAATAAGCCATTCTGGCTTGCATTAGATACACTAAACAGGACCTTTGGGAGAGGCCGCTGCTTATCATCAAACATCTAAAGAAGCATGAACTCATTGAATTTTTGTAATTTTTGCTCAAGGGGATAAGAAACAACAACAACAGAACAGGCTATTTCAAGCAAATTGATGATGGAAAAAAATCTTCCTCACTCTAAATAGGACATGTTTTTTTTTTCTTTTGCTTATCTCTAGTACATGTGGTACAGGCCATGATAATCATTGTGGGTAGAAGTAAGAGACTGTTTTTGCTGTAAGTGCACCACATGTTTACACTTGTAAAAAGCAGTTCAACTTTGCACTTATAAATGTGCCAGAGCCCTGTTTGGTTACTTGCTCTTGCTGGTAGGGTTAGACTTTTACAAGAATCGGAGGCCAAATTGGAGCATTTTTTAATTAGAAAAAAGTACCTAAGGCAGGATTCGATCCTGGGTCTTAGTGATCGAAAACCAATGGTTTAGACCACCCTTCTACTGACCATCCTATTTATTTATTTATTTTTTGTAACACTAACAAGATTTAGAACAGGCCATTTCAAGCCATTGAAGATAGAAAATAACAACAAAATCTACCCCAACTGCCCAAAGCTGCAGCTCCAGAACCCATTTTTGGCTTGCGTTAGATGCACTAAACAGGATCTTTGGGAGAGGCCGCTGCTTATAATCAAAGAGCTCAAGGAATATGGAATTATAGAATTTGTGTAATCTTTTGCACAGGGAGATAAGAAACAACACAGAAAATAAAACCAAATCCATATTTTTGAAATGTTTGTGACATTTTGGTTACAGCGTTGTTAGCATCTCATCAGACAAATTGTCTGATGATGGTAACAACACTTTTACCAAAACATCACAAACATTTCAATAATATCGATTTGGTATCTTATTACCTTGTAATTGTACAAGATACTTAGCCCTGAATGCTTTATTGTAATTTTATTAAATATAATTCACAGAGGGCGAATGATTATTTTTTAAAAAAAGTACATTTCATTTTATAATAAAAAATGATAAAATATCAAAAGAATCCTCTTTTTCCATAGAGTCTCCAATGAGGATGTAAAGTGAAATTGGTCAGAAGAGAATGAAACGGCATTCCAAAAAGGTTGAGCTTGACATTGGAAAATGGTGTTGTTTTTGAATATTAGTTCTTTGTTGAAGCACCATTTGCATAGTTACAAGTTGACTTATTGGTGCTATGAATAGAACGTGTAGTCAGTCCAGAGATAGGTAGTCTTGTTAATTTAGACGCCATGTTTTTTTTTTTCTCATCCCTAGTACACGTGGTACAGACCATGATAATCATGGTGGGCAAAAGTAGGTGACTGCTTTAACTGTAAGTACACCACATGTCTACACATGTGAAAAGTAGTTCGACTTTAGCACTTATAAATGTGTCAGAGCACCGTTTGGTTACTTGAAATCGGTGGTGGGGTTGGACTTTTGCAAGAATCAGGGGCCATTGGAGTATTTTTTTTTTTTTATCAGAAAAAAAAGTGCCCAATGCGGGAATCAAACCCGAGCCGTAGCGGTCGAAAACCAACAGACGGCATGTTTTCTATTGTAGTGTTAACTTGGCAATAAAGGATAATTTTGCTTATGCCTAAGAGTTATTTGGTGGTTAAAATGAAGCAGCGTGATACAAAATGAAATGGCAGGTACATAGTCTTCTTCTTCTTTCTTATCTCCACTCAAACATATCAGGGTATCAAGTTGTGACCCTTGATGGTGTCTGTTTGACAACCATCATGACTGGGTGAAGTAGAATGCCTTTGTCATTAAGACTGGGAGCACTACTCAGTGGCAGGCCACTGACTTAGCTCCAAAAGAAATGACCACCTCTGACATGAGGAACAGACGGCAAGTACATAGTAATACATGGCAGTAGAAGAAAGAGTATCAGCCACCTACCAAACTGGTTATTTCCATCTTCCTATCTGGGGCAGATTTGGCTGCAGCCTGAAAAACACAAGAGACATATAAGCTATATATATAGGAAATGAAAGCATTTAAGCACAAATATTTCTTTTGCACATAAAACAAAATTTCTCTCCTTAATGGTAAGTTACATTTTGAATTATATATATGTGGCAATATAGTGATAATAATGTGGTGAGGAGAGAAATAATCACACAACGAGTTGGTAGAGGAAATAACCCAGGCAGCCAGCGAGAGAGACGGGGCGCGAGGAGCTTCCCGCTGAACGACCGTTTGTTGTGGCCACCACCCCCCGACTATCTAAAAATAGTCCTGCAGGGTTCCAAGAAAAGCCCTGCGGTCGCCCCTTGGAATGTGGCCAGTGGCCCAGATGACCGTACTTTAGCTGCGTTCTATCGACGTCTCTCTCTCGTTGACTGTAGGTTTACTTTATTATTCCTGGAAGAGCATATATTATGACATATATATTTTTTTTGGCTTATCCCTAGTACAAGTGGTACAGGCCATGATAATCATGGTGGGTAGAAGTTGGCGACTGCTTTTACTGTAAGTGCACCATATGTCTACACATGTGAAAAGCAGGAATTATAGATTATAAACACAAGGTAATAAGACCAAAATCCAAATAAATAAATACACCTATCCCCCGATTTACACGGTACTTTTTTTACACGTTTTCGCTTTTACATGGTTTTCCAAATAAGTTTTTTTTTTTTTTTTTATCGCACTATACTAAATGCTACTGTGATTGAACACATGCGCTGTGTACACATCTCACGAGGAATCCCAAGCTTATGTGCTGACTACATATTTTAACCTGCCAATGCATTTTATTTTTATTTCTGTGTACACCTATCCCCCGATTTACACGTTTTTCTCAGGAACGTATCTACCGTGTAAATCGGGGGATAGGTGTAGTGTGTGATATTTCGGTAACAACACTGTTACCATCTTCGTTCAGTACTTTTGTCTACAAACATTACAAACATCACACACTATTAATTTATTTGGATTAGGTCATATTTACTTGTAGAAAAAAATTTTGAAAAATAAATTGTTGTAAATTTTAATACAAAATGTGTAGAGAGCATTTGTAGTGAGCAGCAATGAAACAACTTACCCTGATCATGCTGGAAGTCTGGGCATCTGTGAGTTTCTTGATGCACCTCTGTCCTGCTACAATGTTACATACCTGTCACACCACAGCCATTCTACATCTGTGTAAATTATATCATTAATATAAGGCAATAATACACCATCTGTATATAGCTAATGAAATCACTTAAGACGTGAATGTTTCTCTCTTTCACACATGTTTCACACAGATAATCAAACAAAAAATAAGAAAAGATCAAATATGTGAAATAAACTCTGAGAGGAAACTGACAAAAACTATAACAAAACTTAGAACGAAACATTATAAAGGAATGACAATACATCCAGATGGCACAAGAACCTATAGAACATGTAACAACTGTCCTGGTGTGGAACTAACATCTACCCACATATTCTCATGTCCAGCAATGGCCGCAGCCTTGCAGAAAATTGACATGGACCCAGAACTTTACACACCCAAGATAGAGGACATTGCGACTGCTGTGATAGAGATGCATGGAGACATCTGAGCCTCTTCATTGGACACGACAACAACAACAACACATATATCAAACTTCTACTCCTGCCCAGAAGTCCTCCTTTACGTGGCGGGCGGAGAAGCAGCACAAGTAAGGGACTGCCCTGTAGTACGGTGTTGTGAGCCCCGAGCCAATACGGTAACCTTGAACAGGGAACTCTGAAATGTGGCTGACTAACGGGGCAATGGCATCCCTCTTTCCATGGAGACCACAATCAAACTTCTACTGTCCTTACTGCGGGGGTTCACCACTGATAAACCAAACCCTCCCAATATTTTTTCATTGCAGTAAGGACAGTAGAAGTTTGATTTATGTGTGAAGAAACATTTACGTCAAAGTGTTTTCATTTGCCAAGTACTCATTAATATTCCTAACTACATATACATTTGTACACAAGCCATGATAATCATGGGGTTGCAAAAACTTGTACTATAATAGGGCACAACTTGGATGGTGATTGTGCTACTTATCCCAAGTACATCATGACATTTGGGAGAGACCACTGCTTATCATCAAACAGCTCGATGAGTATGGACTCATGGAATTTGTGTAATCTTTACACAAGGGGATAAGAAACAACAACAACAGCTCGAGGAGTATGGACTCATGGAATTTGTGTAATCTTTACACAAGGGGATAAGAAACAACAACAACAGCTAGAGGAGCATGAACTCATTGAATTTGTGTAATCTTTACACAAGGGGATAAGAAACAACAACAACAGCTAGAGGAGCATGGACTCATTGAATTTGTGTAATCTTTGCCCAAGAGGATCGGAAACAACAACAACCTCTAGGTCAACATGGTGGGATAGTAATTGACTCTCTTCATTGTTCAAATTTTCTAAACATTTCTAAAAATAAGATAGAAATAGTAACAGTCACCAATAGATCCCAAAAACATCTTCTCTCACTTCAGGCATCCTAAGACCCCTCCATCTAACCCATTAGAAACTAGTTCATCCTTTAGAGCAGCACTTCTATGTAACAAGCTCATTAGGTTTATATTTTACAAGGTAATAAGACCAAAATCCAAATAAATAAATAGTGTGTGATGTTTCGGTAACAGTGTTGTTACCATCATCATGCAAAAGTACTGAAGGAGCAAAAAATATCATAGCATACTTTTAAATAGTTAGTACTGTTATTAAGTGGTACCAAAATGTACCTAATCATTAACTTTTAGTATTTATTGTGGTATGAGTGTTGCTATAGTCCCTATAAATTTTACATGGTGATAAAAGTAAAATAAAATGTTACCTCCCCTGTCAAAATAGACACAAAACTAAGCAATCAGCAACTATCCACTTGCAGTACTTACTGTTTTTGTCTGATGATATAACACTGCTGTTAACAAAACGTCACATACAATTTATGTATTTGGATTGGGTCTTATTATCTTTTGTGTTGCCAAAGAAGTCTTTAGCTTACATAGTGGCTAAGACATTTCTATTGCTTATTCATTAGATGGAAGATAGTTTTTGGCATCTATTTTGACAGGAGAGGTTTCTTCCTTTAGGCAAAAAGAAAAAATTTCATTTGCATAAAAGAAGGAAAAGAAAAAGTTGGTTATGAACACAAGGTAATAAGACCAAATCCAAATAAATAAATAGTGTGTGCCGTTTCGGTAACAGCGTTGTTACCATCTTCAGACAAAAGTTCAGACTGTTACTGAAATGTCACACACTATTTATTTATTTGGATTTGGTCTTATTACCTTGTGTTTATAATCTATAATCCAAATTGTGCCTTATCAAAAAGTTGTTTACTTCGAGAGGAAGGTAGGTGTGCTTGTGCTCCTGTCCAACTTGCAGACAAGGGAGGTGGGGGAACCTTAGCCTCATCTTGTACTTGTCCAGGAAGTACTTAGCCACACTGCACTCCATTGTCTGTCCGTTCTCCAGCTGTAGGGGAAACCTGTGGGGAACACAGAGATAACTTGAGGTAATATATTCCTGGTAGGTCAAAGCTCACCTTAAAGCACATTGTCTCTGCAAAATAATACAGCAAAACCTCACTGTAAAGGATAACACCTAGTTACAGAGTGTCCTTTAGGGAGAGGTGTCCTCTTACTGGAGAGTTGCTACAATAGAACTACCTCTCTGACAACACCTAGTTAGAGAGTGTCCTTTAGGGAGAGATGTCCTCTTACTGGAGAGTTGCTACAGTAGAACTACCTCTCTGACAACATCTAGTAACAGAGTGTCCTTTAGGGAGAGATGTCCTCTTACTGGAGAGTTGCTACAGTAGAACTACCTCTCTGACAACACCTAGTTACAGAGTATTCTTTAGGGAGAGATGTCCTCTTACTGGAGAGTTACTACAGTAGAACTACCTCTCTGACAACACCTAGTTACAAAGTGTCCTTTAGGGAGAGGTGTCCTCTTACTGGAGAGTTGCTACAGTAGAACTACCTCTCTGACAACAACTAGTAACAGAGTGTCCTTTAGGGAGAGGTGTCCTCTTACAGGAGAGTTACTACAGTAGAACTACCTCTCTGTGAAGGACAACACCTGTTGCAGAGACAAGGCTTCCTTAACTTGCGAGGTCCTGATGCATGCAGTAGGCTTCCTGCCAAAACCGAAACCTTTCTTCGACTTCAGTCACTGCACACATTCTTGATGTATTTCATTCAGTTTTGGCAGTTAGGTGCTGGTTGCGAGTGAAATTAACATATTTGTAAATACCTCCAAAGATATTTGAGATAGAGACTTGAATATTTGACTATAGGCTTTTCCAGATTCAACTATATATACTGGTAAAATTTCAGCCAGATTAGTAACGTATTGAGGACATGCATAGCCGACATGTAACTAGGTGTTGTCCTTTACAGAGAGGTAGTTCTACTGTAGCAACTCTCCAGTAAGAGGTCATCTCTCCCTAAAGGACACTCTGTAACTAGGTGTTGTCCTTTACAGAGAGGTAGTTCTACTGTAGCAACTCTCCAGTAAGAGAACACCTCTCCCTGAAGGACACTCTGTAACTAGGTGTTGTCCTTTACAGAGAGGTAGTTCTACTGTAGCAACTCTCCAGTAAGAGAACACCTCTCCCTGAAGGACACTCTGTAACTAGGTGTTGTCCTTTACAGAGAGGTAGTTCTACTGTAGCAACTCTCCAGTAAGAGAACACCTCTCCCTGAAGGACACTCTGTAACTAGGTGTTGTCCTTTACAGAGAGGTAGTTCTACTGTAGCAACTCTCCAGTAAGAGGTCACCTCTCCCTGAAGGACACTCTGTAACTAGGTGTTGTCAGAGAGGTAGTTCTACTGTAGCAACTCTCCAGTAAGAGAACACCTCTCCCTGAAGGACACTCTGTAACTAGGTGTTGTCTTTTACAGAGAGGTAGTTCTACTGTAGCAACTCTCCAGTAAGAGGTCACCTCTCCCTGAAGGACACTCTGTAACTAGGTGTTGTCCTTTACAGAGAGGTAGTTCTACTGTAGCAACTCTACAGTGAGAGGACACCTCTACCTAAAGGACACTATAGCACTGTAACTAGGTGTTGTCTGTTGTTGTTGTTTCTTATCCTCTTGTGTAAAGATTACACGAATTCCATGAGTTCATGCTCCTCGAGCTGTTTTATGATGAGCAGCGGCCTTCCCCAAAGGGCCTGTTTAGTGCATCTAATGCAAGCCAAAATGTGTTCTGGAGCATGTTGTCCTTTACAGAGAGGTAGTTCTACTGTAGCAACTCTCCAGTAAGAGGACACCTCTATCTAAAGGACACTCTGTAACTAGGTGTTGTCAGAGAGGTAGTTCTACTGTAGCAACTCTCCAGTAAGAGGACATCTCTCCCTAAAGAACACTCTGTAACTAGGTGTTGTCAGAGAGGTAGTTCTACTGTAGCAACTCTCCAGTAAGAGGACACCTCTCCCTAAAGGACACTCTGTAACTAGGTGTTGTCAGAGAGGTAGTTCTACTGTAGCAACTCTCCAGTAAGAGGACATCTCTCCCTAAAGGACACTCTGTAACTAGGTGTTGTCAGAGAGGTAGTTCTACTGTAGCAACTCTCCAGTAAGAGGACACCTCTCCCTAAAGGACACTCTGTAACTAGGTGTTGTCCTTTACAGAGAGGTAGTTCTACTGTAGCAACTTGATCTCCTTGGTGAACTTAAGCCTCTGGGACTCTGTCAGGGGCCGTCTGGTGTCTGTCAGGTCCACCTTGGTCTGACTCCCGGACTCCCTAAAGGACACTCTGTAACTAGGTGTTGTCAGAGAGGTAGTTCTACTGTAGCAACTCTCCAGTAAGAGGACACCTCTCCCTAAAGGACACTCTGTAACTAGGTGTTGTCAGAGAGGTAGTTCTACTGTAGCAACTCTCCAGTAAGAAGACACCTCTCTCTAAAGGACACTCTGTAACTAGATGTTGTCCTTTACAGAGAGGTAGTTCTACTGTATACAGAACAAGTTTAGTAGAATGGTCCTCAACTTACACCTGTTGCTGGGCAGCCTTGCGTGTCACGTTGCACACTCTGTACTTGCGCCTCATCGCGCCGCAGTGAGTGATCTCTATTTTCAGTCCCTTGATCTCCTTGGTGAACTTAAGCCTCTGGGACTCTGTCAGGGGCCGTCTGGTGTCTGTCAGGTCCACCTTGGTCTGACTCCCGGACTCCAGGACTTCGTACAAGTAGTCAATCACCTGCTGGGACTTGTAGAAGGCTGTTGCAGACACTGCATGGGAACACACCGACGATATTGGAATTTGATCATTCTATATATAAGATATAAAAGGGTTTCTAACCCTAAATAGAGTATAAGTCTTTTTCAATTAAAATGGCTTTACTATATTTCAACTTTAATTAAAAAGGCATATATTGGATCAAAAAAATCCTTTATTTTACCAATATTTTAAAATGTTATAACATCTTGATAAAGGTTGGCGTTCAGCCAACTGAAATATTGGTAAAATAAATTATTTTTTGATCCAATATATGCCTTTTTAATCAAAGATTTATCTATGGATTGCTCTATTTTCAAAAATATATATTTCAACTATTTCTCGAATTCAAATTTATTCGACTATAATTCAACTGAAATACCTCCCCTTTCCCTTGGGTTTTTGAATTAAAGAGATTTGACTGTGAATATGGTGCATTAAGGAAATTTTTTGTCCTTCATTAATTCTTGAAACTATCTAAATAAATGAAATATTATAAATTTTAATGATATCCCTTTTTTTAAATGCATTATAGAAATAAAAAAATTATTACAGTCCAACTGGTTTAATTCAAAACTCCAAGGGATCAGAATTTTCTGTTGAATTACACTCATAGACAACAACTTAAGGAAGTTGTACCTTTTACCATGTATATCAGGACAATAACTCTGAAAGATATTACAGTGACCTTTATTGAAGACACACGAGATAACCAATATACACTCATGGACAACACTTAAGGAAGTTGTACCTTTTAGCATGTATATCAGGACAATAACTCTGGAAGATATTACAGTGACCTTTATTGAAGACACACGAGATAACCAATATACACTCATGGACAAAACTTAAGGAAGTTGTACCTTTTAACATGTATATCGGGATTCAGACAATAAATCTTAAAGATATTACAGTGACCTTTATTGAAGACACACGAGATAACCAATATACACTCATAGACAAAAACTTTAAGAAGTTGTACCTTTTACCATGTATATCAGGATTCAGACAATAAGTCTGAAAGATATTACAGTGACCTTTATTGAAGACACACGAGATAACCAATATACACTCATGGATAAAACTTAAGGAAGTTGTACCTTTTACCATGTATATCAGGATTCAGACAATAACTGAAAGATATTTCAGTGACCTTTATTGAAGATATACGAGGTTTTGTTAACAAAATTGACTCCAAGAGTCCAAATCAGATTTAAGAGTGGAAATTTCTTATCATCAATGTTGATTTTCTACATAATGACATTAGAGGTCATGTCAGTTTTGATTTTCAAAAAGATGGATGGTCATCTGTCAAACAGACTATTCTTGTGAGGAGTTTTTTGTGAAACCCTTTAGGTTAACATTATAGGGGGTCGGTGTAAGGATGGTCTATTCCGTTGGTTTTCGACCGTTACAACCTGGGATATTATCCCACATTGGGCACTTTTTCTGGTTTAAATGGCCCCCGATTCTTGCAAAAGTCCAACCCCACCAGCGTATGTAAGTAAAACCAAACAGGGCTCTGGGACATTTGTAAGTGAAAAAGTAGAACTGCTTTTCACATGTATAGACATGTGGTGTACTTACAGTAAAATCAAGTCGCTAACTACCCACCATGATTATCATGGCCAGTACCACGTGTACTAGGGATAAGCAAAAAAAAAAAAGAAAGAAAACATGAAAGCATTGAAGCAAGAATGTTTTTCTCTTTTTTTTTTTCTTTCTCAGCTGTGTTTGGAAGTTAAGTTTTTATTAGATGCTATGTGTGTCATTTTTTTGATTTTCATAAAGGTGGTTGGTTTTTTTGTCACACAGGTTATTCTTGAGAAGTTTTTCGTGATACATTTCAAGTTGACAATTATAGCCATGGTTTCTGTTGAGGGTTCAGGTGAGAATCCTCACGCCACTTCGCGCCTGGCGGCGGGAACCGGCCGAGACTGGGAACTGGGGGGTTTGGTTTTGGCTGCAAGCGGAAGTATCTCCGCGTCTGGCTGTGTGTGGTGATCTCCTTATGTTCCGGGACTGGTTATAAATAAAACCGGTACCAAGGAAGCTCCGATGACTCAGAGTGGATTATTGACAAAACAACGGGCACAACACAACAGTTTGTGAACATCTATCTTTGGTACATGATGGAGAGGTGGGAATACCGTCAATGTTGAGCAACATCTTCCACTGGCTGGGACGTACACTCTGGTGGAAGCCAAACCACACCTCCCTGCCTTCTCCCAGTGGCTCTACGTAGACTTCTGGTGGTGAGAAGAAGGAACGGCCAACCGGGGTGTACCTGCAGGACATGCCAACAATGTCAGGCACAATTTGGATTACAGATTATAAACATATGGTTGCTGTCTTATCCCTTTGTGGAAAGATTACACTTATTGTTGTTGTTTCTTATCCCCTTGTACAAAGATTACACAAATTCCATGAGTCCATGCTCCTTGAGCTGTTGTTGTTGTTTCTTATCCCCTTGTACAAAGATTACACAAATGAAAGCTACACCCCATTCCCTGAGATCAGATATTGATTTGCATGCTGTATTTTGGCTTGCATTAGATGTACTAAACAGGACCTTTGGGAGAGGCTGCTCAAACAGCTCAAGGAGCATGGACTCATGGAATTCATGTAATCATTACACAAGGGGATAATAAACAACATCATCATCGACTCTATTGACACATCCATTAATGAGCTCTACTCATCCCCTGCAGAACACAAGTCTCGAGCATTTATTTTATTTCAAAAAGAATCATACGCATGTGGGGGAGAAGTCCGACCACACCTCCCTGCGGTCCCCCCTGGACCCTTGGAATATTCGACCAAATTCTGGTCCAAGGTGACTAACGTGGCAACGGCACCCATTTTCCAATGAAGAGCAAGATAGTGGATATTGCTGCTGCTGTGATGGAGATGTATAGAGACATCTAAGACTCTTCTTTGGACACGACAACAACAACAACAATCATACGCATCAAAAATAGTTTATATTCCTTATAACAAAAGACATGCATCATATAAACAGTCTCTCACTCTTTCAATACAGATTTCTTTTGTACTTTGCATTACATATGGAGAAACGGGGGTTCAGTAGAAGGGTGATCTAAACCGTTGTTTTTTAAACCGCTATGACCAGGGTTCAATTCCCAGATTGGGCACTTTTTTTCTGATTGAAAAAAAAGAAATTCCAATGGCCCCTGATTTGAAATGAGGCTCTGGCACATTTGTAAGTGCAAAATTCGAACTGCTTTTCACATATGTAGAGATGTGGTGTACTTACAGTAAAAGCAGTCGCCTACTTCTATCCATCATTATTATCATGGCCTGTACCATGTGTTTTCTTTTTTTTTTTGCTTATCCATAGTACACGTGGTACAATCCATGATAATCATGATGGGTAGTTAGCGACTGCTTTTACTGTAAGCGCACCACATGTCTACACATGTGAAAAGCAGTTCAACTTTTGCACTTACAAATGTGCCAGAGTCCCGTTTGGTTACTTGCACTCGCTGGTGGGGTTGGACTTTTGCAAGAATCGGGGCCTATTGGAGCATTTTTTTTTTTTTTAAACAGAAAAAAAAGTGTCCAATGCGGGATTCGAACCCGGGTCGTAGTGGTCGAAAACCAAACGGTTTAACCTGCCGTACCACGTGTAGTAGGGATAAGCAAAAAAAAAAAACATATGGAGAAACACAAAGAAGGAGTGTTTACATCAAGCTGGGGAGTTGCCTCATGATGACATCCAAGGCCTGCACAGTGTCCAAGGGGACAGTACGTGAACGTCCTTCCAGTACATCCTCCAGGGCACAGAGCGACACCTTGGCAGCCCACTGGAGTGTCACCAGGAACTCCCTGTCCTTGCCTTCACCAGGGAGGTTCACCTTCACTTCCAGCTTCACACACACCGGTTCAGCCTGAGTGGTGGCAACAGACGGCATTCAATCAACTATAGGGCAACTATTAAACTGTTGAATCCTGCTAGCTATAAATTTCTAAATTCAATTCTTATTTAGGCAAAATTTAATTATTGTAATACAGTAGAAAAACCTCCAGGAGAGAATACTCACGCTAGAGAACACACCTCTCTACAAAGGACAGTTTTTTGTTTCCAAAATTACCATTTTTACTAAATAGCAACTCTCCAGTAAGAGGACATCTCTCCATAAAGGACACTATCTCTGTAGATAGGTGTTGTTCTTTACTGTAGCAACTCTCCAGTTAAGAGGACACCTCTCCCTAAAGGACACTCTGTAACTAGGTGTTGTCCTTTACAGAGAGGTAGTTCTACTGCAGCAACTCTCCAGTTAAGAGGACCTCTCCTTAAAGGACACTCTGTAACTAGGTGTTATCCTTTACAGAGAGGTAGTTCTACTCTAGCAACTCTCCAGTAAGAGGACACCTCTCCCTAAAGTACACTCTGTAACTAGGTGTTGTCAGAGAGGTAGATCTACTGTAGCAACTCTCCAGTTAAGAGGACACCTCTCCTTAAAGGACACTCTGTAACTAGGTGTTGTCCTTTACAGAGAGGTAGTTCTACTGTAACAACTCTCCAGCAAGAGAACACCTATCCCTAAAGTACACTCTGTAACTAGGTGTTGTCAGAGAGGTAGATCTACTGTAGCAACTCTCCAGTTAAGAGGACACCTCTCCTTAAAGGACACTCTGTAACTAGGTGTTGTTCTTTACAGAGAGGTAGTTCTACTGTAGCAACTCTCCAGTAAGAGGACACCTCTCCCTAAAGGACACTCTGTAACTAGGTGTTGTTCTTTACAGAGAGGTAGTTCTACTGTAGCAACTCTCCAGTAAGAGGACACCTCTCCCTAAAGGACACTCTGTAACTGGGCATTGTCCTTTACAGAGAGGTAGTTCTACTGTAGCAACTCTCCAGTAAGAGGACACCTCTCCCTAAAGGACACTCTGTAACTAGGTGTTGTTCTTTACAGAGAGGTAGTTCTACTGTAGCAACTCTCCAGTAAGAGGACACCTCTCCCTAAAGGACACTCTGTAACTGGGCATTGTCCTTTACAGAGAGGTAGTTCTACTGTAGCAACTCTCCAGTAAGAGGACACCTCTCCCTAAAGGACACTCTGTAACTAGGTGTTGTTCTTTACAGAGAGGTAGTTCTACTGTAGCAACTCTGCAGTTAAGAGGACACCTCTCCCTAAAGGACACTCTGTAACTAGGTGTTGTCAGAGAGGTAGTTCTACTGTAGCAACTCTCCAGTAAGAGGACACCTCTCCCTAAAGGACACTCTGTAACTAGGTGTTGTTCTTTACAGAGAGGTAGTTCTACTGTAGCAACTCTCCAGTAAGAGGACACCTCTCCCTAAAGGACACTCTGTAACTGGGCATTGTCCTTTACAGAGAGGTAATTCTACTGTACCTAAAATTCTGTTTTTATCTGTGTGTGTGTGTTGAATAAATATTGAATAATTACCCCATAATAGTCACCTTCATTGGAAAAAAAAAACACCATCCAGGGATATAAGTTCTTGTATGAAACTTTTATCACGCAAGCTCTCAGGACCTTGGAGTCTTTCTGTTGTTGTTTCTTATCCCCTTTTGCAAAGATTACACAAAATGGATTCAGACAATAACACTGAAAGATATTTCAATGACCTTTATTGAAGACAGACAAGATAACTAACTTAAGGAAGTTGTACCTCTTTACCATGTATATCAGGATTCAGACAATAACTCTGATAGATATTACAATGACCTTTATTGAAGACAGACAAGATAACTAACTTAAGGAAGTTGTACCTCTTTACCATGTATATCAGGATTCAGACAATAACTCTGATAGATATTACAATGACCTTTATTGAGACAGACAAGATAACTAACTTAAGGAAGTTGTACCTCTTTACCATGTATATCAGGATTCAGACAATAACTCTGATAGATATTACAATGACCTTTATTGAGACAGACAAGATAACTAACTTAAGGAAGTTGTACCTCTTTACCATGTATATCAGGATTCAGACAATAACACTGAAAGATATTTCAATGACCTTTATTGAAGACAGACAAGATAACTAACTTAAGGAAGTTGTACCTCTTTGCCATGTATATCAGGATTCAGACAAAAACACTGAAAGATATTTCAATGACCTTTATTGAAGACAGACAAGATAACTAACTTAAGGAAGTTGTACCTCTTTACCATGTATATCAGGATTCAGACAATAACACTGAAAGATATTTCAATGACCTTTATTGAAGACAGACAAGATAACTAACTTAAGGAAGTTGTACCTCTTTAGCAGGTATATCAGGATTTAGACACAATAACTCTGAAAGATATTAGAAACACAAGGACCTGTATTGAAGACACACGAGATAACCAAGTGTGATGACCGGCAACATCAAAGACTTTCTACTTCCTTTTGTCCATGAGTGTAAATCTCACCTTGTCTTTGCCGAAAGGAAGCTCTGTTCTGGTGTACATGTTCTTCTTCCCATCATAGACTGGTTTGAGGCCGCTGAAGATCTTGGCGTAGGTAGCTGTCATGGTCTCCACTACCTCCCTGAGGGCAAACACAGCTGGATGAAATACTTGGGTTCAAACATAACATTACAGGTGATAAGGCACTATTTGGATTATAGATTATAAACCCAAGGTAATAAGACCAAATCTAATGATAAGGCACTATTTGGATTATAGATTATAAACACAAGGTAATAAGACCAAATCTAATGATAAGGCACAATTTGGATTATAGATTATAAACACAAGGTAATAAGACCAAATCTAATGATAAGGTACAATTTGGATTATAGATTATAAACACAAGGTAACAAGACCAAATCTAATGATAAGTCACAATTTGGATTATAGATTATAAACACAAGGTAATAACACCAAATCTAATGATAAGGTACAATTTGGATTATAGATTACAAACACAAGGTAATAACACCAAATCTAATGATAAGTCACAATTTGGATTATAGATTACAAACACAAGGTAATAACACCAAATCTAATGATAAGTCACAATTTGGATTATAGATTAGAAACACAAGGTAATAGCACCAAATCTAATGATAAGGTACAATTTGGATTATAGATTACGACACAAGGTAATAAGACCAAATCTAATGATAAGGTACAATTTGGATTATAGATTACAAACACAAGGTAATAACACCAAATCTAATGATAAGTCACAATTTGGATTATAGATTACAAACACAAGGTAATAACACCAAATCTAGTGATAAGTCACAATTTGGATTATAGATTATAAACAAAAGGTAATAACACCAAATCTAGTGATAAGTCACAATTTGGATTATAGATTACAAACACAAGGTAATAACACCAAATCTAATGATAAGGTACAATTTGGATTATAGATTGTAAACACAAGGCAATAAGACCAAATCCAAATACATAAATAGTATGTGACGTTTGGGTAACAGCGTTGTTACCATCATCAGACAAAAGTTCTGAATGATTAAGTTGAGAGCCAAAGTGTTTGTTAGGGAGAGGTGTCCTCTTACTGGAAAGTTACTATAGTAGAACTACCTCTCTGACAACACCTAGTTACAGAGCCAAAGCTAGAGAGAAGTTAAATAGTAAAAATGGCAATTTTGCTTGAAGAAACTGTCCTTTGCAAAGAGGTGTTCTCAAGACAGTGCTCTCAAGAGGGAGAGGAAGACCCAGAAGATGGAGATTAACCAAATTAGATTCATCATCAGATTGGCCCCAGGAAGAAACAAGGACAAATTGTTCATCAATTTATTTTTTACTTAATTCACAAGTACATGTGGTACAGGCCATGATAATCATGGTGGATAGTTAGCGATTGATTTTACAGCAAGTGCACCACATGTCTACACATTATAGAAGGCAATTTGATTTCTGGACTTACAAAGGGCCAGAGCCATTTTAGCTTCATGCAATCCCTGGTGGGGTTCAAATTCGGCAAGAATTGAAGCCCCAGTTAAGAATTTTTTTTTTTTCTTTAAAAAAAAAAAGAAAGTTCCCAATATGGGACTCAATGCTGGATAATGTTTGTAGAAAAATCAATGGTTTTTACAGTAAAACCTCCTTGTAAAGGACACCTAATAGCAGAGCCAAAAGTGTCTTTTAGAGAGAGGTGTCCTGTTAGAGGAGAGTTGTTAAATAGTAAAAATGGTAATTTTGCAAATGAAAACTGTCCTTATAGAGGAGTGTCCTGGAGAGTGAGTGTTCACTTGTGGAGGTTCTACTGTACCACCAAATCCTGGAGAGAAGTTATTCAGTGATGAACTTCCAGTAATGTGGAAGAAACAACCAATCAGAAACTAAAGAAAAGCTGATGAATCACTGGGTCAACTGGAAGCCTCAGCTGTAACCGGAACTGTTGGTAATCACCACCAGATCTGATGACATCTCCCTCTCCTCCACCCTGATAGAATGTGATTGGATCTCCTCAACTAGCCATAGTTTGGTGGCTGGCAGTATTCCTGTCCTCTCAGAGCTTCCGTTCTATGGCTAGTCTGTTGATGGTATCGTAGCTCTGAGAGGACAGGAATACTGCCAGCCACCAACCTATGGCTGGTTGAGGAGAAATAGATAGACCCTACCTTTCTATGGCTAGTCTGTTGATGGTATCGTAGTGTCTATCTATTTCTCCTCAACCAGCCATAGTTTGGTGGCTGGCAGTATTCCTGTCTTCTCAGAGCTTCCGTTCTATGGCTAGTCTTTTGATGGTATCGTAAGGTCTATCTATTTCTCTTCAACCAGCCATAGGTTGGTGGCTGGCAGTATTCCTGTCCTCTCAGAGCTACCTTTCTATGGCTAGTCTGTTGATGGTATCGTAAGGTCTATCTATTTCTCCTCAACCAGCCATAGTTTGGTGGCTGGCAGTATTCCTGTCCTCTCAGAGCTACCTTTCTATGGCTAGTCTGTTGATGGTATCGTAGGGTCTATCTATTTCTCCTCAACCAGCCATAAGTTGGTGGCTGGCAGTATTCCTGTCTTCTCAGAGCTTCCTTTCTATGGCTAGTCTGTTGATGGTATAGTAGGGTCTATCTATTTCTCCTCAACCAGCCATAGGTTGGTGGCTGGCAGTATTCCTGTCTTCTCAGAGATTCCTTTCTATGGCTAGTCTTTTGATGGTATCGTAAGGTCTTTCTGTTTGTTGTTTCTTATCCCCTTGTGCAAACATTACACAAATTCCATGAGTTTTGTTCTCATGGAATGGGGTGTAGGGGTCCATCGTTCATTGATCATGGCAACATGATCCAGGCACACTTTGGTGAAAGTCTGACTTTGCCTGTGATTTGAGGTCGTCATTCATAACATGTAATAGATGCCTTTGTTGCAGCCTCTAACATGAGTACAGATGCAGTTCCTCTGTATCCTTGGAGAGGGCCCTTGCTGAGGTCTATCAACCAGAGAGTCTATCTATTTCTCCTCAACCAGCCATAGGTTGGTGGCTGGCAGTATTCCTGTCCTCTCATAGCTTCCTTTCTATGGCTGGTCTTCTGATGGTATCGTAGGGTCTATCTATTTCTCTTCAACCAGCCATAGACACAAGGTAATAAGACCAAATCCAAATAAATAAATAGTGTGTGACATTTTGGTAACAGCATTGTTACCATCATCAGACAAAAGACTGAACCAATTTTATCTGATGATGGTAACAACACAGTTACTGAAACATCACACACTATTTATTTATTTGGATTTGTAGTCTTAATACCTTGTATTAGACATAGAGGTACATATATGCTGATGATAAGAAGAACCTATCATTAAATGACTTCCTTATGGAATTAAGAACAAAGTGACCACATTAAGAGGCAACCTTTTTCCTGTGTGTATGGTTGTCCTTTAATTGTACAATCTTGAAATTTTGAAAAGTAAAACAAAAATAGCTAAACCATGGCTATAGTGAACTGTGGCTATAGTAAACTAAAAGTTCAACCTCATTGTGGGGTTCACTATAGACAGCCTTATTGTATCTCTTTACACTATAATAAGCACTTTATTTATATCCTATTTCCAATCTATTGGTTCACAACAAGCCAATACGATTATGGAAAACCATCTTTTAATTTCACTTCTGTAATTTTCATGCATTTTATTTTTCCTTCCTCATTTTCAATGTTATATGTGTACCATTTTCTCATGTCTTTTCCAATCTATTGGCTCACAACAAGCCAATATGATCAAGGAATATCGCCCTTTTATTTCTTACTTTTTTAATATGCATTCATTTTATTTTCCTTCCTCATTTTTAATATTATATGTGTATTTTTTTTTGTCTATTTCCAATCTATTGGTTCAAAATAAGCCAATACGATTATGGAACCTTTTTTTCTCTCTTTAACAATCAAAATACAACAGAAATCTAATTATTTTATATAATATATATATGGTAATTTAAACCAACAACCCTATATTGTATAATTACTTATAACAAGATTGTCATGTTGTATATAGACACACATCTATAAATAATTATGCGCATGATTAATCTGTGTCATTGCATCACCATAAGTAATGTACTTTGTACAAATTAAAGGCGAATAAATAAAACTATGTAATAGATTAAGAGCTAAGTTAAAGCAAGATTGAGAAATTCAAAATCGTCTAAATTCGAGACAACCCTAAAGAGGAATTTAGCGAGTCGTTGCCATCAAGGTCAAAGGGTGCAGAATGCCCCAGACGTTCAAAGTTCAAATTCGCAGATGTCTCCCCCCCCCCCCCTCCTCGGGGATGGTATATAAACACCTCGGTTTTAGCCGACAATAGTTGGTTAGTCAGCAGTCACCCCTTTCACCGTCGGTCGTAGCCAGGACCACCTCATCACCATGTAAAACAGTAAGAAATACTCTAAATCTCCATCTTGCTTAGCTCAACTCCTATCTGTTCATGGAACCTTCCTACTACAGCTGTGTCTCTTCGTTTTGTGTGTGTGGACATTCCCAAGCTTTCCGCTCTGCCTCGACCACGACTGCCTGTACTCTGTGAAAACTGTTAAAGGTCTTCCAAAGTGCAGAGAGGTACTGGAAAACTCTCCACGCCCTGACTGTCCCTCTCGGCTACTACAGGTTTGACCACCGGTTACCACAGCTTATAGCGAGAGTCGACAGGATTCTACAAGAGGCTACCAGACCTCACACTATATTACAGAGAGTCGACAGGATGACCACAACGAAGAAGGTAAGAAGCCTGTCCAGATAGAAAAGAGAGAAAGAGCCAAGATGGAGGAACAACCCGCCAGTCCAACGAAACGATCAAGCAATCTCCCCGCCAACAAGAGACTATATATCAGGAGCAATCTGTCAACACCCCAACGACACAGCCGAAAATCCCGCAAAATAAGCCGGTGAGACTTTCCCCCTTCGGCCTTACAACGCAACCATCTTCCAGGCGACATGCCGCCGTCACCAAACAGAAGTCACAAGCTTCTACAAGCTCTACTTGGAGCGTCTTCCCCATCATCAGGACGACAACTAAAGACCAAGTCTCCTGACTAAACAATCCTCAAAACTGTGAGTTTTTAAAAACTTTCTCCTCATGCTCACAACTTGATTTTCCATAAGTTTAATGTTTATTTTCACTGTAATCATTTTATAAAATCAATTTTTACCATTTTTATATCATTTAAATTCAAATTTTAAATCTTTTACACCCTCATTTATCAATTTTTACCTCATTTTAAGCAACTTATAAATTTTAATTCATTACTTTCAATTTGACATTTAAAAAAAAAATCATTATTTTTTTTAATTACTCGAATCATAATTCTAAACTTATTTGTGTGTTTTTCTTAATATCTTATTTTTATACCAAAACACCAATTTTTTAATCAAATGCTCAAAACTTTGCAAAAATCATTTTTATGTTCAATATTTTATATAAACGCCCCATTCAATTTATAAGTCACTATAACGGCATTACCCCTTTTACAAGGATAATATTTGCACTACCATAATCAACGATTTAAAAAATATATTCAAATTTTAATAAACATAGGTGAAACGCATTTTTTTTTAAATTGCAAAAAATCGAAAGATACAATATCTTCAAAATCACAACTAGAAAAGTAACTATCTTTCCCAAAACAAGTTAAAAATAAAAATCCCATCAACTACCACGTCAGTAGCTAAATTAAGTCACAGTCTTCCAAAACTATTACAATCGTTAGATCCCAACATAGCTACACTCACTCGTCCTTTTCTTTTACATGCATAATTATTAATTATTCACACATCTCTCTCAATAAACTACAACACACTTCCCATCACCGTCTACAATTGGCCACCATCTATTAGCGCGCGACTTAGCAACAAATCGAATTCGAGCAACACAAGCTCCGTCGCCACTAAACGTGCCACATTCACTAACAACCAAGATATCTCGATGTGTTTTGTACAACCACCACTCATGACTAGTAAATTTGTTGTTCATGATGAAACAAGTTAGATGCTGTACCAAAAACAAAGACTTCACGTGACACCTTTCCATTCAATTCACTCACTCGTGTCACACAGCATCACAACAATTTTTCTCACTTAAAAGGCCACAAAGACGCCTTCATGCCTGTGACACTACTCACCCCAAAGCGTGTCACGTCGAAAGTCACACTTTTACCCACATCTAAACCTGACATCATTGAATAACATTTTTACCGCAACAATGTCGAAACACAGCACTTACGAAAACCGAGAAAACTACCTCTTTCAAATACACCATAAAACTACCAACAAGCTTTCACCACTCTCAAAGGGAGTTTAACCAGTAAACCAGTACCCTAACGTACATTCAAACTCTCAAAACTGTACTACAACAAGGATTTCCAAAATTTCTGTTATCTGACAGAGCGCCCGCTTTTACCTCAGAAAAAATCCGCAAATTTCTAATAACACACCCCATTCTGTCACAAGTTTTCCACCCACCTATTTAATGTTCAATGTTATCCCCACAGATCTAATAATTCATCTTAATCCATACCCCGAAATAACTAGAACTAGAGAGATAGCACGCTCTCTTACTCAAAATAAGCATAAAAATGGACACTAGTTAACATACGCTCGAGACACCATGCCGCGTCACCTAAATCTATCGCCACTCTTCCCCCCCAGAGGCCCCCAGTCCTTCCATCCCCATGTCCCGCATTCCTTTTAATTCCACACATTTTTCTACAGTCGATATCTTAACCCAACTTTTAAACATTTAGATATTTGAATTTGAACAAGACCTACCTTAAATTGAACATTTTGATATTTTAATCCTGTGTAAATCCCTATTTTTTTTCTACATATCAAACATTTTACATGTTAAATTGAGATCACAATCTTTACTTATATTCTGTTTTTTTGTATAAAATATTTTATTTTTTATTTTTGCCTTTCAATTATATAATCACTAGTTTTTAATCCAACATTATATATAAAAATCAATTTTATTTTTCATAATATTATTTTAGTATTACAAAAGATATATTTGTTGTCAAAAATCACTTTAATTCTTCATTATTATCACTTTTATATATTGATTGTTTGATTTTATCCACTCAAACTTTATTCAACCACAATGATATTTCTATATTTTATTCATTTTATATTTGTTTTATACCTTTTTATAAAATGACTATGTCATCATTAACTTTCGGGCATACAACAATCTATTTCTCTAACCACTTCAGTGTACTTTACACTACTATCTTCTTAGTCATTGCTTCACATCAACGTATAAAAACGATAGTACTGCTTGACAATTTTTTGATTTCATAATTTCAACAAACTATTTGATCAAAGTTCCCCAGAATTAAAAATCCCAACTTCTGGCCTTGAACACGTTTCAAAAGTTTACTACAATCATCCCTGGAGCATAATCACCCACGCAAACACAAAGCGTCCACAACTCTCACAACTCAATTTTTTAGCTCTAGCGAACCACAATCAATCTTTGATTTTAAGTCAAGTCAGATCACCTACTGTCACTACAACAATTCTACTTAACGCATGACTCCATTTCACCCCTTTCAATCATATTAACAACTTGTTCTTCAACAACTTTTCAACGCAATAACCCTACAATTGTTACAAAGCACTGTAACCCTTATACAGGATCACAGGTGAAACATTGCCTCGGAAGACGCACAAGTCTATATCCTCGCTTTGCACCTGGACCTAAGTATTTGATTACCTGTGTAATACTTACAATTGCATATTCTTTAACCACTAACCCTTTCCAACGCCCGCCAACAATCTCTTAAAACATCATCATTATTTTTTATCAAACAAAGGTTTTATCTTAATTTCTCTTTTATATGAATATCATAACTTTTAAATTAAACATAAGTTGTATTTTTTAGAATTTGCAGATATATCCAAACAAAACAACTTGTTATAGCCCTTTTTAACCCTCACAGTTTAAATTAATTAAAAGAAATTTTAATTACTTACCTGTGTTAGAGAGGCTTTACCCGTTTAAACCCGGATAAACCCTTTCACTCCCGGGGCTCATCTATGGTAATTTAAACCAACAACCCTATATTGTATAATTACTTATAACAAGATTGTCATGTTGTATATAGACACACATCTATAAATAATTATGCGCATGATTAATCTGTGTCATTGCATCACCATAAGTAATGTACTTTGTACAAATTAAAGGCGAATAAATAAAACTATGTAATAGATTAAGAGCTAAGTTAAAGCAAGATTGAGAAATTCAAAATCGTCTAAATTCGAGACAACCCTAAAGAGGAATTTAGCGAGTCGTTGCCATCAAGGTCAAAGGGTGCAGAATGCCCCAGACGTTCAAAGTTCAAATTCGCAGATGTCTCCCCCCCCCCCCCCCTCCTCGGGGATGGTATATAAACACCTCGGTTTTAGCCGACAATAGTTGGTTAGTCAGCAGTCACCCCTTTCACCGTCGGTCGTAGCCAGGACCACCTCATCACCATGTAAAACAGTAAGAAATACTCTAAATCTCCATCTTGCTTAGCTCAACTCCTATCTGTTCATGGAACCTTCCTACTACAGCTGTGTCTCTTCGTTTTGTGTGTGTGGACATTCCCAAGCTTTCCGCTCTGCCTCGACCACGACTGCCTGTACTCTGTGAAAACTGTTAAAGGTCTTCCAAAGTGCAGAGGGGTACTGGAAAACTCTCCACGCCCTGACTGTCCCTCTCGGCTACTACAGGTTTGACCACCGGTTACCACAGCTTATAGCGAGAGTCGACAGGATTCTACAAGAGGCTACCAGACCTCAACTTATTACATATATATATATATATAAGCACTAATAACTCCGCCTTTGCCGGTCCCAAGCCCAAATGAAAAAAGAGGAAGGGGAGCAGTAACAAGCTCACTGTAAAACCTGGGCTCAGCTAGCTATGCTGATAGTACCCTGTAAGGGCTCCAGGGATACAGGATGAGTCTGTACTCCATGTTAGGAGCAGCTGCACATGGCGTCTGTTCCTCATGTTAGAGGCGGCCATTTCTTTTGGAGCTAAGTCGGCCTGCCACTGAGTAGGGCTCCCAGTCTTAATGACAAAGGCAGACGCATTCTACTTCACCCAGTCATGATGGTTGTCAAACAGACACCATCAAGGGTCACAACTTGACACCCTAATAGGATTGAGTGGAGATAAGAAAGAAGAAGATAAGCATTTTTCAAATTTGATCCTTGAATATTGTCACATAGAAAATTAGGATGTCATCAGAATGACACAGCAAATTGATTCAATTCAAGAGAACAAATTAAAATATTTATAAAAAACATGGGAAGTAATGAGGCAAGTATCAGAATATAAATCTCAAAATCTTGAAAATCTACTAATAAAATAATAAATATGATAAGGCAAAAATTGAATTATAGATTATAAACACAAGGTAATGCTAATAGGTGGATGGTAACAACGCTGTTACCGAAACGTCACACACAATTTATTTATTTGGATTTGGTCTTATTACCGATGGTAACAATGCTGTTACCGAAACATCACACACTATTTATTTATTTGGATTTGGTCTTATTACCGATGGTAACAATGCTGTTACCGAAACATCACACACTATTTATTTATTTGGATTTGGTCTTATTACCGATGGTAACAATGCTGTTACCGAAACATCACACACTATTAATTTATTTGGATTTGGTCTTATTACCAATGGTAACAACAACGCTGACACCGAAACGTCACATACTATTAATTTATTTGGATTTGGTCTTATTACCGATGGTAACAATTCTGTTACTGAAACGTCACACACTATTTTTTTACTTTGATTTGGTCTTATTACCGATGGTAAAAATGCTGTTACAGAAACGTCACACACTATTTATTTGGATTTGGTCTTATTACCTTGTGTGTAAAATAATAAATACTTTGCTAAAATATAAGGTTAGTACGGTAGAGGAAAATTATGCAAATTGCAACAGGATAACAGGAGCATGTTGTTGTGGAGATGGTCACATTCCTGAGAGGGAAGAGGAGGAGGCAATGACCAAATTAGCCGGGAGACCAAGTCAATTGAGGCCAATATTGTGGTAGGAGTTTAGATTGCACGGCCCAGATGGATTAATTTGTAAGGCATCTGATAGAATGGCAGCAGCTACGAATGGGCAAACTTTGACAGATCTGTGTATGATGCTATACCATCTCAAGATTTTCTTTGAATCTTCATAAAAAGTTAGATTGAAAGTACAAAGTTGTATTTCATCTATTCTTTCCTTCTGTGTCACATGTTCAATTTATCAGAGTACAGTAGAACTACCTCTCTGTAAATAAAAACACCTAGTAACAGAGCCTAAATGTTCTTTAGTAACTCCGCCTTTGCTGGTCCCAAGCCCGGATGAAAAAGGAGAAGGGGGAGCAGTAACAAGCTCACTAAAAAATCTGGGCTCAGCTGGCCCGGCTGATAGTACCCTGTAAGGGCTCCTAATCTAGGGATACAGAATGAGCCGCGTTTGTACTCCATGTTAGGAGCAGCTGCACATGGCGTCTTTTTCTCATGTCAGAGGCGGCCATTTCATTTGGAGCTAAGTCAGCCTGCCACTGAGTGGAGCTCCCAGTCTTAATGACAAAGGCAGATACATTCTACTTCACCCAGAAGTCTCAAGCTTTACAAGCTTGATACCCTAATATGATTGAGTGGAGATAAGAAAGAAGAATAGTATTCTTTAGGGAGAGAGGTGTCCTCTTACTGGAGAGTTGCTACAGTAGAACTACCTCTCTGTAAAGAACAACACCTAGTTACAGAGCCAAAGTGTCCTTTAGGGAGAGGTGTCCTCTTCATGGAGAGTTGCCAAATAGTGAAAAAATGGTAATTTTAGTGATGAAAACTGTCCTTTGTATAGAGGAACAGGTTTTGCTATACAAGGTCTTTTTTGTAAAAATTTTTACCTGTGCACAGTAGAACTTCTATGTGAGGACAGACACTCATGCTAGAGAATACCTATCTACAATTTAACTACATGCATAGACAAAACTTAAGTTGTACCTTTTAGCATGTACAGTAGAACCTTTCTGTAAAGGACAACACCTAATTACAGAGCCAAAGTGTCCTTTAGGGAGAGGTGTCCTCTTACCGGAGAGTTGCTAAATTGTAAAAATGGTGAATTTTGCAAATGAAAACTGTCCTTTGTGGAGAAGTGTCTGCTAAAGGGGGGTTCTACTGTATATCTGGATTCAGACAATAACTCTGAAAGATTTGACACATGAGACAACCAAGTGTAAACAAAATTGCCTTCATCTTCTTAAAAATATATATATAGATGGTCGGCAACATCAAAGACATTCGACTTCAAGTTTAGTCCATAAGTGTACATATGATAAAGGTACACAAAGAAACTGTATATTTGAGTATAGCACACACACATGACTTAACATAGGCTTACTTGTAGATTACCCATGATATCCAGTAGTATGAGACACCAGGGGTCTACTTGATGTAAGTTTTCAACAAGACATCTACATACAAAAATATAAGACCTAATCCTAATAATTTAATAGCGTGCGACGTTTCGGCAACATCATTGTTACCCTCATCAGACAAAAGAATAAATGTTTACTTCTTAATATAGATTGAAAACCCTGTACAATTTATAAACGAATAAATGCTAAATTAAATTATTTGGATTAGGTCTTATTTTCTTGTATTATAATCTATAATCCAAATTGTGCTTTATCAAGACATCTACACAACTCCGCCCTTGCCGGTCCCAAGCCCGGATGAAAAAGGAGGAGGGGGAGCAGTAACAAGCTCACTAAAAAACCTGGGCTCGGCTGGCCCGGCTGATAGTACCCTGTAAGGACTCCAGGGATACAGGATGAGCAGCGTTTGTACTCCATGTTAGGAGCGGCTGCACATGGCGTCTGTTCCTCATGTCAGAGGCGGTCATTTCTTTTGGAGCTAAGTCGGCCTGCCACTGAGTAGTGCTCCCAGTCTTAATGACAAAGGAAGATGCATTCTACTTCACCCAGTGTGGAGATAAGAAAGAAGAAAAAGAAGACATCTACATATTATATCATAGATACAATAAGGCACAATTTGGATTATAGATTATAAACACAAGGTAATAAGACCAAATCCAAATGAATAAATAGTAACTGAAAATGGTAACGAAGCACTGTTACCAAAACCTCACATACTATTTATTTATTTGGTCTTATTACCTTGTGTTTATAGCAGAGATACCTTACGACACACACTAACCTGTTAACTTTGCGAGGGCATTTTTCTGGTACAATCGTCACGTCGTAGTGGTGGAGAAAGCCCTTTGGAATGGAGATCTGGAAGTGATTGGCGTGGAGGGCAATGGGACGTCCCTCCGTGCCAACTTGGGGACGAGAGGGGCTGGTGAAGGTGGGCAGTTCTGGGGTGGAGGAGGAGGGGCTGGATTGTTCCCCCATGGTAGGGCTGGCAGAGGCTGGATCACCGTTCAAGTTGGAGTTATTAGATCTGTCCATAGCAAAAATTACAAAGAAAAATAGAGAATTTTTTTTTTCTTTTTTGTTATATCGACAGAACACTTCTGTATATTATAGTTATAATAAAATATAGGTTTCTCTGTTGTTCTTGGAATTTTTTATTTATATATATATCAATGTTTTTCATATCCAAGAATGGTAATAAAGTAGAACTACCTCTCTGTAAAGGACAACACCTAGTTACAAAGTGTCCTTTAGGGAGAGATGTCCTCTTACTGGAGAGTTGCTACAGTAGAACTACCTCTCTGTAAAGGACAACACCTAGTTACAAAGTGTCCTTTAGGGAGAGATGTCCTCTTACTGGAGAGTTGCTACAGTAGAACTACCTCTCTGACAACACCTAGTTACAAAGTGTCCTTTAGGGAGAGATTTCCTCTTACTGGAGAGTTGCTACAGTAGAACTACCTCTCTGACAACACCTAGTTACAAAGTGTCCTTTAGGGAGAGATGTCCTCTTACTGGAGAGTTGCTACAGTAGAACTACCTCTCTGACAACACCTAGTTACAAAGTGTCCTTTAGGGAGAGATGTCCTCTTACTGGAGAGTTGCTACAGTAGAACTACCTCTCTGACAACACCTAGTTACAAAGTGTCCTTTAGGGAGAGATGTCCTCTTACTGGAGAGTTGCTACAGTAGAACTACCTCTCTGACAACACCTAGTTACAAAGTGTCCTTTAGGGAGAGATGTCCTCTTACTTGAGAGTTGCTACAGTAGAACTACCTCTCTGACAACACCTAGTTACAAAGTGTCCTTTAGGGAGAGGTGTCCTCTTACTGGAGAGTTGCTACAGTAGAACTACCTCTCTGACAACACCTAGTTACAAAGTGTCCTTTAGGGAGAGGTGTCCTCTTACTGGAGAGTTGCTACAGTAGAACTACCTCTCTGACAACACCTAGTTACAAAGTGTCCTTTAGGGAGAGGTGTCCTCTTACTGGAGAGTTGCTACAGTAGAACTACCTCTCTGACAACACCTAGTTACAAAGTGTCCTTTAGGGAGAGATGTCCTCTTACTGGAGAGTTGCTACAGTAGAACTACCTCTCTGACAACACCTAGTTACAAAGTGTCCTTTAGAGAGAGGTGTCCTCTTACTGGAGAGTTGCTACAGTAGAACTACCTCTCTGACAACACCTAGTTACAAAGTGTCCTTTAGGGAGAGATGTCCTCTTACTGGAGAGTTGCTACAGTAGAACTACCTCTCTGTAAAGGACAACACCTAGTTACAAAGTGTCCTTTAGGGAGAGATGTCCTCTTACTGGAGAGTTGCTACAGTAGAACTACCTCACTGTAAAGGACAACACCTAGTTACAAAGTGTCCTTTAGGGAGAGATGTCCTCTTACTGGAGAGTTGCTACAGTAGAACTACCTCTCTGTAAAGGACAACACCTAGTTACAAAGTGTCCTTTAGGGAGAGATGTCCTCTTACTGGAGAGTTGCTACAGTAGAACTACCTCACTGTAAAGGATAACACCTAGTTACAAAGTGTCCTTTAGGGAGAGATGTCCTCTTACTGGAGAGTTGCTACAGTAGAACTACCTCACTGTAAAGGATAACACCTAGTTACAAAGTGTCCTTTAGGGAGAGATGTCCTCTTACTGGAGAGTTGCTACAGTAGAACTACCTCTCTGTAAAGGATAACACCTAGTTACAAAGTGTCCTTTAGGGAGAGATGTCCTCTTACTGGAGAGTTGCTACAGTAGAACTACCTCTCTGTAAAGGACAACACCTAGTTACAAAGTGTCCTTTAGGGAGAGATGTCCTCTTACTGGAGAGTTGCTACAGTAGAACTACCTCACTGTAAAGGACAATACCTAGTTACAAAGTGTCCTTTAGGGAGAGATGTCCTCTTACTGGAGAGTTGCTACAGTAGAACTACCTCTCTGTAAAGGACAACACCTAGTTACAAAGTGTCCTTTAGGGAGAGATGTCCTCTTACTGGAGAGTTGCTACAGTAGAACTACCTCACTGTAAAGGATAACACCTAGTTACAAAGTGTCCTTTAGGGAGAGATGTCCTCTTACTGGAGAGTTGCTACAGTAGAACTACCTCACTGTAAAGGATAACACCTAGTTACAAAGTGTCCTTTAGGGAGAGATGTCCTCTTACTGGAGAGTTGCTACAGTAGAACTACCTCTCTGTAAAGGACAATACCTAGTTACAAAGTGTCCTTTAGGGAGAGATGTCCTCTTACTGGAGAGTTGCTACAGTAGAACTACCTCTCTGTAAAGGACAATACCTAGTTACAAAGTGTCCTTTAGGGAGAGATGTCCTCTTACTGGAGAGTTGCTACAGTAGAACTACCTCTCTGTAAAGGATAACACCTAGTTACAAAGTGTCCTTTAGGGAGAGATGTCCTCTTACTGGAGAGTTGCTACAGTAGAACTACCTCACTGTAAAGGATAACACCTAGTTACAAAGTGTCCTTTAGGGAGAGATGTCCTCTTACTGGAGAGTTGCTACAGTAGAACTACCTCTCTGTAAAGGATAACACCTAGTTACAAAGTGTCCTTTAAGGAGAGATGTCCTCTTACTGGAGAGTTGCTACAGTAGAACTACCTCTCTGTAAAGGATAACACCTAGCTACAAAGTGTCCTTTAGGGAGAGATGTCCTCTTACTGGAGAGTTGCTACAGTAGAACTACCTCTCTGTAAAGGATAACACCTAGATACAAAGTGTCCTTTAGGGAGAGATGTCCTCTTACTGGAGAGTTGCTACAGTAGAACTACCTCTCTGTAAAGGATAACACCTAGTTACAAAGTGTCCTTTAGGGAGAGATGTCCTCTTACTGGAGAGTTGCTACAGTAGAACTACCTCACTGTAAAGGATAACACCTAGTTACAAAGTGTCCTTTAGGGAGAGATGTCCTCTTACTGGAGAGTTGCTACAGTAGAACTACCTCTCTGTAAAGGACAATACCTAGTTACAAAGTGTCCTTTAGGGAGAGATGTCCTCTTACTGGAGAGTTGCTACAGTAGAACTACCTCTCTGTAAAGGACAATACCTAGTTACAAAGTGTCCTTTAGGGAGAGATGTCCTCTTACTGGAGAGTTGCTACAGTAGAACTACCTCTCTGTAAAGGACAACACCTAGTTACAAAGTGTCCTTTAGGGAGAGATGTCCTCTTACTGGAGAGTTGCTACAGTAGAACTACCTCTCTGTAAAGGACAATACCTAGTTACAAAGTGTCCTTTAGGGAGAGATGTCCTCTTACTGGAGAGTTACTACAGTAGAACTACCTCTCTGTAAAGGACAACACCTAGTTACAAAGTGTCCTTTAGGGAGAGATGTCCTCTTACTGGAGAGTTGCTACAGTAGAACTACCTCTCTGTAAAGGACAATACCTAGTTACAAAGTGTCCTTTAGGGAGAGATGTCCTCTTACTGGAGAGTTGCTACAGTAGAACTACCTCTCTGTAAAGGACAACACCTAGTTACAAAGTGTCCTTTAGGGAGAGATGTCCTCTTACTGGAGAGTTACTACAGTAGAACTACCTCTCTGTAAAGGACAATACCTAGTTACAAAGTGTCCTTTAGGGAGAGATGTCCTCTTACTGGAGAGTTGCTACAGTAGAACTACCTCTCTGTAAAGGACAATACCTAGTTACAAAGTATTCTTTAGGGAGAGATGTCCTCTTATTGGAGAGTTGCTACAGTAGAACTACCTCTCTGTAAAGGACAATACCTAGTTACAAAGTATTCTTTAGGGAGAGATGTCCTCTTACTGGAGAGTTGCTACAGTAGAACTACCTCTCTGTAAAGGCCAATACCTAGTTACAGAGTGTCCTTTAGGGAGAGATGTCCTCTTACTGGAGAGTTGCTACAGTAGAACTACCTCTCTGACAACACCTAATTATAGAGTGTCCTTTAGGGAGAGAGGTCCTCTTACTGGAGAGTTACTACAGTAGAACTACCTCTCTGACAACACCTAGTTACAGAATGTCCTTTAGGGAGAGATGTCCTCTTACTGGAGAGTTGCTACAGTAGAACTACCTCTCTGACATCACCTAGTTACAGAGTGTCTTTTAGGGATAGGTGTCTTCTTACTGGAAAATTGCTACAGTAGAACAACCTCTCTGACAACACCTAGTTACAGAGTGTCCTTTAGGGAGAGGTGTCCTCTTACTGGAGAGTTGCTACAGTAGAACTACCTCTCTGACAACATTTAGTTACAGAGTGTCCTTTAGGGAGAGGTTTCCTCTTACTGGAGAGTTGCTACAGTAGAACTACCTCTCTGACAACACCTAGTTACAGAGTGTCCTTTAGGGAGAGATGTCCTCTTACTGGAGAGTTGCTACAGTAGAACTACCTCTCTGACATCACCTAGTTACAGAGTGTCTTTTAGGGATAGGTGTCTTCTTAGTGGAAAGTTGCTACAGTAGAACAACCTCTCTGACAACACCTAGTTACAGAGTGTCCTTTAGGGAGAGATGTCCTCTTACTGGAGAGTTGCTACAGTAGAACTACCTCTCTGACATCACCTAGTTACAGAGTGTCTTTTAGGGATAGGTGTCTTCTTACTGGAAAGTTGCTACAGTAGAACAACTTCTCTGACAACACCTAGTTACAGAGTGTCCTTTAGGGAGAGATGTCCTCTTACTGGAGAGTTGCTACAGTAGAACTACCTCTCTGACATAACCTAGTTACAGAGTGTCTTTTAGGGATAGGTGTCTTCTTACTGGAAAGTTGCTACAGTAGAACAACCTCTCTGACAACACCTAGTTACAGAGTGTCTTCTTTACGGAGAGGTGTCCACTTACTGGAGAGTTTCTAAATAGTAAAAATGGTAATTTTACAAATTAAAACTGTTCTTTTAGAGAAATTTCTTCTAACGTGAGTGTCCTCTGATTGAAATATGTTCTGGCATTTCTGACCCTACCCTGTAAGGGCTCCTGATCCAGGGATACAGGATGTCTGTACTCCATGTTAGGAACAGCTGCACATGGTGTCTGTTCCTCATGTTAGAAGTGACCCTAAGTCGGCCAGCTCCTAAGAAGTGCTCCTGTTCTCAATGGCAAAAACTGAGGCTTTCTATTTCAGAAATAATAAAGACAGCATCTATATTATACCATACTCAGCCTTCAATTTGTTCATTTTATTTGCTCACTGATTTGGTTCTTTACTATCAAACAAAAGATTTCGGTACTTTGATGATGGTAGCAACTCTGTGACCAAATCATCACAATTTATCAATTTGGATGTGGTCTTGTTACATTATGTTTCTAATCTATAATCCAAACTGTATCTGAATATCAAACCTGTGTTGCATACTGCACAGTGAGGAGATGTGTAAATAGGACTCCACATCCATACAGGGCTATTTCCTGTGATGAGTCACAGGTGGCTCCAATTTCATTTCACCATTGCTGAACAGTCTGCTAGAATATCTAGTCAGCTTCATATACAATAGAATCTCACAACATCCATCTACTCTAGACTTGGTGTTGCTTACCATTGTGTAGTTGTTATACAGCAGGACTACTTCTCTGTAAAGGACAGCACCAAGTTACAGAGCACTAGGTGTTGTCCTTTACAGAGAGGCAGTTCTACTGTAGCAACTCTCCAGTAAGAGGACATCTCTCCCTAAAGAACACTATGTAACTAGGTGTTGTCAGAGAGGTAGTTCTACTGTAACAACTCTCCAGTAAGAGGACATCTCTCCCTAAAGGACACTCTGTAACTAGGTGTTGTCAGAGAGGTAGTTCTACTGTAGCAACTCTCCAGTAAGAGGATATCTCTCCCTAAATGACACTCTGTAACTAGGTGTTGTCAGAGAGGTAGTTCTACTGTAGCAACTCTCCAGTAAGAGGACACCTCTCCCTAAAGGACACTCTGTAACTAGGTGTTGTCCTTTACAGAGTGGTAGTTCTACTGTAGCAACTCTCCAGTAAGAGGACATCTCTCCCTAAAGGACAGAGTGTAACTAGGTATTGTCCTTTACAGAGAGGTAGTTCTACTGTAGCAACTCTCCAGTAAGAGGACACCTCTCCCTAAAGGACACTCTGTAACTAGGTGTTGTCCTTTACAGAGTGGTAGTTCTACTGTAGCAACTCTCCAGTAAGAGGACATCTCTCCCTAAAGGACAGAGTGTAACTAGGTATTGTCCTTTACAGAGAGGTAGTTCTACTGTAGCAACTCTCCAGTAAGAGGACACCTCTCCCTAAAGGACACTCTGTAACTAGGTGTTGTCAGAGAGGTAGTTCTACTGTAGCAACTCTCCAGTAAGAGGACATCTCTCCCTAAAGGACACTATAACTAGGTGTTGTCAGAGATGTAGTTCTACTGTAGCAACTCTCCAGTAAGAGGACACCTCTCTCTAAAGGACACTCTGTAACTAGGTGTTGTCAAAGAGGTAGTTCTACTGTAGCAACTCTCCAGTAAGAGGACACCTCTCCCTAAAGGACACTCTGTAACTAGGTGTTGTCAGAGAGGTAGTTCTACTGTAGCAACTCTCCAGTAAGAGGACACCTCTCCCTAAAGGACACTGTAACTAGGTGTTGTCAGAGAGGTAGTTCTACTGTAGCAACTCTCCAGTAAGAGGATATCTCTCCCTAAAGGACACTCTGTAACTAGGTGTTGCCAGAGAGGTAGTTCTGCTGTAGCAACTCTCCAGTAAGAGGACACCTCTCCCTAAAGGACACTCTGTAACTAGGTGTTGTCAGAGAGGTAGTTCTACTGTAGCAACTCTCCAGTAATAAGATATCTCTCCCTAAAGGACACTCTGTAACTAGGTGTTGTCAGAGAGGTAGTTCTACTGTAGAAACTCTCCAGTAAGAGGACACCTCTCCCTAAAGGACACTCTGTAACTAGGTGTTGTCAGAGAGGTAGTTCTACTGTAGCAACTCTCCAGTAATAGGATATCTCTCCCTAAAGGACACTCTGTAACTAGGTGTTGTCAGAGAGGTAGTTCTACTGTAGCAACTCTCCAGTAAGAGGACATCTCTCCCTAAAGGACACTCTGTAACTAGGTGTTGTCAGAGAGGTAGTTCTACTGTAGCAACTCTCCAGTAAGAGGACATCTCTCCCTAAAGGACACTCTGTAACTAGGTGTTGTCAGAGGGGTAGTTCTACTGTAGCAACTCTCCAGTTAGAGGACATCTCTCCCTAAAGAACATCTCTCCCTATGTAGCTAGGTGTTGTCAGAGAGGTAGTTCTACTGTAGCAACTCTCCAGTAAGAGGACATCTCTCCCTAAAGGACACTATGTAACTAGGTGTTGTCAGAGAGGTAGTTCTACTGTAGCAACTCTCCAGTAAGATAACGCCTCTCCGTAAAGGACACTCTGTAACTAGGTGTTGTCAGAGAGGTAGTTCTACTGTAGCAACTCTCCAGTAAGAGGACATCTCTCCCTAAAGGACACTCTGTAACTAGGTGTTGTCAGAGAGGTAGTTCTACTGTAGAAACTCTCCAGTAAGAGGACACCTCTCCCTAAAGGACACTCTGTAACTAGGTGTTGTCAGAGAGGTAGTTCTACTGTAGCAACTCTCCAGTAATAGGATATCTCTCCCTAAAGGACACTCTGTAACTAGGTGTTGTCAGAGAGGTAGTTCTACTGTAGCAACTCTCCAGTAAGAGGACATCTCTCCCTAAAGGACACTCTGTAACTAGGTGTTGTCAGAGAGGTAGTTCTACTGTAGCAACTCTCCAGTAAGAGGACATCTCTCCCTAAAGGACACTCTGTAACTAGGTGTTGTCAGAGGGGTAGTTCTACTGTAGCAACTCTCCAGTTAGAGGACATCTCTCCCTAAAGAACATCTCTCCCTATGTAGCTAGGTGTTGTCAGAGAGGTAGTTCTACTGTAGCAACTCTCCAGTAAGAGGACATCTCTCCCTAAAGGACACTATGTAACTAGGTGTTGTCAGAGAGGTAGTTCTACTGTAGCAACTCTCCAGTAAGATAACGCCTCTCCGTAAAGGACACTCTGTAACTAGGTGTTGTCAGAGAGGTAGTTCTACTGTAGCAACTCTCCAGTAAGAGGACATCTCTCCCTAAAGGACACTCTGTAACTAGGTGTTGTCAGAGAGGTAGTTCTACTGTAGCAACTCTCTAGTAAGAGGACATCTCTCCCTAAAGGACACTCTGTAACTAGGTGTTGTCAGAGGGGTAGTTCTACTGTAGCAACTCTCCAGTTAGAGGACACTTCTCCCTAAAGAACACTATGTAGCTAGGTGTTGTCAGAGAGGTAGTTCTACTGTAGCAACTCTCCAGTAAGAGGACATCTCTCCCTAAAGGACACTATGTAACTAGGTGTTGTCAGAGAGGTAGTTCTACTGTAGCAACTCTCCAGTAAGATAACGCCTCTCCGTAAAGGACACTCTGTAACTAGGTGTTGTCAGAGAGGTAGTTCTACTGTAACAACTCTCCAGTAAGAGGATATCTCTACCTAAAGGACACTCTATAACTAAGTTTTGTTCTTTACAGAGAGGTAGCTACAGACAATGTTCTGTTGTGATGAGACCAACCTGGAATATGAAATGGGAGCTCCACCTGGGGGATGGTATTAGAGAATGGGAGGAAATGGAGTCCTGTAATGGGGCTAACATCCCCCACCCTACATGCCGATGTTTGATTGACAGCTTGAATTCCTGTTTGAAAGAGAATAGAGGGTTGACACTAAAGCTTCCTTTGTTGTTGTGTTGATGCTGATATTATATTTACATAATAGATACACAACAACAACAAAAACAAAAAGCCTTTATTTAGGGTCACTGACCCTATACAGGATTCACCAGAGGTATGCATAAGAACAAAGCAGTGAGACAAAGGAAACAACGATATAGACAAAAGAAAACAAGAAAGAGAAAGAGGGAAGCAAGAAAAACAACACAAAAAGAGTAGCAGTAAGAAAGTGAGGAGTGAGTGTCACTTGGCCTTCTTCCGAGATATGGACTTGTGGAAACCATAAAACGCCATAGCAATATACTTATTCTGGGTCATATTGTCAATTATTGATGGAAGTGAAGCACAGATCATAGATACACATGATAATAGGCCCAAAAAATATGTGCTTCAATTAATAGAATGGAAGAATGAAGAAATATAAATGATATTTAAAGATATGCTTTTAATTATATTTTAAAAATTTATAAGGCACAATTAGGATTATAGATTATAAACGCAAGGTAATAAGACCAAATCCAAATAAATAAATAGTGTGTGACGTTTCGGTAACAGCGTTATTACCATTCAGTACTTTTGTCTGAAGATGGTAACAACGCTGTTACCGAAACTTCACACACTATTTATTTATTTGGATTTGGTCTTATTACCCTGTGTTTATATTTAAAAAATAATAATGATAAAAATTAAAAATAATAATAATAATAAAATCCATTTTAATTCTAAGAAGAATATTTCAAGTTGTCTTAAAAAAAAACTTTTTTTCCCCTATCTGTTATCTTGTTTAAACACTCAATAACAGTACTATATAAGAACTTGCTGTGATATCTTTTTTCTCATTTATTCTTTTGTCTGATGATGGTGACAATGTTGTTGCCGAAATGTCACACACTAATAAATTATTTGGATTAGGTCTTATTTTCTTTTATTAAGACCAAATAAATGAATAGTGTGTGACATTTCGGTGGTTATCTGCGTTGTGACCTTCACATCAGACAAAAGTACTGAATTACACTGAATATTGCATAACATTGAATTTATCACTGAAATTTTTATTTTTTTTTAATCTGTAGCTCTGTATGATAATTTATTATAAGGCACACAATTTGGATTATAGATTATAAACACAAGGTAATAAGACCAAATCCAAATAAATAAATAGTGTGTGATGTTTCGGTAACAGCATTGTTACCATCTTCAGACACAAAAGAATGAATATGATTCTTCTTCTTCTTTCTTATCTCCACACTGGGTGAAGTAGAATGCCTTTGTCATTAAGACTGGGAGCACTATTCAGTCGCAGGCCACTGACTTAGTTATTACCTTGTGTTTATAATCTATAATCCAAATTGTACCTTATCATTAGATTTGGTCTTATTACCTTGTGTTTATAATCTATAATCCAAATTGTACCTTATCATTAGATTTGGTCTTATTACCTTGTGTTTATAATCTATAATCCAAATTGTACCTTATCATTAGATTTGGTCTTATTACCTTGTGTTTATAATCTATAATCCAAATTGTACCTTATCATTAGATTTGGTCTTATTACCTTGTGTTTATAATCCAAAATAGAAATTTTGTCTCAAAGGATCAAATTCTTGAAATTTAAACAAAAAAAAAAAAAAAGACACTTTTATTCTTGAAAAAAAAAGAAATCTCTTTGGCTGATTTGATAGAATTCCTTTGTGTAATCAACATTTTGTTAGAAACAAAAATACAGGAGTCAACATCCCATCATTGGTATTGAGGGGTTCTTCTCAATATAGATTTCTGTCTCTCTTTACCTTGAGAGACGACCTAGTCCAGCTACTTGACCAGCTCGGTAACTCCAAGGAAGAGGCTCTAAGGACGACTATCAACCATCCAAAACTTATCCAGAAACTCTTTTTTATTGCCTTTATTTAGGGTTACTGACCCTATACAGGATTCACCAGAGGTATGCATAAGAACAAAGCAGTGAGACAAAGGAAACAACGATATAGACAGAAGAAAAAAAAGAAGAAAGAGGGAAGCAAGAAAAACAACACAAAAAGAGTACTCTTTTTTATTGAACAACACACTCAATTTATACATTCAAAGAAATTTACATACTTTTTCTCTTAGTTTTTAAATTACAAATATATTTACATAAAGTTGACTACTCTAGTAGTTGTAAGACTTGGTATCTGAAGACGAGACCTATTCTGGAATGTGGGATACAGGTAGCAACCTGTATTTCCAGGCTCAAAACTGGCAGCCATACAAGACTCTTCCAGGATGGTGACACAATGTACCATCTACAGGACCAAAGAGACCTCACACCTCTTGGAATGTATGGAAGCCTCAAGACAGGACCTATATTCCAACCCTACCAAGATTGTGGATTTGATCAATGAATATAGTCTCCATGATCTTGTATAATTATACAATGGGATAATAAGAAATTTAAAAAATATGTTAGGAGCTCTGCATTTGCATTCTTTCTCTCTCCATCACCTGGATCTGCAGGCCTGGCTCTTCGGTGTCTGCCTTCATCCCGAGGCAATGACAAGTGTGGCTACCATCTACACGTACCATCTTGGTCTTGAGTTGGATAACACCAGCCATCACATTGACCTGCCCACTCTGTGGGAGAGAACTCTCGCAGTCTATCGGTGGTGGAGTCTTTCCCAAGTTGGGCACTACCAATGAAGACCTTGTATATATTTTTATCAATTGTTTTTATATTTGTATATAATGGTGTGTGTGTGTGTCGGTGGAAGGCTGGTTAAACCGTTTGGTTTTCGACCACTACGACCCGGGTTCGATTCCCGCATTGGACACTTTTTTTCTGTTAAAAAAAAAAAATGCTCCGATGGCCCCTGAATCTTGCAAAAGGCCAACCCCACTAGCGAGTGCAAGTAACCAAACGGGGCTCTGGCACATTTGTAAGTGCAAAGTCAAACTGCTTTTCACATGTGTAGACATGTGGTGCGCTTACAGTAAAAAGCAGTCGCTAACTACTCACCATGATTATCATGGCCTGTACCACGTGTACTAGGGATAAGCAAAAATATATATATATATTTGTATCTGTTAATTCGTATATTTGTAATTATATATTTATATTTATTCTGTATTTAACCTTATATAATCTTATATGAAAACATTGAAATAAAGTAGTTTCAATCTCAATCTCCAACACTGTCAGTTCTCGCTGTATCTTGGAAAGTCTGAATAAATCCACTCACAGCTCCTCAACACAATTTCAAGGGGACTGATTGGTGGAGTGGAGTAGTATAAAACCATCAATTTATGACAGCCATTGACTCTGGATTGAATCCTGAATTTCTGAAATAAAAAATTGCTTCAATGGCCCTCTCAGATACCTTCAAAAAGTTCAACCTCATCAGTGAGTTCAAAACTCCGCCTTTGCCGGTCCCAAGCCCGGATGAAAAAGGAGGAGAGGGAGCAGTAACAAGCTCACTAAAAAACCTGGGTTCAGCTGGCCCAGCTGATAGTACCCTGTAAGGGCTCCTAATCCAGGGATACAGGATGAGCAGCATTTGTACTCCATGTTAGGAGCGGCTGTACATGGCGTCTATTCCTCATGTCAGAGGCGGCCATTTCTTTTGAAGCTAAGTCAGCCTGCCACTGAGTAGTGCTCCCAGTCTTAATGACAAAGGCATTCTACTTCACCCAGTCATTATGGTTTGAGATAAGAAAGAAGAAGAAGTGAGTTCAAGTAATCAAACCTCTGACATATTTTTAGGTACAAAAGTCAAACTGCTTTCTAGATGTGTAGAGATGGTCTTTTATTTGCTTATCCCTAGTACACGTGGTACAGGCCTGATAATCATGGGTTTCCACTTTTATTGAGGACTTTACTCGTTCTTCTCTGAGGACTCCTCCTCATCGTTGTTGATCTGGAAGTAATGGAGGTCGCAGCTGTCCTTGTCATCGGCCACCACACAGAGCCAGTCCCTCAGGTACTTCAGATACCTTTAGGCCATGATAATCATGATGAGTAGAAGTAGGCTACTGCTTTTACTGTAAGTACACCACATGTCTACACGATCTATATACGGTGGGCGTCTTTTTTGTTTGCTTATCCCTAGTACACGTGGTACAGGCCATGATAATTATGGTGGGTAAAATAGGCGACTGCTTTTACTGTAAGTGCACCACATGTCTACACATGTGAAAATCAGTTCGACTTTGCACTTACAAATATGGGCCCAGAGAGTCATTTGGTTACTTGCACTCTCTGGTGGGGTTGGACTTTTGCAAGAATCAGGGGCCACTGGGGGGGGGGGGGAGATTTTTTTTTTTATTAAAAAAAGTGCCCACACACAATGCGAGAATCAAACCCGGGTCTTAGCAGTTGAAAATCAACGGTTTAGACAATCTTTCCACCGACCCCCTGTGTAGACATGTGATACACTTAAGAGCAAAAGCTTACTACCCACCATGATGATCATGGTATACTTATGATAAGTACCACCCCCATTCCTGATACAGTAGTACCTCTCTTTAAAGAAGGAACCTCTCTAAAAATATAAGGACAGTAGAAAATTATTTTATTTTATAAAAAAACATACGTGTCACAATTAGTTTGAATTTCTTATTATAGATGGGGGTGCTAATTCATCATGTTAAATTATTCTTTTTTTAGATTAGGTTAGGTTAGGTTTTGTTAAAATATTTTTTTTATGTCCGTGATATACGTTTAAGATATTTTATTTTTTAATGATCTGGCACTCTTGTTGTTGTTTGTTGTAAAAAGGCTTACCCACACTTATTTTTTCTTTGAAGATATTTGTTTTAAAATGTTCAATAAAACATTTCCTTAATAATAAAAACTCTGCTAATCTTTAACAGGTTTCATTTTATATTTTTTGGGGGGATTCATAAAGTCCTTACCAGATATAAAAATACAGATTTGATTGGTCTATGCAGGAAATTAGTTCCATTTTTTTTTTTTGCTTATCCCTAGTAAACATGGTACAGGCCATGATAATCATGGTGGGTAGTTAGCGACTGCTTTTACTGTAAGTGCACCACATGTCTACACATGTGAAAAGCAGTTTGACTTTGCACTTACAAATGTGCCAGAGCCCAGTTTGGTTACTTGCACTCACTGGTGGGGTTGGACTTTTGCAAGAATCGGGGGCCATTGGAGCATTTTTTTTTTTTAACAGAAAAAATTGTCCAATGCAGGAATCGAACCCGGGTCATAGTGGTCGAAAACCAACGGTTTAACCAGCCTTCCACTAACTAACTTAACATAATTTAATCTATCTGAAATTAATTTAACCTAGTGAATTGATAGACTTAGTGGGCTTAGTTTATCTGGGCATAATAATGGGGATCGCAAGAATCATTTTACTCTATAGCACAGTCTAAAGATTTTTTGATAGAATATTTAAAATATATGGCCATACGAAATATTGGAAAATAAAATATATGATACAAAATATACATTTTTAAATTATATATATAATATATATAATTTTCTAAATTTAAAAATTAAAATGTGTAATCATTGATCATGATAAAATAAAAAAATACTTTTGATTTTTATCAAATGACTAGCGGACGTACCCGGCTTCGCCCGGGTTTTACCCGAGTAAAGGTTTGTCTAACGAATCTCTCGATAAAGTGAACATTTTTTCCCGGTCCCTTGAAAAATAATCGATAAGTTGAATAAAATCAATATTAATTGGTTCCCTCGGTAATTGGAAGTTAAAGGAATAGTATCTTGCCTTGGAATTGTATCATTATTCTTGTCTCAAATAAATTGCCGTGTCATCCTGAATTTTGTCTTTCCTAATTTTCTACATTACAAAATCATCGTATCATCATGATAATATTTAGAGCAGATTGTTGAATTATAACAGATAAATTAGAATATTTATCTTGATTATTTTAAAGCGAAAAGTTATTTCAAAAATTTTATTTGCTAGAAACCTACCCAGTACTATACTAAATAACTTCCCAAAGTTTCATGGCGTTCCAATGAGTGGTTTGGTCAGGCATAAAGGACAAACAAACACACACATACATTCATTTTTATATATATAGATATTTCAAATTCTAAGTGAACTGAAAAAATGGGTGTGGTGTAACCATGACTGAAAAATCTTATATAAATATGATAATAATTTAAAATTGTATTTTAATATATTCTGAGGCTAAATAAAATTACTAGTGGTATGATGAATTTTTTGTTCATCAAAAATATGGTCTTATATGCGACAGGCGCGACACACGAGATCTCGTAGAATGTTTTCAAATGAAAAATAGTTCTATACTTATACATTTTAGAGATATTTATATATATAAATTACTTGAATTCTATTAAATATATCGAAATTCTAGGCAGTCACTTTATTAAAATCATTTAAAGTTAATTTTATAATTATACTTTGGTTTTGGTATGTATTATAAAGATTTTTGCTTACTTTATAAAATACATTTCACTCCTGTTCTGCTTTTTATATAATATTGTTAACTAATTCAACTCAGGTGGAATATTTATTTTTAAAGATAGCTATGAAAAATAGAACTGGAACTTTACGTTAGAGATTAGTCTTCTTGTTTACAATTGCGTATCGTCTGAATTAAGTTTCGAAGAGAAATGGCTTAGAGAGACAAATTACTTACTTTTCCCTCCCGCAATCATAGCTCAATTTGGTAAAAAGACGTTTTTAATATAATATAATTAAAGAACCATAATACTAGAAAATATGGAACAGCTCCTGCCTGCCCCTTTCTGGCACTAACTTACATCAATTTGAATACCCAAAAGATTGCATAATACCTTAACACCTACACTATTCATTTCTATGAATAATTAAACCAAAATATTTTAGAATAAGCGCGAATTTGCCAAAAAACTGAATACGCTTTATTATATACATAGTTTTTAAATTAAAATGCAAGTAAAAATGTTTAACTTGAAATAAAAACGGAACAATAAATGCAAACTAATATAATAAGTAACTTTTGAATGATGGAAACACGTCTAAACAATTTGAAAAAAATTAAATAATGAATGAAATAATTTTTTTAATTATTGAAAATTTCTTCCATATTAATTTGGTGTAAATCATAGTTATTAACCGGTAGTAAGCGTTCTGCCCTCCAGGAACCTGGGTTACTAATATCTCATAACTATTAACAAAGCATATTTTGTGTTTTTATATAAACTTAAATTTATTTCTGAAAATAATGTTTATTTCAATGTGTTAATTTGATCTTTAATATTTTAGAACATTCAAGAAATATATTTTTTAATCTGAAAATTTTAGATCAAAACAATGCGTGTTTGCCTTTTTAAAGTCAAGGTAAAGGGATTTGAGATCTATATAGCAATGGTAGGATGTGAAACTGCTTGTTTGTTTATTTTTTAATGCATTTTCACACACAGCCTATTTTTGAATCTGTAATGAAATATTTTAAAAATAATTATGAAACTTCTCAATTACTTAGGTGATACGTTTTCAATTAAAAGCAATTTTTTGCGGTCTCTTCTGTAATGAAAAATATTTGGAGGGCCTTACTTATCATTTATTTAACTTCCTAGTGCTCTCGAATTTAATTATACTAGACTTTTCTACATTTTTATTAGGCTGTACTACTTATAAATCCATCTTTTAAAAGGAATATTTGGTGTAGCCTTTTTCTCTGCTAGATATATTACCTGACCACCACGTTACACTATTTGGCTGTCCTGCATATAACTCAACACTTTAAGCAATTCTTGATCTAGCTTACCTATAGGGGAGAAAGAAGTGCGGAATATATAAAGGAAGAAATGTAAATTATAAAGAAGCATCAGGCGGATTTTTATATATATATATTACAAATTAAACTAAAGAAATCGTTTGAGGGTTCACCACTAATGAGCCAGGCCCTCCCAATAATTTTCTAACTGCATTAGAGGCAAGTAATAAATTGTCTTTAATTGTCTGTGTGTGTGTGAATAAAAGAATAAACGTTTAAAATATCAATTCTCGAAAAAGGTTTTAGCTCCAAGTATAAAGTTCAGGGAAATTTTAGGTATCAAAATTTAGTTAGAAAAATATTTTTGTGTTAAAATATTCAAAAAAATAATTTTCAATTTTTTTTTTTTGAAATCTCAGTAAAGTAAAGAGAAATGTAAGTATAAATATTGAAAGTTCACATATATAATAATATTTATTTTGATATATTTTTAATATTGATACTATTTATGCTTGATGTATTTTTAAATAGTGGATTGAACAATTCATGACATTTTTCTAATAATAAACTATTCACTGATAAATCTACTAAGCTCGACTTGGTAAAGGAGCTTAGCCTTCTAGGAAATGACAAAATCAAGTATAATTTTAAAATAATTGAATGTCGTTTTTGTTTATTTACACAATAGTAACAAAATGCACCGCCAAAAAGTGTCATCAAAGTCGTCTGAACCAATGGATACAAAAGCAGAACTAGCAGAATTAGTAAAAAGAAGAGCTGAAATAGCCGTGAGTGAAATATAGTGTTTGTTTACATTTTGTTAAAAAGGTTTAAAATAAGGATACAAAAGATTTGGAACTATTATTTAGCATTTCACTCTAATATAATATATACACTAAACTTATCTTTAATTAAATACTTCTACCAAGCTATGTTATTTTCAAAGTAATTTTAACATTTTTTGAAAAGTGTTTAAGATTTTGATTAGTGATGTTTAAGGGATTTAATATTACCTGTCAAAAATATAAATTTATGACTCGTTTAAAACACAATTTAAAGAGAAATTTGCCACTAAATTAAATACTATAACAAAACCAAATTAAATTTCCATACTGATTTTAATGATGAATAGATTTGATTGAGAGAGATAAGAAAAAATATTTCTACTAAAAACATCACCTTGTCATATATGTGAGATTATTTCAATGAAATCTAAATGAAATTTCTAAGGACAAACCAAATGGAAGCCTTGTTACCCATATATTGTGACAGGTCTATGGTTTCAATACTCTCCATGTTTATTTAAAGGGGGAGCAGTAACATGCTCACTAAAAAACCTGGGCTCAGCTGGCACGGCTGATAGTACCCTGTAAGGACTCCTAATCCAGGGATACAGGATGAGCAGCGTTTGTACTCCATGTTAGGAGCGGCTGCACATGGCGTCTGTTCCTCATGTCAGAGGCGGCCATTTCTTTTGGAGCTAAGTCGGCCTGCCACTGAGTAGTGCTCCCAGTCTTAATGACAAAGGCAGATGCATTCTACTTCACCCAGTCATGATGGTTGTCAAATATCTTTTTCAAAAGTCTCAAGCCTTACAAGCTTGACATCCTAATATGATTGAGTGGAGATAAGAAAGAAGGAGATTTAAAACTTCTCAGTCTATGAATTTGTAGTAAATCTATATTGAATGATGGAAGAACTTGGCAGTGTGTAAATTGTCACAACATGGGAATTTAAGATCTTTCTTTTTTTGTTTACTATTTGAAAGCTTCTAACTTCCTCTTATATATACTTTTACCATTACAGTGGTACCTCGACATACGAGCGCCCCAACATACGAGTTTTTCGAGATACGAGCCGACGAGCAAGTGATTTTTTGCTTTTAGTTACGAGTGAAATTCGAGATACGAGTTCGGTTCGGTAGTAACACGCAGTCGCGCCATCACGCACACACCCAGGAACTGACGACTGAGGAGATACAAGAGTTACAGTCACAGCAGCATACTGAGGTTATGCAAGTAATTGGTTTTGAGGAGTCAGAGGAGGAGGTTATTTCTACAAGTGAGATAAAGGAGATCTTAGGAATGTGGGAGAGAGTTTCACAGTTCGTGGAAAAAAAACACCCAGAAAAAGTTGCAACAGGTCGTGCATCTGACCTTTTTAATGACACTTGCCTAACTCATTTCCGGAACATTCTGAGAGGGAGGAAGAAACAAACCTCCTTGGACATGCTTTTTTCTAAACGGCCTACAGGTGAAAGCGAGAAAAATGTAGCGAAAAGGCAAAGACAAGTGAGGATATCTAATTTATTTCTTTACATTCTCTTTTTTGTTTTTGTGCAATAAATATTTGATATTTATAAATACGTTATTATTATTTAAAACCACGTAACAAAAATAACTGGGGTGACATTTTGGAGGTTGGAACGGATTAAAGGTAGTTCAATTGTTTTGTATGGGGAAATTTGCTTCGAGATACGAGTAATTCAAGATACGAGCAAGGTTGCGGAACGAATTAAACTCGTATGTCGAGGTACCACTGTATATTTAATGAAATGCTCCTTTTTTTTTTAATGAAAATTATAAATATTTTAATAAACACTACTTTTCTTCTTGAAATTCATAATTAAATCTTGTTAAAAAAAAAACCAATGAACCAATCATAGCCTTTGTTTACATTGCGCGTCACTGTGATGTCACAACCAATGAGAGGCTTAGTTTCAGATTGGGCCAAATGTCGAGGACTCTCCCAAAATTAGAAATATATTTTTTTAAACACTACTCTTCTTAAAAATAGAGCAATCCATAAATAGATCTTTAATTTTGTTGTTATACCTTGAAAAAAGTTGGCATTCAGCCAACTGAAATATTGGTAAATAAATTATTATTTGATCCAATATATGACTTTTTAATTAAACTTCCTCTCTTTATTAATATACACTCATGGACAAAACTTAAGGAAGTTGAAAGTCTTTGATGTGGCCGTCGTCTGCTATTTTGAAGACTGGCAATTTTGTTTACACTTGGTTATCTCGTGTGTCTTCAATAAAGGTCATTGTAATATCTTTCAGAGTTATTGTCTCAATCCCGATATACATGGTAAAAGGTACAACTTCCATAAGTTTTGTCCATGAGTGTATATTGGTTATCTCGTGTCTTCAATAAAGGTCACTGTAATATCTTTCATAGTTGTCGCATACCTCGACATATTTGCATAGTATTGTTTTGTTTTATATATTTTACATGTTGTTTCTTATGATAGGTGAATATATTTGCATGTCCGCGAGTAGCGCGATGTATATATATAGGTGAAGAGAATAATAAAGTTAGAGTTTCTACTGATTAGAATCGTCTCATTGTTTCTTAAAACTCGTTCTTGTTAAGTGGAATATCACAAATGGCGCAGCCGATGACAGGACGAAGAAGTGAAGGATCCTCAGGATCGACAATGGAAAGTCTCCTCAGGGAAATGGTGGAGCAACAAAGCTTGATGATGAGCATTATTTGTGGAAATGGGAAAGAAGAATATCTCAGCGAAGAGGATTACTATGAACGAAAAGAATATCTAAAATATTTAGTTGTTAAAGATGTAGACGAAGAAGAAGAGAAAGAAGAGGCAAATATTGAGTCTCTAAGGAGTCTTGAAAGATCTGAAATCAGGACGATGGTGAAGCAGCAACGTTTGATAATGGACTTACTTTTCGAAGTTGAAGAAAGTAAAAAATCTCAAGTTGAGAAAAATTCAGTTGTAGAAACTGAAGAAAGTGAAAAAGCCGAAGTTGAGAAAAAATCCGTTGAAGCAGATGAAAGTGAAAAGGCTGACGATGAAAAAAAGTCTGTTGTAGTTGAAGAAAGTGAAAAAGCTCAAATTGAGAAAAAGTCTGTTGTTGAAGAAAATGAAAAGGCCGAAGTTGAGAAAAATTCAGTTGTAGAAACGGAAGAAAGTGAAAAAGCCGAAGTTGAGAAAAAATCCGTTGAAGCAGATGAAAGTGAAAAGGCTGAAGTTGAAAAAAATTATGTTGAAGTTGAAGAAAGTGATAAAGCTCAAGTTGATAAAAAGTCAGTTATAGAAACTGAAAGTGCAGAGTCTCTTACGAAAGAGGATGTTATTGCTGATATTGATGCAGATAATGCAGGACTCTGTGATCTTGATGATGTTACTACCACTCAAGCTGAGGATATGGACAATAAAACAGGGAATACAGAAGAAATTTCTGATTGCGTTATGGATGATCCTAACACTCAAGCTGGGGAAGTTGACAAAGATTCAGAGAATACAGAAAAACTTTCTAATTGCATTATTGATGTCCCTGACACCCAGGCTGGAGAAAAAGAACCTACTAAGGAGTCTGGTACTGGCAAAAAAGAACCAAAGCCTGGTACCGGCAAAGAAGCACCTCCAAAGGAGTTGAGCCTCCCCACCACCTGGAATAACAGAAACACCATCACCGAAGACATGAAGTTATTGAAAAGAGCTTTGAGAGAGCTACCTTGTTACGATACTCTATTGGAAACTCTCAAAAAAGGAATTTATTCGTTTCAAACAAGCGGTGAAAAAAGAAATATGAAATTAGGAATATGTGATGTTATTATCTGCCATGGAATAGGTGATTTCGATAACTGCAATCACGCAAGATGTCGTTTGTTAATATTAAAGAAATTAACACGCTGCCAAAAAGTTTGGATTTATGCTAAAAAATTCAGCCAGATGCAAGAAAGCATGCTTGATAAATACGACATTGAAATGATGGAAATTTCAGAGATAGAAAGTGGATATTTGCATAGAGGTAAAACAATCTTCTTTCTACCAGGATCTCCTGTAGATATATACGAGGAAGTTGTGAAAGCGAATTGGACAAAGAAAGGACTACGTGACATTGCCATGATTGGGGAGGATGTCTTATCCTTTACTTTAGAGGCCACGAGGTTCTATCGTTACCTGCAGCTACTTCGAACTCAGAAGTGGTATGTCAAAATAGGCAGACCAACTAGACCGAAGATGGAATTACTCGTAGATTGCCTGGAATTGTATTACATCCAACCCTATCACGAGCTCTTCTGGGGTAGAAAGTTAGTCCCAGTTGGAAAAGGCACATGGCCAAAATGTGCTATGAGGGATGTTACTGATAATGGCGGATCTTCTGTTTATAGAATTGAACAGATTTCTGAATATAGGAATCCAAATATTGATCATAGAAAAAATTGGTCTTATATTTCTCCTAGAACGAATAAAAAGGAAATAAATATTTTTGATGCTTTGGGAACCTTACAAGGTAGTGCTCAAGCCAATCTTCGTTATCCTAAAGATTTTTGGATTGTTCGTGATTTGGGATCTAAATGTTTTTCAAATATTATTGAAGATGGTGACAAGAATAATTTGGATTGGCAAGATATGAATTTATCTCATTTTGTCTTTTTTCATCCTGAATATGGAGGAGAGAATTATGAAATCCCAACCAACAACTGCATTGCCAAGTTGACTGATTTTGAGATATCTCGACTTGTAGAGAATGATGATCCTAATCCGAATGTTTTTTACGAGAATGTTCCTCAGCTAATTTGGACCCATAATGAAATACGAGAATTTAACTCTGCTTGTGAAGTGCATACTGAATCCATTGAGGAGACATCAACGCAGATTACCGCCGAAGAAAGTCAAAGATCTCATTCGGAAACTGAAGACTTGGATGACTTGGGAGTCCCATATCTCTGGCTAGTTGTCTTGAAGAAAGCTCCTCAGGCCAGCAAGTACATCCAACCCTATGACTGTTCTGGACCTGCAGACGATACCTCTAGGCCTGCAAATGATACCTCTAGACCTGCAGACGATACCTCTAGGTCCACAAACGATACCTCTAGACCTGCAGACGATACCTCTAGGCCTGCAGACCATACCTCTAAGCCTTCAGACGATACCTCTGGGCCTTCAGATCTTCAACGAAATAAGAGACCTTCAAAAGAGTCTCATCACAGGAGTGATGAGAGGTCATGGAGGGGGAGTCTGTCGCATACCTCGACATATTTGCATAGTATTGTTTTGTTTTATATATTTTACATGTTGTTTCTTATGATAGGTGAATATATTTGCATGTCCGCGAGTAGCGCGATGTATATATAGGTGAAGAGAATAATAAAGTTAGAGTTTCTACTGATTAGAATCGTCTCATTGTTTCTTAAAACTCGTTCTTGTTAAGTGGAATATCACAATAGTTATTGTCTCAATCCCGATATACATGCTGAAAGGTACAACTTCCTTAAGTTTTGTCCATGAGTGTATATTGGTTATCTCGTGTGTCTTCAATAAAGGTCACTGTAATATCTTTCAGAGTTATTGTCTCAATCCCGATATACATGCTGAAAGGTACAACTTCCTTAAGTTTTGTCCATGAGTGTATATTGGTTATCTCGTGTGTCTTCAATAAAGGTCATTGTAATATCTTTCAGAGTTATTGTCTCAATCCCGATATACATGGTAAAAGGTACAACTTCCTTAAGTTTTGTCCATGAGTGTATATTGGTTATCTTGTGTGTCTTCAATAAAGGTCACTGTAACATCTTTCAGAGTTATTGTCTCAATCCCGATACACATGCTAAAAGGTACAACTTCCTTAAGTTTTGTCCATGAGTGTACAGAGGGTGTTCACACTTATAGGAAACGAGCGCCCGGTGTAAAAAAGGAACTATTACTTTATTTTAAAAATCAACAACGTGGAATTCGAAAAGGCTTAAGCTAATTTTAACACGCAATACATATCTTTTGTTATTTAAAAAAAATGCCCTCCAAATACAATAATTTCATAAGAGGTTATATTTTAGGACTTTCCAGAGCTAATCTTACCTATTTGGACATAATTAAAATATGCAAACAAGATGATATCAACATTTCTAAAAAAGGTTTTTATAATATTATTCACGACAAAAATATCAAGTTTTTATTCAAAGCACCTATGGAGAAATGGACAAAAGATTATCACCCCCTATATCTGTGAGAACTCCTGCAACTGTCAAAAAAGTGAAAAAATATATTACAAAAGAAAATCCTATGCCACAAAGAGATATAGCCAAATTAATAGGAACATCAGTGTCAACAATAAATAAAATAATAAATAAAGATTTAGGCCTAAAAGCTACAAAAAAACATGCGGTTCACAAATTGTTTCAGAGCCATATTCGTCAGCGACACACTATCAGCAGGTATTTTTATGAAAATTTCTTGGCTACTGATAGATGGAAATTTATTGTTACATATGACGAAGCATGGGTATATTTAACCGATTGCGACAGAAAAAGAGCTATATACTATCAAAAAAGGGTGGAAAAATCTAGGCCAATTTGGTTGAAGGAATGTGCCGAAAGTTACCCCAAAGGATTTATGGTGGCATGCGGTATATCATATGAAGGAAAATTAAAAATAAGAAAAGTTGAAAGAAATGCCAAAATAAACTCGGAGTACTATCAAAACAACATTTTAGAACCTATATTTTTAAATGATATTCCCTCTATCTATGGAAAACAGAGCAACAAAGTCTGGTTTCACCATGATAACGCCACAAGTCATACCTCATCTTCAACCCAAGATCTAAGGCAAAGAACAGGAATCAACACTATTCCAAAGAACAGAACCCCTGTAAAATCTCCTGATTTAGCCCCGATGGATTTTTGCATTTTTGGATGCCTTAAAAGAGCACTTGGAAAGAGACACCCTAGGACAATTGAATGTCTCTGGAAAGTGGTAAAGGAAGAATGGGATCTTTTGAGTATGACCATAATCAGAAAGTGTCTGCTATCGTGGAAAATCAGGTGCCGTTATGTAAATAAACAAAAAGGCTTTCAAATAGAACATTTGAAAAATTTCAAATATGGTGTTAATTTTTAATATTTTATAATAAAACTTGTTTCCCCTATAAGTGTGAACACCCTCTGTATATTGGTTATCTCGTGTGTCTTCAATAAAGGTCACTGTAATATCTTTCAGTTATTGTCCGAGTCCTGATATACATGGTAAAAGGTACAACTTCCTTTAAGTTTTGTCCATGAGTGTATATTGGTTATCTCGTGTGTCTTCAATAAAGGTCACTGTAATATCTTTCAGAGTTATTGTCTGAATCCCGATATCTATATATATAAAAATGAATGTTTGTATGTTTGTCTGTTTGTTGGTTTGTATGACCTGTATACAAATTCGCAGTAGTTCACTAATTCAAACCAAAATTTCCATACATAGGTAAAAAATAACGGGGATGACGATAGGCTATTTTAAAAAATATATAAATCAATTATTAAAACTATATATTCAAATTATTCTACTTAGCTCACAAACAGAGCCCTCTAGGACGCGGGCGATCTGCCGGCGGCGCAGGCCCATTGGCTGCCGGCGAGCACGTGACTTCCCTGTGCGCCGCCGGCGAGCACGTGACTTCCCTGTGCGCGCGCATGGCTGTCGGCGACCGCCCGCCAGCGAGAGAAGCTTTTTCTTAATTACATTTCTCCGTTTAAAATAACTGCTCTTGCAATATTTGCGCTATGATTTATGTGTTTGAATAAAACATTTAATCGTGTAAATCCGGGCGTTGCCCGGGTCATTCGTCTAGTACATGATAAAAGGTACAACTTCCTTTAAGTTTTGTCCATGAGTGTATATTGGTTATCTCTATTGAAGACACACAAGATAACCAATATACACTCATGGACAAAACTTAAGGAAGTTGACCTTTTAGCATGTATATCAGGATTGAGACAATAACTCTGAAAGATATTACAGTGACCTTTATTGAAGACACACAAGATAACCAAGTGTGAACAAAATTGCCTCTGTCTTCTTAAAAAAAAAATAGATGACCAGCTACATCAAAGACTTTCCACTTCTCCAATTTTGGCCCATGAGTGTATACATATTTGACTCTCAGATACTAGCATGATGTATGATAAAGCACAATTTGGATTATAGATTAGAATAAAAGAAAATAAGACCTAATTCAAATAATTTATTAGTGTGTGACGTTTCGGTAACAACATTGTCACCATCATCAGACAATTTTAATCATTTATTCTTTTGTCTGATGATATGGTGACAATGTTGTTGCCGAAACGTCACACACTAATAAATTATTTGGATTAGGTCTTATTTTCTTTCAGCATGTTGTTATGTTAAACCTTATGCAGAGTGATTCTTGTAAATAAGAGACATTTTGGTCAGTATAGTTTTTTATTTTTTTGAAAAGGACAAAATATTTTTGTCAAAATAGTGAAAAAAAAAAAAAAAAACTCTACTGGAAGAATTGATAAGGCACAATTTGGATTATAGATTATAAACACAAGGTATTAAGACCAAATCCAAATAAATAAATAGTGTGTGACGTTTTGGTAACAGCGTTGTTACCGAAACATCACACACTATTTATTTATTTATTTGGATTTGGTCTTATTACCTTGTGTCTACTGGAAGAAATGTCTGTTATTTGAAGAACAATGAATGCCGGCATCCTCTATCTTTAAGATTTTACAGAGTTGTCTGACATATGTGTTCCTGACAGTTGACCTTGGCCAACCTGGAACGTCAGATCTACGCCTTCGAAGGCAGTTACCTGGAGGACACACAGCTCTACGGCAATATCATCCGGGGATGGGATCGCTACCTGACCACCACCAAGTAAGACTTTAGCTGTTTCTTTGGTGTCTTTGTGGATTGGTGGTCTGTGGGTGGGATTGTATCAGGGTTTAGGTGATAAGACCTTTTTGTTTTTGGATACTCTTACATCCGAGGTATCTGAAGGTGTCGGGATCATTGTTGGACTCTCTTACATCCGAGGTATCTGAAGGTGTCAGGATCATTGTTGGACTCTCTTACATCCGAGGTATCTGAAGGTGTCAAGATCATTGTTGGACTCTCTTACATCCAAAGTATCTGAAGGTGTTGGGATCATTGTTGGACTCTCTTACATTCAAAGTATCTGAAGGTGTCGGGATCATTGTTGGACTCTCTTACATCCAAAGTATCTGAAGGTGTTGGGATCATTGTTGGACTCTCTTACATCCAAAGTATCTGAAGGTGTCAAGATCATTGTTGGACTCTCTTACATCCGAGGTATATGAAGGTGTCGGGATCATTGTTGGACTCTCTTACATCCAAAGTATCTGAAGGTGTCGGGATCATTGTTGGACTCTCTTACATCCAAAGTATCTCAAGGTGTCAAGATCATTGTTGGACTCTCTTACATCCAAAGTATCTCAAGGTGTCGGGATCATTGTTGGACTCTCTTACATCCAAAGTATCTGAAGGTGTCGGGATCATTGTTGGACTCTCTTACATCCGAGGTATCTGAAGGTGTCGGGATCATTGTTGGACTCTCTTACATCTGAGGTATCTGAAGGTGTCGGGATCATTGTTGGACTCTCTTACATCCAAAGTATCTGAAGGTGTCAGGATCATTGTTGGACTCTCTTTCATCTGAGGTATCTCTTACAACTGAGATATGGTGTTTTAGTAACAAAAAATACCCAAAAAATGTGGGATTCGATCCTTGGTCCTAGCGGTCTTAAACCAATGGTATAAACCACTCATCCACTCAACCCCCCCCCTCTCTCATACCAAACTCTGCAGCGGTGGCGGTATGTATAGAACCATTGTACATTGTATATTTTTATTTTTATTTTTCCATTTATAATCATCATCTTCATTATTGTTAATTTATCATTAATAGTGCTGACTGTGTACTTTGACCCTGTATTGATAAGATGTCAATAACACTATGTTAATCTAAAGAGACAAAGGTCGCCTCTCCCATCAAAATAGACGTCAAAACTAGACGCCATCTATTGACCGTCACCGCAAACTAGCGGCCTCGGGTCGGTGACAAAGCCACAACACCAGCTTTGGTAAACTGAGAAGCGTCCATCTAGAGACCATGGTTTCAGGCTAATGGCCCTCGTCAGTCTAGGGCGGACTTTATTCCATGAGATCCACATGGGATCTAATGGAATCCTCACAATCTACCAAAGAGGTGTTTTGCTGGCAATGTGGCTGGGCCAAATCTATTGGCAAAACATAGATGGAAAATTTGCCGGGAGGAAATTAATCCATGGAAGCAATGGTCGCCTCTCCCGTCAAAATAGACGTCAAAACTAGACGCCATCTATTGACCGTCACCGCAAACTAGCGGCCTCGGGTCGGTGACAAAGCCACAACACCAGCTTTGGCAAATTGAATAGATGGCGTCAGGTTTTGACGTCTATTTTGACGGGAGAGGCGACCTTTGTCTCTTTAGATCAATATCCTTCCGGCAAAATTTCCATCTATAACACTATGTTAATTGTCTCTCTCTCATATTAAATAGAATTATACATTTTTTTGATAAGGCACAATTTGGATTATAGATTATTAAACAAGGTAATAAGACCAAATCCAAATAAATAGTGTGTGACGTTTCAGTAACAGCGTTGTTACCATCTTCAGACAAAAGGACTGGAAATCTAAGTAAAGTACTTTTGTCTGAAGATGGTAAAAACGCTGTTACCGAAACGTCACACACTATTTATTTATTTGGATTTGGTCTTATTACCTTGTTTTATACATTTTTTTCATAAACAAAAAGTTGAACAGTTTATTAATCTTTTAATTATAAACTTTTTAAACTTGGTCTTTAATAGCAATTTCTTATGTGTAATGTTATCTGAGTTGCACTGCTGTAATATTACATTTATAAATTCAATTACCATCTATCGATAAAATTTGTAACAAATTAAATTTACTGGCAATGTGTTTCTTTTTAAAATAGCAATGTAGATTTTATATTTGATGCTATTTCAAAAAGGAACACATTGCCAGTAAATTTAATTTGTTACAAATTTTACTGCTCTGTTATTACAGTTGTTAAAGGTGGTCATGTGTTTGCGTGGCGCAGAGCACAATCCAATATGGCTGACAAAAGGAACCGCAAGTTCAAGGAGGCCGAGCGGCTCTTCTCCAAGTCTTCCATCACCTCCATGATTGTGAGAATCTTTTTCCTTTCATTACTTTCTTTAAGACATCACCTCTCCCTTCAAAATAGACACAAATTAACCCTAAACAATTGAACCTCTTTAATTCAACCATCTATAATTCAACACCTACTTTAAAATCGTCGTTTCAAATTCTAATCATTCAATTCAACCTACTATACAAGGTAATAAGAACAAATCCAAATAAATAAATGTGTGACGTTTTAGATAACTGCATTGGTACCTTCATCAGACAAAAGTACTGAATCATTAAAAGTATTTTTTTTTTGTTTGATCATGGTAACAACGCTGTTACCGAAACGTCATATACTATTTTTTTTATTTGGTTTTATTACCTTGTACAGTAGAACCTCCCTTTAGCGGACACCCCGCTAGCGGACACCTCTCTACAAAGGACACTTTTCATTTGCAAAATTAAGCATTTTTAATATTTAGCAACTCTCTGGTAAGAGGATACCTCTCCCTAAAGGACACTTTGGCTCTACAATTAGGTGTTGTCCTTTACAGATAGGTAGTTCTACCGTATTTCTAAACTATAATCCAAATTGTGACTTATCATTCAACCTTCTATAATTCAACATATCAACCTTAAATCAACTCAAAATTCAGATCTCTTGGAGAGTGTTGAATTAAAGAAGGCTGACTGTACATAAACACAAGGTGATAAGACCAAATCCAAATAAATAAATAGTGTGTAACGTTTCGGTAACAGCGTTGTTTATTTGGATTTGGTCTTATTACCATGTGTTTATAATCTACTAGCGGACGTACCTAGCTTCGCCCGGGTTTTACCCGAGTAAAGGTTTGTCTAACGAATCTCTCGATAAAGTGAACATATTTTCCCGGTCCCTTTAAAAATACTCGATAAGTTGAATAAAATCAATATTAATTGGTTCCCTCGGTAATTGGAAGTTAAAGGAATAGTATCTTGCCTTGGAATTGTATCATTATTCTTGTCTCAAATAAATTGCTGTGTCATCCTGAATTTTGTCTTTCCTAATTTTCTACATTACAAAATCATCGTATCATCATGATAATATTTAGAGCAGATTGTTGAATTATAACAGATAAATTAGAATATTTATCTTGATTATTTTTAGGCGAAAAGTTAATTCAAAAATTTTATTTGCTAGAAACCTTCCCAGTACTATACTAAATAACTTCTCAAAGTTTCATGGCGTTCCAATAAGTGGTTTGGTCAGGCATAAAGGACAGACACACATACATTCATTTTTATATATATATATAGATAATCCAAATTGTGCCTTATCATTAAGGTAATAAGACCTAATCTAAATAAATAAATAAATAGTGTGTTTTCTTCAGTTTTCACATAAGAAAAATAACTTCATAGGTCCATTGAAGTCTATCAAAAATGATATAAAGTACAATTTGGATTATAGATTAGAAACAGATACAAGATAATAAGACCTAATCAAAATAAATTAATAGTGTGTGACGTTTCGGTAACAGCTTTGTTACCATCATCAGACAAAAGAATCGCTGACACTGAAACATCACACACTATTAATTTATTTGGATTAGGTCTTATTTTCTTGTAGCTATAATCCAAATTGTGCCTTATCATTAGATTTGGTCTTATTACCTTGTGTTTATAATCTATAATCCAAATTGTACCTTATCATTAAGGTAATAAGACCTAATCTAAATAAATAAATAGTGTGTTTTCTTCAGTTTTCACATAAGAAAAATAACTTCATAGGTCCATTGAAAATGATATAAGGTACAATTTGGATTATAGATTATAGATACAAGAAAATAAGACCTAATCCAAATAAATTAATAGTGTGTGACATTTGGGTAACAGCATTGTTACCATCATCAGACAAAAGAATCGCTGACACTGAAACATCACACACTATTAATTTATTTGGATTAGATCTTATTTTCTTGTATCTATAATCCAAATTGTGCTTTATCAGATTAGAAACACTTTTTATTTATTTAGATTTGGTCTTATCACCTCTGATAAAGCACAATTTAGATTATAGATTATAACTACAAGAAAATAAGACCTGTTGTTTCTTATCCCCTTGTGTAAAGATTACACGAATTCCATGAGTTCATGCTCCTAGAGCAAATAAGACCTAATCCATGACACTATTAATTTATTTGTGTCGGTGAAAGGAAGGTCTAAACTGTTGGTTTTCGACTGCTATGACCCGGGTTCGATTTCCACATTGGGCACTTTTTTCTGATTTAAAAAAAAAAAAATGCTCCAATGGCCCTCGATTCTTGAAAAAGTCCAACCCCACCAGCGAGTGTAAGTAACCAAACGGGGCTCTGGCACATTTGTAAGTGCAAAGCCGAACTGCTTTTCACATGTGTAGACATGTGGTGTACTTACAGTAAAAGCAGTCTTCTACTTCTACCCACCATGGTTATCATGGCCTGTACCACTAGTACTAGAGATAAGGAAAAAAAAATTATTTGAATTAGGTCTTATTTTCTTTGTAGTCTTATCTCACCTCGTGTTTCTAATCTATAATCCAAATTTTTACCTTAGCAAAAAATGAAATTGTTTTGCTGTAATGAAGTGGGTTGTGTGTTTAGGCGGTATCAGGAGTCTCTGAACGAGAAGAGAAAGGTGAGTTTGTGCGATGGATTTCTCAATATCCAATTTACTTGAAGGTAGAAGGAAAAGTTGCCGTACAATCATAGTCAAAATATCATTATGATGTCCCCTATATATGCTAATATGGTGATAGAAGAATATGTATATTAACGAAAGAGAGAATCCTCTGAAATTTAAATTACTATAAAAGACAGGAGTAGAAAGGTTACCTGAAAGCTTGAGAAGTAATAAATAAAAATAGGAAACTTGTAGCCTGAGTTTTTTTGTAATAAGATTATGTTAAAGTAAACGAATAATTGCACTGCAAATATTAAAAATAAAGATACACAACCTTTCGCAATGAGTTTCTTTTATTACAATATACGCGAGCTTTCGGGCTGGAGCCGCCCTTCTACAGGCAAAAATGCCTGTAAATATTGTAATAAAAGAAACTCATTGCGAAAGGTTGTATCTTCATTTTTAATAAGATTATGTATTTATATAAAAAAATAGACACTTCGGCCAGTTGGAGTTTTTTATTTTCTCAACGTTTCGACAAAAATCTTTTGTCTTTGTCAGGAGAAGTAAATAGATTTTTGTCAAAACGTTGAGAAAGTAAAAAACTCCCAACTGGCCGAAGTGTCTATTTTTTTATATAAATATGAATGCCGGCCAGGCAACCTCTATCTTTACAAGAATATGTATTATGAAAAAGGAGGAGGTGGAGCAGTAACAAGCTCACTAAACAACCTGGACTCAGTTGGCCCGGCTGATAGTACCCTGTAAGGGCTCCTAATCCAGGGATACAAGATGAGCAGCATCTGTACTCCATGTTAGGAGCGGCTGTACATGGTGTCTGTGCCTCATGTCAGAGGTGGCCATTTCTTTTGGAGCTAAGTCTGCCTGCCACTGAGTAGTGCTCCCAGTCTTAATGACAAAGGTAGACGCATTCTACTTCACCCAATCATGATGGTTGTCAACTTTACAAGCTTGATACCTTAATATGATTGAGTGGAGATAAGAAAGAAAAAGAAGAATATGTATAAGTAACAATACATATGGATTGGAAGGGAAATAAAAGAAACGACTCGAATAATTAAGAATAAAAAGAATAGGGCGACTTCAAGAAGAATAAAAAATGCCTCAAGTCCGATAAATAGCTAGCTATAGGATGCCGAGCATATATGCACGTTGCCGAAATACCGTGAGTAGGCAGCGAGTTCAGTTTCTGATAAGTATTCTCCTAAAAAAAAGTATCCCCGATCTCTTTTCTTTATTGATTCCTGGAAGAATATATATATATATATTAAATTATGGCATAAACACAAGGTAACAAGACCAAATCCAAATAAATAGTGTGTGACGTTTCGGTAACAGCATTGTTACCATCTTCAGACAACACTTTTGTCACCAAAACCTCACATACTATTTATTTATTTGGTCTTGTTACCTTTTTTTTTCTAATCTATAATACAAATTGTGCCTTGTGAATTACGACTTATACGTATTTATTTTTTTCCCTTTTAAAATGTACGATAGTTTATTTACATATGGAAATGCATTTACTTGGGAAAGATCCCAGGCAGATTGGTCTCCCAGTGTTAAAAATAGGTTTTGTTGGTTGTTGGTCAGTGAGTCAAGTGTAGTGTTTTTTTTTTTTTTTCCTTGTACACATGGTACAGGCCATGTTAAATTATGGTGGGTAGAAATAGGTGTCTGCTTTTTTATTGTAAGTGCATCACAATTTGGTTCACTATTTCTTCCAATTCCCTCTCTTAACAGAAAAACGTACTGAAATTTTCCCAAGCCCTACCTCTGGTCAATTTAGATACCATCGCATATGTCAACTTCTCTCTTCAGCTCTGGATGATGAATTTCTGATTGTTAGATACTTTAAGTTCTGCACAGAAGCTGGGCGCATGAGAAAGAATGCAGGGCAAAGGATACTGGAGGATGACCTATCTGTAAATAGGTAACTGAAAGTGAGACAAACTTTATTTTGTTGTAAATGTTTCCTCTTCCCTCTCCTCTTGTTGATGTGTAAATACGGCGAATCCTATATGGGGCGGAATGCCCTAAATAAAGGCTTTTGTTGTTGTTGTTGTTGTAAGTGCATCACATGTCTACACATGTGAAAAGCAGTTCGAGACTTTTGCACTTACAAATGTGCCAGAGTTTGGTTACTTGCACCACTGAGGTGTATAACCAGAATTATCATTAATTGTTGCTTTTCACCAGGACAGTAGAGTTGATAGACATCACTCTCAAAGTGTGGCGGCAATCTTCCAGCGGCTTGGTTCGGCGAATGAGTCCAGTAGCAAGATCCATGGTGTAGGGAGGAAGGGATGAGGGGTTTATTGTAATCAGTTGTTGAGCTGGCAGAGCAGCGCCACTCCACGACATACCCAGTGTTCAGGTGGCAGTTTGGTGGGGATGTTCATACCGATGACAAAGTTGGTGGAATGGCCTGTGGTACTGAGTGTTCCACGTGGTTCACTGGTCTTGTACACGGGACATAGGTAGATCTTCTCTAGGGATTCTTCCGTCTTCTTTACTGGCTTGATCCATGTAATTGGTAGGTCGTTGTAGATCCATGGTGTAGTGTTGCTGCTGTAACAACATCCCGCTGTAGATAGGTAACCCCCCATGTTGTGCAGACAAGTCCCTGTCAATGGGGGCAGCCAATGGAGTGTCCGTGGAGAACGGAGAGAGTGGGGAGGACCCCCCAGCGGACTCAGGGAGCAACACCTCTGCTGAAAGCCCCCCTGCCCCCAAAATGTTCCGCCAGGATGGGGGAACCCCACGGCCCAAGAAATCCACCGGCAAGAAACTATTCCACAAGAGGTGAGAGTGTGGATACCTTCAGCTCTTGTGTTTTCTTCACATCTTTGGTTGAAACTAATCTCATTACCAATTTACACTCATGGACAAAACTTAAGGAAGTTGTACCTTTTAGCATGTATATTGGGATTAAGACAATAACTCTGAAAGATATTATAGTGACCTTTATTGAGGACAAACAGGATAACCAAGTGTGTACAAAATTGCCTCTGTCTCCTTAAAAAAAAAAAAAAAAATAGAAGACCAGTGACATCAAAGACTTTCCACTTCCTTAAGTTTTTGTTCATGAATGTAAATGTGGATCTCAGATGTGTGGTAATTTGTATATAAAAAAAGACATATTTCTCTCAAGCGTACAATTGAAATTTGCTGATGGCTTGAGTCATTGCATCATGTGTGTGACATTTCGGTAACAGCGTTGTTACCATCTTCAGACAAAAGTACTGAATCCATTATTCTATTATGAATACTGAATTTATTCATTACTTTTTTCTGAAGATGGTAACAATGTTGTTACCGAAACGTCACACACTATTTATTTAGATTTGGTCTTATTACCTACCTTGTGTTTATAATCTATAATCCAAATTGTGTGCAACTTATCATTCCTTAAGATTTTGTCCCCAAGAGTAAATGTTGAATTATAGTCGGTTAAAAAAAAAGTTGATTCCACTGTATTTATCAAACTTTTTTTTTTTGTAGAAAGTATCAATGTAGGAAGGGAAGCCAGGCCACTCCAATAAGGAATGAATTTAGTGAGTCCGAAAATGCTGATAACCTGCAGGGAAGCATTAAGTCAGAAGCCACAGAACCTATGCCCAACTTTACTTGCAGCCCTCTTGCGACTGAGATTGTCACCAATCCAAAATTCCCCCAACAGGTTCAGATCAAGCTGGAACCGCTTCCAGATGTTTCTCACCTTATAAGATCATCTAGGAAAAGGAAAGCTCCGAATTTCTTTGGCAAGGCCTAACTTGGGTCAAATTCAAGATTGTTGTGGAGAGGGCGCTGTATTATATCCTAATAAATTAGAGATTCTATGTTTTTATAGAATTTCTTACTTCTCTCCTTGAAAATACTTTTTTTTTCCTTCTCTCTCCTTGCTGTTTTGTAATGGCATATTTCTCCCCCTTTTTCCTTTAGTGTTGCTGTTTTGTAATGGCATATTTCTCCCCCTTTTTCCTTTAGTGTTGCTGTTTTGTAATGGCATATTTCTCCCCCTTTTTCCTTTAGTGTTGCTGTTTTGTAATGGCATATTTCTCCCCCTTTTTCCTTTAGTGTTGCTGTTTTGTAATGGCATATTTCTCCCCCTTTTTCCTTTAGTGTTGCTGTTTTGTAATTGCATATTTCTCCCCCTTTTTCCTTTAGTGTAGCTGTTTTGTAATGGCATATTCCCCCCTTTTTCCTTTAGTGTTGCTGTTTTGTAATGGCATATTCCCCCCTTTTTCCTTTAGTGTTGCTGTTTTGTAATGGCATATTCCCCCCCTTTTTCCTTTAGTGTTGCTGTTTTGTAATGGCATATCCCCCCCTTTTTCCATTAGTGTTGCTGTTTTGTAATGGCATATTCCCCCCCTTTTTTCTTTAGTGTTGCTGTTTTCATCCGTCATGATTTAGCTTGAAGGTTACTCTAATTTAGTTGCATAGCCAAAAAACCTGGGTTCAGCTGGCCCGGCTGATAGTACCCTGTAAGGGCTCCTGATCTAGGGATACAGGATGAGCAGCGTTTGTACTCCATGTTAGGAGCGGCTGCACATGGCGTCTGTTCCTCATGTTAGAAGCGGCCATTTCTTTTGGAGCTAAGTCGGCCTGCCACTGAGTAGTGCTCCCAGTCTTAATGACAAAGGCAGACGCATTCTACTTCATCCAGATGTAAAATTTGCATAGTCTATTCTGATTGGTTGGTTGGTTGGTTGGAGGAGTGGTATAAACTGTCCTTTTTTGACAGCCATAACTCTTGGATCGAATCTCGCATTGGTCACTTCTTTTCTTAAAAAAAAAAAAAAAGCATCAAAGGCCCTCGATTCTTGCAAAAAGTCCCACCAGTAAGTACAAGTAACTAAACGGGGCTCTGTCACACTTGTAAGTTGAACTGCTTTCTACCTGTGTAAGCATGTGGTGTTGTTTCTTATTCCCTTGTGTAAAGATTACACGAATTTCATGAGTCCATGCTCCTTGAGCTGTTTTATGATAAGCAGTGGCCTCTCCCAAAGGTCCTGTTTAGTGCATATAATGCATGTGGTGTACTTACAGTAAAAGCAGTTGTTAACTACCCACTATGATTATTATGGCTTGTACTACATGTTGGTTTTTCTTATCTCCTTGTGAAAAGATTACATGAATTCCCTGAGTATGTACTTGGGGTAAGTAAACAAATGTATACAAATCTATTGAAATGAATCATCATTTAGCTGGAGTGAGGTGTAAGGCATCAATCATTCATTTCTTACAAGATTTAGGCAAAACTTGGTGACCTTGTCTGGAACTTTTTACTGACACTGGAGCTTCTTTGACCCCAACATGTAGTTTTAAAAATTATTATCCCTAGTACATTTGGTACAGACCATGATAATCGTGGTGGGTGGAAGTTGGTGACTGCTTTTTACTATAAGTGCATCACATGTCTAAAAATGTGAAAAGCAGTTCGACTTTTGCACTTAAAAGTATGTTCTGTCAGTACTAGCATTCCCTGGTAAAGTTGGAGTTTTGCAAAAATTGAAGTCCATTTGAGCATTTTTTTTTTTAATTAGAAAAAAGTGGCCATTACGAGATTCGATCCCAGGTTGTAGCGGTTGAAAATCATCGGTTCAGACAACTCATCCACCAAACCCTACATGTACAGTTGTTGTTAATATCCATCAAGTTGAGTTCTACTTTTGGTGATACTATATGGACAAATATTCTCCAGTTTGATTTGTTACTGACAATTACTATCATCTAGTGTCCTTCTGGTAGCTTCCTTGTTGTTTCTTATCCCCTTATGTAAAGATTACATGGTAGCTTCCTTGACCCCTTCTAGCTACAATCTAGCTCGTATGTCATTGCAGGTCTTCCTTCTTCTCCTTCAATATATTCCAACATTAAAATCTTTTCTAAAACATTTTCTTTTCATTTTATGTCCAAAGTAGGTCAGTCTTTGTTTACATATTTGGCATTCTAATGATCTAACAGGATTAATTTCATTTAAGTTTGAAATATAGTGGCAATTTTTTTCTGTCTATGACACTTTGTTTTTTTATTATCTCCTTGTGCAAAGATTACACAAATTCCATGAGTCCATGCTCCTCTAGCTGTTGTTGTTTCTTATCCCCTTGTGTAAAGATTACACAAATTCCATGAGTCCATGCTCCTCTAGCTGTTGTTGTTTCTTATCCCCTTGTGTAAAGATTACACAAATTCCATGAGTCCATGCTCCTCTAGCTGTTGTTGTTTCTTATCCCCTTGTGTAAAGATTACACAAATTCCATGAGTCCATGCTCCTCTAGCTGTTGTTGTTTCTTATCCCCTTGTGTAAAGATTATACAAATTCCATGAGTCCATGCTCCTCTAGCTGTTGTTGTTTCTTATCCCCTTGTGTAAAGATTACACAAATTCCATGAGTCCATGCTCCTCTAGCTGTTGTTGTTTCTTATCCCCTTGTGTAAAGATTATACAAATTCCATGAGTCCATGCTCCTCTAGCTGTTGTTGTTTCTTATCCCCTTGTGTAAAGATTACACAAATTCCATGAGTCCATGCTCCTCTAGCTGTTGTTGTTTCTTATCCCCTTGTGTAAAGATTACACAAATTCCATGAGTCCATGCTCCATGAGCTGTTGTTGTTTCTTATCCCCTTGTGTAAAGATTATACAAATTCCATGAGTCCATGCTCCATGAGTTGTTGTTGTTTCTTATCCCCTTGTGCAAAGATTACACAAATTCCAGGAGTCCAAGCTCCTCGAGATTTTGTTGTTGTTTCTTATCCCCTTGTGCAAAGATTACATAAATTCCAGGAGTCCAAGCTCCTCGAGATTTTGTTGTTGTTTCTTATCCCCTTGTGCAAAGATTACACAAATTCCAGGAGCCCAAGCTCCTCGAGATTTTGTTGTTGTTTCTTATCCCCTTGTGCAAAGATTACACAAATTCCAGGAGTCCAAGCTCCTCGAGATTTTGTTGTTGTTTCTTATCCCCTTGTGCAAAGATTATACAAATTACATGAGTCCAAGCTCCTCGAGATTTTGTTGTTGTTTCTTATCCCCTTGTGCAAAGATTATACAAATTACATGAGTCCATGCTCCTCTAGCTGTTGTTGTTTCTTATCCCCTTGTGCAAAGATTATACAAATTACATGAGTCCATGCTCCTCTAGCTGTTGTTGTTTCTTATCCCCTTGTGCAAAGATTATACAAATTACATGAGTCCATGCTCCTCTAGCTGTTGTTGTTTCTTATCCCCTTGTGCAAAGATTATACAAATTACATGAGTCCATGCTCCTCTAGCTGTTGTTGTTTCTTATCCCCTTGTGCAAAGATTATACAAATTCCATGAGTCCATGCTCCTCTAGCTGTTGTTGTTTCTTATCCCCTTGTGCAAAGATTATACAAATTACATGAGTCCATGCTCCTCTAGCTGTTGTTGTTTCTTATCCCCTTGTGCAAAGATTATACAAATTACATGAGTCCATGATTCTCGAGCTGTTTTTATTTGTTTCTTATCCCAACACCTATTTGAAGAGTCAAAGTGTCTTTTAGGGAGAGATGTCCTCTTACTGGAGAGTTGCTAGTTAGTAAAAATGGTAATTTTGGTGATGAAAGCTGTCTTTTGTAGAGAGATGTCCTTTAGTGAGAGTGTCCTCTCATGGAGGTTATTCTACTGTATCTGTCAGAATACAGAACTCTTTTGGAGGATGACCAGATAATTGACCATACCAAAGGGATCGTAGAATGAAGGGAGAGGTGGACTGGTTTGTTGATCTAGTACAATACAAGAAAATAAGACCTAATCCAAATAATTTATTAGTGTGTGAGGTTTCGGCAACAACATTGTCACCATCATCAGACAAAAGAATATAAATAAATAAAAAAAATATATATATATTTTTATTTATTCTTTTGTGTGATGATGGTGACAATGTTGTTGCCGAAACCTCACACACTAATAAATTATTTGGATTAGGTCTTATTTTCTTTTATTATAATCTATAATCCAAATTGTGCTTTATCATGATCTAGTACAATGTAATCACAAGGCCATATAATATTCTGTGACACAATGGACACAAATATTCTCTAATTTGATATCTGTCAGTGACCATCACTCTCATCTAGTGATCTTCTGGTAACTTCCTTGACCTCTTCCAGCCAGCTCATTGGAGGTCTTCTCTTCCTCTTAACACCAACATCTAAACCATTAGCTCTCATTATATGTCCAAAGTGGGTCAGTCTTTGTTTACATATTTTCTAGAGATTAATTTGATTTAAGATTGAAATATTTGTCCTTTTATCTGTCTATGGCACTCTGAGTATCTTTCTTCATGTATACATTTCAAAAAGCTTTAATTATATTTTCTTCTTTTCTGAGAGTCCACAGATCTTATCTTCAAAATGACCACAGGGAATACCGATGCCTCTACAATTATCTTCTTTGTCTCGAATGAAATGCTGAATAGTCTAATAGAATCACAAGGACAAATATATTCTGTTAGCACCATTTATTTTTGTTGTTGGTGTCCATCAAATCAACTTTTGGTGACAAATGGGGACAAATATTGTACAATTTGATGTGTTAGGGGTTGTCACTTTCAGCTGATCTAGTGACCTTCCAGTCAGCTCATTGAAGGTTTCATTCTTCTTCCTTCAAGTTTTCCCAACACTAACTTTTTTATTTTTATAATCTATTTGCTCTCATTACATATGTTTGAAATAGTCTTTATTTGCATATTATAAATGAACATAAAATAAGCTAAGCTTTCGGAGGAGTTTGATTAATTTAAAGCTAAGAAAGATGGATGTGCAAATATGACGCATATGATTTTGGAAATTTGACCTACACCCATGGACAAGAGGAAGTTTTTACCTTTTACCATGTATATCGGGATTGAGACAATAACTCTGAAAGATATTACAGTGACCTTTATTGAAGACACATGAGATAACCAAGTGTGAACAGCCTCTGTCTCCTTCATAAAATATAAGACAACTGGCTACATCAAAGACTTTCCACTTCTTTAAGTTTTGTCCACGAGTGTATTTAGGATGTATATGATTTTCTAAATTGAATTATTTTTCTACTGTCCTCACTGCAATGATAAAAATAATGGGAGGGCCTGGCTCATCAGTGAAGGAACCCTCCCAGCGGTTTCGCCAGTTCAAGCCATCATACCACTGTTCTTTTTATTGTATTTTGCTATTTTGCTTTTATACTCACTTATGAGCATTATTATTATTTTTTATCATAGCATTAAGAGAGAAGTAGAAAAAAAATATTTAAAATAAATCCATGTGCATCGTAAATGGTTCGTTCAAGATGAAATAGAATTTTGGAAGAGAGAATTGTACATAGCAGAGTTCAATGGTATTCCATGATTGATAAATTCCTTATTGTAGTGGTCACTGCATGATCATAATTTATTATTCTTCTTCTGTGTTTTTTTTATTATTATCCCTAGTACACATGGTACAGGCCATGGCATTCATCGTAGGCTGTAGTTGGCGACTGCTTTTACTGTAAATGCACCACATATCTATACATATAGAAAGTGCAGTTTTGCCTTTTTGCACTTACAATTGTGCCAGAGCTCCCCGTTTGGTTACTTGCACTCACTGGTGGAGTTGAACTTTTGTAGGAATCGGCTGTCAGAAATCAATGGTTTATACAACTCCTCCACTGACCCCATTTCTTTTCTGTTGAAAAGATTCACACATATTGATGATCAAAGACAGTTGAAGATCTGTTCATTAGCTTGAAAGCTCACTCACTATTTAGCCTAAAAAAAGGAAAAAGATTTGCATAGCTGATCCTTCTTATTCTATTTACATATTCTCCTTTTGTGTGTCTCTTGCAAAACCTTCCACATTGTGTTTCAGAGCCGGGCGACCAAAGGCTAAGAAGCTGGACGATATGCAAGAGTGATTTGTACTGCCACCACCAAACCAACCAATATGCAAACACAATATTCAAACTATGCAAATAATACTTCACCACCATTCCATCATTGCATGGCCTTAACTTCCATCCCTCTCTACTGCATCTCTCGTTGTCTAATAATATCTTTAATGAATAGACACACTTAGCCTTAAAAAGATAAGATTTTTTCTTTTTTAACAATGTTTTTAGCCACAATTTCCAATACTGGTTTTAAAAACATTGTTTATATAGAAAGATATCAAATGGATTTTACAAAGTTTTATGCAGAGATGTCTCTTACAAATGTTTTTTTTTTTCTTTTTCTATATAGTATGCATGATATGTCCAGATTATATCAATACTTTATTTTGTACATAATATTCCTTCCTCTTTAGTATTCACATAACCATTGTTTTGGATCACCAAATAGTGTTTTTTTTTGTATGTTTATTTTTAAGTAATCAATCATCCCCATCCCATATTTTATTTGTATATTTACTTTTTGTGTATGCTTTCTAGATGATGTATTATATTTTTAACATGTCTTCTCTCTGGCCATAGTTAAAAAAAAGTTCAGTTTGAAGTTTTTTATAATCTGTGTATATATATATACAGATTTATAGAATGTACTTGGTCTTATTTTTCCCTCCAATTTGTACGTAACAACCGATGCTAGTATTTTTTAGCGATAATATTTGGAATAAATTATTGTTTTTTTTCAATATAATGATCTATTTTTCTTTCTTTTTCTCTTATAAATATATATATATATATATATGTACAGTTAAACCTGTCTATAGCGCCCCCTCTAAATAGAGCCTTTCTCTATAGCGCCCGATTTTAAATACATAGTACGATGTGATTTACATTAAAAGTGACCTGTCTATAACATCCCCTCTCTATAGCACCCTATTTTCGTGAGTCCCAAGAGGGGGCGCTATAGACAGGTTTAACTGTATATATATTTTTTACTTATTCCTAGTACACGTGGTATCACAGGCCATCTCAAGCCATTGAAGATAGAAAATAACAACAAAATCTACCCCACTTGCCCAAAATGTAGTTTGGTACCTGCAGCTCCAGAACACATTTTGGCTTGCATTAGATGCACTAAACAGGACCTTTGGGAGAGGCCGCTGCTCATCATAAAACAGCTCGAGGAGCATGAACTCATGGAATTCGTGTAATCTTCACACAAGGGGATAAGAAACAACAACAACACGTGGTATAGACCATGATAATCATGGTAGGTAGAAGAAGGTGACTGCTTTTATTGTAAGTGCACCACATGTCTACACATGTGAAAAACAGTTCGACCCATTTGGTTACTTGTATTTGCTGGTGGGGTTGGACTTTTGCAAGAATCGGGAGCCATTGGAGCATTTTTATAAAATAAAAATCTTTATATAGGGTGTGATCATATTTAGAGAATGGAAACAAAAGTATTTTCTTCTTGTGGTGTCATGTTTAGGTACAATTTGGATTATATAGATTAGAAAACACAAGGTAATAAGACCAAATCCAAATAAATAAATGGTGTGTGACATTTCGGTAACAGCGTTGTTACCACCATCATTAGACAAAAGTACACTGAATCTATTCAATCTATTTATTCAGTACTTTTGTCTGATAATAGTAACAATGCCGTTACTGAAATGTTACACACTATTTATTTGGATTTGGTCTTGTTACCTTATGTTTCTTGTGGTCTTGTATAACACTTGAGATCTGTAAATCTCCAGACTCAATTTTGACAACTTTGAATTAATGCATCATCTAAAAAAATCTTTGTTTTTTAAAATAAGATTGCAGGTGGGTATAAAATAAGAATATAAGGAGTAGTAATGTGTTTCTTTATTCATGAAAAATACAAGCTTTCGGATCTTTATAATCTTTCTACAGACATAGCTATAAGTTGTGAGAATGAGGATATTTAAATATACAGTATTATTTACATATATATTTAAAGACACAACTAATTTAAATTTACATAAACATGCCAATAAACATAATCTGCCTGTGGAAAGATTATAAAAGATCTGAAAGCTTGCACTTTTCACAAATAAAGAAAACTGGAGGATCCCACCTAAGCATAGTTGGTACAGTGGAGTGAACCCAGGAGGAGCCCCGAACATCAGAAATAGACAGCAACAAACAACACTAACAAGATTTAGAACCGGCCATCTCAAGCCATTGAAGATAGAAAATAACAACAAAATCTACCCCAATTGCCCAAAATGTAGCTTGGCACCTACAGCTCCAGAACACATTTCGGCTTGTATTAGATGTAATAAACAGGACCTTTGGCAGAGGCCGCTGCTTATTATAAAACAGCTAGAGGAGCATGGACTCATGGAATTCATGTAATCTTTACACAAGGGGATAAGAAACAACAACAGCTAGAGGAGCATGGACTCATGGAATTCATGTAATCTTTACACAAGGGGATAAGAAACAACAATAAAAATAAAGAAACACATTCCTGCTGTTTATATTCTTATTTATACTTTATAGCAATTTTCTCTTCTAATTGTAGGTGGGTGGAACACTTAATAGAGCCTAGCCTAGATGTTGGTTACTTGGTGTAGTACTTTGAATCACAATTCTATATTTCATTTAAAGACTCCAATCAAAATATCTAAAAAATATATCTATTAACCATTTCCGTAACCTAATAGATTTGGGTTGGTGACAATGCCATAACATTAACTTTGGATAATTCAGAATATCCATATGGAAACCATGGTTTTGGGCTATGGCTTTCATTGGTCTAGGGTGGGCTTTGATTTTAATGGGACTTACAATCTTAGAGATTTTCTCTCTTGACCTATTTTCCATCAATATTTTAGCCAAAGAATTTGGACTTACCAACTAAATATCCTTATTTTCCAAAAGTGAAAAACAGTATAAAAGTGAATGAGATAAGGTACAATTTGGATTATAAACACAAGGTAATAAGACCAAATCCAAATAAATAATTAGTTTGTGACATTTCAGTAGCAACGCTGTTACCGAAACGTCACACACTATTTATTTGGATTTGATCTTATTACCTTGTGAAGTGTTCACCAAATAAATAATAAAAATAAAACCCTATGCTCCAATTTCTTAGGAAGGAAATATTGATTCATAAAAATATGTAAACAAGTTTTTTTTTTCGCCTCCTCAGTGGTGTAATGGTTGACAAATGAGTCAATAGGTTTTGTCAGCCAAGGTTTTATTTGCTGGTGACATTTAGAGAGAGTTGTAGGGGAGGCTGGAGCTGAAACACAGGATGATGGTGAAATGATAAGGAACAATTAGTGGATTATAGATTGATAAGGCACAAGGTAATAAGACCAAATCCAAATAAATAAATAGTGTGTGACGTTTCTGTAACAGCGTTGTTACCATCTTCAGACAAAAGTATTGAATTCATTCATTCAGTACTTTCAGTACATTCATACATTCAGTACTTTTGTCTTAAGATGGTAACAACGCTCTTACTGAAACACATTTTATTTATTTGGATTTGGTGTTATTACCTTGGATTATAGATTATAAACACAAGGGAATAAGACCAAGATTATGAGAAAAATTACTATAAGAGATAATTTAAAGAAGTCATTTTCATTCAAAAGAAATGTGCTACAATTAACAGAATGGAGGAAAGAGGAAATATCAATGATATTTACTCAGATATATTTTTAATTATATCTTTAATTCTAATTCTAAGAATATTTTAGGGTTCTCAGAAAACTTTTTCTTATCTGCTATCTTGTTTTACACACTTGATAACAGTAACTATTTAAAACATACTGTGGTATAATTTCTCATTTGAGTACTTTTGTCTGAAGATGGTAACAACGCTGTTACCGAAATGTCGCACACAAATATTTTTTTATTTGGATTTGGATCTTGCTACCTTGTAATACAATATAATGCGGCGGCTATGCTTATAAAATGACATTTAACAAGTTTTATGCAAATGTTTCTTTTTACAGAACTGAAACTTGCTACCTTGTAATAAGACCAAATACAAATAAATAAATAGTGTGTGACGTTTCGGTAACAAGTGTTGTTACCATCATTCAGTACTTTTGTCTGAAGATGGTAACAACGCTGTTACCGAAATGTCACACACTATTTATTTGGTCTTATTTACCTTGGTATTAAGGTGAAAGTTTCAACTACAGTTCTATATGGTTAGACCATCAATGAGAGACACATCTCCAAGATGAATGTTATGGTAGTCTCTTACGGGAGGTTGTTCCACTGTAGCACCATTTATATATCTCATAAGAGTAGTTGACAGCATGCCATTTACCAATCACAAGAGATGTACTCCCTTTTGAATATTTGTATTAATAGCAAGTGGGCAAAACCCTAACATTCCTGAAGATATACAAACAAATAAAAAAACTGTGAAAAAAATAGCACAAATGTGATATTGTACTGGGATAAGGTGCATAAATTAAGAAAAAGGCATCTCCTTATTGTGCAACTGAAAGTTGCTAATGGCTTGCGCCATCTATCAGAATAAATATCAACTATTCTCGTTGATTTTTTAATTATTCCAGAATTGGCCAAATACCCATTCTTGATTAATCAAGCCATCAGCAACTTTCAGTTGCACGATAAGGAGATGCCTTTTTCATAAAAAAAAAGTGTGTCAAGTGCAATACCTGGGAATTCTCCCCAGACCATATTGTGTATCAAGTAATCACATGTTCTCCAGGCCTACTACACTATATAGGTACACACAATAAAGAATAAATAATCCTCCACCTCATTTCCCAAACCAGGATCTTCCTCCGCTCTTGGCCGTGGTGGTGGAGATGGTTTCTTCCGTGCCCTGTGCACCACACATCAGCTGTGGTCAGACTGGGTTTGAAACAATAAACTTCTTTATAAACATGTAGAAAGTCTTCTTCTTCTTTCTTATCTCCACTCAATCATATTAGGGTATCAAGCTTGTAGAACTTGTTGATGGTGTCTGTTTGGCAACCATCATGACTGGGTGAAGTAGAATGTCTTTGTCATTAAGACTGGGAGCACTACTCAGTAGCAGGCCGACTTAGCTCCAAAAGAAATGGCCGCCTCTTACATGAGGAACAGACGCCATGTGCAGCCGCTCCTAACATGGAGTACAGACACTGCTCATCTTGTATCCCAGAATTAGGAGCCCTTAAAGGGTACTATCAGCTGGGCCAGCTGAGCACAGGTTTTTTAGTGAGCTTGTTACTGCTCCCCTTCCTCCTTTTTCATCCGGGCTTGGGACCGGCAAAGGCGGATGTAGAAAGTAAACACAAGGATATGCATTCAAGGTTTAGATATGTAAAGTGCAACACACATTTGAGAGAATATCAAATATTTTCGAAATCGTTTTATTTATCACAATATACACTCATGGACAAAATTTAAGGAAGTTGTACCTTTTAGCATATATATCAGAATTCAGACAATAACTCTGAAAGATATTCAATACACAGTGACCTTTGTGTGGACAAAATTGACTGTTTCCTTAAAAAAAAAAAAGATGATCGGCGACATCAAATAGTTTTGTCCATGAGTGTGTATATACAGTAAAACCCCTCTATAGTGAACCCCAATGGGACAGATCTTTTGGTTCACTATAGCCACGGTTTGGCCATTTTTTCAACTTTTCTAAATTTTTAGACCGTATAATTGAGAAACAGCCATACATACAGGAAAAGGCAGCCACTTAATAATGGTCACTTTGTTTTAATTCCCTAAATTGACCTATTTCTTTACAGTAATGCTGAATATCAAAAGAAGTCATTTGATAATAGGTTCTTCTTATCATTAGCATACATGTTTATATATAAACCTATGTATTATTTAAAAATTAAGCCAAATCCTCTAGGCAAAACATTATTAATTATATATTTAAAAGGGTATAAGAGTATTTTAGAACATCTTTCTCAAATAATATAATACTAAATTTATTTGAAAAAATGCCTCTAATACCTTGTTGTTTGAAAGTGAAAAGTAAAATTAGAAAATCAGAATTGTCTTAAAATATCGTTATTTCCATCAAAGGAATAAAGCTCCGTGTATTCTGAATCAATTGAGGATGAATCAAAAGTGTCCAATTCAGAAAAATCGGACGCGAAAATGTTGATACGATAGCGCGATCGGTAGAATTGCGAATAAAAAACGCCAATTTGCAAACACAAAATCGGTGGTAAAACGGCCGGCCAGGGGGAATATCCACGAACTCTGAATGAGTCATATACCTAACAAGAATTCCATTCTAAAAATAGAAATGTAGTGGTAGTTTTTGAGAATTTATAAGTCGATTTGTTTGTGGCTCATGAGACACGGGGAACTCGGGGAACTGTTTTTTTTTTTTCTTCTTCTTCTTTCAATTCCAGTTTCCACATATTCTTTGAAGTATATATTAAATTTTGTTTTTAACCTGTTATTCAAACCATTTCTGGCTTTAAAATTATTTGGAATTATGTTTTAGCCTAGGTTAAACTTGATTTAGAACGCTTCTATAAGGGCATGCTGCAACTTTTTTTTTTTAGAACGCCCCTCTTTGTTTCTTTTATTTATTTTGGAAGCCATTTGTATTTTTCTTCTATTTCAAAATTGTCGAACGCAAAGATATTCTATTAAATAAAAGTATAATGTGTAAATATTTATACAACATATAGCAAAAATAGAATGGAAATGAAAACAAACAATTTTCGTGAGCTGAAACATGCTCAGAATTTTGTTGTTTTAATTTTTTTAAATTACAATTTTAAGTTCGTTATAAGCATAGTATTTTAAATAGATTTTATCATTTTGGGACCGAGAATAGGTTCGTTATAGGGGTAGTTCGTTATTTAAAAAATCGCAAAGTTCGTTATAACGATGGTATTTTCAATGGAATGGAATTGGGAATCGCCGTGGGTTCGTTATAACCATCCAGGGTTCGTATTAGCGGGGTTTTACTGTATATTGACAAAAAAGATAAGTTAACATATTTATACAATATTAACATATAAGCCAAAACTATGCAAATTTTATTATCCTAATTCCTACAGCTCATGCAGGCAGCATGAACATCATCAAGTGATGTGCGACATTTGGAATTGTCCCAAAGAGGCCAATTCATTCGATTTCGAAGACATACTTTCTCAGTGTAAGCTTAAGTTGCTCAGAGCTGATAGCTTACTTCTTGACGATGTGTTGATAGATTTTTTTCTTTTTTTTTTAGCGCTAAAAAGTCAAAGATAGCCTTTTTTTTCTCTTGAAAGCTCACTATTTTTTAAAGGTTTTACCAAAGATACGCATTGGTAGTCCATGTTATAATATTGGTGTTCTCCCATTCATATTTTCAAAAAAGCTTTCTTATTTTCCATAGGATTATTCAAATAATAATAATATGTATATATTTATCATGTGTATATAATCTTTCTCCATTTTTACCCCTTTGTATATTTCCCACTTTCATAGGTTTCTCCGTCTCGTAACCCCAAGGAGAATCCTCTGTAAGACCTGTGTGTCTTAATAAGGGTTTGTGTGTGTGTGTGTGTTATAATATTGGTGTCAAATATATTTTAGTAATTATATAATTATTTTAATGACATAAGAGGGATTTGAACAGTGTACTTACTGTGGCGTCGTTAGCAGCTTCACCTCTGGAACACACAGGCCCGTGACAAACACGCTCGGTTCATATAATGCTTAGAAGTGGGAATATCTTTAAGGAGGAGGGATAATCTATTTGGAAGAAACACGGCGCAAACATCAGCACAAACCTCCGAAGGCATTGTTTGGATATGTGGATTGATCTAATACTTTGTGGGTTTATCAAATAAGACCCTAAATTGATCTCTCTCACTAATTTTGTAGCTTTTATACAACATATATTTGGTCTTGTACCTCATATATGCAACATGTATTTCTAATACAATATAATGCGGCTTATGATTGTAGAACGACATTTGAAAATTATCCCGCATGTGTTTCTTTTGAACGAAAAATCAAAATCCATTTTCAAGGAGAAATAAAGATTATTTCTAACCTTAGAGGTGAAGTATGACAGGATGAATTGTGAAGAGTAATGATAAACGGAAAAATGAACTGTCCAGGGTGTTCCCATTTATTTTTCCGTTTATCATTACTCTTCACCATTCATCCTTTCATACTTCATCCCTAAGGTTAGAAATAATCGTTATTTATCATTAAAATAAATTTCGATTTTTTGTTCAAAAGAAACACATGCGGGATAATTTTCAAATGTCGTTTTACAACATGTATTTAACCTTAAACATCATTTCGTGACATTATTTTATAGCTTTTATACAAGGTGTAAGACAAGATTCTAGACATCGTGCTATAGAATTTATACAAGATGTATTTGGCCTCTCTCTTATATTTCATAATAAGATCATAATATTGTAGCTTTTATACAACGTATATTTGGCCCTACACCTCACATAGTACCTATACAACAACAAAAATCTTTATTAAATTATTTCTAACTTTCACCTCCAATATTTCCGGTGTCCCCTACATATACGGCCTGCCAAAGACCCACAAGCCCGACATCCCCCTCAGGCCCATTGTTGCCTAGCCACCTTTCTCCCGCTTTTTCGCTGGCAAAATACCTTTGCACTCTTTTAAAACCTTTAGTCAGCTCTCACAACATTCACTCGGTCAAAGATCCCACTGACTTTATCTCCAGGTTAAGGAACATTTCCCGATCCGACTGTCTTGCCATGTCAACCTTTGATGTGACCTCACTATTTTTATGTCTTCCACATTCCCTGATTATTGAAGGCCTCAAACAACTTCTACTTTCTTCTACATTCCCCACCAAAGAGCAACAAGTTATCCTAGATTTGTTCAATATTTGCCTCGCCTTGAACACCCTAGAATTCCACGGCAGTTTCTTCATACAGACGAGGGGCTCCCCAATGGGCAGCCCTTTATCCACAATCGCGGCCGAGATTGTTATGTCCAACTTGGACCGCTGGATTTTGTCCCACAACCACCTGGGGATCGAGTTGTGGTCACGGTATGTCGACGACATTTTCTGCCTCCACCGAGATACAGACCACCTCCCCATTCTTAATGCTTTAAATTCTTATAATCCAGATCTTCGTTTTACACACAACCCGTCACGATTTAATTGCATCCCGTTTTTAGATGTTTTAATTGTAAATACTGAGCACACCTTCCACACAACCGTTTACCGTAAACCCAATTCCGCCCCCTCCTACTTACATTTCAAGTCCCACGCCCCGATTTCCCACAAAATCACCACTGTAAAAACCATTTCCAAGCGAATTTACTCTCACTGTTCCCTCGACTGTTTCAAAAGGAATGAGAAACGTATTGTATATAATCATCTCTCATCCGCCGGTTATCCTTATGATTTTATCCGTCATCATTTTTACTCGCCTAATTCCACCAAAACAGTCCCTCTCCCCTACAAAGACCTTTGTGTTCTCCCGTTTTCGGCCAGGAACTCCGACATTTCTTTCTTTTTACGCAAATTCGGAATACGTATCTATTTTAATAATACCCCTTCCCTCTATACTTCCTTACGCCATCCGATTACAAAAAGTTCGATTAAAACTAATCCCCTAACCGCCACCAACGCAATTTACAAAATTCCCTGTCTCGATTGCGAACAGTGTTACATCGGAGAAACCGGTCGATCTATCTGCACCAGATTATCTGAACACAGCCGCAACATACGCACCAACGACCGCAAGTCTCTCTTATGCCAACACATCACAGAATTTCGCCACTCGTTCAATTTGGACAGCGCTGTATGCGTTTACAAGGGCGTCGGGAACAAGTATCAGCGCCTAGTCCTTGAATCTTTGGTCTCGCACTGCACGCCCAGTTTCAACCGAAAAATCGACCTCCCACCCCAATACTCCGTGTTTTACCTCGCCAATCCCCCCAGCTGAACTATTTACCTACTTTATTTGGCTATCCTTCATGTCCATAGTTTTAAAATATTTCCAAGTTGTAACCTGAAGAAGGGCATTCTTGCCTGAAAGCTTGTTTTTTACCATTAAAAGAAAATCACCACGTTTTTATCGCCTTCATTTCAAAGACCTTTTAGTCTTGTACAGATTCTCCAAGCAGAAATGTAGGACACATGCAGGAATAACATTGTCTTAATGGCAATATCTCTTCTTCTTCTTTCTTATCTCCACTCAATCACACTAAGGTATCAAGCTTGTAAAGCTTGAGATTTTTGATGGTGTCTGCCGGGGAAGAGTAGAGCTCATCAATGGATGAGTTAATACAGTCAATAATATGTCTTGGGGTTGCAGGCTGAGAATTGCACTTAGTACATAGTGGGAAAACCTTGCAACCATTCTGGAAAGTCATTGTCTGTAGATGACCAGACTTAAGTCTAGAAATCAAAGACTGTTGTTATCTTGGGAGGACAGAACCGGTGCTTGTCCCTCCTGCTCTGTAACAGTCATGTGCAGCATCAGATTTCCATTCCTGCAGGCATTGGGTTTTGATGGTACGGAGGAGGTCTCTTTCGTCTAGTTGGGTGGTAGATTCTTTTGCTTCAGGTTAATAATGGCAATATGATATATTTATATACAGGAAAAATTATATAAAGACAATCAAGCTAATAAATAGATCAATCTGGGTAAATTTACATAGTCCCTATATATGCTATGAGATTACAGACAGCGGTCCTAGAGTGTGTGTGTCCTACACATCAGTAGGTGTGGAAGACTCACTTGTTGCCCAGCGGTGGAGGGAGGATGGAGAGCGGGTTCTTGAGGACAGAAGCTCCCTTGCCGATCACCTCACTGGACAGGAGGTTGAGTCCAGCTCCCAGCTTGTCCTTCATCTCACTCTTCTATCACACACACAGCACTTCACAGTGACATTTGCAACACACATACATTCAGTGTTACATAATTCTCACTGAGGAGGCCCTGGAGTGGATTCGTCACCTCGACATTCCACTCTAGAGAAACTTGCCAACATTGTTGTATTGTGCTGTAAAAAACAATATCATACGCAATAAAAATAAATAATTCTCACTGTGTTTAAATTCATTTTTGATCGTTGGAAAGTTTTATTATAGGGGATAGAATATACTCATGGACAACACTTAAGGAAGTTGTACTTATTAGTGGACACCCCGCTAGCGGACACCTCTCCACAAAAGACAGTTTTCATTTGCGAAATTACAATTTTTACAATTTAGAAACTCTCCGGTAAGAGGATACCTCTCCCTAAGGGACACTTTGGCTCTGCAATTAGGTGTCCTTTACAGGGAGGTTCTAGTGTACATTGAGATTCAACGATAAATTTGAAAGATATTTAATACACAGTGACCTTTATTGAAGACACACGAGATAACCAAGTGTGGACAAAATTGCCTCTGTCTATTAAAAAAAAAAGACCAGTGACATCAAAGAATTTCCACTTGTTTAAGTTTTGTCCACGAGTGTAGTATGAAAACGTATGCATAACAAAGAAGCAAACACAGATATTTGCATATAAATGGGAACAAATACGTTAACCTTTCTACATATAAACTTACCTCGTTTTGTTCGGCTTCTTGCTCCCTAGAGAAACATACAGAAACGTCAGTGACGTGCAGTTGCATATTTATTCCTTCACAACACGATGGAGAATGTTGTGTTAAAATCACGATACAGCGATACAAAACACAGAGCTGTTTGGGGAAGGTTATCATACGCACCCAAATAGTTTCATATTTACATATCTCTATGCAACTATACAGGACAAAACTGGATATGTAAAGTTGAAGCCATCTTAACTTTCTTGATGTCAGGGATTTGGCTTTTGTGTATAAGTTCCTGTGTAACTTGCTAAACTGAACTAAAACATATCCATTTACACACGTGACTGACAAATTAAAAGATGTCTATACACCGGATTTTGGCAACACGTGGATTCTCAGCAGATGTCATATATAAGAAATGAATACATTCAAAGCACGAATGTTTATTTTTTCACACAAAAATCAAACTTCTACTGTCCTTACTGCGATTAAAAAATATTAGGAGAGGGCTTTGCTCATCAGTGGTGAACCCTCACAGCGGTTTCGTCAATTTAATCTACCAGACCGCCTCTTAGAGCTCTAATATTGTATTGGACGATATATATAAATATATGAAAAGACAACAGAAAAAAATAAATAATAAGTGGGTCAGTTGTTGATATTAAAAATAATGAAGGCATCTCCTGACCACGAGCACATGTGCTTTTTAGATTATTTTTGCTCCACTAGATGGCGCTCTGCCATCTAAAAAGCACATGTGCTCGTGGTCAGGAGATGCCTTCTTTATTTTTAATATAAATATATAGGTGCTGTTAAATCTCTGCTGATTCAACACTAGCCTGTTCAGTGATACGCTAATCTTGACGTATGCACGAAGGAACGTGTGACCATTGGACATGTGTCGGACCTGGAGGCTGTTGTTGGAGGCTGCGCTGCCTGGAGTATAGGAGCTTCCTTTTTTTGTGGTGAATCTGTATAAGAGCGGTGGTCTTAATAAAGCTGTGTTGTTGTTGTTAAAAAAGGTGCTGTTAAATAATATATTATATGTAATTCTGCAGTCCTAAAAACTTATGTCCATAGTTCATCTAAAATACCCATTCGAAGAGTCTAGTATCAGTATCACTATAAAAGGAAGTTCCAAAAATGCAATGTAACAGCGGTATGGTAGATTAAATTGGCGAAACCGCTGGGAGGGTTCACCACTGATGAGCCAGGGGTCCTCCCATTAATTTTTCCATTACAGTAAGGGCAGTAGAAATTGTTTTATTTTTGAAGAATCATACGCGTCTATAATAGTTTCGTATTTTAAATAATAAAATAAATGTGAAAAGACGAGTCGGATCTTTCTAAACTTCTATCTAAACACGAAATCAACGAGACACAATTATTATAAAAAGAATCCAGGCGGGGCCCACAGAGTCTAACACGTTTTCAATTGTCAATATCGAACTATTGACCTTTTTTGTATGTCTCCCCAACACAAACAAACTTCCATTACTTAAGATTTCACACAGAAAAAAACCCACACACTGTTGAATTAGTTATCTCTAACTCTCTTAGGAGTAGGGAAAAACTTTCCAAAGATGAAACCTGTCCTTTCTCGTAAATAATACCTTAGCTTGTGGTATTGTTAAATATAACAGTATGGTATTTAGAGACACTTTCTGTTATTATTGGGTTGATACAGCTTTCTCTTCTAAATGTGAGATCTTCCAGTCATTTTTATTACCGATTTTAACCAACCTTTCGATTTACCCCGATGTTGTTCGTCAATTAAGACACAAATTGTTAATTAAATACCGTATTTAGGTACATGTTGAACTCTGCCTTTGCTGGTCCTAAACTCGGATGAAAAAGAATGAGGGGGAGCAGTAGCAAGCTATCTAAAAAAACCTGGGCTCAGCTGGCCCGACTGATAAGGGCTCCTAATTCAGGGATACAGGATGAGCAGCGTTTGTACTCCATGTTAGGAGTGGCTGCACATGGCATCTGTTCCTCATGTCAGAGGCGGCCATTTATTTTGAAGCTAAGTCAGTGGCCTGCCACTGAGTAGTGCTCCCAGTCTTAATGACAAAGGCATTCTACTTCACCCAGTCATGATGGTCCATGTTGTATTATGTAGGTAGAGATTAGGCTGTATGTTCTCCAAGAAGTTAGTGTGAGAATTAAAGATATCAGTATCTTCAAGATAGAAGTTGCCTCTGGCCGGAATTCATATTTCTTAATAAAAATAAGATACACTTCTCGGCCAAAAAAGTTTTTTTTTTTATTTTCTCGACATTTCGAAAATTTTTTTTGTCCTTGTCAGGTTAAAAATAAAAATTAAGCATTTAGCAAGGCGTTATAAATCTATCTAATTAATACTGCCTTAGTATCTCTCTGCTCTCTCTAAATACTTTATTTTTATTTGTTTTTTACCTGTAACGAGGACAAAAAAAATTTCTTGACGTTTCGACAAATATCTTTTATCCTCGTTCGGTTAAAAATAAAAATTAAAGCATTTGGCAAGGCGTTTTTTTTTATATAAATGTCTCTCATTTATTATTTTATTTTATTACCTGACGAGGACAATAATTTTTTGTCTAAACGTTGAGAAAAAAAAATATTTTTCTAGCCGAAAATTGGGATGACAATCTTTAGTGGGGGAACAAAGAAGGCTTGGAAGGAAAGTGGTGATGCGTGACGGCGCGCATGGTGTGTTCTTCTAACCGAAAAGTGTGCCTCTTATTTTTTTAAAGAAAAAAATCTATCAAGTCTGCCACCAGGGAATCACAACAATCAGAGCGAGCGAACCAGCAAGCAACGACCTACCTAGCGAGCAAGCAAACGATCCGAGCGAATTTTTCAAAGCGAACTTAAAAAAGCGAAAATGGGCTGCTTTAGCTTTCTAAAGTGTTGCCGGGGGTGGAAGAAGTAAGTGCCGTACGTTATCTTCACTGAGCCAATACATACCAGCAATGAAGATGGAATCTACAAACAAACAAAGATATCTTTTTCCCCTCATAAAAGAATCTTAAAATGAAGTCACTTAATTCGACCATACGGAAGTTCTGAATTTCTTTACCAATTCACATTTTTGGTATTCAATGTGTTAATTTTCAAGATACACCCATGGACAAAACTTAAGGAAGTGGAAAGTCTTTGATATAGCAGGTCGTCTATATATATATATTTTTTGAAGGACACAACTTTCTAAGACACAAAGTTTCTTTTTATTCCATTATACACTCGTAAACAAAACTTAGTGGAAGTGGAAAGTCTTTGATATCACCGGTCGTCTGTTATTATTATTATTTTTTTTTGAAAGAGACAGAGGCAATTTTGTTCACAACTTGATTATCTCGTGTATCTTCAATTACGGGTCACTGTTATATCTTTCAGAGATATTGTGTCTGAATCCCGATATACATGATAAAAGGTACAACTTTCTTAAGTTTTGTTCCTGTTCTCTGTCATAAGTTCAACAATTATAGTCTAAAAAATTGGACACAAAACATCACAATTGGTAAACAGATAGAGAAAATCAAACTGCCACGGCATGAACCATTATTTCACTAGACCAATATTTCTACTAAGGACAGATTTTTTATATATATAAATTAATTAAAAAGCATATTTTGGATCTAAAATAAAAAAAAACATTTTATTTAATATAAAATGCCAATATTTCAATAGGCTGTACGCCTAACTTCATCAGGGCGTTTCTTGTTTTAAACTGCTTTGGATGATCACGTGATGCCTTCACGCGACGATATATAACAAAATCTCTATATATATAAAAATGAATGTTTGTATGTTTGTTTGTCTGTCTGTATGTCCGGTATACAAATTCGCAGTAGTTCACTAATTCAAACCAAAATTTCCATACATAGGTAAAAAAATACGGGGAAGACGATAGGCTATTTAAAAATATATATAAATCAATTATTAAAACTATATATTCAAATTATTCTACTTAGCTCACGAACAGCGCCCTCTATCAAGTACTAAAAGGTTATAAATACGTTTAAAATCTAAATCTTCTCAATATTTTATTAATAATAGTTCACTTAATAACACATACATTTAGAATACTTGATCTAAATCTAAATATTTATAGACGCTCGCTCGATTTGAAGATTTATATATTTTCATTTTTAGATATAACTGATCTAATTCGCCGTTTAAAATAACTGCTCTAATTCGAAATATTTGGTATGTTTTATTTGTGTTCACCCTATTTTTATTTATTTAAAGTATTATAATTTCCATGTTTCAAATATATATATAGTTAAAAACCCTTTTCAAAAAGGTCGTTTGAAAAATTAAATTGAAATATTTATAGACGCTCGCTCGATGAGCAATGCCCGAGGAATTATCTAACCAAATATATATTCACTAGGGCAGATAAGCACTCGGGTAAATCCCGGGCGTACCCCGGGTCACCCTGCTAGTATAAAATATTTACAACTCTGGGACTAAAATTTAAAATATATACACACAAATATCAATATGAATAGACTATATATACATGATTCATTATAAGTATAATGAAATAATTTTTAAATCGATTTGAACTGTAAATATATATATATCTATAGTCTCTGATAACCAAATATCAACTTATATACTTGTCCTTTAAAAAAACATCACATAAACGATTAAAAAAATACATATACATGGATTGTTTGAACTTTATATGTTAAGTTTGTTGTTATTCTTATTTTTTAATTCATAGAAGCATTTTTCTGGCAGACATATTCAATTTTTTTTCATCATCATTTTTTATTAGTTAGTTATCAAATCGTATTTGTAGTTTCCTTTTTGTTTTGTTGTGTTCCTTTTTAAGCAATAAAATATATATGTAGAACTAAGGCGTAATATTCAATTCAAGCATATGGAACCAACATCGATTCATTTTTAAAACAAAGTAAAATCATAAGCTTATCCAACTTTCACTTTTTCATACATAGTATATATCAATCTAACGAAAATATATATATATATTTGAGGAAAATCTTATTTACATATAACTAACGCACACACATAAAAAAGCGCGAGACATCTGACCTAGTAAATCATGGACTTTCTACGAGATATCTTCCAAATTTACCTGCAAATGATGGCGCCAAGGCCCATGTCCATTGTCACTTTACCCTCACACTCGCTGGACGGCCGCGAACTCCTTCACCGACCTGACATTCCCTTTGTCCCTCTAAACCCAGCATGGATCTATGATCCAGTGTGAGGATTAGTTTTAAATGGAGATTAATCCTTTAAAACAAGTTTCCCCAAGCATACACACACACCTGCAACCTTTGGGAGAGGTTAGTTAGCGGTAGTTCCCACATGTTACTGTGGTGCCATCGCCTATATGTAAACTTGAAGAAATCTGCAGAGATAACATTTGTGTATGCAATGACACGATTGATTCAAAATTACAATATTGATGAAGGCTACAATGTGCTGTCGTGAAAGATATTTATTGATTTACTGTTCGACTTTAGAGAATGGGAAAGTAATTCTCCGCTAAAAGATTGCTTATGCAAATCAATTCACCATATGTTTGATTGGCAAAAGTAGTGAAAAGCAGAACCAATACATTAGCTTTTCACAAATATGGAGAACAGCATAATCAAAAGACGTAACACAGATGATAGATCCAACATGAAGAAAGGTCGATGTTAATCTTCACTTTCTGTAGATAACTGTTTACTTCTGTATCTGGGAGAATACTGTATGAGACGAGTGTCCCTAATAAAGGCTTTGTTGTTATTGTTGAGAGATATTTAGTAGAATGGGGCAACATATGTGTACTGATATAACATACAACAGTATTTAACATACAACAGTACTGTACTGACGGTATCCTTCCTGTGATTACAGGACAAAGGGGAAGGGTCGCAAACAGGGCATACACACCCCCACTGCCACACCTCCACCCACCCCCCTCACCCCCGGTTCCCCACTACCACACTTTAACGCCATCGACACTAAGTTTGATGAGCCGGGGTTCCTCCATTGTAGGGTATACATCCCAGAACCCATTTGGGGGGGCTCACTTGACAACATCCTGCACACTGACATGCGCCGTCCAACATTCTCTAGGCACACGTCCGAACATTTCTGGGTGGAGACAGAAGTCCGCTGGCCCTTTCTCAACAGAGATGTTGAGTTTGGGTCATCGGGCTCTGTCCCCTCCCTTCTGTAGGGCCTCACAATCACAGTGTTAGGTCCAACAGCACAGTACAACACTCACTCACATAACATGCGCGGGACTTCCATCTTACCCGCACATCAACACGCCCGATGTCTTCTTGGAGCACCACCACGTCCTTTGGGCAGGTAAGCTACATCTTTTTATTATCTTATAAATATTCTATAATGTATGATAAGTTTGCAAATCTATCAAGGATTAACTAGAAGAAAGAATTCTAAATTTGTTATAAATATTGCGCGCGAGCTGTAATTTACCATATATTTTAAAAATCTTATTGAGAGAAGATAGGTCTTGGTATCTCTATACTTGGATAATAAAAGTTGGTTTTAGTTGTTTACTTGGCAAAGGTTATGTGAGAAGTATTAATATTTTTGCAACTGTTACTATAAAAACCTCAAAATGAATCAAGAAAGATTTTTGCTGGTAAAGCCATTATTTCCTTCTGTTCCAAAATCACTTTATTAGGTACCACTCAAAAAGAACAACCTAGTTTATGATAATTGCAACAATGAATAATATGTGAAGGTTATTCAGATATTAAACAAAATGTAAACGCGGGATTAGATCATGGTTCATGACTGTCGGTAATCGAAGGTGTTATTCATTTGTCCACTGACGTGTGATTATTTTAAATGATTAGTTTATCCTACATTCTTTTTATGAATATATAAGACTGATTTTAAGAAAATTTTCATTTCATTTGGGTTTAAGATGGATTTTGTGACGTTGTAGGGGCAGATGACCGAGCGTCGCCACCTAGTGGCGCTGGCAGACGAAGATTCGGGGGGGTCTTCGTCTGCGAATTCTGGGGCATTCTTCCATCGGTAAGTAGAACTGAGTTAACACGAGGTTTATATGGCATAGCAGTTGCTAAGTCTAATCTCAAGCTTCGAAAAACCTAAGAAAGTTGCAAAAAATGCTATAAGCTAATATTCTTAATGTATAACAAAATATATGAAAATTTCATCTTGTTCTTTTTTACTGAATTTTTCAACACTATAAACGAATGACAAAATAGTGGATAATGCTGTGATAGAGATGCATGGAGACAGCTGAGGTTCTTCATTGGACACGACAACAACAACTGAATTTCTCTTAAAGTTATATTTTCTTAATACTTGTTTTAATCTTCTTAGCGTTTACACATCCCACTTATAATTTTACATGTATTAGGTACATTTAATTAATTATTGATAATTGTGATAGTTTTTTGTTATATTATTAAGGCTTAAAAGAAGTTCAAGATGGAGTTTGTAATGCAGGAGGAGCGAGTCGTATGGGCAGCGGCGAGCTTTCTCACCATCACCTGACGCGGCATTCTGAGGCAGGACTGGCAAAGATTGGGGGGTCTTTGTCGGCGATGTCTCGCAGAAATTTGCACATGGAGCATATTTCCATCCGTAAGTACCTTTTAGTTGATGGAACAAACTGTAAGATTACTGAGGATAATAGCACAGTAACTAATGTTCTTATCGACTTCAAACTACTATAGTTCTCAAGAGAATGATAACATTTTTTAAATTGAATATTTATCTCAATATTGATTGGTCCATTCATTTAATAAAGATTAATCATCCTATTCACAGAACTCATCATCAATACTCTATATTTATTTATAGGAATATTTATTTCAAACTACCATTATATTTACTATAATTTCTATTTCATAATAAAAATGTCACACCTGAAGTTTGATTTTGTTTTATTTCAGGAGAAGTGGAGTCGTTTGGGCAGCGACGTCCCTTCTCGTCTTCCTACTGGCGCTCCAATGTGGGGTCGCACTGGCGGAGATTTTGGCGACTTCGCTAGCATTATTTGATGAGCAGTGGAGTCCCTTACAACTGTAAGTTCAACTAACTTGCTAGGTATAACTTTGTTTAGATGAGATAGCAATAGTTATATTTACAATGTCAGATTCAAAGACTTAATTTCTCTAATGAAAATATTGCTCCTTACACAAGAATGATATATGTAAAAAAGGAGTTTGCTCTTCAGCTTATATACGCAATTCAAATGAAGAAATTGTATGCCATACCTGTCTTTTTAATATATTTCAGAAATAACTTTTATTTAATAAAAATGTTTGCTATTATATTCTTGTAGAGATCAAATTCTTAAATCAATTTTTTAAATACGATTGAATTTCTCGAATTAATAAGAGTTTAAACATTTTATATGACACATATATGTTTATTAATTGAATTCACTAGAAATATGTATCTTGAAGAAAAGGTATAAAGAAGGTTAAGAGAAATGTTTTGTTGTTTCAGGAGAGGGGAAGAGTGTCGTTCGGGCAGTCGACGATGCCATCCTAATGGCGCCACAACGTGGAGTCGGAATGATGAAGATTGTGACGTCTTCAACAGCGATGTACCAGCAGGAGAATGGCGGTGCCACTCAACGAGAATCACCTTACCATACCGAACCATCCAACAAATTTCGTACTTTTCACAACGCGAAAATAGTGTTGCGTACCGATGCATTCTTTTTCTATGCCAGAAACTGAGAATTGCATGTTGAGCAAGATTTCTGGATGTCACGTCAACCAAATTGATCACAAATTCTCTTTTATTATGTCGGAGCAACGTAGAAAGCATCATGAATGCTTTTCAAATCGACGAGAAATGGCTGTAAATTTCTATGTTTCTTTCAAGATACTAGAAAAAGGGAAATTGTAACTTTGTGCATTTCTCAAAAGCACGATCATTGAAATCTGCCATAGTTTCTGTGGCAAGAATATGTGACTATGTTTATCTCTTGTACTGTAAGAGGCTTGATCACCTATTGCAAATCGGTGCATATTTTTGGATGATTACAAGACGTGAATTGCATTTTGGTGCCATTCCAAGATTCTTGTTACAATGGCGAATCCTTTGTCCATGGAGTTTTATCTTTGAATTTCAGAAGCGAAACTTTTGCCGATACGAAGAAAATGGGAGCGCAGATTTACTCAAAACTTATCAAGTCTCGTTCATTTTGTGGTTGGAAAATATTTGAGATTTATCGCAGAGGCGAAATATAATTGGAAAACGTGCTTTCATTTTCATGCTGTAAAATTAAGAAATTTTAGAATATTTCACTCTCTCTCTCTTTGGAGAAGGCGCAAGTGTAGCTGCAACATTGAAGAATTGTTTCTGTTGGAAAATTCTATTAAGAATGGATCAAGACTTTTAACGTGAAAAATTCTGAGAAGGATTATCAATATTTTGCGAGTTTCTATGATTTCCATATTCTCACCCTCTTTCCTTGGAAGAAAAATTCTAGTAACGAAAGAAATTTATTGAATTGAGACATCACAGTTGATTTTAATCTATCACAAACAATCAGAATTTCAGGAGTAAGAAGAGTAATGTCGCTTTAATCTCTCTTGAAGATTTCAAAGGAATTAATTACCTCAAAAATATGAGCATATAACTTCAAACCTATCTAAAGGATTTATATCAAGAATATAAAGGCTTTTGACTTCTGAAGATATAACCTTTTGTTATTCTATTTCTGCAAAGTTTACAAATTCATCCAATATATCATTGATTTTATAGTAACGTGACCCAAAATGGGTAATTTACAAGTCTTCCTGATCGTTGGGAGAATCTCCAGCAAAGGCTAATACTTGATTGAAGAGAAATTCCATCTTGGAAAATATCTATGTGATTATTCACTATGGCGAAATAACTTCAAAAATTATCTTGAATGTTTATCAAATCTTCCTAACACCTGTAAACATAGGTGTCTTAAAACTATTTCACTCGCTAGAGCATCAATATTGCTTTCACTATTCCCATAATGGCAAAGTCTTAGCTCGTTCAAATTGGCTAAGTAGGATACGCAACGAGCGTCTCGTGAAACTCAACTACATCTCTCACGAAATTATCAAAACCTTTTCAAATGCTAAAATCTCAACTGGATTAAAGTAAAATTTCAAAGTTTATTATCATATATCTTGGAGAAGAAGATACAAAATCAATCCACGATTAAGAAATGATACTTTCGAATATTGAAAAAGCATGTTCCTTCCTACACGATCAGTTCCAAATTTCCCAATCTTACTGCGAATAAAAAGATCCATTTATTACTTATCCTATAAGAGAAATTGGACTTCAATGATATATTTCGGTATTCAGCCCATTTGAAAATGCTCGCTTCTAGTTGACCTATCTGAATATACGTTCAATATTTGTGAAACTCCTTATATTTCAAGGATTAGCACAATCGAAGCTGACCATTGAATCTCATTCTCAGGCCATTCTTTGTGATGGATATCAAACGCTGTCAATTTTCACCTTCCAAATCTTTGCTAATATCGTTACATTATCAACGCGTACATCAAGAATATCAAAGTTATAATTGATCATGAATGTGAAGATGAATTTTCAATATTTTTGCTAAATGCTCGGATCTCATTGCCATGTATAACGCTTGCTCGCAATAATGATTTCAATCTATTAGAGAATGTTAACATTCTAATGCTCGCCATGATTTCAAAATCTCAGCTCTTTTTATAAATGCCATGATCACAGCTGTCAAGTTGTACATTCCTCCTTTATGGGATGATGACGAAGTTCTGAAATGCATACTATCTGCTAAACAAACTCTAAATTGATATGAACATTGCGATTTCAAATTTCTTCAATTTCCGCTAGCAAGGCCAATATTAGTTCAGAATTCTATGTTCCCAGCCATTGTCATTGACAATGTCGATCCCTGCAATTATCTGAATGTTCCCCAAAATTTTCCTTGCCCTTTTCACTTTCCCATTCTTCCTGTCGCTATGAATGCCAGTTCCCAGCCTTCTTCGATGTTCCCATGAGTTGCTCATCTCAACATTAATGAATATCAGCATTCTTCGATGCATCCAATCATCTGTCAACCCTCTTGATTGAAATGAAAGCCACGATCTCAGATTTCTTCTAAGCTCAATCAGCTTCCTATCTTCTCATTGCTATAAAAGCTATTTTCCCTGACCACGTGCAATCAAATATTAAATTCAAGCTTTTTGAAGAAATATCACACATCTTTATAATAAATGCTCGGATCAGTTCAATTTGAAACGCTTGCTCGCTAGCCAAGTTAAAGCTATACCAACTCTGATGTCAAAATCATCTAATTCTCTTTACCATTGTCATAGCTGTCCAGTCCCATATTGTAATGAATTCCTCATTTATGTTGTGCCCACCATCAGCTGCCAAACCGCACATGTGCTATGGATATCATGACCTCAATATTCTTTAATGTTCGCCAAAGGATACTGAGATCAAGCATTAATTTTATTTTATTTGTCGAATTAACAGTCATCTCTTCGAAACCCTACCAATAGCTACCAATTCCCACATTGATACGAATGCAATATGCCAAGTATACTTCAATTCCATCCAAAAGCTGCCTCTTAATTCCCAAATTGCTATGAAAACCATGTTTCTAGAATTCTTAACTGCCCTATCTCTGCTGCCCATTCCAATTTTCCTATGAATATCATCCCCCCCCAACTTATTTACATGGCGCCTATCAACTGCCCATTCCCAAATTGCTATGAAGAAGCCATGTTTCTAGAATTCTTAAATGCCCTATCTCTGCTGCCTTTCCAATTTTCACATAAATATCACCCCCCCCCCCCCAACTTATTTACATGGCGCCTATCAACTGCCCATTCCCAAATTGCTATGAAGAAGCCATGTTTCTAGAATTCTTAAATGCCCTATCTCTGCTGCCCTTTCCAATTTTCCCATGAATATCATCCCCCCCCCCCCAACTTATTTACAATGGTGCCTATCAACTGCCCATTCCCAAATTGCTATGAGAAGAAGCCATGTTTCTAGAAGTCTTAAATACCCTATCCCTGCTGCCCATTCCAATTTTATTATGAATATCATCCCCCCAACTTAATTACATGGTGCCCATCAACTGTCTATTCCCAAATCGCTATGAAAGCCATGTTCCCAGGATTCTTCAATGTTCACTAGAAATTCTATCTTCACCTCATATATGTTCACCATGTTTTCACCATTCCTCAATGCTCGAAATCAAAAGCCCTAAATTACATATTGGCCATTGCTCTAAATCCCACAGGTTCCAGTATTAACTAACGTCTTGCAACAACAACTACCTACATTGTCATCTAAAGCAATTCTCCTGGTATTCTTCAAGGCGAAAGAGAATAACGAATTGTCTTTGAATGTCATTATCGTTATATTCTTAAATTCCGTCATCAGCTGCCAATCCATTTCTTACAAATGCCATAATCTCAACCTTCTCTTTAGCACACATTATCCTTTGCCAATCCCCAAGAGAGAATGCAGCTATCTGAAATAATATCATTGTTTATTACCACCTGTTCGAACTAAGCATCAGACATCACTGCTGCTACACCAGTTAAATGATACTGGAAAACATGCTAAACTTTCACCACATGGATATCTCAGGAATTCAAGAAAGTTCTTCTATCCTCTATCGCCAAATAAAGATCCCCATATTATTGTATGAAAAAAAAAATAGAAAGGCAATAAAGAATTTCAGGGATTTTTTGCTTATTCCTAGTACACGTGGTACAGGCCACTATAATCATGGTGGGTAGAAGTAGGCGACTGCTTTTACTGTAAGTGCACCACATGTCTACACATGTGAAAGGCAGTTCGAATTTGTACTTACAAATAAATGTGCCAGAGCCCCGTTTGGTTACTTGCATTCGCTGGTGGGGTTGGACTTTTGCAAGAATATGGGGCCATTGGAGCATATTTTTAATTAGAAAAAGTGCCCAAAGCGGGAATCAAACCCAAGTTGTAACGGTCGAAAACCAACAGTTTTGACCATCCTTCAATCGACCTTCTTTTTTTCGGGGATGTGATTTTGTGTAATTAGAATTCTTTCAAGCCACCCCCTCCTATATACATACTCAATCTTTTAGAGAGCACCAAAAATTATTGAAAATACCAGAAAGAATAATACACCTTATATGTCCATCTCTTCTACAAAATACAAAGGTTTAAATGAAGGAATCTGAGAAATACGTTTTTTCTACAAGTTAACAATATAGGAGAGAGAGAGTATATAAATTTGAATATGTTAAACATATGAAATATGGCCGTTATTTAAGGAAAAATACATTTATACACTAATACAAGTAGAAAGCGTTACACCTAGAGAGATATAGGGGGAAAAAAAGAAATTAAGCTCAAATTAGTTTTTTTTATGGCGTGTAACGAATGATTCATTTTATAAATACATAACGTTAAAAAGAGTTAAACACGAGCACATTTAAATTTACAATAATCCTTTGGTTTCGATTCACTATCCTATACGTGTGATATTTCCCCAGTTGCTTTGACAAAATCCCTTGCGCTATAATATTGGGGGGAAATATATCGCCCAGAGATAAGGATCTTTGAAATAAATTTATTATATTGTCGCGGAGATAAATAAAGCAAGGGCAAATTTAGGAATAATTAATTTATTATAAAGGTGGGTATTTATAGGGAGAGAGAGAAAGTACAACTTACCCCAAGTTAAAGATAATCCTAATGTCAGCCACCGTCCTGTTTTCCTTATTTACATATCAGCTTCCGAGAACCCCTCACACCTGTGGTCCCCCCGGGGTCCAGGGATGATTGACAGGTGTCCCATCTGGATGGAGCTTCTTGACAATATCTATCTTCACGTTTCTTTTGCCTCTTCTACGGGAGTACTTTCACAAATATAGCAACCCTACCTATTAATGAGAGAAGGGGTAAAAACTCTATCCATTCTTTTGGATTTTTATATACTTAATGATCGAAAACATTTAGAGAAAACGAAAGCAAATCAAATTTACCAATTTAAAATGAGTCATTACATATAAGATCTTCAAATTAAAGGTACTTCGGCCGGTAAATCTTTTTTATTGTCTCGACAAAAATCTTTTGTCCTCGTCAGGAGCGAACAAAGATTAAAACAAAAATTAAGATTTACTGTCCGAAGTATCTTTAATTTGAAGAACTATGAATGCCGGCCAGGCAGCCTCTAACTTTACGATACATATAAGATAGAACGGATTTGTTTGAAAAAAGGCTTTTAAACAAAATTTATGATACTATTTGAAATATAGATATATGCTATAATGACTTTAAAGTGTTCTTTATAGATATAACATTTACCTTTCTGCTAGAGTATTTATATCGTTTCTTTATAAATAAACTTCAAGGGAAATTACCATGAGAGAGAAAATGGTCTACATAACATGATACTCCTGGTCTTTCCTGGAGGCAGTCTTTTATTAGAGGTTGGATTAGATATGAATGAGTTTTATATTGATTACAAAAGTGTTCACTATAGTAGAAATGATCAATCATACGACGGGTTACGTTATAGGAAGATTTTAGGAAAATTTATATCATTTAGATATACACTCATATACAAAACTTAAGGAAGTTTCAGCATTTATATTGGGACAATAACTCTGAAATATATTACAGTGACCTTTATTGAAGACACACGAGATAACCAATATACACTCATGGACAAAACTTAAGGAAGTTGTAACATGTATATCGGTACAATAACTCTGAAATATATTAAAGTGACCTTTATTGAAGGCACACGAGATAACCAATTTGAACACATTTGTCACATGGAGTAGGCTGTACCACTGCGACCAAATAATATTTTTATATATTAATATATATATATATATATATATATAATAATAAATATTTATTTAATTTTATAGTCCAGTTTTGTATTAAGATTATCTTCACTATTATGATCATTTAAATTCAAATTATAAAATTTGTAAAATGTTATTAATTTGTAGATAAAGAGAGAAAAAAAATCCTTTACTTCTAATACATCATCAAGTTAATTATCTATATAGATAATACCGTAACAGAGTTTTCCATTGTAAAGTCCTGAGCTATCTCCTCCGAAGATTCTGAACTACACATAACAATCTATATACCAAAATTTTCGTTATTTTTTTCTTCGTGTCATAGGCCTGTTTTTATTTTCCTAATGTTAACAGTTATTTTTATTTTTTAATTTAATCTATTTTACAATCGTAGATTTTTTGCATTTATCATCATCAATTCTTTTGTTTACAATTGCGTAACTTTTATAGAGAGAAATAAAGAAATACATAATTGATTAGATACAAAAGTGTGAACCAGAAAGTCGATTTTTAAAAATGTTATTATTTAATATAAACTTATTTTAATTTAATTTTGAAATGAAAAGGTAGTGTAAAAGTGTATATGAGGTTAGATTCAAATAGGTTTAATTATGTTAGTTTAATCGCTAAATAAGGTTAGTTTTAGATAAGTTGAATTAGGTTAGTTTCAGATAATTAAAAAAAAAATAATGTTCGTTTTTAGAAAAATAATTCGCAATAGTAAGTATATATATTAATATAAAAGATCGAAATGTAAAAATCACTATGTCCAAAATCTTCGCTTTAACTCGTGTAAAACGGCTCGAAGGTACGGCGGTGTCAACGTACAGCGCCGCCTACCAAAGTTACCCTTTTCTGGGAACTCACCAGGTTATATTATTTTTCGAATTGTAGATTGAATTATTACTTTTATTCTATCTTTTATAAGTGTTTGTTATAGTTTTTCATTTGAATTTAGCACAATTTTTGTATCTGGTTATCTTTTTTGGCATCTTTTTTTTCTCATTAATAAGACCTAATCCAAATAATTTAATAGTGTGTGACTTTTTTTTAAATTAAATTATTTGGATTAGGTCTTATTTTCTTTTATTAATTTGTTATAGTTTTTCATTTGAATTTAGCTCCATTTTTGTGTCTGTCTTATTTTTTCTTCTCATAAATAGGCTGATGCTGTATTTGTGTACTCAATTGTTGCTTTTTTTTTTATTAAATTATTTGGATTAGGTCTTATTTTCTTTTATTAATTTGTTATAGTTTTTCATTTGAATTTAGCTCCATTTTTGTGTCTGTCTTTTTTTTTCATCTCATAAATAGGCTGATGCTGTATTTGTGTACTCAATTGTTGCTTTTTGTGTCTGGTTTCTTTTTTGCAGTATTTTTTTTTAATCCTTTTTTTTTTTCATCAATTGTTTCCTCACATGCTTGGAATTTTCTTTTTATGCCTGTCCTGGCTTTCAGTTTTATAGATTTCCTCTGCTTGGTTCTTATTTTACCTTTTTTTTTTTGAGCGTCTTCTGTCATGCCTCGGAAAGGCCGTGGAAGACTCACTCCCCTGACCGCTAGGCTATTTCTCTTGTTTACTTTTTTACCAATGCCTATAATTTTTCACCTGAAAGATTTTTTTTTATTTGTTATTCAATAAACTATTATCACTTATTTTTGGTCTTCTTTTTATTTACTTATTTTATTGGGGGTTGGTGGAAGGATGGTCTAAGCCGTTGGTTCGGCTCGAAGGTACGGCGGTGTCAACGTACAGCGCCGCCTACCAAAGTTACCCTTTTCTGGGAACTCACCAGGTTATATTATTTTTCGAATTGTAGATTGAATTATTACTTTTATTCTATCTTTTATAAGTGTTTGTTATAGTTTTTCATTTGAATTTAGCACAATTTTTGTATCTTTTTTGGCATCTTTTTTTTCTCATTAATAAGACCTAATCCAAATAATTTAATAGTGTGTGACTTTTTTTTAAATTAAATTATTTGGATTAGGTCTTATTTTCTTTTATTAATTTGTTATAGTTTTTCATTTGAATTTAGCTCCATTTTTGTGTCTGTCTTTTTTTTTCATCTCATAAATAGGCTGATGCTGTATTTGTGTACTCAATTGTTGCTTTTTGTGTCTGGTTTCTTTTTTGCAGTATTTTTTTTTAATCCTTTTTTTTTTTCATCAATTGTTTCCTCACATGCTTGGAATTTTCTTTTTATGCCTGTCCTGGCTTTCAGTTTTATAGATTTCCTCTGCTTGGTTCTTATTTTACCTTTTTTTTTTTGAGCGTCTTCTGTCATGCCTCGGAAAGGCCGTGGAAGACTCACTCCCCTGACCGCTAGGCTATTTCTCTTGTTTACTTTTTTACCAATGCCTATAATTTTTCACCTGAAAGATTTTTTTTTATTTGTTATTCAATAAACTATTATCACTTATTTTTGGTCTTCTTTTTATTTACTTATTTTACTGGGGGTTGGTGGAAGGATGGTCTAAGCCGTTGGTTCGGCTCGAAGGTACGGCGGTGTCAACGTACAGTGCCGCCTACCAAAGTTAACCTTTTCTGGGAACTCACCAGGTTATATTATTTTTCGAATTGTAGATTGAATTATTACTTTTATTCTATCTTTTATAAGTGTTTGTTATAGTTTTTCATTTGAATTTAGCACAATTTTTGTATCTGGTTATCTTTTTTGGCATCTTTTTTTTCTCATTAATAAGACCTAATCCAAATAATTTAATAGTGTGTGACTTTTTTTTTAATTAAATTATTTGGATTAGGTCTTATTTTCTTTTATTAATTTGTTATAGTTTTTCATTTGAATTTAGCTCCATTTTTGTGTCTGTCTTTTTTTTTCTTCTCATAAATAGGCTGATGCTGTATTTGTGTACTCAATTGTTGCTTTTTTTTTATTAAATTATTTGGATTAGGTCTTATTTTCTTTTATTAATTTGTTATAGTTTTTCATTTGAATTTAGCTCCATTTTTGTGTCTGTCTTTTTTTTTCATCTCATAAATAGGCTGATGCTGTATTTGTGTACTCAATTGTTGCTTTTTGTGTCTGGTTTCTTTTTTGCAGTATTTTTTTTGAATCCTTTTTTTTTTCATCAATTGTTTCCTCACATGCTTGGAATTTTCTTTTTATGCCTGTCCTGGCTTTCAGTTTTATAGATTTCCTCTGCTTGGTTCTTATTTTACCTTTTTTTTTTGAGCGTCTTCTGTCATGCCTCGGAAAGGCCGTGGAAGACTCACTCCCCTGACCGCTAGGCTATTTCTCTTGTTTACTTTTTTACCAATGCCTATAATTTTTCACCTGAAAGATTTTTTTTTATTTGTTATTCAATAAACTATTATCACTTATTTTTGGTCTTCTTTTTATTTACTTATTTTACTGGGGGTTGGTGGAAGGATGGTCTAAGCCGTTGGTTTTCGACCGCTACGACCCGGGTTCGATTCCCGCATTGGGCACTTTTTTCTGAAAAAATAAAAAAAAAAAGCTCCAATGGCTTCTGATTCTTGCAAAAGTCCAACCCCACCAGCAAGCGCAAGTAATCAAACGGGGCTCTGGCACACTTGTACATGCAAAGTCGAACTGCTTTTCATACGTGTACCATTTTCAAAGACCCTGCTTAGGATTAAAACTTCTCAGAAGCATAACAATAGTACCAACCTAGAGGTTAACTGGTGTGGATGCATTCCTCTGGGAGTAAGACTATTGAGAAATTCAGTAGGGAGTTATTTTGCTTCTCCGCATTCTAACACTCCAACTGTTAACACTGTGGAAACACTGACTCATGTTTGGTAAGCAATTTCAGGGAAGAAACTATAGACATTGGATTAAATAAATTATTAATTAAATTGCATTAAATAAAAATTATTAGATTTAAATAAATATTATTCGAGTGAAAAAAAAAAGAAAAAATTAACAAATTAGAAAATAAAATTTCGAAAAATACAACTATATTGCAGATAAGATAAGAGGACCTTATTAAAAAATAAATAAACAAACTGTAATTCGACACTATCGATAATTCGACACTTTCGATAATTCGACACTTTCGATAATTCGACCATTTTAAAAATCAAATTTACAAGGTTGATTGTTGTTTAAATACAACTTTGATTTTGCATGCATAAACACAGGCTCTTGTAGCAAGAACCCAACTTTAGTGAAAACTGATGCCTCTTCAGAATGAATGGAAGACTGAAATCTGAAGGAGCAGAAGATATGGGTCATCTTTACATGTATGCTATCCAATGTTCGCACACTTGAAAAAGCTACATATAAAGTTGTCCGTGCGTAAACACAGGCTCTTGTAGCCAAGGTTTGGCCTTGAGCCTTATTTATAGTCATAGCAAAAGCCAACCTTAGTGAAAACTAACGCCTCTCTAGAATGAAGCGAAGGTTGGTATCCGAAGGGGCCAAAGATATTTCAGACACTATACAGTGTGTTCAACTTTGGGCACTGTCAGTATATGTGCTTCAAGGACATGAGAGCACATGCGCTGAAACACCATACGTGTTCCATCGCAAAGATCCTAAAGGCATTGGTGAAAGTATAAATAAATATTTTGGAAATGAAAAAAAAATACATATATATATAAGAAAATAAATTGGAATAAAAATTTACAAACTATATTTCAGAGTGGATACATATTTGAAAGGAAAAAAAAAAAAGAAAATTGCAAACAACAAAACTATATTACAGATATGACATGAAAACTAACGCCTCTCTAGAATGAAGCGAAGGTTGGTATCCGAAGGGGCCAAAGATATTTCAGACACTATACAGTGTGTTCAACTTTGGGCACTGTCAGTATATGTGCTTCAAGGACATGATAGCACATGCGCTGAAACACCATACGCGTTCCATCGCAAAGATCCTAAAGGCATTGGTGAAAGTATAAATGACCCATATATTCTGCTCCTTCAGATTTCAGTCTTCCATTCATTCTGAAGAGGCATCAGTTTTCACTAAAGTTTGCTTTTGCTATGACTATAAATAATATTTGGGTTCTTGCTACAAGAGCCTGTGTTTATGCATGCAAAAGCAAAGTTGTATTTAAACAACAATCAACCTTGTAAATTTGATTTTTAAAATGGTCGAATTATCGAAAGTGTCGAATTATCGAAAGTGTCGAATTATCGAAAGTGTCGAATTATCGAGTGTCGAATTACAGTTTGTTTATGTATTTTTAATAAGGTCCTCTTATCTTATCTGCAATATAGTTGTATTTTTCGAAATTTTATTTTCTAATTTGTTAATTTCTTTCTTTTTTTTTTCACTCTAATAATATTTATTTAAATCTAATAATTTTTATTTAATGCAATTTAATTAATAATTTATTTAATCCAATGTCTATAGTTTCTTCCCTGAAATTGCTTACCAAACATGAGTCAGTGTTTCCACAGTGTTAACAGTTGGAGTGTTAGAATGCGGAGAAGCAAAATAACTCCCTACTGAATTTCTCAATAGTCTCACTCCCAGAGGAATGCATCCACACCAGTTAACCTCTAGGTTGGTACTATTGTTATGCTTCTGAGAAGTTTTAATCCTAAGCAGGGTCTTTGAAAATGGTATACGTATGGTGATACAGTGCATGTGCTCTCATGTCCTTAAAGTAGTGTAGTTCTGTTGTTTGCAATTTCATTTTCTGATTTGTTAAATTTTTTCTTCTATAGTTTCTCACCTGCGGGTCCTTCGGGTAAACCCGGGGCGTTGCCCGGGTCACTCGGCTAGTATATTTATAATTAATAACAATAAAAATTAACAACGTAACGTCTTTTGCATCGGCTTTTACACGTCATTTAGACATACTCTAATCCTATATATAGAATAATCGAAGTGAGAAAATATATAATAGTTAGAAAAAAGAGAGAAAGACAGAACCATGCACTTTTAATCAAACTAATAATAAGGAAAAAAAAGTTTTGTAAAGAAGGTAGATAAGATTGTTAGTATATATATATATATATTTTTATAATTTTATATTTTATCCTTTTTTTTTTAAAAGATTTTTTAAGTTTTTTTTTATTTTATAATATGATTATAAATAGTTGTATTTAGTAATATATCTATAGTATGAATTAACATTTGTTATAAGTTTGGATATTATGTTTTGAAACCCTAATGGTAGACCAGACATACACAAAAAACTTTAAATTGAAATAAATTGGAAAAAGAGATCTGCTGGACCGGGGATCTTCAGATAAAAGTCCAGCGACATTTCACCCCTTCTTTATTATGTCATAGATCTCTTTTAAACCGGATTTTATGTGTTAATATTAAGTTGTTTCAGTGAAATATTTAAATGAACATATATAACAGATACAAGTGTTAACAAATTCAAACTGTAAACCTACCTCGACCGCGGCGTCCTCCATTGTGAATATCTATTTCTGGCTGACACATGTTGCGGGGGGGACATTTCAAATTTAGACCATTTATTCAGAATTTTTTGAACAACAAGAAAATTAAAGAAGAAAGGAAAAATAGTGTGATTATTAACACATAAAATCCGGTTTAAAAGAGATCTATGACATAATAAAGAAGGGGTGAAATGTCGCTGGACTTTTATCTGAAGATCCCCGGTCCAGCAGATCTCTTTTTCCAATTTATTTCAATTTAAAGTTTTTTGTGTATGTCTGGTCTACCATTAGGGTTTCAAAACATAATATCCAAACTTATAACAAATGTTAATTCATACTATAGATATATTACTAAATACAACTATTTATAATCATATTATAAAATAAAAAAAACCTTAAAAAATCTTTAAAAAAAAAAGGATAAAATATAAAATTATAAAAATATATATATATATACTAACAATCTTATCTACCTTCTTTACAAAACTTTTTTTTTTCCTTATTATTAGTTTGATTAAAAGTGCATGGTTCTGTCTTTCTCTCTTTTTTCTAACTATTATATATATTCTCACTTCGATTATTCTATATATAGGATTAGAGTATGTCTAAATGACGTGTAAAAGCCGATGCAAAAGACGTTACGTTGTTAATTTTTATTGTAATTAATTATAAATATATAATTAACTTGATGATGTATTAGAAGTAAAGGATTTTTTTTCTCTCTTTATCTACAAATTAATAACATTTTACAAATTTTATAATTTGAATTTAAATGATCATAATAGTGAAGATAATCTTAATACAAAACTGGACTATAAAATTAAATAACTATTTATTATTATAATTAATTTAGATTTAGCTTGCTAATCTAATCAAATCTAATTGATATAAGTTATCATTATTATCAGTTTGCTCCTTAAGTTTTAAAAGTAGAATCACTGTTATAATTTTGTTATATAGTTTCTACACTATATTAATTCATATGAGCTTGCTCTATGATATATTTTTTATATATAACATAATATACAAATTAAATTATATTAGATACTAGCGGACCCGCCCGGCTTCGCCCGGGTTTTACCCGAGTGAATGTTTGTCTAACGAACATTTGTTAAAACAATTCTCTTTAAACTTATAAAACGTACTCGGCTTCGCCCGGGGTTTTACCCGAGTAAAGGTTTGTCTAGCGAACATTTGTTAAAACAATTCTCTAAAAACTTATTAAAAAATAAAAAAGATATATTTTGATAATTTGAAACTTGTAAATTTGAATCTCTCGATAAAGTGAACATTTTTTCCCGGTCCCTGTGTGCCTTGTCATCCTGAATTTTGTCTTTCCTAATTTTCTACATTAGAAAATCATAGTTTTATCTAGTGAACATTTTTTCCCGGTCCCTTGAGAAATACTCGATAAGTTGAATAAAATCAATATTAATTGGTTCCCTCGGTAATTGGAAGTTAAAGGAATAGTATCTTCGCGTTGGAATTGTATCATTATTCTTGTCGCAAATAAATTGCCGTGTCATCCTGAGATAATCTTACTTTTGATAAATAATATTTAAGATAACAAACTTAGTGATAAGAAAACTTGTTATCATCGTCACAATGGGGGCGCTGCTTGCGAGTTAAATCTACAAATCTGCAAATAACTCTAAGGATATTCAAGATATTCATGAAATTATTTTTCTAAAACCTTCCCGGTGATATACCTAATAATATCCCAAAATTTCACGGCGATTGGATGTATGGTTTTTGAATCTATAGAGTACAGACAGACAGACATTCAATTTTATATATATAATAAGATAATATAAAAGAGTTTTAAAAATTGTAAAAAAAAAATGCATCGGCCAGGAATCGAACCCGGGCCGCCCGCGTGGCAGGCGAGCATTCTACCACTGAACCACCGATGCTTAAAAAAATGGCCATATTTAGGTATTCATTCCATTCCGGATTAGTCCGCGTAAAAAAAGTTCTTCAAATGAAAAAAAAAAAAAAAAGAAATAGCCAAAAATACTAATCAAAATGCAGCCGAAAATTTTCCACAGGTTTATAAAAAGCGACATGCAAAATATGGTACCAATTGGTTCAGTAGTTTTTGAGTTTATCGCGAAACAGACAGACAGACAGAAATTGACTTTTATATATATATAGAGATTTACTCTTCATTGTTGGCTTTTTAACTTAAATTCATTCTTCATTGTTGGCTTTTTATATTACATTCACTCTTCATTGTTGGCTTTTTATCTTACATTCACTCTTCATTGTTGGCTTTTTATATTATATGTACTCTTCATTGTTGGCTTTTTATCTTACATTCATTCATCATTGTTGGCTTTTTATATTACATTTACTCTTCATTGTTGGCTTTTTATCTTACATTCACTCTTCATTGTTGGCTTTTTATCTTACATTCATTCTTCATTGTTGGCTTTTTATATTACATTCACTCTTCATTGTTGGCTTTTTATCTTACATTCATTCTTCATTGTTGGCTTTTTATATTACATTCACTCTTCATTGTTGGCTTATTATCTTGCATTCATTCTTCATTGTTGGCTTTTTATCTTACATTCACTCTGTTGGCTTTTTATATTACATTTACTCTTCCTTGTTGGCTTTTTATCTTACATTCACTCTTCATTGTTGGCTTTTTATATTATATTTACTCTTCATTGTTGGCTTTTTATCTTACATTCATTCTTCATTGTTGGCTTTTTATATTATATTTACTCTTCATTGTTGGCTTTTTATCTTACATTCATTCTTCATTGTTGGCTTTTTATATTACATTTACTATTCATTGTTGGCTTTTTATCTTACATTCACTCTTTATTGTTGGCTTTTTATCTTACATTCATTCTTCATTGTTGGCTTTTTATCTTACATTCACTCTTCATTGTTGGCTTTTTATCTTACATTCATTCTTCATTGTTGGCTTTTTATATTACATTCACTCTTCATTGTTGGCTTTTTATATCATATAGAAAATCATAGTTTTATCTAGTGAACATTTTTTCCCGTGTCACATTGCCGTGTCATCCTGAGATAATCTTACTTTTGATAAATAATATTTAAGATAACAAACTTAGTGATAAGAAAACTTGTTATCATCGTCACAATGGGGGCGCTGCTTGCGAGTTAAATCTACAAATCTGCAAATAACTCTAAGGATATTCAAGATATTCATGAAATTATTTTTCTAAAACCTTCCCGGTGATATACCTAATAATATCCCAAAATTTCACGGCGATTGGATGTATGGTTTTTGAATCTATAGAGTACAAACAAACAGACAGACAGACATTCAATTTTATATATATAGATTCTAATATAAATAAATCTTCATACAAATTTTAATTATCTTTCATTGTTTGATTATTAAAAAGTAAATTATAAAAGTAATTTTAGAAAAAATAACTTCAGAACTTTTGTTTTTTTTCAGTGTTTAGTTAGTTTAAAGATGTTTTTTTATTAGTTATTCTTAAAAATATAACAGATAACAAACAGTAATATCTATATATTTATAGATTAATTATTCAATTTATTACAAATTTTACCACCACAAAAACAATTAAGAAAAATATATTTAAAAATTCATAAGAATAACAAACTAAAAAAACTAAAAAAAACTACAAACATATTAGTGTTAGCACCTCTTTTATGTTAATTTAAACTCGCTAAGAATTGCCTAAGAAAAAATTGTCAAACTTGTCCCTCTCTTAAGAACCATGACACTTTTCAAACAACTAGTTGTAAATTAGTGAATACTATTTATAAATTAACATGCCAAATTTGTCAACTATCATATATAGGACAAACTTGTAATCCATTAAATATACGAATAAACCTACATAGAAACCACGCTAAAAAATCAATTGGTAATATATATATGAAAGAACACAATCAATTACATACTTTTAACAACTTTAAGATAGAAATACTAGACATATGTCAAAACAAAAAACAACGACTATTATTAGAAAACAACTACATTTATAAACACAACACATTATTCCCTTATGGACTTAACGACGAATTAAACTACACATACAAACCACAAACAGAAGAAATTTCAACCTATGAAATCAGCTGCAAATACAAAAAAAAAAATGAATTTAAAACTAAACCTAATAAAACTAGAGGTAAAACTACCAATAAATTAGGTTACATTGAATTTGAAGAATTACTGGACCCAAAACAAATGTACACTAACAACTTCGTCGATAAATTTATTAAAACATTATTTAAACTAAATAATAATAAATTTATCAAACTCATAGAATATATTAAAATTCATAATCTGACTAACAGATTAATAGATATCACACACGACATCTTTAAATACAGAAAAATTAAACAAGCTACTAATAACATTAATATTATCATTAAATTTGATAACAATTTATTTAATCATATTAAATTTAATGATATTTTTAATAACCAAATCATCAATAATCTTTTCCCTATAAAAAATTTAAATTTCAAAACAATCTGGAGATACAACAAAAATATAGGTAATTTAGTTTGCAATTATAACCAATTTATTAATAATTTGGCAAATTTTAAAAAAATTAAATGTAATTGCAACAACTATATTGATAAATATAAGTTCTCAGGTCATATATTAACTAGCAATTTTTCTTTTTTAAATCCAGAATATCAGGAAATTTTAAATAAAGGGTATAAATATATACCTCAAATTAAACACAATTATAATAATACAATTAAATCTATATTAAAAGATATAGATATTTTCATAAATAAAACTAGTATAAAATACAGTATTCCAGAATTTAATTTTCTGGAATGGAAACATAATATTAAAAAGTAAATTATAAATTATTATAATAATACACTTAAATACACAAAACCTAATTCAGACATTCCTTCTTTTAAAGAAAATATAATTAATTTACAGAAGGACTATATTATCACTCCTATAGATAAATGTTCCAATAACTTATCTTTAATTTGTAAAAATCTATACCACGATATACTAAAAAAGGAAATTGATAATAATCATAAATACACTTTTGCTAGAACTACAGCCACAAAAATCAAAAAAGACATCAAAAACGTTGAAAATTCACTAAAAATTTATAATAACCACAAAAATCCAAACATACCAAAGTTCTATATAATTCCTAAACTACACAAAAAACCTATTTCTTTTAGAACAATCACATCTGGTATAAATTCAGTCATAAAAAATATTGATATACAATTAGCTTCAACACTACAATTTATTATAAATAAATTAACTAATAAATATAATTATAAATTTATCGACTCAAATAAAAAAATAATTAATTATTTAATGAACAATTGGACAAACATTGAAACAGTACACACATTTGACTTTGAGGACCTATATTCTAAAATAAATTTAAGAGATCTAAATAATAAAATAACCAATTTATTTAATGAATTCATTAATGACAAAACTTTCTACATTAAAATTATTCATAACAGATATAAAACAATTAAATTAGATCTTAAAACAGCAAAAACTCTACTGGAAACATTTTTAAATTTTAACTATATAGAATTTAAAAATAAAATATATATTCAATCAGAAGGCGTTCCCATGGGAACTTCTTCTAGTCCTTTATTAGCCAATCTAATATTGTTCTGGTACGAAAGAGAATACTTTCTACAAAATAATATTAATTGGCAAATATTCCGATATGTAGATGACATAATAATATTTAATAATCCACAGTTTAAAAAATTAATACCTGAAATATATCCTAAATACTTGAAACTTAAGAACAATGAAAAAATTTATAGAAACAAAAAAGTTAACTTTTTAGACTTGAATATAGACCTTACAAATAGTGCTGTTAGAGTTTATAATAAAAAGAGTAATTATAATTTCAATATTATAAAATACTGTAATATGAATTCTAATATATCATTAAATTGCTGTAAGGGTATATATTATGGTCAGTTTCTAAGATTTTATAGAATAAATAATATATTAGATAATTTCATAGAAGATGTTAAAAATTTAAACATGGAATTTATTAAAAACAAATTTAGTATCAGACAAGTAAAATATTTCAACAGTATATCAATTATAAAATATTAAAAAAAAAATAAATGGAAATATCCATTTATGAAATCAACTTTCTATAATTTCTCTTAATAATAACTAATACAAATTTATAATCTTTAACATTTAATTAAACTTTGATTAAATAACTGATTAAAAGATTTTTTCACAAGATTTTTAAAATGTTATAGTATATAGTTCATTTTGTTTAATCTCCAATTTCTGGGGAGGAAAATGGAAGTTAAATAAAGATGAATTTGCACAATTAATAGCTTTATTAAACTCTTATAATTTGCCTTTTTAAAGGAATATTAAAAGATGAATAAGTGTTGAATCAGTTATTTTGATATAACTAGCTGTAAAGATTATGAAATTCAGCTTTCTTCCCTTAACTATTTTTCCTTTCTTCTTTAATTTTCTTGTTGTTCAAAAAATTCTGAATAAATGGTCTAAATTTGAAATGTCCCCCCCCGCAACATGTGTCAGCCAGAAATAGATATTCACAATGGAGAACGCCATATATATATATATATACTAACAATCTTATCTACCTTCTTTATAAAACTCTTTTTTTTTTCCTTATTATTAGTTTGATTAAAAGTGCATGGTTCTGTCTTTCTCTCTTTTTTCTAACTATTATATATATTCTCTCTTCGATTATTCTATATATAGGATTAGAGTATGTCTGAATGACGTGTAAAAGCCGATGTAATAGACGTTACTTTGTTAATTTTTATTGTTATTAATTATAAATATATAATTAACTTGAGGATGTAGTAGAAGTAAAGGATTTTTTTTTTCTCTCTCTATCTACAAATTAATAACATTTTACAAATTTTATAATTTGAATTTAAATGATCATAATAGTGAAGATAATCTTAATACAAAAATGGACTATAAAATTAAATAACTATTTATTATTATATATATATATATATATATATATATATATTTAAAATAAGAGTTCATTAAAAAAAATGAACAAAACGCAAAATTTCCCGCCATCGTCTGCCAATTTTTGCTGACTGTTTTGCTCAATACTAATTGAAAAATGCCAATTAACTCCGTCAAAAACATTTCCAGCTAATTACCTCCTTTATGTAAGGGTTAATTAAGTGACAAAATTAATTTACAAATGATAATTATAAGTATTGAGGAAGTAATATATTGTGCGTACATTTGGTATATTATTACCATAGAATAAAGGAACTAATTTGTAGTTAATTTCTGGATATTATATATGTAAAGTTTCAAACATGGCTTAGTAATATTTGCATATTGACTGGGCCGTTGTTAGCCCATTATGTTTTTACTACCACGATATTTTACAATAAACGTATTTATAATTTTAAGATGTAATTTTTCTTCAAAAAATCCAAATTTTTATTGTAATTTTGCTGGAGAGATAGATGTATCTATTTGTGAAAAGGTCGATTCTCCTGTTAAAAAAAAAAAAAACAACGCATTCTTTTGATTTTTTTCGCTATTTATCTGAATGTCCCAAAAGGCTGGTATTGGTGAATATTTTTTGGAAAGAATCAGTGTGATCTGAGCAGATAAAATCAAAGAAAATCAATCATGGTTTGATGCAAATTCAAACGAAAGAAGTGTTTGTATTTCGTATGTGAATACATTCTTCCCGTAAAATTACAACGAAGTTTTACTAAAGATAGGTGCTTCCATTTCACCAGTTTTATCACTTTTTGGAAGTTTCGACCGATTTCATGATGTCCAACAGGAGGAGTCGTGATTTCATGATTTCATTGACTGATTTTGTGACTCTTTCCATTGGACCTCATGAAATCGCAGCCTCCCCTTCCACTCTGTACTGATGAAGACCACAGCCTGAAAGCATGATGTAATAGTCCGAAATGGCTAAAATATTGGAGTTGGGGATAATATATTCATCCAAATCGGTGGCATTTGCAACGGGTGAAAAGTGTCTTTTTTTGCCCATATATATTTAACTAAGTACACTTTTTCTATGAATGATATATATTTATAACGCCTTGCTACACAAATGCTTTAATTTTTTTACCTAACGAGGACAAAAGATTTTTTGTCGAAACATCGATTAAAATAAAAAATAAAAAACTTTTCTGGCCCAAAATAACAATTTTACTGGGGGAGCAAAGAGAGTTTGGAAGGAAAGCGATGGCGCGGCGCGCACAGCCCGCCTGGTATGTTCTTCTGATCGAAAGGTGTGTCTCTTATTTTTTTAAAGAAGTAAAGTTATCGAGGCTGGCACCAGGAAATCACAACAATCAGAGCGAGCGAACTAGCAAGCAACGACCTACCTAGCAAGCAAGGAAACGATCCGAACAAATTTCACAAAGCGAACTTAAAAAGCGAAAAATGGGCTGCTTTAGCTTTCTAAAGTGTTGCCGGGGGAAGAAGAAGTAAGTGTCATACCTTATCTTCACTGAGCCAATACATAGCAGCAATGAAGATGGAATCTACAAACAAACAAAGATATCTTTTTCCCCTCATAAAATAAACTTAAAAATGAAGTCATAAAATTCGACCATATTGAAGATTCAGATTCCTTTACCAATTCAAAATTTCGTATTCAATGTGCTAATATTCAAGATATACACTCATGGACAAAACTTAAGGTAGTGGAAAGTCTTTGATGTCGCCGGTCGTCGTATATATATATTGTAGCGTAGAAATCAAGCCTTGAAATATCCTAAGATGTAAAAGTATTTATTGATGACGTCACAGCGACGAGTCGACAATTATTAACAGGTCAGCCCCCCAAAAACTATTTACAGCTAGAGAATCTTAAGCAAGTAAGCAAAGAAATATTTTAAGATGATTTCACAAAAACAGATTAATATATATTTTTATAATCTGTTGAATATATTTTCATTGAATAATATTAAATTAAATAATAAAATATTTCTTCGTCACATAGCCTCCTCCTATAGAGAGCATCGACCCGATGCTCAGCAGAAGACTTACGTCGTCAGTCTTAAGAACTAGTACTATGGCCAGGGATATTTTCAGGTGACTGCGGTGGATGTCTTCTTTCAGTTGAGATATCTTCTTCATGAGGACTTGGTAGGTCTATGTTTATGTCAAGGTAGCTTTTTCTCATTTCTACTGTGGTCGGCAAGGGGGGATTTTATAACTTTGCGGCCTCACCTCCAATGTGGTCTATCATCTAGTTTTAATGGCGGGGCGTCCAGCTATATCTTCTAGCAGGTGAGAAATGTTGTCTGTTTCGACCGCGATATGAAGTAGGGCTTCGGTAGCGAGTGAAAGTTTTCCTCGATGATTCGTCATTGGGGTCCTGAGATTCAGCTCGAGAGTTGTAGTATACCATTGCGTCTTGCTTTCTTTGGAAATAGTCATTTCTCCTTTCCTCATTGTGTCTCTTCCTGTCACGGCAATAGCGGACGACGTGACCTGGGCGTCCGCAGTAGAAACAGATTGGCCTTCCCTCAGTTGTACGCCAATCATTGGTGTCGCGTCTTCCTCCTTGTTTTGGGTATCGAGGTTCAGGGTGCGGTCTTATCGTTTCGGCCTCATATCTGGTATTTAAAAACTGTAGGGGTTTTTCCTTCTGAGGGGGACTTCTCCTAGACTTTGAGATTGGTGCCAGGGTTCTTCCAATCTCCTCCTTTACAATTTCTTCGATTGTAGCATTTTTTGGTTCCTCCCGAGGAGAGCCTAATGCCCGCTGTACCTCCTCACGAACAATTTGCCTAATCATAGATGACAGATCTTCTCCGTCATCCTGGTCACAAAGAGAGGCTACATTTGGTAGGCGCTCGTACCTGGTTGGGGTAACTCGCCTACAACGGAGCGCTTCGACACGGCGACATTCTGTAATGAATTGCTCGGTGCTCTGTACATCCCTCGGTAGGAGTGCTTGATAAAGCTCCTCAGCTATCCCCTTCATGAGGTGGGAGATTTTATCTTCCTCACTCATTTGAGGATCAACCTCTTTGCACAAGCACCGGAGATCCTGGATGTAAAATCCGGTACTTTCGCCTTTTAATTGTGCCCGTGTTTTAAGTTTCTTCTCCGCTTGCAATTTTGAATTTTCTTTTTTTCCGAACACATTCTCTAATTGAGATGTGAATTCCTTCCAAGTCTGTATGCTTTCTTCGTTGTTCTCAAAACATTTGAGAGCCGTTCCAGACAGATAAAAATAAACTTTAGTAAGACAAAGGGTTTCGTCCCAATGGTTGTACCTTGCCACACGTGCATACTCTTTTAACCATTTTTGAAGATCTTCACCATCCTCCCCGGAGAAAATGGAAGGGTTCCTTGGCAGATGTTGAACAACGTAGTTGCTTACCTGAGTACCTTCCTTCTTTACATTCATAGAAGTTTCTTCTGGTTCAACAGAATCAATTTTTCTTTTATTTCTTAATGGGTATCGGTCCAGTCTCTCCACCAGTTGTAGCGTAGAAATCAAGCCTTGAAATATCCTAAGATGTAAAAGTATTTATTGATGACGTCACAGCGACGAGTCGACAATTATTAACAGGTCAGCCCCCCCAAAACTATTTACAGCTAGAGAATCTTAAGCAAGTAAGCAAAGAAATATTTTAAGATGATTTCACAAAAACAGATTAATATATATTTTTATAATCTGTTGAATATATTTTCATTGAATAATATTAAATTAAATAATAAAATATTTCTTCGTCACAATATATATATATATATATATATATATTTTTTTTTTTAAGGACACAACTCTTTAAGACACAAAGTTTCTTTTTTATTCGATTATACACTCGTAATCAAAACTTAGTGTAAGTAGAAAGTCTTTGATGTTGCCGGTCATCTTTTTTTTTTTTTAAGGAGAAGGAGGCATTTTGTTCACAACTTGATTATCTCGTGTGTCTTCAATTAAGGGTCACTGTACTATCTTTCAGATATATCATGTCTGAATCCCTATATACACGATGAAAGGTACAACTTCCTTAAGTTTTGTTCCTGTTCTCTGTCATAAGTTAAACAAATATAGTCTAAAATTGGACACAAAAACAGCAAAATTTGTAAACGGATAGAGAAAATCAAGCTGCCACAGCATGAACCGTTATGTCACTAGACCAATATTTCTACTAAGGACGGATTGTTTATATATATATATCTATAGTCTCTGATAACCAAATATCAACTTATATACTTGTCCTTTTAAAAAACCCATCACATAAACGATTAAAAAATACATATTATAAAATAAATGAAGTTTCCAGGGTTAAGTTTCTTTTGCAACTTTTTATGTTCAAGCTTTCTGACTTGTCAGTCCTTCAACAGGATTATCACGTTAACAATTTAATAATAAATACAAACTTTATACAATATAATAAATACAAAATATATGCATTATTATATACATATATTTCAAGTACTTATTATCTATTAAGAGAAAAATATATTACATTATTTCAGAGTTTTGAAAAACAAAATATTTTGAAAATATAAGTGCATGGTGGCGTGATGGATGATGTCTCGAGACATATACAGGGATTGTTTGAAGTTTATATGTTAAGTTTGTAATTATTCTTATTTTTCAATTCATAGAAGCATTTTTCTGGCAGACATATTCAATTTTTTATCATCATCACTTTTTTTTCTTAGTTATCAAATCATTTGCAATTATAGTTTCCTTTTTGTTTTGTTTTGTTCATTTTTAAGCAATAAAATATATAGAACTAAGGTGTAATATTCAATTCAAGCATATGGAACCAACATCGATTCATTTTTAAAAAAAGGTAAAATCATAGGTTTATATAACTTTCACTTTTTCATACATGGATAATATATATCAATCTAACGAAAAAATATATATATTTTAGGAAAATTTTATTTACATATAACTAACGCACACACAAAAAGCGAGAGACATCTGACCTAGTAAATCATAGACTTTCTACGAGATATTTTCCAAATTTACCTGCAAATGATGGCGCCAAGGCCCATGTCCATTGTCACTTTACCCTCACACTCGCTGGACGGCCGCGAACTCCTTCACCGACCCGACATTCTCTTTGTCCCGCTAAACCCAGCATGGATCTATGATCCAGTGTGAGGATTAGTTTTGAATGGAGATTAATCCTTTAAAACAAGTTTCCCCAAGCATACACATACACCTGACAACCTTTGGGAGAGGTTTGTTAGCGGTTGGTTCCCACATGTTACTGTGGTGACATCGCCTATATGTAAACTTGGAGAAATCTGCAGCGATAACTTTGTGTATGCCATGACACGATTTATATACAAAATTCAATACTGATGGAAACTACACTGTGCTGTCGTGGAAGCTATCTATTGATTTACTGTTCGACTTCAGAGTATGAGAGAGTAATTCTCCATTAAAATATTGCTTATGCAAATCAATTCGCCATATGTTCTATTGGTAAAAGTAGTGAAAAGCAGAACCAATACATTAGCTTTTCAGAAATAGGGAGAACAGCATAGTCAAAAGACGTAACACAGATGATGGATCCAACATGAAGAAAGGTCGATGTTAATTTCCACTTTCTGTAGATAACTGTTTACTTCTGTATCTGGGAGAATCCTGTATGGGAAGAGTGTCCTTAATAAAGACCTTGTTGGTATTGTTGAGAGATATTTAGTAGAATGGGGCAACATATGTGTATTGATATAACATACAACAGTATTTAACATACAACAGTACTGTACTGACGGTATCCTTCCTGTGATTACAGGACAAAGGGGAAGGGTCGCAAACAGGGCATACACACCCCCACTGCCACACCTCCACCCACCCCCCTCACCCCCGGCTCCCCACTACCACACTTCAACGCCATCGACACTAAGTTTGATGAGCCGGGGTTCCTCCATTGTAGGGTATACATCCCAGAACCCATTTGGGGGGGCTCACTTGACAACATCCTGCAAACTGACATGCGCCGTCCAACATTCTCTAGGCACACGTCCGAACATTTCTGGGTGGAGACAGAAGTTCGCTGGCCCTTTCTCAACAGAGATGTTGAGTTTGGGTCATCGGGCTCTGTCCCCTCCCTTCTGTAGGGCCTCACAATCACAGTGTTAGGTCCAACAGCACAGTACAACATTCACTCACATAACATGCGCGGGACTTCCATCTTACCCGCACATCAACACGCCCGATGTCTTCTTCTTGGAGAGCACCACCACGTCCTTTGGGCAGGTAAGCTATCTCTTTTTATTCTCTTAAATATACAAATATTCTATAATGTATGATAAGTTTGTAAATCTATCAAGGATTAACTAGAAGAAAGAATTCTAAATTTGTTATAAATATTACGTGCGCGCTGTAATTTACCATATATTAAAAAATTCTTATTGAGAGAAGTCTTGGTATCTCTATACTTGGATAATAAAAGTTGGTTTTAGTTGTTTACTTGGCAAAGGTTACGAGAAGTATTAATTATTTTCAACTGTTACTATAAAAACCTCAAAATGAATCGAGAGAGATTTTTTGCTGGTAAAGCGATTATTTTATTCTGTTCCAAAATCACTTTATTAAATACCGCTCAAAAAGAGCAACCTAGTTTATGATAATTGCAACAATGAATAATATGTGAAGGTTATTCAGATATTAAACAAAATGTTAATGCGGGATTAGATCATGGTTCATGACTTTCGGGAATCGAAGGTGTTACCCACTCGTCCACTGACGTGTGATTATTTTAAATGATTAGTTTAGCCTACATTATTTTTATAAATATATAAGACTGATTTTAAATATATCAGATATTTATATATACTTCTAATAAATTTTAAGAAAATTTTCATTTCATTTGGGTTTAAGATGGATTTTGTGACGTTGTAGGGGCAGATGACCGAGCGTCGCCACCTAGTGGCGCTGGCAGACGAAGATTCGGGGGGGGGGTCTTCGTCTGCGAGATCTGGGGCCTTCTTCCATCGGTAAGTAGAACTGAGTTAACACGAGGTTTATATGGCATAGCAGTTGCTAAGTCTAATCTCAAGCTTCGAAAAAACTAAGAAAGTTGCAAAAAATGCTATAAGCTAATATTCTTAATGTATAACAAAATTATATGAAAATTTCATCTTGTTCTTTTTTACTGAATTTTTCAACACTATAAACGAATGACAAAATAGTGGATAATGCTGTGATAGAGATGCATGGAGACAGCTGAGGTTCTTCATTGGAAACGACAACAACAACTCAATTTCTCTTTAAGTTTTATTTTCTTAATACTTGTTTTAATCTTCTTAGCGTTTACACATCCCTCTTATAATTTTACATGTATTAGGTACATTTATTTAATTATTGGTAATTGTGATAGTTTTTTGTTATATAATTAAGGCTTAAAAGAAGATCAAGATGGAGTTTGTAATGCAGGAGGAGCGAGTCGTATGGGCAGCGGCGAGCTTTCTCACTATCACCTGACGCGGCATTCTGAGGCAGGATTGGCAAAGATTGGGGGGTCTTTGTCGGCGATGTCTCGCAGAAATTTGCACATGGCGCATTATTCCATCCGTAAGTACCTTTTAGTTGATGGAACAAACTGTGTTTGTGAGATTACTGAGGATAATAGCGCAGTAACTAATGTTCTTATCGACTTCAAACTACAATAGTTCTCAAGAAAATGATAACCTTTCTTAAATTGAATATTTTCTCTCAATATTAATAGGTCCATTAATTTAATAAAGATTGATTATTCTATTCACAGAACGTTCAGAACTCAGCAATACTCTATATTTGTTTATAGGAATATTTCTTTCAAACTATCATTATATTTACAAGAATTTTTATATCATAATAAAAATGTCACACCTGAAGTTTGATTTTGTTTTATTTCAGGAGAAGTGGAGTCGTTTGGGCAGCGACGTCCCTTCTCGTCTTCCTACTGGCGCTCCAATGTGGGGCCGTACTGGCGGAGATTTGGGCGTCTTCGCTCGCATTATTTGATGAGAAGTGGAGTCCCTTCATACTGTAAGTAAATCCGCCTTGATATAAATATGTTTAGATGAGATAACAATAGCTATATTTACAATGTCAGATCAAAGACTTAATTTCTCTAGGAAAATATTGCTCCTTACATAAGAATGATATAAAATGTAAAAAAGGAGTTTTCTCTTCAGCTTATATACGCAGTTCACATGAAGAAATTGTATGTCCTACATGTCTTTTTAATATCTTTCAGAAATAACTTTTACTTAATAAAAATGTTTGCAATTATTCTTGTAGAGATCAACTTCTTAATTCAATTTTTAAATATAGGTTTATTTATTGAATTAATAAGTTTGAACATTTATTATAACATATACAGTTTAACCTGTCTATAGCGCCCCCTCTTGAGACTCACCAAAATAGGGTACTATATAGAGAGGGGGTCTATAGACAGGTCACTTTTAATGTAAAATGTTTACATTTTAATGTTTAAAATCGGTGCTATAGAGAGGAAGGTGCTATTTAGAGGGGGCGCTATAGACAGGTTTAACTGTATATGTTTATTTATTGAATTCATTAGAAATATGTATCTTAAAGAAACGTGTATGAAGAAGGTTAAGAGAAAGGTTTTGTTATTTCAGGTGAAGGGAGGAATGTCGTTCGGGCAGACGACAACACCATCCTAATGGCGCCACAACGTGGAGCCGGACTAACGAAGATTGTGACGTCTTCAACAGCGATGTACCAGCAGGAGAATGGCGGTGCCACTCAAAGAAGCACCTTACCATAACGAAGCATCGCACAAGATTCGTACTTTTTACAACGCGACAATAGTGCTGCATACCGATGCATCCTTTTTTGGATGTTAGAAACTGAGAATTGCATGTTAAGCAAGATTTCAAGATGTCACGTCAAACAAGTTGATCAAAAATCTCTTTTATTATGTCGGAGCAACGTAGTGAAGCATCACGAGATCTTTCGAAATCGCCAAAAAATGGCTGTAAAATTTCTATGTTTCTTTCAAGATACTAGAAAAATGAACATTGTAACTTTGTGCATTTCTCAAGAGCACAATCGTTGCAATCTGCCATATTTTTTCCCGTGACAAGAATATATAATTATGTTTCTCTCTATACTGTAAGAGAGAGAAACTTGATTACCTATTGCACATCTGTGCTTATTTTTGGATGATTAGAAGACGTAAATTGCAATTTTGGTGCCATTTCAAGATTTTCAGTACAATGGCGAATCCTTTGTCCTTGAATGGCGAATCCTTTGTCCATGAAGTTTCATCTTTGAATTTCAGAAGCGATGCTTTTATTGATATGAAGAAAATGGGAGCGCAGATTCACTCAGTAACCAAGTCTCATTCATTTTGGTGTTGGAAAATATTTGAGATATATCTCAGAGGCGTAATATAATTGGAAAACGTGCTTTTATTTTCATCTTGTGTTATTAAGTAACTATAGAATATTTCACTATCTTTGGAGAAGCCGCAAGTGCAACTGCAACATTGAAGAATTGTTTCTGTTGGAAAATTCCAGTCTTTATGGATCAAGAATATTAACCTGATATTCTGAGAAGGAATATCAATATTTTGCGAAATTTTATGATTTATTGCCATATTTTCACCCTCTCTCTTTTTGGGAGAAAAAAAATCTAGTAACAAAGTAGGAAACGCAACGAGCGTCTCGTGAAACTCAGCTAGCTCTCTCACGAAATTATCAAAATCTTTTTAAATGCTAAAATCTCAACTGGATGAAAGTAAAATTTCAAAGTTTATTATCATATGTCTTGGAGAAGAAGATACAAAATCAATCCATGATTAATAATTGATATTTTCGAATATTTCAAAGGTCTGCTCCTTCCTACACGAACAATTCCAAATTTCCCAACCTCACTACAAAGAAAATGATCCATTCATTACTTATCCTATAAGAGAAATTGGACTTTAATTATATTTTTCGATATTCAGCCCATTTGAAAATGCTAGCTTCTATTTCATCTATCTGAATATACGTTCAATATATTTGTGAAAATTCTTATATTTTCAAGGATTAGCACAATCGAAGCTGACCATTGAATCTCATCCTCAGGAAATTCTCTGTAATGGATATCAAACGCTGTCAATTTTAATCGTCCAAAACTTTGCCAATAGCGTTACATTATCAACGCGTACATCAAGAATATCGAAGTTATTATTGATCATGAATGTGAAGATGAATTTTCAATATTTTGCTAAATGCTCGGATCTCATTGCAATGTATAACGCTTGCTCGCAATAATGAATTCAACCTATTAGAGAATGTTACGATTCTAATACTCGCCATGATTTCAAAATCTCAGCTCTTTTTATAAATGCCATTATCAAAACTCTCAAGTCCAACATTCCTCTTTTATGGGATGATGAAGAATTTTTGAAATGCATACTATCTGCTAAACAAAATCAAAATTGATATGAACATTGCGATTTCAAATTTCTTCAATTTCCGCTAGCAAGGCCAATATTAGTTCAGAATGCTATGTTCCCAGTCATTGTCATTGACAATGTCGTTCCCTGCAATTATTTGAATGTTCACCAAATTTCTCATTGCCCTCTTTACTTTCTTATTCTGCCTGTCGCTATGAATGCCAGTTCCCAGCCTTCTTCGATGTTCCCATAAGTTGCGCATCTCAACATTTCTATGAATATCAGAAATCTTCAATGCATCCAATCATTTGTTAAATCTACTTCATTGAAATGAAAGCCATGATCTCAAATTTCTTCTATGCACAATCAGCTTCCTATCTTCTCATTGCTATGAATGCCATTTTTTCCCGACCACGTGCAATCAAATATTAAATCCAAGCTTTTGAAGAAATATCACACATATTTATAATAAATGCTCGGATCAGTTCAATTTGAAACGCTTGCTCGCTAGCCAAGTTAAAGCTATACCAACTCTGATGTCAAAATCATCTGATTCTCTCTTTACCATTGTCATAGCTGCCCAGTCCCATATTGTGATTAATGCCTCATTTATGCTGTGCCCACCATCATCTGCTAAACCGCACATGTGCAATGAATATCATGACCTCAATACTCCTAAATGATCGCCAAAAGATACTAAAATCAAGCATTAATTTTATTTTAATTGTCGAATTACTTTGCCAAAATCTACCAAGTCCTACATTGCTGTGAATGCCATTTTCTCTGACCACGTGCAATCAAATATTAAATAATAGTGTTTTTGAAGAAATTTCACACATCCTTATAATAAATGCTCGGATCGGTTCAAATTGTAAAGCTTGCTCGTTTGCTAACTTAAACCTATACCAACTGATGTCAAAATCATCTAATTTGTAATGAATGATTCTATTTTCTCTTTACCCTTTTCATAACTCTCCAGTCCCATATTGGAATGAATGCTTCATTTGTCCTATGCCCACCTTGAGCCAAGCCGCACATGTGCAATGAATATCATGACCTCAATACTCCTAAATGTTCCCCAAAAGATACTAAGATTAAGCATTAATTCTATTTTAATTGTCGAATTAACAGTCATCTTTCAAAACCCTACCAAAAGCAATCAATTTCCACATTGCTATGAATGCCATATACCAAGTATACTTAAATTCCATCCAAAAGCTGACTCTTTATTCCCAAATTGCTATGAAAGCCATGTTTCTAGAATTCTTAAATGCCCCTATCTCTACTGCCCATTCCAATTTTCTTATGAATATCATCCCCCCCCAACTTATTTAGATGTCGCCCATCAACTGTCTATTCCCAAATTGCTATGAAAAAGCCATGTTCCTAGATTTCTTAAATGCCCCTATTTACTGCCCATTCCAATTTTTCTATGAATATCATTCCCCCAAACTTTATTACATGGCGCCTATCAACTGTCCATTTCAAATTGTGCTATGAAAGCCATGTTCCTAGAATTCTTAAATGCCCCTATCTCTTCTCCCCATTCCAATTTTCCTATGAATACCATCCACCCAACTTTATTACATTTCGCCCATCAACTGTCTATTCCCAAATTGCTATGAAAGCCATGTTCCCAGGATTCTTCAATGCTCGCTATAAGTCCTATCTTCACCACATTGAATACCATGTTCTCACCATTCCTCAATGCTCGAAATCAGCAGCCCTAAATTACATATTGGCCATTTCTCTAAATCCCACAGGCTCCAGTATTAACTAACGTCTCACAACAACTACCTACATTGTCAACGAAAGCTCCCGGTATTCTTCAATGCGAAAGAAAATTACGAATTGCCTTTGAATTCCATGATCATCATATTCTTCAATTCCATCATCAGCGGCCAATCCAATTCTTACAAATGCCATGATCTCAACCTTCTTCAGCACTCGTTATCCATTGCCAATCCCCAAGAATGCAACTAGCTGAAATAATATCATTGTTTATCACCAAATGTTCGAACTAAGCATCAGACATCACTGCTGATACACCAGTTAAATGATACAGGAAAACATGCTAACCTTTCACCACATGGATATCGCAGGAATTCAAGAAATCTCTTCCATCCTCCCGCCAAATAAAGATCCCCAAATTACACTGTATAAAAAAAAGGCAATAAACAATTTTGGAGGATGTGATTTCGTGTAATTATATATTTCTTTCAAGCGCCCCACCTTCATACATGCACTCAATCTTTTAGAAAGTTCAAAACATTATTGTAAATACCTGAAAGAAGAATACACCCTATGTCCAACTTTTTCAAAAAATGAAAACTCGAAATAGAAGAAACCTAAGAAATGTTTTTTTTTAAACAATTTACAATGTAGGAAAGAAAGAGAATAGAATGCAAATGAATATCTATTAAACATATGAAAGGCTATGATTTAAGAAAATACTTTTACACTAATATAAGTAGAAAGTGTTATAAACAGAAGGAGTTATAGAAAAAAAAAAGAAATATATTAAGCTCAAATTAGTTTTTTTTTTATGGCGTGTAACGAATGATTCATTTTTAAAAAATACATAACGTTAAAAAGAGTTAAACACGAGCACATTTAATTTACAATAATCCTTTGGTTTCTATTCACTATCCTATACGTGTGATATTTCCCCAGTTGCTTTGACAAATTCCTAGTGCTATAATATTGGGGGGAAATATCGCTCAGAGATAAAGATCTTTAAAATAAATTTATTATATCTATCTTTAGGGCTTTTTCCCCCTTCTAGGGGAATACTTTCCCAAATATAACAACCCCGCCTATTAGTGAGAGAGGGGGGAAAATCTATCCATTCTTTTGGATTTTTATATACTTAGTTGTAGTGTATTTGCATATTGAATTATGGATATGCAAATATCCTGTTTTGCATAATAGTTTTCATAGAATTTTGTATATAAATAGCGACAGTTTTTAGCTACCAGTAGTCAGTCAATTTGTGTTAAAATAAACGAGATTACTGGAGTCTGTTTTGCCTCAGCCTCGACACCTCACTCTTGGTTACCTCCCAACCTTCAAGGATAGAACAACCCCGTCTATTAATGAGAGAGGTGGGAAAATACTCTATCCATTCTTTTGGATTTTTATATACTTAATGATCGAAAACATTTATAGAAAACGAAACGAATCAAATTTACCAATTTAAAATGAGTAATTACATATAAGATCTTCAAATTAAAGTTACTTCGGCCGGTAAATCTTTTTTATTGTCTCGACGTTTCGACAAAAATCTGTTGTCCTCGTTAGGAGCGAACAAAGATTTAAAACAAAAATTAAGATTTACTGGCCGAAGTATCTTTAATTTGAAGAACTATGAATGCCGGCCAGGCAGCCTCTATATTTGCGATACATATAAGATAGAACGGATTTGTTTGAAAAAAGGCTTTTAAACAAAATTTATGATACTATTTGAAATATAGATATATGCTATAATGACTTTAAAGTGTTCTTTATAGATATAACATTTACCTTTCTGCTAGAGTATTTATATCGTTTCTTTATCAATAAACTTCAACGGAAATTACCATGAGAGAGAAAATGGTCTACATAACATGGATACTCCTGGTCTTTCCTGGAGGTAGACTTTTATTAGAGGTTGGATTAGATCTGAATGAGTTTTATATTGATTACAAAAGTGTTCGCTATAGTAGAAATGATCAATCATACGACGGGTTACGTTATAGGGAGATTTTAGGAAAATTTATATCATTTAGATTTACACTCATGGACAAAACTTAAGTAAGTTGAAGCATGTATATCGGGACAATAACTCTGAAAGATATTACAGTGACCTTTATTAAAGATACACGAGATAACCAATACACAATAATGGACAAAACTTAAGGAAGTTGTACCTTTCAGCATGTATATCGGGATTCAGACAATAACTCTGAAAGATATTACAGTAACCTTTATTGAAGACACACGAGATAACCAATATACACTCATGGACAAAACTTAAGGAAGTTTTAGCATGTATATCAGGACAATAACTCTGAAAGATATTACAGTGACCTTTATTGAAGACACACGAAATAACCAATATACACTCATGGACAAAACTTAAGGAAGTTTTAACGTGTATATCAGGACAATAACTCTGAAAGATATTACAGTGACCTTTATTGAAGACACACGAAATAACCAATATACACTCATGGACAAAACTTCAGGAAGTTTTAGCATGTATATCAGGACAATAACTCTGAAAGATATTACAGTGACCTTTATTGAAGACACACGAGATAACCAATATACCCTAATGGACAAAACTTAAGGAAGTTGTACCTTTTACCATGTATATCGGGATTCAGACAATAAATCTGAAAGATATTACAGTGACCTTTATTGAAGACACACGAGATACCCAATATACACTCATGGACAAAACTTAAGGAAGTTGTACCTTTTAGCATGTATATCGGGATTGAGACAATAACTCTGAAAGTTATTACAGTGACCTTTATTGAAGACACACGAGATAAACAATATACACTAATGGACAAAACTTAAGGAAGTTGTACCTTTTAGCATGTATATCGGGATTGAGACAATAACTCTGAAAGTTATTACAGTGACCTTTATTGAAGACACACGAGATAAACAATATACACTAATGGACAAAACTTAAGGAAGTTGTACCTTTTAGCATGTATATCGGGATTCAGACAATAACTCTGAAAGATATTACAGTAACCTTTATTGAAGACACACGAAATAACCAATATACACTCATGGACAAAACTTGAGGAAGTTGTACCTTTCAGCATGTATATCGGGATTGAGACAATAACTTTGAAAGTTATAACAGTGACCTTTATTGAAGGCACACGAGATACCCAATATACACTCATCGACAAAACTTAAGGAAGTTGTACCTTTTACCATGTCAATCGGGACAATAACTCTGAAAGATATTGCAGTGACCTTTATTGAAAACACACGAGATAACCAATATACACTCATGGACAAAACTTAAGGAAGTTGTACCGTTTAGCATGTATATCGGGATTGAGACAATAACTCTGAAAGTTATTACCGTGACCTTTATTGAAGACACACGAGATAAACAATATACACTAATGGACAAAACTTAAGGAAGTTGTACCTTTTAGCATGTATATCGGGATTCAGACAATAACTCTGAAAGATATTGCAGTAACCTTTATTGAAAACACACGAAATAACCAATATACACTCATGGACAAAACTTAAGGAAGTTGTACCTTTTAGCATGTATATTGGGATTGAGACAATAACTCTGAAAGATATCATAGTGACCTTTATTGAAGACACACGAGATAACCAATATACACTATTGGACAAAACTTAAGGAAGTTGTACCTTTTACCATGTATATCGGGATTCAGACAATAACTCTGAAAGATATTACAGTAACCTTTATTGAAGACACACGAAATAACCAATATACACTCATGGACAAAACTAAAGGAAGTTTTAGCATGTATATCGGGACAATAACTCTGAAAGATATTACAGTGACCTTTATTTAAGACACACGAGATAACCAATATACACTAATGGACAAAACTTGAGGAAGTTGTACCTTTTACCATGTATATCGGGATTTAGACAATAACTCTGAAAGATATTACAGTGACCTTTATTGAAGACACACGAGATAACCAATATACACTAATGGACAAAACTTAAGGAAGTTGTACCTTTTAGCATATATATCGGGATTGAGACAATAACTCTGAAAGATATTACAGTGACCTTTATTGAAGACACACGAGATAACCAATATACACTCATGGACAAAACTTGAGGAAGTTGTACCTTTCAGCATGTATATCGGGATTGAGACAATAACTTTGAAAGTTATAACAGTGACCTTTATTGAATACACACGAGATACCCAATATACACTCATGGACAAAACTTAAGGAAGTTGTACCTTTTACCATGTCAATCGGGACAATAACTCTGAAAGATATTACAGTGACCTTTATTGAAAACACACGAGATAACCAATATACACTCATGGACAAAACTTAAGGAAGTCGTACCTTTTAGCATGTATATCAGGATTGAGACAATAACTCTGAAAGTTATTACAGAGACCTTTATTGAAGACACACTCGATAAACAATATACACTAATGGACAAAACTTAACGAAGTTGTACCTTTTAGCATGTATATCGGGATTCAGACAATAACTCTGAAAGATATTACAGTAACCTTTATTGAAGACACACGAAATAACCAATATACACTCATGGACAAAACTTAAGGAAGTTGTACCTTTTAGCATGTATATTGGGATTGAGACAATAACTCTGATAGATATCATAGTGACCTTTATTGAAGACACACGAGATAAACAATATACACTATTGGACAAAACTTAAGGAAGTTGTACCTTTTACCATGTATATCGGGATTCAGACAATAAATATGAAAGATATTACAGTGACCTTTATTGAAGACACACGAAATAACCAATATACACTCATGGACAAAACTTAAGGAAGTTGTACCTTTTAGCATGTATATCGGGATTCAGACAATAACTCTGAAAGATATTACAGTGACCTTTATTGAAGATACACGAGAAAATCAAGTATGAACAAAATTGTCTCTGTCTCCTTAAAAAACAACGAAGACCGGCGACATCAAAGACTTTTCACTTTCTTAAGTTTTGTCTTCAAGTGTATTTTGACATCCAGCATTTAAACAATACCTTTGCTCAAAGCAGCGCGCAAATCTATCTATGAGGGTCATATCCTGAAACCATGTGATATGTAGATTAGCGCTTTTTACAAAAGAATTGATGTCTATTTTGCATATTTCCCTATAAGCATGACGTATAAAATGTTTACTATATAGTAATAGTATATATAAACGGAATATTTAAATAATATTTATTAAAAAAGGAACAAAAAACAAAAATTCCCGTCATCGTCTGCCAATTTTTGCGTACCGTGTTGCCTAATACTAATTGAAAAATGGCAATTAACTCCGTAAAAAACATTTCCAACTAATTACCTCCTCTATGTAAGGGTTAATTAAGTGACAAAATTAATTTACAAATGATAATTGGAAGTATTGAGGAAGTAATATATTGTACATATGGTTTATATTTACTCATATATACTCGTAGAATAAAGGAACTAATTTGAAATTAATTTCTGGATATTATATATGTAAAGTTTCAAACATGGCGCATTAATATTTGCATATTGTAACATAGTATTTATTAATTTTATTAATGTAAACATAGTATTTATTAATTTTATTATTTTTTATTAACAGAGTGGTCATTTTTATGTTTATATCTTGCGACTCCGTAAATTTCCCTCGTGGCTCATCTTTTGTTAACAATTCAGTTTGTCCTTCCCTGAAATAAATTGTTGTCTCCTCCTGAAGTTGCGAATTTGAGGGTCTTCATGAGCAGTTTATCTGTGACCGAATAGTGGTTGAAGTGAGGGACAAAGCTTTCTCCGAAAGAATGCAGTTAGACAGCGAACTGACTTTGGAAAAGGCGGCGAAAATGGTTCGACAGCAGGAAGCCGTTCGACAGCAGCAAGTCGACCTGCAGCGTCCCTCAACAAGCCAAAAGGTCAATCAGGTAAAGTTCAACTCGAAGAAACAATCACCGAAACAACAACAGCAGCCTTCGAGGAAGAAGGAGAAGTCAGCCAAAACAAGATCACGATGTCCAAAATGCGGAGGTTTCACCCACAGGGAAGGACAGGCTTGCCGTGCTGAAGGACAAAGAGGTGACCTATGTTCAAAAACTGCCCATTTTGCAAATTGCTGCTCAGATAAGCAGGCGAAGACTGCGGAAGTCAAAGCTGTGTCTGAACTTGATGAAGAAATTGGTTTTCTCCTGGAGGTCTCATCTGTGGAGGATTCATCTAATCTCGATGATGATGAAGGCGAGTGCAGGAGGCGATGGACAGCAGAAATCCAAGTGAACGGGAAACAGGTGAAGTTCAAGCTCGACTCCCAGGCGGATGTTACATGTGTTCCTCTGTGTCTCTTCAAGAAGATAATGGGACAGCAACGACTAGTGGAAAGTGATATCAACATTAGAGCTGCTGAATTTTCCGAACTTTAGACTGTGGGTATGTTTTTATCAACGCTGCGAAATGGCAATTATGAAACTAAGGAGAAGATTTATGTCATTCGTCGTTTGAGTGAACCTCTTCTGAGTCGCCGGGCATGTGAGCTCTTGAACCTGGCGAGGCGGATTGAAGTGGTTGCGACGAGAATTAACCCGATCAAGGAATTCCCTAAAGTATTTGAAGGCCTGGGACAGATCGGAAACCCTTACGAAATCCAATTGAAACCTGGAGCAAAACCATATGCTGTGCATACTCCTCGACGGGTACCAATACCTTTGATGGAAAAGCTCATAACAAGATTGGAAGAGCTCGAGAAGGCGGGAATCATTGCACAAGTTAACGTTGCGACTGATTGGTGTGCACCGACTGTGATTGCTGGTAAACCGAATGGCGACATACAACTATGTGGATCTCTCAAGGATGAACGAACATGTACAGCGCGAAGTGCATCCCATGCCAGTGGTGAAGCACATGCTGGGGCAACTGGGGGAAGCAAGATTCTTTTTGAAACTGGACGCGAACAGTGGCTTTCACCAGATTCCGTTGAGCCCGGACTGCCAGCATTTAACGACCTTCATCACTCCTTTTGGGAGATATAAATTCTGCAGGATGCCATTTGGAATCTCACTCGCCCCAGAATATTTTCATAAAGTTATGTCAATAATCTTGCAAGGCATGGACAGTGTAATGTGTTACCTGGACGATATCCTGATATTTGCCTCCAACTCCAAGACTCACGATTGAATTCTTCGTTTAGTGCTCCGAAAACTGAAAGAGGCGAAAGTTACACTAAACAAGGCCAAGTGTGTCTTCGGCGTGCCAAGAATTAATTTTCATGGGCACATACTGGATGAAGACGGTATTCGACCAGATCCAGCGAAAATCGAAGCAGTGGCGAAGATGCCTGCTCCGACCGATGTTAATGGCGTAAGATTTCTTGGCATTGTTAGAGTTTATTATTATTATGTAACTCTGTGTATATATGTTTATATTATATTTGACCACGAGAGCCTGGTCACGTGTGTATGAATTTATTGTATAAATAGTGTGTTTGAAAATAAAGTGGTTGTGTGTGTGTGTGTGTGTTAAGTTGTGTTGAATTGGAGCCTTGTGAGACTCGTGCTTTCACCTAGTAGTTAGAGCACCAAGGGCCCGCGTCATTTAGAGGAAGATCTCGGCGCTGATTATACCTCTGGATGAAAGTGAATAAAGAGAACCAGCCAAAGAAGAAGAAGATTGATTAACATTTTGGTCCCGCTAAATCCGGATATAGGCTAGGTTAAAGAAGTTAAAGAAGTTTAAGAAGTTTAAAGAAGTTTAAGAAGTCGAAAGAAGTTAAAGGAATAGAAGAAGGTTAGAGATTTAAGAAAGAATCAAGAAAAAAGGCCTATGCAAATTTAGGCAAATCATAGAAAAAAGAAGAATTTATGCAAATAAAGTTTTTGCAAAAAAGGTTATGCAAAAAAGGTTTTAGGAAAGTTTTTGCAAATTGAATTAAAAGGATAAGGCCGAGGTATAGTGCGTCAAGCAATAATTTAAGTTAAGAGACAAAAGGCAAGGTTAAAATGAAGCGAGCAATTAAAAGCAGAGCCGTTCGAAGAACAACAACTTCTAAATTGATTAAAAAAGCAGAAGCTGAGTTGGATGAAGAAACTCCTTCTGAGGATGTGATAAGAACGAGCTATACACTCATCGGAATGAGGATAGCAGATCTTCGGAATGAAGATAGGTTGATCTGGAAGTTGATGCTAGAAGATAAGGAAATTGATTACAAGGAACTAGAGGAGGAGAAGGACACAGTGAGCCAGTATTATGAGAAGTGGATAGATCTTAAAATTATGACAAATCACTTCCTCAGCTCTCTGAAGAAAAATACAGAAGCCCTCCATGGTGCTAGTTCAAAAAAGGGCTCGCTGCCTGGAACGGGAGTTTGCCGACTGCCCAACTTGGATATGAGGATCTGCGATGGAAGCAGTTTAGAAGTCGGGATGAGTGAGAAGCCAAGGGTTGTAGGAGTTACCTTGATGAAAGCAGTTGATCCAGCTTCTATTAAGGAAGATGCTGGGATTGTGGTATCATCCGAGCAAATGGTAAAAGAGACATCCAAGCAGATTGCCGTTGAAGAAAGTAAAAAGGCTCAAGTTGAGAAAAGATGTTTTGCTGAAGAAAATGAAATGGCTCAAGTCAAGAAGAAGTTTGGTGTAGAAGTTGACGAAAGTCATAGGGCTGAAGTCGATAAAGAATCCGTTGAAGCAGATGAAGAGAAAGGAATGGATGCAAAGAACACTGAAGAAGTGGAGCTGCTATATGCAGAACAAGGTACCGATTCAAAGGTAGCAGAAAAGCTAGATGCAGAACAAGGTACCGATTCAAAGGTGTCGGAAAGGCAAGACGCAGATTTAGAGAATGGGAAAGACTCAGAAGCTGAAACCAAGGACAATGGAGTAGGGGATTCTGAGACTGCGGTTAAAGGTTATGAATCGGTGAGCAACTCTAAAGCCGTAGCTGAAGGCGCTAATCAAGTGGAGATTTCAGATGGCGGGGCTGAGTCCATTGATGATATTGAGGAAAGAGTTGTCAGAGTTCCAGCATCGAGGAAATTGGTGGAAGCAGGACAAACCGGAGATGCGGAATTTAAAGTAAAGGGATGCTATTTTCCCGATCGCCCTGTATTTGGGTGTGGGTCCAAAGCGACGCCTAAACGGCCAGTATTTGACGACGCTTCCTGTCGAGGACGCAACGGACTCTCGTTGAAGCGATATTTGAAGAGGAGACCCAGTCTATTGAGAGGAATCCCTGAGATAGGGATAAAACTTCGGAAGAATAAGTTCGGAGTTGTTGCCGACCTGAAAATATATTTCCGGATGATCGCCATCAAAGATAATGATTGGGACTACCTCAAATTTCTTTGGAAGAAAAAGATGGACAACTGACGGTGCAATGATGCAAAGGTTGGAGAAAGTGAGACGCTTTCTAAACAGGGTTGCACTGTCCAGATCACCTATGTGAGGAGAGAACCAATAGAAAAGGGTTCAATTGGCAAATATCTTCCAAACAATAAAATGCAACTTGTATCGAAGGAAACTGTTTCTGGAGCTGTAATAACGCCAATGTTATACTCCGGCCAGTTCTCCAAAGGGGCAAGTGCCTACTCCAGCGAAAAATCTTAATTTAGGAGACAAGTCTCCAGAAAAGTCTGGTAAAGGTGCTAAACTGGAAAGGATTGCGAATCCTGTAGATCATTGGACTATTATATTGAGCGGTTTGAGATCTCTAAGGAAGATTTCGGAATCCTTCAGACGATACCTCTAGGCCTGCAGACGATACCTCTAAGCCTTCAGACGATACCTCTAAGCCTGCAGACGATGCCTTAGCATCAGATCCTGATTCTTCAAAAGGTAAAGCTCAAGGTTCTCAAGAGGTTCCAGAAATTGCAGTGGAAGATTCTGACGAAAGGTCTGCAATTGAAGATTCTCAACCTTCAGAGCCTCGTGATGTGGAGAGTTCTGAGGTGGGGGCTTCAAGCGATGAAGAGGTAAGAGCTCAAACAAAGAGCCCTAAAGCCATATCTTCCAGGGTACATTGCATGAAGAAAGAAGAATCCAGCATAGACTTGGAAGAGGAAGACATTGGAAGAAACGAACCCTCTCCGGCCTCAATCACCTTCAAAGCCCCAGAGACCACAGATTCTAAAGAAACTGATCTGACGATTTTGGGCAGCTTTGCGAGAGAACATTGCGCAAAAGGGATTGCATTTGAACAGTCCAATGTTATAAGGACATTGGGTTTGGGATGGATCCAAAGTGAAGACTGTTTCTTATGTGAAGTTCAGTCGTTGGAAAAGACATCGGCGACTACCACGAGCGAAATGCTTTCCTTCATCGCCAAGTTAGAAGATCCCTTAAAATGGTTGGCACCTGTCCTTGTAACAGGAAAATTAATGGTTCAAAGGTTGTGGATGACGGAATTACATTGGGATGATTCGATGGATGAATCATTGATTGAGACATGAACCATTAGAAAGGAATTGAATTTAATGGGAAGTTTGAGAATACCCCGATGGTTGGGTCTCGGAAGGAATACCCAGGGAGTAAAATTGTATGGATTCGGTGATGCCTCCGAAGACACCTATGCGGAAGCTGTTTACATAAGAATTCCCACTGATGATGGAGTCAGTATAAGACTGTTGGCATCAAAGACTAAGTTGGCTCCCATGCGGAAGATGTCAATTCCACGCTTAGAATTGTGCGCAGCTCTTCTGCTGACCAGACTAGTGAAATATAATGGAAGAGTTGGATATCAAACTGGAGAGTTATACCTGTTGGTCCGATTCTACCATAGTCTAGAATTGGTTAAGAACTATGTCTGGAAATCTCCCCACTTTTGTCGGCAATCGTGTCGCGGAAACTCAGAGTTGTCCACAAGTCAGGGAGTGGCGCTGTGTTCCCACAGGAGATAATCCAACGGATATTGCCTCGCGAGGAATTCTGGGGTCCGAGCTGAAATAGTCTTCCATCTGGTGGACGGGACTTGCCTGGTTATCAGCGGAATCAACGGAATGGCCCAGAAAGCTTCATGTTTGAGAACCAAAGTCAAACTGAGCTCCTGAGAGTTCATGCCCTCGGTGAAACACCTTTCTTGGTGGCCATCGGAGAGATGAGCTCAACCTTTGATGGATATCTCCGAAAAGTGGCCTCGGTATCACGTTATTGCCATAACTGCCGCGACAGTGCGGAGCGATATCAGTCGCACTTAACCACAGCCGAACTGAGAAATGCTCATAGGAGAATACTTCAAGCAATTCAGTTCCAGCATTTCAGAAAGAGCTAAGACGTTTGACCACTTTAGGATCAGTGGAACGCACAAGCAAGATTTATGGTTTGACACCGTTCCTCGACGATCAAGGAATCCTTGGAGTCGGCGGTAGATTGAAATGGGCTCCATCTATGACATATGAACGAAAACATCCTGCGCTATTGCCTTCATCAGGAAAGGTAGCTCAGATGATTGATCAAGCAGTTCATATGCGGACTTTGCACGGAAGTGTGCACCTGATGCTGTCCACATTGAGACAGAAGTATTGGATTCTGAGAGCAAAAGATCAGGTGAAAAAGATGCATTCGAGAGTGCGTGACATGTTGTCGATACAATCGCGTCACTCCAGGCCAGCTAATGAGCGATTTACCCAAGGAGAGATTAACACCGGGTAAACCCTTTTCAATCAGTGGTGTAGATTATGCTGGACCTGTGGACCTTCGAATGTCCAAGGGTAGAGGTCGAAAGACGGAAAAGGGCTACATCTGTCTAGTTGTGTGCTATGTGACCCGAGCCGTACATCTTGAATTGTTCCCAGATGCCTCTACACCCACCATCATGTCGGCTTTTAAGCGAGTTGTAGCGCGAAGAGGGCACTGCACTCGGCTATATAGTGATCGGGGAACAAGTTTTGTAGGAGCTGCACGACAGTTGCGTTCACGTTTCTATCTAGCTCAAAATCAATTAAAGGAACTGGCTGCCGTGTTAGCTAATGATGAAAATTGATGTGACCCATCAACTCGGGGAGGAATGTTAGAGTTTATTATTATTATTTAATGTAACTCTGTGTATATATGTTTATATTATATTTGACCACGAGAGCCTGGTCACGTGTGTATGAATTTATTGTATAAATAGTGTGTTTGAAAATAAAGTGGTTGTGTGTGTGTGTGTGTGTTAAGTTGTGTTGAATTGGAGCCTTGTGAGACTCGTGCTTTCACCTAGTAGTTAGAGCACCAAGGGCCAGCGTCATTTAGAGGAAGATCTCGGCGCTGACTATACCTCTGGATGAAAGTGAATAAAGAGAACCAGCCAAAGAAGAAGAAGATTGATTAACAGCATGGTGAACCATCTGGGACGCTTTGTGGAAAATTTATCTGAAATTGTGGCTCCACTGAACCAGTTGTTGGTGAAAGGTCAAGACTTCGTTTGGGATTGCAGCCAGGAGCGAGCATTCCGAAAGTTGAAAGAATTGCTCACGACTCAAACCATTTTGGCAGCATACGACGTCAGGAAACCAACTATGGTGTCACCCAACGCATCTTCATACGGCTTGGGAGTGGTACTGAAGCAAGAGGGTAAGAATGGAACTTGGCGACCTGTTGCTTATTCTTCTAGAACTATGACACCTACGGAAAAAGGATATGCTCAGATCGAGAAAGAGGCTCTCTCAATTACAGGGGCTTGCGAACGTTTTCAAGATTTCCTGCTTGGAAAGTGTTTCCGAATTGAGACCGACCATAAGCCTCTCATTCCTCTATTTTCGACGAAAGAATTGAGTTCGCTGACCCCAAGACTGTAACGTTTCCGAATGCGTATGATGAGGTTTGGATTCAAAATAGTGCATATCCCTGGAAAGGAGCTGCTCGACGCCGATGCATTATCCAGAAAACCACTTCTTACAACCGAGGGAGGTGAAAACGAACAGCCAACCTCAGCGCATATAAATTTAGTTCTCTCGTGTATAACCGACAAAGACCAGATGTTGACGAAGATTTTTGAAGCTCAACAAGAAGATACAACCCTGAAAGCAGTAGTCAACGACCTTGAACAAGGATGGCCAGTTAAGAAGAAGATGTCACAGGCTCTGCTCTCTTATTGGCATGTCAAGGATGAACTCGGCGTTCAAAATGGACTACTGATGCCTAGCTGTCGTCTTGTTATTCCAGCAAGTATGAAACTGGAGATCCTAGATAAGTTGCACGCTGGGCACTTTGGGATTAGAAAAACAAGACTTCGCGCACGTGAGACGGTATGGTGGCCTGGAATTTCGGAAGAGATCGCGGAAACGGTCAGAAAGTGCAGTGTCTGTATACAGGAAGCCGTCTCAAAACATGAACCTTTGATACCAACCAACTTTCCTACACGACCGTGGCAAAAGATTGGAGTGGATTTGTTTAAGTTCGAGAATAAGTGGTAGCTAGTCGTCATTGACTATTATTCTCGCTTTCCTGAAATGATTCAGCTTATCGGCTCACAGCCAATGTGGTGGTGCGTAGTTGCAAATCCATATTTGCCCGACATGGAATACCAGAAACTGTTGTAAGCGATAATGGGACGCAATTTGGATCTGCTCGAGAATTTGCATATTTCGCAAGGCAGTACGAATTCACACATGTCACTTCAAGTCCTCGATTCCCGCAGAGGGGATGGCAGAAGCAGGTGTGAAAATTGCTAAGTTGATCCTCAAGAAAAGTCAAGACCCTTCGCTTGGACTCCTGGAGTATTGATCGACCCCTTTGGAGAACGGTTACAGCCCTGCTGAGCTTCTCATTGACGTAAACTCCGAAAGATCTTGCCAATTGCACCAGAGAATCTTAATCCGTGGTTGGTGGACTCTCAGACCCTGAAAAGAAAGGAGGGGAGAAGGAGAAAGGATATGAAATCCAGATATGATAGACGCTGCGGAGCTACGGACAGAGAGAAGCATTCCAAAGGTGACACGGTTTGGATTACAGATATGCGAATCTGGGAGATTGTAAGGCATAAAGCATCGACACCAAGGTCATATATGGTTGATACTCCAGTTGGGACTGTACGTCGAAACAGGTTCCATCTACGAAAAGGAGATACAGTGCAATATCCAGCCGACCCATCGACTCCGACCTTTTCGGGGGAGGAACTGGTTAAAAATGAAAATACCCCAGTTGTGGATTATCCCTCTAACGACTCAGAAGACGGCCAGATAAGAACCCGGAGTTGACGAATTGTTAAACCCGTGGATCGCCTTCATTATTAATTATATTATGCATTTAAAGTTTGTGATGTATATATATTTCAAATCTTAAAAAGGGGGATTTGTGGTGTCTTTGCATATTTGCTCTTAGCATGTTTGATCTTTGTGTAGCACAATTTGCATAGTTGCAATTTAACTTATTTGTGCTATATATAGGACATATAGATTAAGTTAGGGGCCCAGTCCAGCCTTAGGATAAGAATAGTCTTGTTGCCTAAAACGACTTTTGCTACTGTAGTTTTTATCCTGACATATAAAGAGTATTTGTTTAAAACACTTTCCTTTGGATATCAGGAAATCGCAGCCTCCCCTCACACTCTGTACTGATGAAGGCCAAAGCCCCAAAGCATCATGTAATAGTTCGAAATGGCTAAAATATTGGAGTTAGGGTTAATTTATGATCTGAATCGGTGACATTTGCAATGGGTGAAAGGTGTCTTTTTTTGCACATATATATTTAACCAAGTACGCTTTTTTATGAATGATATATATTTATAACGCCTTGTCACACAAATGCTTTAATTTTTTACCTGACGAAGACAAAAGATTTTTTTTGTCGAAACATCGATTGAAATAAAAAATAAAAAACTTTTCCGCCCCAAAATAACATTTTTACTAGAGGAGCAAAGAAAGCTTGGAAGGAAAGCGATGGCGCGGCGCGCACAGCCCGCCTGGTATGTTCTTCTGATCGAAAAGTGTGTCTCTTATTTTTTAAAGAAGTAAAGTTATCGAGGCTGTCACCAGGGAATCACAACAATCAGAGCGAGCGAACTAGCAAGTAACGACCTACCTAGCGAGCAAGCAAACGATCCGAGCGAATTTCACAAAGCGAATTTAAAAAGCGAAAAAAATGGGCTGCTTTAGCTTTCTAAAGTGTTGTCGGGGGAGGAAGAAGTAAGTGTCGTACCTTATCTTCATTGAGCCAATACATATCACCAATGAAGATGGAATCTACAAACAAACAAAGATATATTTTTCCCCTCATAAAAGAAACTTAAAATGAAGTCACCTAATTCGACCATATGGAAGATCCGAATTCCTTTACCAATTCAAAATTTCGTATTCAATGTGCTAATTTTCTAGATTCATTCATGAACAAAACTTAGTGGAAGTGGAAAGTCTTTGATGTCGCCGGTCGTCTATATATATATATACATTTTTTTGAAGGACACAACTCTCTCTAAGACACAAAGTTTCTTTTTTTATTCCATTATACACTCGTAATCAAAACTTAGTGTAAGTAGAAAGTCTTTGATGTCGCCGGTCGTCTTTTTTTATTTTTTTAAGGAGACAGAGGCATTTTGTTCACAACTTGATTATCTCGTGTGTCTTCAATTAAGGGTCACTGTAATATCTTTCAGAGATATTATGTCTGAATACGATATACATGATAAAAGGTACAACTTCCTTAAGTTTTGTTCCTGTTCACTGTCATGAGTTCAATAACGATAGTCTAAAATATTGGACACAAAAACAGCAAAATATATAAACAGATAGAGAAAATCAAACTACCACGGCATGAACCGTTATGTCACTAGACCAATATTTCTACTAAGGACGGATTGTTTTATATATATATATATATAGTCTCTGATAACCAAATATCAACTTGTATACTTGTCCTTTTAAAACCCCCCATCACATAAACGATTAAAAAATACATATTATAGAATAAATGAAACTTCCAGGGTTAAGATTCTTTTGCAACTTTTTATGTTCAAGCTTTCTGACTTGTCAGTCCTTCAACAGGATTATCACGTTAACAACTTAATAATAAATACAATTTTTTATAGACATTATTATATACATATTTTAAGTACTTATTATCTATTGAGAGAAAAATATATTACATTATTTCAGTTTTGAAAAACAGAATATTTTGAAAATATACATGGGTTGTTTGAATTTTATATGTTAAGTTTGTAATTATTCTTATTTTTTTTAATTCATAGAACCAGTTTTCTGGCAGACATATTCAATTTTTTATCATCATCATTTTTTCCTTTTTTTTTTGCTTAGTTATTTATCAAATCATTTGCAATTGTAGTTTCCTTTTTGTTTTGTTGTGTTCCTTTTTAAGCAATAAAAAATATATGTAGAACTAAGGTGTAATATTCAATTCAAGCATATGGAACCAACATCGATTCAATTTTAAAACAAAATAAAATCATAAGCTTATATAACTTTCACTTTTTCATACATGGATAATATATATCAATCTAACGAAAGAAAAAATATATATTTGAGGAAATTTTATTTACATATAACTAACGCACACATACAAAAAAAGCGAGATACATCTGAACTAGTAAATCATGGACTTTCTATGAGATATCTTCCAAATTTACCTGCAAATGATGGCGCCAAGGCCCATGTTCATTGTCACTTTACCCTTACACTCGCTGGACAACCGCGAACTCCTTCACCGACCTGACATTCCTTTTGATCCTCAAATCCAAGCATGGATCTATGATCCAGTGTGAGGATTTGTTTTGAATGGAGATTAATCATTTAAAACAAGTTTCCCCAAGCATACACACACATCTGACTACCTTTGGGAGAGGTTAGTTAGTGGTTGGTTCCCACATGTTACTGTGGTGCCATCGCCTATATGTAAACTTGAAGAAATCTGAAGAGATAATTTTGTGTATGCAATGCCACAATTGATACAAAATTACAATATTGATGGAAGCTAAACTGTGGTGTTGTGAAAGCTATCTATTGATTTACTGTTCGATTTTAGAGGATGGGAAAGTAATTCTCCGCTAACAGATTGCTTATGCAAATCAATTCACCATATATTTTATTTGAAAAAGTAGTGAAAATCAGAACCAATGCATTGTCTTTTTACAAATTCTGGAGAACAGCACAGTGAAAAGGCGTAACACAGAAGAGGGACCCAACATGAAGAAAGGTCGATGTTAATCTCCACTTTCTGTAGATAACTGTTTACTTCTGTATCTGGGAGAATCCTTTATGGGACGAGTGTTCTTAATAAAGACCTTGTTGTTATTGTTGAGAGATATTTAGTAGAATGGGGCAACATATGTGTACTGATATAACATACAACAGTATTTAACATAGAAGAGTACTGTACTGACGGTATCCTTCCTGTGATTACAGGACAAAGGGGAAGGGTCGCAAACAGGGCATACACACCCCCACTGCCACACCTCCACCCACCCCCCTCACCCCCGGCTCCCCACCACCATACTTTAACGCCATCGACACTAAGTTTGATGAGCCGGGGTTCCTCCATTGTAGGGTATACATCCCAGAACCCATTTGGGGGGGCTCACTTGACAACATCCTGCACACTGACATGCGCCGTCCAACATTCTCTAGGCACACGTCCGAACATTTCTGGGTGGAGACAGAAGTCCGCTGGCCCTTTCTCAACAGAGATGTTGAGTTTGGGTCATTGGGCTCTGTCCCCTCCCTTCTGTAGGGCCTCACAATCACAGTGTTAGGTCCAACAGCACAGTACAACATTCACTCACATAACATGCGCGGGACTTCCATCTTACCCGCACATCAACACGCCCGATGTCTTCTTGGAGAGCACCACCACGTCCTTTGGGCAGGTAAGCTATCTCTTTTTATTCTCTTAAATATACAAATATTCTATAATGTATGATAAGTTTGCAAATCTATCAAGGTATCTCTATACTTGGATAATAAAAGTTGGTTTTAGTTGTTTACTTGGCAAAGGTTATGTGAGGAATATTAATATTTTTTTCAACTGTTGCTATAAAAACCTCAAAATGATTCGAGAGATTTTTTGCTGGTAATGCGATTTTTTAATTCTGTTCCAAAATCACTTTATTAGGTAACGCTCAAAAGAGCAACCTAGTTTATGATATTTGCAACAATGAATAATATGTGAAGGTTATTTACATATTAAACCAAATGTGAATGCGGGATTAGATCATGGTTCATGACTGTCGGGAATTGAAGGTGTTACCCACTCGTCCACTGACATGTGATTATTTTAAATGATTAGTTTATCCTACATTCTTTTTATGAATATATAAGACTGATTTTAAATATATCAGATATTTATATATACTTCTAATAAATTTTAAGAAAATTTTCTTTTTGGGTTTAAGATGGATTTTGTGACGTTGTAGGGGCAGATGACCGAGCGTCGCCATCTAGTGGCGCTGGCAGACGAAGATTCGGGGGGGTCTTCGTCTGCGAGATCTGGGGCATTCTTCCATCGGTAAGTAGAACTGAGTTAATACTAGGTTTATATGGCATAGCAGTTGCTAAGTCTAATGTCAAGCTTCTAAAAACCTAAGAAAGTTGCAAAAAATTCTATAAGCTAATATTCTTAAGGTATAACAAAATTATCCCTTTGAAAATTAAACGATTTATAGCCCGTCAAAGGATTCTATGGTTACTTTTCCGCGAGGATATCACGGGATTTTGGAACAGCGACCCTTTAAATTGCTACTTCTGCAATGTTGGCATCCAAGACAATTTGGTCCACTATCTATTCCATTGCCCATTCCTACATGAAAAGAGAATGGAAATTCGCGAACTTTCGGAGCTAACTCACTACAATGAACAACATGTATATAAAATCTTTACTTCTCTCCTGCTGGATAAAACATTTGTTTATAAATATTTTAAATTTTTCAAGGCAATTGATAAAATGAGAGAAGAAGTGCTCAACTCCACATACAATGGCTGATTGCTCCCCCTCCCCTCTAAATTGCTTTTCCTCCTCACTCATGTACATATATAACCGTTATGGGGAATCCCCTTGTAAGACAATAGTGTCTTAATAAAGGTTTTTTGTTGTTGTTGTTGTATAACAAAATTATATGAAAATTTCATCTTGTTCTTTTACTGAATTTTTCAACACTATAAACGAATGACAAGATAGAAAACATTGCTGTGATAGAGATGTAGTAAGACATCTGAGGTTCTTCATTGGACACGACAACAACAACAACTGAATTTTTCTTTAAGTTTTATTTTCTTAATACTCGTTTTAATCTTCTTAGCGTTTACATATCCCTCTTATAATTTTAAATGTATAGGTAAATTTTTTTTTATTTAATTATTGATAATTGTGATAGTTTTTTGTTATATAATTAAGGCTTAAAAGAAAAGATCAAGATGGAGTTTGTAATGCAGGAGGAGCGAGTCGTATGGGCAGCGGCGAGCTTTCCCACCATCACTTGACGCGCCTTTCTGAGGCAGGACTGGCAAAGATTGGGGGGTCTTTGTCGGCGATGTCTCGCAGAAATTTGCACATGGGGCATACTTCCATCCGTAAGTACCTTTTAGTTGATAAATCAAACTGTGTTTGTGAGATTACTGAGGATAATAGCGCAGTAACTAATGTTCTTATCAACCTCAAACTACTATAGTTCTCAAGAGAATGATAAACTTTCTTAAATTGAATATTTATCTCAATATTAATAGGTCCATTCATTTAATAAAGATTGATCACCCTATTCACAGAACGTTCAGAACTCGTCAGCAATACTCTATATTTATTTATAGGAATATTTCTTTCAAACTATCATTATATTTACAACAATTTTTATTTAATAATAAAAATGTCACACCTGAAGTTTGATTTTGTCATATTTCAGGAGAAGTGGAGTCGCTTGGGCAGCGACGTCACCATCCTACTGGCGCTCCAATGTGGGGCCGTACTGGCGGAGATTTGGGCGTCTTCGCTAGCCTTATTTGACGAGCGGTGGAGTCCCTTTCTACTGTAAGTAAAGCCGACTTGATATATATATATAAATATGTTTAGATGAAAAGCAATAGCTATACATCTATTTACAATGTCAGATTCAAAGACTTAATTTCTCTATGAAAATATTTCTATTGCACAAGAATGATATAATATGTAAAAATGAAGTTTGCTCTCAGTTTATATACGCAATTCACATGAAGAAATTGTATGCCCTACATGTCTATTTAATAACTTTCAGAAATAACTTTTATTTAATAAAAATGTTTGCTATTATATTCTTGTAGAGATCAACTTTTTAATTCAATTTTTTTTAAATACGAGTTTATTTATTGAATTAATAAGAGTTTGAACATTTATTATAACATATACAGTTAAACCTGTCTATAGCGCCCCCTCTTGGGACTCACGAAAATAGGGTGCTATAGAAAGGGGTGCTATAGACAGGTCACTTTTAATGTAAAATGTTTACATTTTAATGTTTAAAATCGGGCGCTATAGAGAGGAAGGCGCTATTTAGAGGGGACGATTTAGACAGGTTTAACTGTATATGTGTATTAATTCAATTCACTAGAAATATGTATCTTAAAGAAATGTGTATGAAGAAGGCTAAGAGAAAGGTTTTGTTGTTTCAGGAGAGGGGACGAGTGTCGTTAGGGCAGGCGACCACACCATCCTAATAGCGCCACAACGTGGGGTCGGACTGACGAAGTTTGTGACGTCTTCAACCGCGATGTCCAGCAGCAGAATGGCGGTGCCACTCAACGAAGCACCTTACCATACCGAAGCATCGTACAAGATTCGTACTCTTTACAACGCATCAATAGTGCTGCGTACCGAGACATCTTTTTTGGATGCCAGAAACTGAGAATTGCATGTTGAGCAAGATTTCAAGATGTCACGTCAACCAAGTTGATCACAAATTCTCTTTTATTATGTCGGAGTAACGTAGTGAAGCATCATGAATGCTTTCAAATTGCCGAGAAATGGCTGTAAATTTCTATGTTTCTTTCAAGATACTAGAAAAATGAACATTGTAACTTTATGCATTTCTAAAGATCACGATCATTGAAATCTGCCAATTCTTTCCGTGGCAAGAATCTTTGATTATGTTTATCTCTTGTACTGTAAGAGGCTTGATCACATATTGCACATCTGTGCGTATTTTTGGATGATTAGAAGTCTTGAATTGCAATTTTGGTGCCATTTCAAGATTCTTAGTACAATTGCGAATCCTTTGTCCTGGAATGGCGGATCCTTTTTCCATGAAGTTTTCTCTTTGGATTACAGAAGCGATGCCTTTATCGATATGAAGAAAATGGGAGCGCAGCTTCACTCAAACTATCCAAGTCTCATTAATTTTGGTGTTAGAAAATATTTTAGATTTATCTCAGAGGCGTAATATAATTGGAAAACGTGCCTTCATTTTCATGCTGTGATATTAAGAAACTATAGAATATTTCACTCTCTTTGGATAAGGCGCAAGTGTAACGGCAAAATTGAAGAATTGCTTCTGTTGGAAAATTCCATTCTTTAAGGGTCAAGAATATTAACGTGAAAAATTCTGAGAAGGATTATCAATATTTTGCGAGTTTCTATGATTTCCATATTCTCACCCTCTTTCCTTGGAAGAAAAATTCTTGTAACGAAAGGAACGCTTCACGATTTTACATGTCATCCTTGCGCAGGGACGAAAGGAATTTATTGAATTGAGACATCGTAGTTGATTTTCATTTATCACAAACCATCAGAATTTCAGGAGAAAGAAGAGTAATGTGTCGCTTTAATTCTTGAAGATTTCAAAGGAATCAATCATATCAAAAATATGAGTGTATAACTTAAAACCTATCTCAAGGATTTAAATCAAGAATCTAAAGGCTTTTGACTTCTGATGATAAGCTTTTGTTATTCTTTTTCTGAAAAGTTTACAAATTCATCCGATATTTCTTTGATTTTATAGTAACGTGAACTGAAATGGGAAATTTCCAAGTCTTGCTGATCGTTGGGACAATCTTCAGGAAATGCTAAATATAATTGAAGAGAAATTTGATCTTGAAAAATATCTACGTGGTTATTCACTATGGCAATATCACTTCAAAAATTATTTTGAATTTTTATCAAATCTCTCTACAACCTGTAAACATGAGAGTCTTTAAACTATTTCACTCGCCAGAGCATCGATATTGCTTTCAATGTTCCCATAATGGCAAAGTTTTAACTCTTGCAAATTGGCCAAGTAGGAAATGCAACGCGCGTCTCGTGAAACTATGAATGCCAGTTTTCAGCCTTCCTCGATGTTCCCATAAGTTGCTCATCTCAACACTTCTATGAATATCAGCATTCTCGATGCATCCAATCATCTGTCAATCCCCTTGATTGAAATGAAAGCCATGATCTCAGATTTATTCTATGCTCAATCATCTGCCCATCTTCACATTGCTATGAATGCTATTTTCCCTGACCACGTGCAATCAAATATTAAATTCAAGCTTTTCGAAGAAATATCACACATCTTTATGATAAATGCTCGGATCGATTCAATTTGAAACGCTTGCTCGCTAGCCAAGTTAAAGCTATACCAACTCTGATGTCAAAATAATCTAATTCTCTTTTCCCTTGTAATGAATTCCTCATTTATGCTGTGCCCACCATCAGCTGCCAAACCGCACATGTGCTATGGATATCATGACTTCAATACTTCTAAATGTTTGCTAAAAGATACTAAGATCAAACATTAATTTATTTTAATTAGCGAATTAACAGTCATCTTCTCTCAAACCTGCCAAAGTCTACCAATCACCACATTGCTGTGAATGCTATTTTCCTCGACCATGTGCAATCAAATATTAAATCCAAGCGTTTTTGAAGAAATACCATACATCTTCATAATAAATGCTTGGATCAGTTCAAATTTGTAAAGCTTGCTCGCTTGCCCAGTTCAACCTATGCCAACTGTTGTGTCAAAATCATCTAATTTGTAATGAATGATTCTAATGAAATAGCTCAGCTCTCTTTACCCTTGTCAAAACTATCCAGTCCCATATTGAAATGAATGCTTCATTTGTGCTATGCTCACCATCAGCTGCCAAGCCGCACATGTGCAATGAATATCATGACCTCAATACTCCTCATTGCTCGCCAAAAGATACTTAGATCACGCATTAATTCTATTTTAATTGTCTAATTAACAGTCATCTCCTCAAACCCCTACCAAAAGTTACCAATTCCCACATTGCTATGAATGCAATATACCAAGTATACTCCAATTCTATCCGAAGAGCTGCCTCTTCATTTCCAAATTGTTATGAATACAATGTCCGTGGAATTCTTAAATGCCCCTATCTACTGCCCCATCCGAATTTGCGATGAATATAATTACTTCTACTTTATTACATGGCGCCCATCAACTGTTCATTCCCAAATTGCTATGAAGAAGCCATGTTTCTAGAATTCTTTAACGCTCCTATCTCTACTGCCCATTTTAATTTTCCTATGAATATCATCCCCCCCAACTTAATTACATGGCTTCCATCAACTGCCCATTCCAAAATTGATACGAAAGCCATGTTCCTAGAATTCTTAAATGCCTCTATCTACTGCCCATTCCAATATTCCTATGAATATCATCCTCCCCCCAACTTAAATACATAGCGCCCATCAACTGTCTATTCCCAAATTGCTATGAAAGCCATGTTCCTAGAATTCTTAAATGCCCCTATCTACTGCTCATTCCAATTTTCCTATGAATATCATCCCCCCAACTTATTCACATGTCGCCCATCAACAGCTCATTCAAAAATTGCTCTGAAAGCCATGTTACTAGAATTCTTAAATGTCCCTATCTCTACTACCCATTCCAATTTTCCTATGAATATCATCCCCCCCCCCAACTTAATTACATGTCGCCCATTAACTGTCTATTCCCAAATTGCTATGAAAGCCATGTTCCCAGGATTCTTCAATGCTCGCTATAAGTCCTATCTTCACCACATTGAATACAATGTTCTCACCATTCTTCAATTCGAAATCAGCAGCCCTGAATTACCTATTGGCCATTGCTCTAAATCCCACAGGCTCCAGTATTAACTAACGTCTCACAACAACTACCTACATTGTCAATGAAAGCAAATCTCTCGGTATTCTTCAATGTGAAAGCGAAATCCGAATTGTCTTTGAATGCCATGAACGTCATGTTCTTCAATTCCATCATCAGCGGCCAATCCAATTCCTAGAAACACCATGATCTCAACCTTCTTCAGCACTCGTTATCCATTGCCAATCCCCAAGAATGCAGCTATCTGAAATAATATCATTGTTTATCACCACATGTTTGAACTAAGCATCAGACATCATTGCTGCTACACCAGTTAAATGATACTGGAAAACATGCTAACCTTTCACCACATGGATATCTCAGGAATTCAAGAAAGCTCTTCCATGCTCCTGCCAAATAAAGATCCCCAAATTATTTTATGAAAAAAAAAAAGGCAATAAAAATTTTCGAGGATGTAATTTCTGGAAATTATATTTCTTTCAAGCGCCATACCTCCATACATGCACTCAATATTTTAGAAAGTTCAAAACATAATTGGAAATACCCGAAAGAAGAATACACCTTATGTCCATCTCTTTCACAAAATAAAAACTCGAAATAGAAGAAACCTAAGAAATGTTTTTTTTTTTAACAATTTACAATGTAGGAACACGAAAGAGAATAGAATGCAAATGAATATCTATTAAACATATGAAAGGCTATAATTTAAGAAAATCCACACTTTTACACTAATATAAGTAGAAAGTGTTACAACCAGAAGGAGTTATAGAAAAAAAAAAGAAATTTATCTCAATTTTTTTTATGGCGTGTAATGAATGATTCAATATTTATAAATACATAACGTTAAAAAGAGTTAAACACGAGCACATTTTAATTTGGAATAATCCTTTGGTTTCTATTCACTATCCTATACGTGTTGAAAAAATAGTACAAATGTAATATTGTACTGTGATAAGGTGCATAAATTAAGAAAAAGGCTTCTTCTTATCGAGCAACTGAAAGTTGCTGATGGCTTGCGCCATCTATCGGAATAATAATATAATAGGATAATAAAATATCCTATACGTGTCACGATATTTCCCCAGTTGCTTTGACAAAATCCCTTGCGCTATAATATTGGGGGGAAATATATCGCTCAGAGATAAAGATCTTTTAAATAAATTTATTATATCTATCTTTAGGGCTTTTTCCCCTTTTACGGGAGTACTTTCCCAAATATAACAACCCCGCCTATTAGTGAGAGAGGGGGGGGGGGGGGGGGGGGGGGGAACTCTATCCATTCTTTTGGATTTTTATATACTTAATGATCGAAAACATTTATAGAAAACGAAAGCAAATCATATTTACCAATTTAAAATGAGTCATAACATGTAAGATCTTCAAATTAAAGGTACTTCGGCCAGTAAATCTTTTTTATTGTCTCGACATTTCGACAAAAATCTTTTGTCCTCGTCAGGAGCGAACAAAGATTAAAACAAAAATTAAGATTTACTGAACGAAGTATCTTTAATTTGAAGAACTATAAATGCCGGCCAGGCAGCCTCTATCATCACGATACATATAAGATAGAACGGATTTGTTTGAAAAAAAGGATTTTAAACACAAATTTGTAATAATATTTGAATATAGATATATGCTATAATGACTTTAAAGTGTTATTTACAGATATAACATTTTCCTTTCTGCTAGAGTATTTATATCGTTTCTTTATAAATAAACTTTAACAGAAATTTCCATGAGAGAGAAAATGGTCTACATAACATGGATACTCCTGGTCTTTCCTGAAGGTAGTCTTTTATTAGAGGTTGGATTAGATATGAATGAGTTTTATATTGATTACAAAAGTGTTCGCTATAGTAGAAATGATCAATCATACGACGGGTTACGTTATAGGGAGATTTTAGGAAAATTTATATCATTTAGAGTTACACTCATGGACAAAACTTAAGGAAGTTGTAGCATATATATCGGGACAATAACTCTGAAAGATATTAGAGTGACCTATTATTAAAGACACTTATGGACAAAACTTAAGGAAGTTGTACCTTTCAGCATGTATATCGGGATTGAGACAATAACCCTGAAAGATATTACAGTGACCTTTATTGAAGACACACGAGATAACCAATATACACTCATGGACAAAACTTAAGGAAGTTGTACCTTTCAGCATGTATATCGGGATTGAGACAATAACTCTGAAAGATATTACAGTGACCTTTATTGAAGACACACGAGATAACCAATATACACTCATGGACAAAACTTAAGGAAGTTGTACCTTTCAGCATGTATATCGGGATTGAGACAATAACTCTGATAGATATTGTTGCACTGGGCTGCGGTTTGGCAGATTCTTCAGTCTTGAGTCTCTCCTCAGACGTGTCTTGCATCTTTCCAGAGCGTGTTTCAACCATCCTACAAATTTATATAAGGGAATAATGAGATAAGTCTACTTTAAGTAGCCTCCAGAATCCTTTATTTCTTTTCTCACATCAAAGAGAGCAGTGAAGTCACACGTGTACCTAAATACAAATGATGATAATCTAAATAATCTGTTTTAAATAAATATCATAGAATATAAAAATAAATAAATAAATATATAATTTAAATTTCAAATATATTAAAAATAATATAAGAAATACGCCATTAATCATGATGTAACACTTCCCCCTCTCCAGAGGTCGTCACGTCCTCGTGATTGACCTCATCAATTCTTTCAAAATAGGGTTTGATTCTTGAGACATGGACAATCAATGGGTCTTGGCCAGGATTATCTTTTGGTTCAATTAAGTAATTTACGTTGGACAGCTTCTTTAATATTCTATATGGGCCAAAATATTTTCTCAATAGTTTTTCACATTTTCCGATTTTCCTAACTGGTGTCCAAACTGCCACTAAATGTCCTGGTTCATAGATTCTCTCGTTGTGTTTTTTGTCATAGTTTCTTTTCATTCTTTCCTGAGTCTTCTCTGTGTTGTTAATGACTACCTGTCTCGTCCTTGCTATTTTATCTAAGTAGTTTTCTATATATTCATCGTAATCGTCCATGTTACTGTCCGTTGGGATATTCTCGTCGTCTAAGAGGGACATGGGTTCCCTCCCAAACAACAGGAAAAATGGAGAGTAGCCTGTGGTTTCTTGAATTGTGGTATTATACGCGTGGGTGATAAAAGGAAGGATTTCGTCCCAGTTCTTCTGATCCGTATTCACATACATGCTGATCATATTGATTAAAGTTCTATTTAGCCGTTCCGTTAGCCCGTTAGTCTGGGGGTGGTAGCTCGTTGTGAAGCAATGTTTAACTTTGCACATTTTCATAACCTCCTTCATCAAATTGCTAGTGAATTGTGAACCTCTGTCGCTGATAAGAAATCTTGGAGCCCCGTGACGTAAAAATATATGTTCGATTAAAAATGTAGAGACTTCTTTCACTGTCGCTTCTGGTACTGCCTTTGTTTCAGCATACTTGGTATAATAATCCGTCAACACAATTATCCATTTCCTTCTTCTTTTCGTTGATGGCAAGGGGCCAACAAAGTCAATTCCGATTCTTTCAAAAGGGTAGTTAGCTGGGGGAATAGGTTGTAGAAGTCCAGATGGCAACTGATTTGAACCTTTCCGACTTTGGCAAAGATGGCACGTCTTTACAAATTCGGAAACATCTTTCAGCCTGGAAGGCCAATAGTATTTATTCTTCAATCGGTATGTGGTTCTGGCGACGCCCAGATGGCCATTCAGCATATGGTTGTGGTATTCACTCATGATTTCTTTCCTTCTCTTCTTTGGCACTACCAGCAACCATTCTCTACCTTCAGGATTTGGATTTTTCTTGTAGAGACACCCATTTTCTTCTTTAAAGTTCTGTGTAATTGAACGCTTGTTTCCACTAAGGTTCTCCTTAATATTCTCAATAAAATCATCCTTTTCGTCTATTATTTGATTCAAAAATAGTCTTTCATAATCCTCGTCCCATTCGTTTTCTGGTAAGGGTCCTCTAGATAGACCATCAGCGTCCAGATGTTTTTTTCCCGATTTGTGTATAATTTCGAAATTATATTCCTGAATCTTCAGTGCCCATCGTGCTAATCGACCGGTCGGATCTTTTAAATTCTTAAGCCAGCATAGTGCGTGATGATCAGTGACGATTTTAAAGTTCCTTCCATATAAATAGGGCCGTAATTTTGATATCGACCACACTACAGCTAAACATTCCTTTTCGGTCGTTGAATAATTTTGCTCAGGTTTACTTAGGGTTCGGCTCAAATATGATATTACCTTCTCTTCGCCACCGATATTTTGAATTAGTGTTGCGCCTAAGCCGATGTTAGAGGCATCTGTTTGAATGCAGGTGGCTGCATTTGGATCAAAGTGACCTAAAATTGGCGGATTCATAAGAGCTTTTTTAAGGTTTTGGAACGCTTCTTCCTGTTTTCCTGTCCAGATAAATTGAACATTTTTTCTGATGAGACTGGTCAATGCGTCAGCGATTAATGAGAAATCTTTAATAAATTTTCTATAATATGAGCACATTCCTAGGAATGATTGCACTTCTTTGGCCTTCTTGGGCTGAGGAAAATCTCTAACGGCTTTGATATTATATTCGGCAGGTTTTATACCCTCTTGGTTGGTTATATGTCCAAGGATCTCAAGTTCCTCGAAAGCAAATCTGCATTTCTTGGCGTTCAGTTTTAAATTAGATTCGCTGAAGCATCTGAGGACAGCTTCAAGTCTTTTAATGTGGGTTGGAAAGTCCGAGCTGTATATAATCACATCGTCCAGGTAGCAAAGGCAAATCTGCCATCTCAGATTTCCGAGGACATTGTCCATGTTCCTCTCAAAAGTAGCAGGGGCGTTGCATAGACCGAAGGGCATTACGTTGAATTCATATAACCCATGTGCAGTAGTGAAAGCCGTCTTCTCTTTGTCTCTCTCTTCAATTTCGACTTGCCAATATCCCGATTTGAGATCTATTGCTGAGAAGTACTTGGATCCTTGGAGAGTATCCATTACATCATCAATTCTTGGGATTGGATAAACATCCTTCACTGTTACTTCATTTAATTTCCTGTAGTCCACACAAAATCTGTATTTGCCATCTCGTTTTTTGACCAATATAACGGGAAAGGACCAGGGACTTGAAGATGGTCTAATTATTCTTTCTTCAAGCATCTCGTCTATTTGATCCTTTATGATGGTTCGTTCCTTAGCACTTACCCTGTAAGGCTTGTGCTTTATCGGTTTTGCGTCTTCTGTATGAATCTGATGTTTTGCCAAATTGGTCCTGCCTAACCTCGATGAGAACAAATCAGTATACTTGGCCAAGATTTGTTTTAACCTCTCTTGTTCTTTAAATGATAAATTTTTGTTTATTTGAAATTGTATTTCGCCATTTTCATTCTGCTTCTCTATATTCTCTATAAAATTTACCTCTGCAGGAAGACTTCCATAAGCCAATGTTTGGTCTTTCATGATTTTTAAAGGTCGAGGATAAGGGTTCGTTATCCAGATATGAGTTTTCTTATCCGTGACAGTAAGCAAACTTCTTGCCAATCGAAGACCATTTGTTTGAGTCATTTTGTTGTTCTCTTCGATGACATATTCCCCATCCTCTGCTTCTATTGAGGCCCTAATCAATTTAATAGATAGTTTAGGTATAACGGTATCTGTAGTGCTCTTTATTTTTTTTAGATCATAATTGCTTACGTCATGATTACTCATCAAATTATATTTTATCGTTTCTCGTTTACAATCAATTTTAGCATTCATTTTTTAAGGAAATCTCGTCCAAGAATAAGAGTTCGTAGATGCGCGTCCATTACTACAAATTCGTGGGATAATTCAGTGTCATCAATTTTTAAATCTAAAATAATGCTACCTACCATATCTAATTTTTTCCCATCGGGTCCTGAACATGTTTTAGTGAGACTCTTTATTTCACGGCCAGCAAAAAGTGCTGTCCTTAGGTCGACCACTGAAAGATCGGCGCCTGTATCAATCAAAGCTTCGCTTAACCCTATCTTGTCCACATTAATATTAATTTTGTACCTAGGGTCCAACTTTCTAATTCCATTTATGGTCGACTTGCTTTGATTGAAGGAATCAGGCGCGACACTTAGTTTAAATCTTCCAACACGGAATATCTATTCCGTGTAGGAATATTCGTTTGTGTGTCATTACAAACATCCGCATAGAAGCGAGGCCGAGTATAATCTTTCCTTTCGTCCATTTGAAGATTTTCTTGGCTCTTGTCTTGGGAAACTGAGGGGTCCTCTTCTACGATCCTCACAAACTTGACTCTGCAATACCGCGCTACGTGTCCTGGCTTGTTACACTTGAAACATATTGGTCTCCCGTCTTCTGTCCTATTCCTGTTTGAATCTGGACTCTTATTGTATGTTTTCCTTGGGTAGACCGGTTTTGGCTCATGAATGGGAGTGTAAAATCGTCTAGGGGCAGATACCTGGGGCAGCGGCTTGTTCTGGTAGTACCTCGGAGCGGGGGCCTGGGGCTTGGGGGTGTTCTGGTAGTACCTCGGAGCGGGGGCCTGTGGCTTGGAGGTGTTCTGGTCTGGTCTTCTGAACGACGGAGCGTTCTTCCATTGCTCTTGATGATGGGAACGAGGAGAGCGTGGTCCATTATATAGAGCCTTTGATTTTTCTATACGTTCTTGATAATTATTTTCAAACAAATGCATCTTTTTACACAATCTTAGGAGTTCGTTGGTATTCTTAGGAGGGTTTAAGTAGAGGGCAAAAGAGTATTCTTTCTTTAACCCTCCAATAACCCAATTTATTTTATTCTCTTCTTCCATTTGGGGATCGACCTTGTTGCACAGAACCAGGATATCCTCTGCAAACCTGATTGCAGGTTCATTCCACTGCTGCATTCTGTTCAGCCTCATCTTCAATTCTTCTTTGTTGGCGTTTGAGCCAAAATCCTGAATTAGGCGGCTCTTGAAATGTTCCCAGCTGGTAAAACTTATCTTGTGTAGGTCCAGCCAGGTTTTGGCGCTACCAATCATGTTCATGGCTGCATAGCGAGAAATAATATATTCTGCCCAGTGGTACAGGAAGCCAATTTCTTCAAGGGACTCAATCCATGGGCGAGGGTCTTCTGTTCCATCATATTTGGGGATGTCTATGTTGGGGTTCAAAACAACTGGGTCGGCACTTGCATCTCTACCAATTGTTGCACTGGGCTGCGGTTTGGCAGATTCTTCAGTCTTGAGTCTCTCCTCAGACGTGTCTTGCATCTTTCCAGAGCGTGTTTCAACCATCCTACAAATTTATATAAGGGAATAATGAGATAAGTCTACTTTAAGTAGCCTCCAGAATCCTTTATTTCTTTTCTCACATCAAAGAGAGCAGTGAAGTCACACGTGTACCTAAATACAAATGATGATAATCTAAATAATCTGTTTTAAATAAATATCATAGAATATAAAAATAAATAAATAAATATATAATTTAAATTTCAAATATATTAAAAATAATATAAGAAATACGCCATTAATCATGATGTAACAATATTACAGTGACCTTTATTGAAGACACACGAGATAACCAATATACACTCATGGACAAAACTTAACGAAGTTGTACCTTTCAGCATGTTTATTGGGATTGAGACAATAATTCTGAAAGATATTACAGCGACCTTTATTGAAGACACACGAGATAACCAATTATGAACACATTTGTCTCTGTCTCCTTCAAAAAACACAGACGACCGACGACATCAAATACTTTCCACTTCCTAAGTTTTGTCCATGAGTTTATTCTGACATCCAGCATTTAAACAATACCTTTCCTCAAAGCAGCACGCAAATCTACTTATGAGGGCCATATCCTGAAACCATGCGATATGTAGATTAGCGCTTTTTACAAAAGGATTGAGATGTCTTTTTTTGCATATTTCCCTATAAGAATGGCGTATAAAATGTATACTATATACCAATAATATATATATATATATATAAGGAATATTTAAAAAAATATTCATTAAAAAAAAAAAGGAACAAAACACAAAATTTCCCGCCATCGTCTGCCAATTTTTGCTCACCGTGTTGCCCAATACTAATTGAAAAATGCCAATTAACTCCGTCAAAAACATTTTCAGCTAATTACCTCCTTTATGTAAGGGTTAATTAAGTGACAAAATTAATTTACAAATGATAATTAGAAGTATTGAAGAAGTAATATATTATACATTTGGTATACTGTTATCATAGAATAAAGGAAATAATTTGAAGTTAATATTTCTGTATATTATATATGTAAAGTTTCAAACATGCCTTAGTAATATTTGCATATTAACTGGGCCGTTGTTAGCACGATATGTTTTTACTACCATTATATTTTACAATAAACGTATTTATAATTTTAAAAGGTAATTTTTTTTTACAAAATCCAAATTTATACTGTAATTTTGCTGGAGAGAGAGATAGATGTATTTATTTGTAAAACGACATTTGAAAGTTATCCCGCATGTGTTTCTTTTGAACGAAAAATCAAAATTTATTTTAAGGAGAAATAACGATTATTTATAACCTTAGGGATGAGGTATGAAAGGATGAATTGTGAAGAGTAATGATAAATGGGAAAATAAAAGTGTCCAGGGATCGGAATCGAACCCACAGTGTTCTGTTCACCGGGCAGATGCCATGTCCACATTATATTGTATTATGTATCTATTTGTAAAAAGGTCAATTCTCCCGTTGTCAAAAAACAACGCACTTTCTTTATTATTTTCACTATACGAGATATATCAGAATGTCCCAAAAGACTGGTGTTGGTGAAAATTTATTGAATCAGTGTAATCTGAGCAGATAATATCAATCATTGTTTAATGCAAAATTAAATTAGAGAAGTGTTTTTTCGTATGTGAATACATTCTTTTCAGATATAAGAAATTTGCGATTTACTTTTATAAAAATATTCGAAAAACCTTACGCAATATATTTATTTATTACGAAAACCCTACGAGCTTTCGAGCTCTCGATCTTCAACATGCAAAATCAATACTTTCTTCCTGTAAAATTAAAATGAAGATTCACTGAAGATGGGTGCTTTCACATCACCAGTTAAATCACCCACAACCGATTTCACGATGTCCAACAGGAGGAGTTGTGATTTCATAACTTCCTTTCATGATTTTATTAACTGATTTCGTGACTCTTTCCTCTGGATATCAGGAAATCGCAGCCTCCCCTCCCACTCTGTACTGATGAAGGCCACAGCCTAAAAACAAGGTGTAATTGTCCGAAATTTCTAAAATATTGGAGTTGGGGATAATTTATTGATCCGAATCGGTGGCATTTGCAATGGGTGAAAGGTGTATTTTTTTGCACATATATATTTAACCAAGTACGCTTTTTTTAATGAATGATATATATTGTTACATCAATTTTAATGCGCCTTACATTTATTCAAATTATTCTATGATATTTAATATTTATTTAAAACAGAATATTTAGATTATCATCATTCCTTTTTATAATTTCACTCCTTTTGTAATATTTTATTGTACATATATCTTTATTGCTTATTGGAGGGAGAGAGGACCTAGACGAAGACTGCGGATCGCGACCTACGAGGAAGACAAGAATAAATAAACACAATAACTTTAAAAGGTAATTTAATTTTATTTATTTACTTTTATTTATTTGCTTTGAATATGGAAACCCGCTCGGGAAACGTGTATAACACCAAGAAGGAAGAAACCAAGGTCGACGACCCTGCAAAGCTGCAACTTGGTGAAACAATATTTATAACGCCTTGTCACATAAATGCTTTAATTTTTAAACTGACGAGGAGAAAATATTTTTTTTTGTCGAAACATCGATAAAATAAAAAATAAAAAATTTTCTGGCCCAAAATAACATTTTTTAGTGGGAGAGCAAATAAAGTTTGGAAGGAAAGCGATGTCGCGGTGCGCACAGCCCACCTGGTGTTGTCTTATGACCGAAAAGTATCTCTTATTTTTTAAAGAAAAAAAGTTATCAAGGCTGTCATCAAGGAACTGTCCCAACGCTCCAGGAGTTGCAAGAAATGGAACGTGAGAATCAGTTAATGGACATAATCGAACAACTGAACGATGAAACTATCCTTAGGCCCCTATATAACCGAGGGACGACCATTAATGATGTCTCGTATGCGGTCCTGTACCCCCTTCTTAGGGAGAGTTTCCTCGCGGATACCTTTCCTAAACACAAGATTATTCTTGTCAAGTTCCTCAACACAGTCATCGCTGGGGACACGGATTTCATAACTCGCAAGTCTGAACTCAAGACGATTCTAAGCTCCTGATAGGATCCAGATGTCCCTTCGGGAGAAGGCCTCGTCTGGTGTATATATATTTTCTCTACTATTTAAACTCTGTAAACTCTCTCTTGACCATTGACTAGATGTCAATAAACCATTTTTAATTGTCAAATTGTCAGGGATTCACAACAATCAGAGCGAGCGACCTAGCAAGCAACGACCTACCTAGCGAGCAAGCAAACGATCCGAAGCGAATATCTCAAAGCTAACTTAAAAAGCGAAAAAATGGGCTGCTTTAGCTTTCTAAAGTGTTGCCGGGGGAAGAAGAAGTAAGTGTCGTACCTTATCTTCATTGAGCCAATACATACCAGCAATGAAGATGGAATCTCTACAAACAAACAAAGATATCTTTTCCCCCTCATAAAAGAAGCTTAAAATGAAGTTACCTAATTCGACTATATTGAAGATTCGGATTTCTTTACCAATTCACATTTTTGGTATTCAATGTGCTAATTTTCAAGATACACTCATGAACGAAACTTAAGGAAGTGGAAAGTCTTTGATGTCGCTGGTCGTCTGTTTTTTTTTTTTTTTTTTGAAGGACACAACTCTTTAAAACACAAAGTTTCTTTTTATCCTATTATACACCTGTAAACAAAACTTAGTGGAAGTGGAAAGTCTTTGATGTCGTCGGTCGTCTGTTTTTTTTTTTTTTTTTTTTTTGAAAGAGACAGAGGCAGTTTTGTTCACAACTTGATTATCTCGTGTGTCTTCAATTAAGGGTCACTATAATATCTTTCAGAGATATTATGTCTGAATCCCGATATACATGATAAAAGGTACAACTTCCTTAAGTTTTGTTCCTGTTCTCTGTCATAAGTTAAAAAATTATAGTCTAAAAAATTGGACACACAAACAGCACAATTTGTAAACAGATAGAGAAAATCAAACTACCGCGGCATGAACCGTTATGTCACTAGAGCAATATTTCTACTAAGGACGGATTGTTTATATATATATATCTATAGTCTCTGATAACCAAATATCAACTTATATACCTGTCCTTTTTTATTATTACTGAGAAGATGGGCATGGCAGTCAGAATTCTTTACAGTCAGTCACTCAACTCAGGCAATTTCAAAGGTTAATGGGGGTTTGGTGGAAAAGCAGCCATCTATTTAAACTATATTAATTTTGAAACAACTAAATGGATTGCAAAAATAATTAAATCAAATACCTAAACACTAATATAATACAATTTTTGCCATTACACACTTTTTCCTGTAGTTTATGTGTTTATTCTGTATTGCTATTCTATGGCACTTCAACTATTTATTATTGATGTACTTTCAGTATGAAGGATACCTCACTCGGGGGATTTCTCGGGCGAAGCCGGGTCATTCTTCTAGTAAAATATATGTAGAACTAAGGTGTAATATTCAATTCAAGCATATGGAACCAACAACGATTCATTTTTAAAAACAAAGTAAAATCATAAGTTTATACAACTTTCATTTTTTTAATACATGGATAATATATATCAATCTAACAAAAATATATATATATTTGAGGAAAATCTTATTTACATTTAACTAACGCACACATACAAAAAGCGAGAGACATCTGACCTAGTAAATCATGGACTTTCTACGAGATATCTTCCAAATTTACCTGCAAATGATGGCGCCAAGGCCCATGTCCATTGTCACTTTAACCTCACATTCGCTGGACAGCCGCGAACTCCTTCACAGACCTGACATTCCCTTTGAACCTCTAAACCCAGCATGGATCTATGATCCAGTGTGAGGATTAGTTTTGAATGGAGATTAATCTTCTAAAACAAGTTTCCCCAAGCATACACATACACCTGACAACCTTTGGGAGAGGTTAGTTAGCGGTTGGTTCCCACATGTCACTGTAATCGCCTATATGTAAACTTGAAGAAACCTGCAGAGATAATTTTGTGTATGCAATGACACAAGTGATACAAAATTACAATATTGATGGAAGCTACACTGTGCTGTCGTGAAATCTATCTTTTGATTTACTGTCCGGCTTTGGAGGATGAGAGAATAATTCTCCTTAAAATATTGCTTATGCAAAACAATTCTACAAATGTTTGATTGACAAAAGTAGTGAAAATCAGAACCAATGCATTGTCTTTTTATAAATTCTGGAGAACAGCACAGTCAAAAGACGTAATACAAAAGAGGGACCCAACATGAAGAAAGGTCGATGTTAATCTCCACTTTCTGTAGATAACTGTTTACTTCTGTATCTGGGAGAATCCTGTATGGGACGAGTGTTCTTAATAAAGACCTTGTTGTTATTGTTGAGAGATATTTAGTAGAATGGGGCAACATATGTGTACTGATATAACATACAACAGTATTTAACATAGAAGAGTACTGTACTGACGGTATCCTTCCTGTGATTACAGGACAAAGGGAAAGGGTCGCAAACAGGGCATACACACCCCCACTGCCACACCTCCACCCACCCCCCCTCACCCCCGGCTCCCCACTACCACACTTTAACGCCATCGACACTAAGTTTGATGAGCCGGGGTTCCTCCATTGTAGGGTATACATACCAGAACCCATTTGGGGGGGCTCACTGGACAACATCCTGCACACTGACATGCGCCGTCCAACATTCTCTAGGCACACGTCCGAACATTTCTGGGTGGAGACAGAAGTCCGCTGGCCCTTTCTCAACAGAGATGTTGAGTTTGGGTCATCGGGCTCTGTCCCCTCCCTTCTGTAGGGCCTCACTATCACAGTGTTAGGTCCAACAGCACAGTACAACACTCACTCACATAACATGCGCGGGACTTCCATCTTACCCGCACATCAACACGCCCGATGTCTTCTTCTTGGAGCACCACCACGTCCTTTGGGCAGGTAAGCTATATCTTTTTATTATCTTATAAATATACAAATATTCTATAATGTATGAGAAGTTTGCAAATCTATCAAGGATCAACTAGAAGAAAGAATTCTAAATTTGTTATAAATATTGCGCGCGAGCTGTAATTCACCATATATTTTAAAAATCTTATTGAGAGAAGATAGGTCTTGGTATCTCTATACTTGGATAATAAAAGTTGGTTTTAGTTGTTTACTTGGCAAAGGTTATGTGAGAAGTATTAATATTTTTGCAACTGTTACTATAAAAACCTCAAAATGAATCAAGAAAGATTTTTGCTGGTAAAGCCATTATTTCCTTCTGTTCCAAAATCACTTTATTAGGTACCACTCAAAAAGAACAACCTAGTTTATGATAATTACAACAATGAATAATATGTGAAGGTTATTCAGATATTAAACAAAATGTTAACGCGGGATTAGATCATGGTTCATGACTGTCGGTAATCGAAGGTGTTACCCACTCGTCCACCGACGTGTGATTATTTTAAATGATTAGTTTAGCCTACATTCTTTTTATGAATATATAAGACTAATTTTAAGAAAATTTTCATTTCATTTGGGTTTAAGATGGATTTTGTGACGTTGTAGGGGCAGATGACCGAGCGTCGCCACCTAGTGGCGCTGGCAGACGAAGATTCGGGGGGGGGGTCTTCGTCTGCGAATTCTGGGGCATTCTTCCATCGGTAAGTAGAACTGAGTTAACACGAAGTTTATATGGCATAGCAGTTGCTAAGTCTAATCTCAAGCTTCGAAAAACCTAAGAAAGTTGCAAAAAATGCTATAAGCTAATATTCTTAATGTATAACAAAATATATGAAAATTTCATCTTGTTCTTTTTTACTGAATTTTTCAACACTATAAACGAATGACAAAATAGTGGATAATGCTGTGATAGAGATGCATGGAGACAGCTGAGGTTCTTCATTGGACACGACAACAACAACTGAATTTCTCTTAAAGTTATATTTTCTTAATACTTGTTTTAATCTTCTTAGCGTTTACACATCCCACTTATAATTTTACATGTATTAGGTACATTTAATTAATTATTGATAATTGTGATAGTTTTTTGTTATATAATTAAGGCTTAAAAGAAGTTCAAGATGGAGTTTGTAATGCAGGAGGAGCGAGTCGTATGGGCAGCGGCGAGCTTTCCCACCATCACCTGACGCGGCATTCTGAGGCAGGACTGGCAAAGATTGGGGGGGTCTTTGTCGGCGATGTCTCGCAGAAATTTGCACATGGAGCATATTTCCATCCGTAAGTACCTTTTAGTTGATGGAACAAACTGTAAGATTACTGAGGATAATAGCGCAGTAACTAATGTTCTTATCGACTTCAAACTACTATAGTTCTCAAGAGAATAAGCATTTTTTAAATTTAATATTTCTCTCAATATTGATTGGTCCATTCATTTAATAAAGATTAATCATCCTATTCACAGAACTCATCATCAATACTCTATATTTATTTATAGGAATATTTATTTCAAACTACCATTATATTTACTATAATTTCTATTTCATAATAAAAATGTCACACCTGAAGTTTGATTTTGTTTTATTTCAGGAGAAGTGGAGTCGTTTGGGCAGCGACGTCACCATCCTACTGGCGCTCCAATGTGGGGTCGCACTGGCGGAGATTTTGGCGACTTCGCTAGCATTATTTGATGAGCAGTGGAGTCCCTTACAACTGTAAGTTCAAATAACTTGCTAGGTATAACTTTGTTTAGATGAGATAGCAATAGTTATATTTACAATGTCAGATTCAAAGACTTAATTTCTATATGAAAATATTGCTCCTTACACAAGAATGATATAATATGTAAAAAAGGAGTTTGCTCTTCAGCTTATATACGCAGTTCACATGAAAAAATTGTATGCCCTACATGTCTTTTTAATATCTTTCAGAAATAACTTATATTTAATAAAAATGTTTGCTATTATATTCTTGTAAAGAAAAACCTTCAATTAAATTAATTTAAATATGATTGAATTTCTCGAATTAATAAGAGTTTGAACATTTTATATGACACATATATGTTTATTAATTGAATTCACTAGAAATATGTATTTTGAAGAAAATGTGTCTGAAGAAAGTTAATAGAAAGGTTTTGTTGTTTCAGGAGAGGGGAAGAGTCGTTCGGGCAGGCGACGATGCCATCCTAGTGGCGCCACAACTTGGAGCCGGACTGATGAAGATTGTGACGTCTTCAACAGCGATGTACCAGCAGGAGAATGGCGGTGCCATTCAACGAAGCACCTTACCATACCGAAGCATCGTACAAAATTCGTACTTTTTACAACGCGACAATAGTGCTGCGTACCGAGGCATCTTTTTTTCGATGCCAGAAACTGAGAATTGCATGTTGAGCAAGATTTCAAGATGTCACGTCAACCAAGTTGATCACAAATTCTCTTTTATTATGTCGGAGCAACGTAGTGAAGCATCACGAGTTCTTTCGAAATCGCCAAAAAATGGCTGTAAATTTTTATGTTACTTTCAAGGTACTAGAAAAATGAACATTGTAACTTTGTGCATTTCTCAAGAGCCCGATCATTGAAATCTGCCATATTCTTTCCGTGACAAGAATATATAATTATGTTTATCTTTTGCACTGTAAAAAAAAAAAAGAGGCTTGATCAGATATTGCACATCTGTGCGTATTTTTGGATGATTAGAAGACATGAATTGCATTTGGTGCCATTTCAAGATTCTTGGTGTAGTGGCGAATCCTTGTCCTTGAATGGCGAATCCTTTGTTCATGAAGTTTTCTCTTTGGATTTCAGAAGCGATGCCTTTATCGATAGGAAGAAAATGGGAGTGCAGATTCACTCAGTAACCAAGTCTCATTCATTTTGGTGTTGGAAAATATTTGAGATTTTCTCAGAGGCGCAATATAATTGGAAAACGTGCTTTTTATTTCATGCTGTGATATTAAGAAACTATAGAATGTTTCACTCTCTTTGGAGAAGGCGCAAATTTAACTGCAATATTGAAGAATTGTTTTGTTGGAAAATTCCATTCTTTATGTGGATCAAGAATAATGACGTGAAATTCTGAGAAGGATTATCAATATTTTGCGAACTTTCATGATTTATTGCCATATTTTCACCCTCTCTCTTTTTAGGAGAAAAAATTCTAGTAACGAAAAGAGGAAACGCAACGGTCAAGTAGAAAGCGCAACGAGCGTCTCGTGTATCTCAACTAGCTCTCATGAAATTATCAAAATATTTTTAAATGCTAAAATCTCAAACTAGATAAAAGCAAAATTTTAAAGTTTATCATCATATGTCTTCAATTCACGATTAAGAAATGATACTTTCGAATTTTAAAAAAGCATGCTCCTTCCTACACGAACAATTCCAAATTTCCCAAACTCACTACAAAGAAAAAATGATCCATTCATTACTTATCCTATAAGAGAAATTGGACTTTGATTATATTTTTCGGTATACAGCCCATTTGAAAATGCTCGCTTCTATTTCAACTATCTGAATATACGTTCAATATTTGTGAAACTCCTTATATTTTCAAGGATTAGCGCAATCGAAGCTGCCCATTGAATCTCATGCTCAGGACATTCTTTGTGATGGATATCAAACGCTGCCAATTTTCATCTTCCAAATCTTTGCCAATATCGTTATATTATCAACGCGTACATCAAGAATATCGAAGAAATTATTGATCATGAATGTGAAGATGAATTTTCAATTTTTATTTGCTAAATGCTCGGATCTATTGAAATTTCTAACGCTTGCTCGCAATAATGAATTCAACCTATTAGAGAATGTTACCATTCTAATGCTCGCCATGATTGCAAAATCTCAGCTCTTTTTATAAATGCCATAATCACAGCTGTCAAGTTGTACATTCCTGATTTATGGGATGATGACGAAGTTCTGAAATGCATACTATCTGCTAAACAAACTCTAAATTGATATGAACATTGCGATTTCAAATTTCTTCAATTTCCGCTAGCAAGGCCAATATTAGTTCAGAATTCTATGTTCCCAGCCATTGTCATTGACAATGTCGATCCCTGCAATTATCTGAATGTTCACCAAATTTTTCCTTGCCCTTTTTACTTTCCCATTCTTCCTGTCTCTATGAATGCCAGTTCCCAGCCTTCTTCGATGTTCCCATGAGTTTCTCATCTCAACATTTCTATGAATATCAGCATTCTTCAATGCATCCAATCATCTACCAATCCCCTTGATTAAAATGAAAGCCATGATATCAAATTTCTTCTATGCTCAATCAGCTTCCTATATTCTTATTGCTATGAATGCAATTTTCCCTGACCACGTGCAATAAAATATTAAATCCAAGCTTTTTGAAGAAATATCACACATCTTTATAATAAATGCTCGGATCAGTTCAAATTTGAAACGCTTGCTCGCTAGTCAAGTTAAAGCTATACCAACTCTGATGTCAAAATCATCTAATTCTCTTTACCCTTGTAATAGCTGCCCAGTCCCATATTGTAATGAATTCCTCATTTATGCTGTGCCCACCATCAGCTGCCAAGCCGCACATGTGCAATGAATATCATGACCTCAATACTCCTCATTGCAGGCTAAAAGATACTAAGATCAAGCATTAATTTAATTTTAATTGTCGAATTAACAGTCATCTCTTTGAAACCCTACCAAAAGCTACCAATTTCTAGATTGCTGTGAATGCCATATGCCAAGTATACTTCAATTCCATCCAAGAGTTTCTTCTTCATACCCAAATTGTGCTATGAAAAAGCCATGTTTCTAGAATTCTTAAATACCCCTATCTGCCGCCCCTTCCAATTTTCATATGAATATCATCCCCCCCCCAACTTTATTACTTGGCCCCATCAACTGCCCATTCCCAAATTGCTATGAAAGCCATGTTCTTAGAATTCTTTAACGCTCCTATCTCTACTGCCTATTCCAATATTGCTATGAATATCATCCCCCGAACTTATTTACATGTCGCCCATTCTCAAATTGCTATGAAAGCCACGTTCCTAGAATCCTTAAATGCCCCTATCTCTACTGCCCATTTCAATTTTCCTATGAATATCATCCCCCCCCCAACTTTATTACATATCGCCCATCAACTTCCTATTCCCAAATCACTATGAAAGCCATGTTCTCAGGATTCTTAGAGGCTCCTTAGAAGTCCTATCTTCACCACATTGGCATTGAATACCATGTTCTCACCATTCTTCAATGCTTGAAATCAGCAGCCCTGAATTACATATTGGCCATTGCTCTAAATTCCACAGGCTCGAGTATTAACTAACGTCTCACAACAACTACATACATTGTCAACGAAAGCTCCCGGTATTCTTCAATGCGAAAGAGAAATACGAATTGCCTTTGAATTCCATGATCGTTATATTCTTCAATTCCATCATCAGCGGCCAATCCAATTCCTACAAATGCCATGATCTCAACCTTCTTTAGCACTCGTTATCAGTTTCCAATCCCCAAGAATGCAACTAGCTGAAATAATATCATTGTTTATCACCAAATGTTCGAACTAAGCATCAACCATCACTGCTGCTACACAAGTTAAATGATACAGGATAACATGCCAACCTTTCACCACATGGATATCTCAGGAATTCAAGAAATCTCTCCCATCCTCCCGCCAAATGAAGATCCCCAAATTACACTGTATGAAAAAAAAAGTAATACAATTTTTAGAGGATGTGATTCCGTGTAATTATATTTCTTTCAAGCGCCCCACCTCCATACATGCACTCAATCTTTTAGAAAGTTCAAAACATTATTGGTAATACCCGAAAGAAGAATACACCTTATGTCCATCTCTTTCACAAAATAAAAACTCGAAATAGAAGAAACCTAAGAAATGTTTTTTTTTAACAATTTACAATGTAGGAACACGAAAGAGAATAGAATGCAAATGAATATCTATTAAACATATGAAAGGCTATGATTTAAGAAAATACACACTTTTACACTAATAGAAGTAGAAAGTGTTACAACCAGAAGGAGTTATAGAAAAAAAAGAAATTAAGCTCAAATTAGTTTTTTTTTTAATGACGTGTAACGAATGTTTCAATATTTTAAAATATATAACGTTAAAAAGAGTTAAACACGAGCACATTTTAATTTACAATAATCCTTTGGTTTCTATTCACTATCCTATACGTGGGATATTTCCCCAGTTGCTTTGACAAAATCCCTTGCGCTATAATATTGGGGGGAAATATCGCTCAGAGATAAAGATCTTTAAAATAAATTTATTATATCTATCTTTAGGGCTTTTTCCCCTTTTACGGGAGTACTTTCCCAAATATAACAACCCCGCCTATTAGTGAGAGAGGGGGGGGGGGGGGGGGGGAACTCTATCCATTCTTTTGGATTTTTATATACTTAATGATCGAAAACATTTATAGAAAACGAAAGCAAATCATATTTACCAATTTAAAATGAGTCATAACATGTAAGATCTTCAAATTGAAGGTACTTCGGCCAGTAAATCTTTTTATTGTCTCGACGTTTCGACAAAAATCTTTTGTCCTCGTCAGGAGCGAACAAAGATTAAAACAAAAATTAAGATTTACTGAACGAAGTATATTTAATTTGAAGAACTATGAATGCCGGCCAGGCAGCCTCTATCATTAAGATACATATAAGATAGAACGGATTTGTTTGAAAAAAGGATTTAATCACAAATTTGTAAGAATATTTGAATATAGACATATGCTATAATGACTTTAAAGTGTTCTTTATAGATATAACATTTGTCTTGATGCTAGAGTATTTTTATCGTTTCTTTATAAATAAACTTCAAGGGAAATTACCATGAGAGAGAAAATGGTCTACATAACATGGATACTCCTGGTCTTTCCTGGAGGCAGTCTTTTATTAGAGGTTGGATTAGATCTGAATGAGTTTTATATTGATTACAAAGTGTTCACTATAGTAGAAATGGTCGATCATACAACGGGTTACGTTATAGGGAGATTTTAGGAAAATTTATATCATTTAGATATACACTCATGTACAAAACTTAAGTAAGTTGAAGCATGTATATCGGGACAATAACTCTGAAAGATATTACAGTGACCTTTATTGAAGACACACGAGATAACCAATATACACTCATGGACAAAACTTAAGGAAGTTTTAGCATGTATATCAGGACAATAACTCTGAAAGATATTACAGTGACCTTTATTGAAGACACACGAAATAACCAATATACACTCATGGACAAAACTTAACGAAGTTTTAGCGTGAATATCAGGACAATAACTCTGAAAGATATTACAGTGACCTTTATTGAAGACACACGAAATAACCAATATACACTCATGGACAAAACTACAGGAAGTTTTAGCATGTATATCAGGACAATAAATCTGAAAGATATTACAGTGACCTTTATTGAAGACACACGAGATAAACAATATAGACTAATGGACAAAACTTAAGGAAGTTGTACCTTTTAGCATGTATATCGGGATTGAGACAATAACTCTGAAAGTTATTACAGTGACCTTTATTGAAGACACACGAGATAAACAATATAGACTAATGGACAAAACTTAAGGAAGTTGTACCTTTTAGCATGTATATCGGGATTGAGACAATAACTCTGAAAGTTATTACAGTGACCTTTATTGAAGACACACGAGATAAACAATATACACTAATGGACAAAACTTAAGGAAGTTGTACCTTTTAGCATGTATATCGGGTTTCAGACAATAACTCTGAAAGATATTACAGTAACCTTTATTGAAGACACACGAAATAACCAATATACACTCATGGACAAAACTTGAGGAAGTTGTACCTTTCAGCATGTATATCGGGATTGAGACAATAACTTTGAAAGTTATAACAGTGACCTTTATTGAAGACACACGAGATACCCAATATACACTCATCGACAAAACTTAAGGAAGTTGTACCTTTTACCATGTCAATCGGGACAATAACTCTGAATGATATTACAGTGACCTTTATTGAAAACACACGAGATAACCAATATACACTCATGGACAAAACTTAAGGAAGTTGTACCGTTTAGCATGTATATCGGGATTCAGACAATAACTCTGAAAGATATTACAGTAACCTTTATTGAAGACACACGAAATAACCAATATACACTCATGGACAAAACTTAAGGAAGTTGTACCTTTTAGCATGTATATTGGGATTGAGACAATAACTCTGAAAGATATCATAGTGACCTTTATTGAAGACACACGAGATAACCAATATACACTATTGGACAAAACTTAAGGAAGTTGTACCTTTTACCATGTATATCGGGATTCAGACAATAACTCTGAAAGATATTACAGTAACCTTTATTGAAGACACACGAAATAACCAATATACACTCATGGACAAAACTTAAGGAAGTTTTAGCATGTATATCGGGACAATAACTCTGAAAGATATTACAGTGACCTTTATTTAAGACACACGAGATAACCAAAACACTAATGGACAAAACTTGAGGAAGTTGTTCCTTTTACCATGTATATCGGGATTGAGACAATAACTCTGAAAGATATTACAGTGACCTTTATTGAAGACACACGAGATAACCAATATACACTAATGGACAAAACTTAAGGAAGTTGTACCTTTTAGCATATATATCGGGATTGAGACAATAACTCTGAAAGATATTACAGTGACCTTTATTGAAGACACACGAGATAACCAATATACACTCATGGACAAAACTTGAGGAAGTTGTACCTTTCAGCATGTATATCGGGATTGAGACAATAACTTTGAAAGTTATAACAGTGACCTTTATTGAAGACACACGAGATACCCAATATACACTCATGGACAAAACTTAAGGAAGTTGTACCTTTTACCATGTCAATCGGGACAATAACTCTGAAAGATATTACAGTGACCTTTATTGAAGACACACGAGATAAACAATATACACTAATGGACAAAACTTAAGGAAGTTGTACCTTTTAGCATGTATATCGGGATTGAGACAATAACTCTGAAAGTTATTACAGTGACCTTTATTGAAGACACACGAGATAAACAATATACACTAATGGACAAAACTTAAGGAAGTTGTACCTTTTAGCATGTATATCGGGATTCAGACAATAACTCTGAAAGATATTACAGTAACCTTTATTGAAGACACACGAAATAACCAATATACACTCATGGACAAAACTTGAGGAAGTTGTACCTTTCAGCATGTATATCGGGATTGAGACAATAACTTTGAAAGTTATAACAGTGACCTTTATTGACGACACACGAGATACCCAATATACACTCATGGACAAAACTTAAGGAAGTTTTAGCATGTATATCGGGACAATAACTCTGAAAGATATTACAGTGACCTTTATTTAAGACACACGAGATAACCAATATACACTAATGGACAAAACTTGAGGAAGTTGTACCTTTTACCATGTATATCGGGATTGAGACAATAACTCTGAAAGATATTACAGTGACCTTTATTGAAGACACACGAGATAACCAATATACACTAATGGACAAAACTTAAGGAAGTTGTACCTTTTAGCATATATATCGGGATTGAGACAATAACTCTGAAAGATATTACAGTGACCTTTATTGAAGACACACGAGATAACCAATATACACTCATGGACAAAACTTGAGGAAGTTGTACCTTTCAGCATGTATATCGGGATTGAGACAATAACTTTGAAAGTTATAACAGTGACCTTTATTGAAGACACACGAGATACCCAATATACACTCATGGACAAAACTTAAGGAAGTTGTACCTTTTACCATGTCAATCGGGACAATAACTCTGAAAGATATTACAGTGACCTTTATTGAAAACACACGAGATAACCAATATACACTCATGGACAAAACTTAAGGAAGTTGTACCTTTTAGCATGTATATCGGGATTGAGACAATAACTCTGAAAGATATTACAGTGACCTTTATTGAAAACACACGAGATAACCAATATACACTCATGGACAAAACTTAAGGAAGTTGTACCTTTCAGCATGTATATCGGGATTGAGACAATAACTCTGAAAGTTATTACAGAGACCTTTATTGAAGACACACTCGATAAACAATATACACTAATGGACAAAACTTAACGAAGTTGTACCTTTTAGCATGTATATCGGGATTCAGACAATAACTCTGAAAGATATTACAGTAACCTTTATTGAAGACACACGAAATAACCAATATACACTCATGGACAAAACTTAAGGAAGTTGTACCTTTTAGCATGTATATTGGGATTGAGACAATAACTCTGATAGATATCATAGTGACCTTTATTGAAGACACACGAGATAAACAATATACACTATTGGACAAAACTTAAGGAAGTTGTACCTTTTACCATGTATATCGGGATTCAGACAATAACTCTGAAAGATATTACAGTAACCTTTATTGAAGACACACGAAATAACCAATATACACTCATGGACAAAACTTAAGGAAGTTGTACCTTTTAGCATGTATATCGGGATTGAGACAATAACTCTGAAAGATATTACAGTGACCTTTATTTAAGACACACGAGATAACCAATATACACTAATGGACAAAACTTAAGGAAGTTGTACCTTTTACCATGTATATCGGGATTCAGACAATAAATATGAAAGATATTACAGTGACCTTTATTGAATACACACGAGATAACCAATATACACTCATGGACAAAACTTAAGGAAGTTGTACCTTTTACTATGTTTTTCGGGACTATAACTCTGAAAGATATTACAGTGACCTTTATTGAAGACACACGAGATAATCAATATACACTAATGGACAAAACTTAAGGAAGTTGTATCTTTTAGCATGTATATCGGGATTGAGACAATAACTCTGAAAGATATTACAGTGACCTTTATTGAAGACACACGAGATAACCAATATACACTCATGGACAAAATTAAGGAAGTTGTACCTTTTAGCATGTATATCGGGATTCAGACAATAACTCTGAAAGATATTACAGTGACCTTTATTGAAGATACACGAGATAATCAAGTATGAACAAAATTGTCTCTGTCTCCTTAAAAAACAACGACGACCGGCGACATCAAAGACTTTCACTTTCTTAAGTTTTGTCTTTAAGTGTATTTTGACATCCAGCATTTAAACAATACCTTTGCTCAAAGCAGCGCGCAAATCTATCTATGAGGGTCATATCCTGAAACCATGTGATATGTAGATTAGCGCTTTTTACAAAAGAATTGATGTCTATTTTGCATATTTCCCTATAAGCATGACGTATAAAATGTTTACTATATAGTAATAGTATATATAAACGGAATATTTAAATAATATTTATTAAAAAAGGAACAAAATACAAAAATTCCCGTCATCGTCTGCCAATTTTTGCGTACCGTGTTGCCTAATACTAATTGAAAAATGGCAATTAACTCCGTAAAAAAACATTTCCAACTAATTACCTCCTCTATGTAAGGGTTAATTAAGTGACAAAATTAATTTACAAATGATAATTGGAAGTATTGAGGAAGTAATATATTGTACATATGGTTTATATTTACTCATATATACTCGTAGAATAAAGGAACTAATTTGAAATTAATTTCTGGATATTATATATGTAAAGTTTCAAACATGGCGTATTAATATTTGCATATTGTAACATAGTATTTATTAATTTTATTAATGTAAACATAGTATTTATTAATTTTATTATTTTTTATTAACAGAGTGGTCATTTTTATGTTTATATCTTGCGACTCCGTAAATTTCCCTCGTGGCTCATCTTTTGTTAACAATTCAGTTTGTCCTTCCCTGAAATAAATTGTTGTCTCCTCCTGAAGTTGCGAATTTGAGGGTCTTCATGAGCAGTGTATCTGTGACCGAATAGTGGTTGAAGTGAGGGACAAAGCTTTCTCCGAAAGAATGCAGTTAGACAGCGAACTGACTTTGGAAAAGGCGGCGAAAATGGTTCGACAGCAGGAAGCCGTTCGACAGCAGCAAGTCGACCTGCAGCGTCCCTCAACAAGCCAAAAGGTCAATCAGGTAAAGTTCAACTCGAAGAAACAATCACCGAAACAACAACAGCAGCCTTCGAGGAAGAAGGAGAAGTCAGCCAAAACAAGATCACGATGTCCAAAATGCGGAGGTTTCACCCACAGGGAAGGACAGGCTTGCCGTGCTGAAGGACAAAGAGGTGACCTATGTTCAAAAACTGCCCATTTTGCAAATTGCTGCCCAGATAAGCAGGCGAAGACTGCGGAAGTCAAAGCTGTGTCTGAACTTGATGAAGAAATTGGTTTTCTCCTGGAGGTCTCATCTGTGGAGGATTCATCTAATCTCGATGATGATGAACGCGAGTGCAGGAGGCGATGGACAGCAGAAATCCAAGTGAACGGGAAAAAGGTGAAGTTCAAGCTCGACTCCCAGGCGGATGTTACATGTGTTCCTCTGTGTCTCTTCAAGAAGATAATGGGACAGCAACGACTAGTGGAAAGTGATATCAACATTAGAGCTGCTGAATTTTCCGAACTTTAGACTGTGGGTATGTTTTTATCAACGCTGCGAAATGGCAATTATGAAACTAAGGAGAAGATTTATGTCATTCGTCGTTTGAGTGAACCTCTTCTGAGTCGCCGGGCATGTGAGCTCTTGAACCTGGCGAGGCGGATTGAAGTGGTTGCGACGAGAATTAACCCGATCAAGGAATTCCCTGAAGTATTTGAAGGCCTGGGACAGATCGGAAACCCTTACGAAATCCAATTGAAACCTGGAGCAAAACCATATGCTGTGCATACTCCTCGACGGGTACCAATACCTTTGATGGAAAAGCTCATAACAAGATTGGAAGAGCTCGAGAAGGCGGGAATCATTGCACAAGTTAACGTTGCGACTGATTGGTGTGCACCGACTGTGATTGCTGGTAAACCGAATGGCGACATACAACTATGTGGATCTCTCAAGGATGAACGAACATGTACAGCGCGAAGTGCATCCCATGCCAGTGGTGAAGCACATGCTGGGGCAACTGGGGGAAGCAAGATTCTTTTTGAAACTGGACGCGAACAGTGGCTTTCACCAGATTCCGTTGAGCCCGGACTGCCAGCATTTAACGACCTTCATCACTCCTTTTGGGAGATATAAATTCTGCAGGATGCCATTTGGAATCTCACTCGCCCCAGAATATTTTCATAAAGTTATGTCAATAATCTTGCAAGGCATGGACGGTGTAATGTGTTACCTGGACGATATCCTGATATTTGCCTCCAACTCCAAGACTCACGATTGAATTCTTCGTTTAGTGCTCCGAAAACTGAAAGAGGCGAAAGTTACACTAAACAAGGCCAAGTGTGTCTTCGGCGTGCCAAGAATTAATTTTCATGGGCACATACTGGATGAAGACGGTATTCGACCAGATCCAGCGAAAATCGAAGCAGTGGCGAAGATGCCTGCTCCGACCGATGTTCATGGCGTAAGATTTCTTGGCATTGTTAGAGTTTATTATTATTATGTAACTCTGTGTATATATGTTTATATTATATTTGACCACGAGAGCCTGGTCACGTGTGTATGAATTTATTGTATAAATAGTGTGTTTGAAAATAAAGTGGTTGTGTGTGTGTGTGTGTGTTAAGTTGTGTTGAATTGGAGCCTTGTGAGACTCGTGCTTTCACCTAGTAGTTAGAGCACCAAGGGCCCGCGTCATTTAGAGGAAGATCTCGGCGCTGACTATACCTCTGGATGAAAGTGAATAAAGAGAACCAGCCAAAGAAGAAGAAGATTGATTAACATTTTGGTCCCTCTAAATCCGGATATAGGCTAGGTTAAAGAAGTTTAAGAAGTTTAAAGAAGTTTAAGAAGTTTAAAGAAGTTTAAGTAGTCGAAAGAAGTTAAAGGAATAGAAGAAGGTTAGAGATTTAAGAAAGAATCAAGAAAAAAGGCCTATGCAAATTTAGGCAAATCATAGAAAAAAGAAGAATTTATGCAAATAAAGTTTTTGCAAAAAAGGTTATGCAAAAAAGGTTTTAGGAAAGTTTTTGAAAATTGAATTAAAAGGATAAGGCCGAGGTATAGTGCGTCAAGCAATAATTTAAGTTAAGAGACAAAAGGCAAGGTTAAAATGAAGCGAGCAATTAAAAGCAGAGCCGTTCGAAGAACAACAACTTCTAAATTGATTTAAAAAGCAGAAGCTGAGTTGGATGTGAAGAAACTCCTTCTGAGGATGTGATAAGAACGAGCTATACACTCATCGAAATGAGGATAGCAGATCTTCGGAATGAAGATAGGTTGATCTGGAAGTTGATGCTAGAAGATAAGGAAATTGATTACAAGGAACTAGAGGAGGAGAAGGACACAGTGAGCCAGTATTATGAGAAGTGGATAGATCTTAAAATTATGACAAATCACTTCCTCAGCTCTCTGAAGAAAAATACAGAAGCCCTCCATGGTGCTAGTTCAAAAAAGGGCTCGCTGCCTGGAACGGGAGTTTGCCGACTGCCCAACTTGGATATGAGGATCTGTGATGGAAGCAGTTTAGAAGTCGGGATGAGTGAGAAGCCAAGGGTTGTAGGAGTTACCTTGATGAAAGCAGTTGATCCAGCTTCTATTAAGGAAGATGCTGGGATTGTGGTATCATCCGAGCAAATGGTAAAAGAGACATCCAAGCAGATTGCCGTTGAAGAAAGTAAAAAGGCTCAAGTTGAGAAAAGATGTTTTGCTGAAGAAAATGAAATGGCTCAAGTCAAGAAGAAGTTTGGTGTAGAAGTTGACGAAAGTCATAGGGCTGAAGTCGATAAAGAATCCGTTGAAGCAGATGAAGAGAAAGGAATGGATGCAAAGAACACTGAAGAAGTGGAGCTGCTATATGCAGAACAAGGTACTGATTCAAAGATAGTAGAAAAGCTAGATGCAGAACAAGGTACCGATTCAAAGGTGTCGGAAAGGCAAGACGCAGATTTAGAGAATGGGAAAGACTCAGAAGCTGAAACCAAGGACAATGGAGTAGGGGATTCTGAGACTGCGGTTAAAGGTTATGAATCGGTGAGCAACTCTAAAGCCGTAGCTGAAGGCGCTAATCAAGTGGAGATTTCAGATGGCGGGGCTGAGTCCATTGATGATATTGAGGAAAGAGTTGTCAGAGTTCCAGCATCGAGGAAATTGGTGGAAGCAGGACAAACCGGAGATGCGGAATTTAAAGTAAAGGGATGCTATTTTCCCGATCGCCCTGTATTTGGGTGTGGGTCCAAAGCGACGCCTAAACGGCCAGTATTTGACGACGCTTCCTGTCGAGGACGCAACGGACTCTCGTTGAAGCGATATTTGAAGAGGAGACCCAGTCTATTGAGAGGAATCCCTGAGATAGGGATAAAACTTCGGAAGAATAAGTTCGGAGTTGTTGCCGACCTGAAAAGATATTTCCGGATGATCGCCATCAAAGATAATGATTGGGACTACCTCAAATTTCTTTGGAAGAAAAAGATGGACAACTGACGGTGCAATGATGCAAAGGTTGGAGAAAGTGAGACGCTTTCTAAACAGGATTGCACTGTCCAGATCACCTATGTGAGGAGAGAACCAATAGAAAAGGGTTCAATTGGCAAATATCTTCCAAACAATAAAATGCAACTTGTATCGAAGGAAACTGTTTCTGGAGCTGTAATAACGCCAATGTTATACTCCGGCCAGTTCTCCAAAGGGGCAAGTGCCTACTCCAGCGAAAAATCTTAATTTAGGAGACAAGTCTCCAGAAAAGTCTGGTAAAGGTGCTAAACTGGAAAGGATTGCGAATCCTGTAGATCATTGGACTATTATATTGAGCGGTTTGAGATCTCTAAGGAAGATTTCGGAATCCTTCAGACGATACCTCTAGGCCTGCAGACGATACCTCTAAGCCTTCAGACGATACCTCTAAGCCTGCAGACGATGCCTTAGCATCAGATCCTGATTCTTCAAAAGGTAAAGCTCAAGGTTCTCAAGAGGTTCCAGAAATTGCAGTGGAAGATTCTGACGAAAGGTCTGCAATTGAAGATTCTCAACCTTCAGAGCCTCGTGATGTGGAGAGTTCTGAGGTGGGGGCTTCAAGCGATGAAGAGGTAAGAGCTCAAACAAAGAGCCCTAAAGCCATATCTTCCAGGGTACATTGCATGAAGAAAGAAGAATCCAGCATAGACTTGGAAGAGGAAGACATTGGAAGAAACGAACCCTCTCCGGCCTCAATCACCTTCAAAGCCCCAGAGACCACAGATTCTAAAGAAACTGATCTGACGATTTTGGGCAGCTTTGCGAGAGAACATTGCGCAAAAGGGATTGCATTTGAACAGTCCAATGTTATAAGGACATTGGGTTTGGGATGGATCCAAAGTGAAGACTGTTTCTTATGTGAAGTTCAGTCGTTGGAAAAGACATCGGCGACTACCACGAGCGAAATGCTTTCCTTCATCGCCGAGTTAGAAGATCCCTTAAAATGGTTGGCACCTGTCCTTGTAACAGGAAAATTAATGGTTCAAAGGTTGTGGATGACGGAATTACATTGGGATGATTCGATGGATGAATCATTGATTGAGACATGAACCATTAGAAAGGAATTGAATTTAATGGAAAGTTTGAGAATACCCCGATGGTTGGGTCTCGGAAGGAATACCCAGGGAGTAAAATTGTATGGATTCGGTGATGCCTCCGAAGACACCTATGCGGAAGCTGTTTACATAAGAATTCCCACTGATGATGGAGTCAGTATAAGACTGTTGGCATCAAAGACTAAGTTGGCTCCCATGCGGAAGATGTCAATTCCACGCTTAGAATTGTGCGCAGCTCTTCTGCTGACCAGACTAGTGAAATATAATGGAAGAGTTGGATATCAAACTGGAGAGTGATACCTGTTGGTCCGATTCTACCATAGTCTAGAATTGGTTAAGAACTATGTCTGGAAATCTCCCCACTTTTGTCGGCAATCGTGTCGCGGAAACTCAGAGTTGTCCACAAGTCAGGGAGTGGCGCTGTGTTCCCACAGGAGATAATCCAACGGATATTGCCTCGCGAGGAATTCTGGGGTCCGAGCTGAAATAGTCTTCCATCTGGTGGACGGGACTTGCCTGGTTATCAGCGGAATCAACGGAATGGCCCAGAAAGCTTCATGTTTGAGAACCAAAGTCAAACTGAGCTCCTGAGAGTTCATGCCCTCGGTGAAACACCTTTCTTGGTGGCCATCGGAGAGATGAGCTCAACCTTTGATGGATATCTCCGAAAAGTGGCCTCGGTATCACGTTATTGCCATAACTGCCGCGACAGTGCGGAGCGATATCAGTCGCACTTAACCACAGCCGAACTGAGAAATGCTCATAGGAGAATACTTCAAGCAATTCAGTTCCAGCATTTCAGAAAGAGCTAAGACGTTTGACCACTTTAGGATCAGTGGAACGCACAAGCAAGATTTATGGTTTGACACCGTTCCTCGACGATCAAGGAATCCTTGGAGTCGGCGGTAGATTGAAATGGGCTCCATCTATGACATATGAACGAAAACATCCTGCGCTATTGCCTTCATCAGGAAAGGTAGCTCAGATGATTGATCAAGCAGTTCATATGCGGACTTTGCACGGAAGTGTGCACCTGATGCTGTCCACATTGAGACAGAAGTATTGGATTCTGAGAGCAAAAGATCAGGTGAAAAAGATGCATTCGAGAGTGCGTGACATGTCGATACAATCGCGTCACTCCAGGCCAGCTAATGAGCGATTTACCCAAGGAGAGATTAACACCGGGTAAACCCTTTTCAATCAGTGGTGTAGATTATGCTGGACCTGTGGACCTTCGAATGTCCAAGGGTAGAGGTCGAAAGACGGAAAAGGGCTACATCTGTCTAGTTGTGTGCTATGTGACCCGAGCCGTACATCTTGAATTGTTCCCAGATGCCTCTACACCCACCATCATGTCGGCTTTTAAGCGAGTTGTAGCGCGAAGAGGGCACTGCACTCGGCTATATAGTGATCGGGGAACAAGTTTTGTAGGAGCTGCACGACAGTTGCGTTCACGTTTCTATCTGGCTCAAAATCAATTAAAGGAACTGGCTGCCGTGTTAGCTAATGATGAAAATTGATGTGACCCATCAACTCGGGGAGGAATGTTAGAGTTTATTATTATTATTTAATGTAACTATGTGTATATATGTTTATATTATATTTGACCACGAGAGCCTGGTCACGTGTGTATGAATTTATTGTATAAATAGTGTGTTTGAAAATAAAGTGGTTGTGTGTGTGTGTTAAGTTGTGTTGAATTGGAGCCTTGTGAGACTCGTGCTTTCACCTAGTAGTTAGAGCACCAAGGGCCAGCGTCATTTAGAGGAAGATCTCGGCGCTGACTATACCTCTGGATGAAAGTGAATAAAGAGAACCAGCCAAAGAAGAAGAAGATTGATTAACAGCATGGTGAACCATCTGGGACGCTTTGTGGAAAATTTATCTGAAATTGTGGCTCCACTGAACCAGTTGTTGGTGAAAGGTCAAGACTTCGTTTGGGATTGCAGCCAGGAGCGAGCATTCCGAAAGTTGAAAGAATTGCTCACGACTCAAACCATTTTGGCAGCATACGACGTCAGGAAACCAACTATGGTGTCACCCAACGCATCTTCATACGGCTTGGGAGTGGTACTGAAGCAAGAGGGTAAGAATGGAACTTGGCGACCTGTTGCTTATTCTTCTAGAACTATGACACCTACCGAAAAACGATATGCTCAGATCGAGAAAGAGGCTCTCTCAATTACAGGGGCTTGCGAACGTTTTCAAGATTTCCTGCTTGGAAAGTGTTTCCGAATTGAGACCGACCATAAGCCTCTCATTCCTCTATTTTCGACGAAAGAATTGAGTTCGCTGACCCCAAGACTGTAACGTTTCCGAATGCGTATGATGAGGTTTGGATTCAAAATAGTGCATATCCCTGGAAAGGAGCTGCTCGACGCCGATGCATTATCCAGACAACCACTTCTTACAACCGAGGGAGGTGAAAACGAACAGCCAACCTCAGCGCATATAAATTTAGTTCTCTCGTGTATAACCGACAAAGACCAGATGTTGACGAAGATTTTTGAAGCTCAACAAGAAGATACAACCCTGAAAGCAGTAGTCAACGACCTTGAACAAGGATGGCCAGTTAAGAAGAAGATGTCACAGGCTCTGCTCTCTTATTGGCATGTCAAGGATGAACTCGGCGTTCAAAATGGACTACTGATGCCTAGCTGTCGTCTTGTTATTCCAGCAAGTATGAAACTGGAGATCCTAGATAAGTTGCACGCTGGGCACTTTGGGATTAGAAAAACAAGACTTCGCGCACTTGAGACGGTATGGTGGCCTGGAATTTCGGAAGAGATCGCGGAAACGGTCAGAAAGTGCAGTGTCTGTATACAGGAAGCCGTCTCAAAACATGAACCTTTGATACCAACCAACTTTCCTACACGACCGTGGCAAAAGATTGGAGTGGATTTGTTCAAGTTCGAGAATAAGTGGTAGCTAGTCGTCATTGACTATTATTCTCGCTTTCCTGAAATGATTCAGCTTATCGGCTCACAGCCAATGTGGTGGTGCGTAGTTGCAAATCCATATTTGCCCGACATGGAATACCAGAAACTGTTGTAAGCGATAATGGGACGCAATTTGGATCTGCTCGAGAATTTGCATATTTCGCAAGGCAGTACGAATTCACACATGTCACTTCAAGTCCTCGATTCCCGCAGAGGGGATGGCAGAAGCAGGTGTGAAAATTGCTAAGTTGATCCTCAAGAAAAGTCAAGACCTTTCGCTTGGACTCCTGGAGTATTGATCGACCCCTTTGGAGAACGGTTACAGCCCTGCTGAGCTTCTCATTGACGTAAACTCCGAAAGATCTTGCCCCTTGCACCAGAGAATCTTAATCCGTGGTTGGTGGACTCTCAGACCCTGAAAAGAAAGGAGGGGAGAAGGAGAAAGGATATGAAATCCAGATATGATCGACGCTGCGGAGCTACGGACAGAGAGAAGCATTCCAAAGGTGACACGGTTTGGATTACAGATATGCGAATCTGGGAGATTGTAAGGCATAAAGCATCGACACCAAGGTCATATATGGTTGATACTCCAGTTGGGACTGTACGTCGAAACAGGTTCCATCTACGAAAAGGAGATACAGTGCAATATCCAGCCGACCCATCGACTCCGACCTTTTCGGGGGAGGAACTGGTTAAAAATGAAAATACCCCAGTTGTGGATTATCCCTCTAACGACTCAGAAGACGGCCAGATAAGAACCCGGAGTTGACGAATTGTTAAACCCGTGGATCGCCTTCATTATTAATTATATTATGCATTTAAAGTTTGTGATGTATATATATTTCAAATCTTAAAAAGGGGGATTTGTGGTGTCTTTGCATATTTGCTCTTAGCATGTTTGATCTTTGTGTAGCACAATTTGCATAGTTGCAATTTAACTTATTTGTGCTATATATAGGACATATAGATTAAGTTAGGGGCCCAGTCCAGCCTTAGGATAAGAATAGTCTTGTTGCCTAAAACGACTTTTGCTACTGTAGTTTTTATCCTGACATATAAAGAGTATTTGTTTAAAACACTTTCCTTTGGATATCAGAAAATCGCAGCCTCCCCTCACACTCTGTACTGATGAAGGCCACAGCCCCAAAACATCATGTAATAGTTCGAAATGGCTAAAATATTGGAGTTAGGGTTAATTTATGATCTTAATCGGTGACATTTGCAATGGGTGAAAGGTGTCTTTTTTTGCACATATATATTTAACCAAGTACGCTTTTTTATGAATGATATATATTTATAACGCCTTGTCACACAAATGCTTTAATTTTTTACCTGACGAAGACAAAAGATTTTTTTTGTCGAAACATCGAGAAAATAAAAAATTAAAAACCTTTCTGGCCCAAAATAACATTTTTACTGGGGGAGCAAAGAAAGCTTGGAAGGAAAGCGATAGCGCGGCGCGCACAGCCCGCCTGGAATGTTCTTCTGATCGAAAAGTGTGTCTCTTATTTTTTAAAGAAGTAAAGTTATCGAGGCTGTCACCAGGGAATCACAACAATCAGAGCGAGCGAACTAGCAAGTAACGACCTACCTAGCGAGCAAGCAAACGATCCGAGCGAATTTCACAAAGCGAATTTAAAAAGCGAAAAAAATGGGCTGCTTTAGCTTTCTAAAGTGTTGTCGGGGGAGGAAGAAGTAAGTGTCGTACCTTATCTTCATTGAGCCAATACATATCACCAATGAAGATGGAATCTACAAACAAACAAAGATATATTTTTCCCCTCATAAAAGAAACTTAAAATGAAGTCACCTAATTCGACCATATGGAAGATCCGAATTCCTTTACCAATTCAAAATTTCGTATTCAATGTGCTAATTTTCTAGATTCATTCATGAACAAAACTTAGTGGAAGTGGAAAGTCTTTGATGTCGCCGGTCGTCTATATATATATATACATTTTTTTGAAGGACACAACTCTCTCTAAGACACAAAGTTTCTTTTTTTATTCCATTATACACTCGTAATCAAAACTTAGTGTAAGTAGAAAGTCTTTGATGTCGCCGGTCGTCTTTTTTTATTTTTTTAAGGAGACAGAGGCATTTTGTTCACAACTTGATTATCTCGTGTGTCTTCAATTAAGGGTCACTGTAATATCTTTCAGAGATATTATGTCTGAATACGATATACATGATAAAAGGTACAACTTCCTTAAGTTTTGTTCCTGTTCACTGTCATGAGTTCAATAACGATAGTCTAAAATATTGGACACAAAAACAGCAAAATATATAAACAGATAGAGAAAATCAAACTACCACGGCATGAACCGTTATGTCACTAGACCAATATTTCTACTAAGGACGGATTGTTTTATATATATATATATATAGTCTCTGATAACCAAATATCAACTTGTATACTTGTCCTTTTAAAACCCCCCATCACATAAACGATTAAAAAATACATATTATAGAATAAATGAAACTTCCAGGGTTAAGATTCTTTTGCAACTTTTTATGTTCAAGCTTTCTGACTTGTCAGTCCTTCAACAGGATTATCACGTTAACAACTTAATAATAAATACAATTTTTTATAGACATTATTATATACATATTTTAAGTACTTATTATCTATTGAGAGAAAAATATATTACATTATTTCAGTTTTGAAAAACAGAATATTTTGAAAATATACATGGGTTGTTTGAATTTTATATGTTAAGTTTGTAATTATTCTTATTTTTTTTAATTCATAGAACCAGTTTTCTGGCAGACATATTCAATTTTTTATCATCATCATTTTTTCCTTTTTTTTTTTGCTTAGTTATTTATCAAATCATTTGCAATTGTAGTTTCCTTTTTGTTTTGTTGTGTTCCTTTTTAAGCAATAAAAAATATATGTAGAACTAAGGTGTAATATTCAATTCAAGCATATGGAACCAACATCGATTCAATTTTAAAACAAAATAAAATCATAAGCTTATATAACTTTCACTTTTTCATACATGGATAATATATATCAATCTAACGAAAGAAAAAATATATATTTGAGGAAATTTTATTTACATATAACTAACGCACACATACAAAAAAAGCGAGATACATCTGAACTAGTAAATCATGGACTTTCTATGAGATATCTTCCAAATTTACCTGCAAATGATGGCGCCAAGGCCCATGTTCATTGTCACTTTACCCTTACACTCGCTGGACAACCGCGAACTCCTTCACCGACCTGACATTCCTTTTGATCCTCAAATCCAAGCATGGATCTATGATCCAGTGTGAGGATTTGTTTTGAATGGAGATTAATCATTTAAAACAAGTTTCCCCAAGCATACACACACATCTGACTACCTTTGGGAGAGGTTAGTTAGTGGTTGGTTCCCACATGTTACTGTGGTGCCATCGCCTATATGTAAACTTGAAGAAATCTGAAGAGATAATTTTGTGTATGCAATGCCACAATTGATACAAAATTACAATATTGATGGAAGCTAAACTGTGGTGTTGTGAAAGCTATCTATTGATTTACTGTTCGATTTTAGAGGATGGGAAAGTAATTCTCCGCTAACAGATTGCTTATGCAAATCAATTCACCATATATTTTATTTGAAAAAGTAGTGAAAATCAGAACCAATGCATTGTCTTTTTACAAATTCTGGAGAACAGCACAGTGAAAAGGCGTAACACAGAAGAGGGAGCCAACTTGAAGAAAGGTCGATGTTAATCTCCACTTTCTGTAGATAACTGTTTACTTCTGTATCTGGGAGAATCCTTTATGGGACGAGTGTTCTTAATAAAGACCTTGTTGTTATTGTTGAGAGATATTTAGTAGAATGGGGCAATATATGTGTACTGATATAACTTACAACAGTATTTAACATACAACAGTACTGTACTGACGGTATTCTTCCTGTGATTACAGGACAAAGGGGAAGGGTCGCAAACAGGGCATACACACCCCCACTGCCACACCTCCACCCACACCCCTCACCCCCGGCTCCCCACCACCATACTTTAACGCCATCGACACTAAGTTTGATGAGCCGGGGTTCCTCCATTGTAGGGTATACATCCCAGAACCCATTTGGGGGGGCTCACTTGACAACATCCTGCACACTGACATGCGCCGTCCAACATTTTCTAGGCACACGTCTGAACATTTCTGGGTGGAGACAGAAGTCCGCTGGCCCTTTCTCAACAGAGATGTTGAGTTTGGGTCATCGGGCTCTGTCCCCTCCCTTCTGTAGGGCCTCACAATCACAGTGTTAGGTCCAACAGCACAGTACAACATTCACTCACATAACATGCGCGGGACTTCCATCTTACCCGCACATCAACACGCCCGATGTCTTCTTCTTGGAGAGCACCACCACGTCCTTTGGGCAGGTAAGCTATCTCTTTTTATTCTCTTAAATATACAAATATTCTATAATGTATGATAAGTTTGCAAATCTATCAAGGTATCTCTATACTTGGATAATAAAAGTTGGTTTTAGTTGTTTACTTGGCAAAGGTTATGTGAGGAGTATTAAAATTTTTTTCAACTGTTGCTATAAAAACCTCAAAATGATTCGAGAGATTTTTTGCTGGTAATGCGATTTTTTAATTCTGTTCCAAAATCACTTTATTAGGTAACGCTCAAAAGAGCAACCTAGTTTATGATATTTGCAACAATGAATAATATGTGAAGGTTATTTACATATTAAACAAAATGTGAACGCGGGATTAGATCATGGTTCATGACTGTCGGGAATTGAAGGTGTTACCCACTCGTCCACTGACATGTGATTATTTTAAATGATTAGTTTATCCTACATTCTTTTTATGAATATATAAGACTGATTTTAAATATATCATATATTTATATATACTTCTAATAAATTTTAAGAAAATTTTCATTTCATTTGGGTTTAAAATGGATTTTGTGACGTTGTAGGGGCAGATGACCGAGCGTCGCCATCTAGTGGCGCTGGCAGACGAAGATTCGGGGGGGGTCTTCGTCTGCGAGATCTGGGGCATTCTTCCATCGGTAAGTAGAACTGAGTTAATACTAGGTTTATATGGCATAGTAGTTGCTAAGTCTAATGTCAAGCTTCGAAAAACCTAAGAAAGTTGCAAAAAATGCTATAAGCTAATATTCTTAATGTATAACAAAATTATATGAAAATTTCATCTTGTTCTTTTACTGAATTTTTCAACACTATAAACGAATGACAAGATAGAAAACATTGCTGTGATAGAGATGTAGTAAGACATCTGAGGTTCTTCATTGGACACGACAACAACAACAACTGAATTTTTCTTTAAGTTTTATTTTCTTAATACTTGTTTTAATCTTCTTAGCGTTTACATATCCCTCTTATAATTTTAAATGTATAGGTACATTTTTATTTAATTATTGATAATTGTGATAGTTTTTTGTTATATAATTAAGGCTTAAAAGAAAAGATCAAGATGGAGTTTGTAATGCAGGAGGAGCGAGTCGTATGGGCAGCGGCGAGCTTTCCCACCATCACTTGACGCGCCTTTCTGAGGCAGGACTGGCAAAGATTGGGGGGTCTTTGTCGGCGATGTCTCGCAGAAATTTGCACATGGGGCATACTTCCATCCGTAAGTACCTTTTAGTTGATAAATCAAACTGTGCTTGTGAGATTACTGAGAATAATAGCGTAGTAACTAATGTTCTTATCAACCTCAAACTACTATAGTTCTCAAGAGAATGATAAACTTTCTTAAATTGAATATTTATCTCAATATTAATAGGTCCATTCATTTAATAAAGATTGATCACCCTATTCACAGAACGTTCAGAACTCGTCAGCAATACTCTATATTTATTTATAGGAATATTTCTTTCAAACTATCATTATATTTACAACAATTTTTATTTAATAATAAAAATGTCACACATGAAGTTTGATTTTGTCATATTTCAGGAGAAGTGGAGTCGCTTGGGCAGCGACGTCACCATCCTACTGGCGCTCCAATGTGGGGCCGTACTGGCGGAGATTTGGGCGTCTTCGCTAGCCTTATTTGACGAGCGGTGGAGTCCCTTTCTACTGTAAGTAAAGCCGACTTGATATATATATATAAATATGTTCAGATGAAAAGCAATAGCTATACATCTATTTACAATGTCAGATTCAAAGACTTAATTTCTCTATGAAAATATTTCTATTGCACAAGAATGATATAATATGTAAAAAAGAAGTTTGCTCTCAGTTTATATACGCAATTCACATGAAGAAATTGTATGCCCTACATGTCTATTTAATAACTTTCAGAAATAACTTTTATTTAATAAAAATGTTTGCTATTATATTCTTGTAGAGATCAACTTTTTAATTCAATTTTTTTAAATACGAGTTTATTTATTGAATTAATAAGAGTTTGAACATTTATTATAAGATATACAGTTAAACCTGTCTATAGCGCCCCCTCTTGGGACTCACGAAAATAGGATGCTATAGAGAGGAAGTGCTATAGACAGGTCACTTTTAATGTAAAATGTTTACATTTTAATGTTTAAAATCGGGCGCTATAGAGAGGAAGGCGCTATTTAGAGGGGACGATTTAGACAGGTTTAACTGTATATGTGTATTAATTCAATTCACTAGAAATATGTATCTTAAAGAAATGTGTATGAAGAAGGCTAAGAGAAAGGTTTTGTTGTTTTAGGAGAGGGGACGAGTGTCGTTCGGGCAGGCGACCACACCATCCTAATGGCGCCACAACGTGGGGTCGGACTGACGAAGTTTGTGACGTCTTCAACCGCGATGTCCCGCAGCAGAATGGCGGTGCCACTCAACGAAGCACCTTACCATACCGAAGCATCGTACAAGATTCGTACTCTTTACAACGCATCAATAGTGCTGCGTACCGAGACATCTTTTTTTGGATGCCAGAAACTGAGAATTGCATGTTGAGCAAGATTTCAAGATGTCAGGTCAACCAAGTTGATCACAAATTCTCTTTTATTATGTCGGAGTAACGTAGTGAAGCATCATGAATGCTTTCAAATTGCCGAGAAATGGCTGTAAATTTCTATGTTTCTTTCAAGATACTAGAAAAATGAACATTGTAACTTTATGCATTTCTAAAGATCACGATCATTGAAATCTGCCAATTCTTTCCGTGGCAAGAATCTTTGATTATGTTTATCTCTTGTACTGTAAGAGGCTTGATCACATATTGCACATCTGTGCGTATTTTTGGATGATTAGAAGTCTTGAATTGCAATTTTGGTGCCATTTCAAGATTCTTAGTACAATTGCGAATCCTTTGTCCTGGAATGGCGGATCCTTTTTCCATGAAGTTTTCTCTTTGGATTTCAGAAGCGATGCCTTTATCGATATGAAGAAAATGGGAGTGCAGCTTCACTCAAACAATCCAAGTCTCATTAATTTTGGTGTTGGAAAATATTTTAGATTTATCTCAGAGGCGTAATATAATTGGAAAACGTGCCTTCATTTTCATGCTGTGATATTAAGAAACTATAGAATATTTCACTCTCTTTGGATAAGGCGCAAGTGTAACGGCAAAATTGAAGAATTGCTTCTGTTGGAAAATTCCATTCTTTAAGGGTCAAGAATATTAACGTGAAAAATTCTGAGAAGGATTATCAATATTTTGCGAGTTTCTATGATTTCCATATTCTCACCCTCTTTCCTTGGAAGAAAAATTCTTGTAACGAAAGGAACGCTTCACGATTTTACGTGTCATCCTTGCGCAGGGACGAAAGGAATTTATTGAATTGAGACATCGTAGTTGATTTTCATTTATCACAAACCATCAGAATTTCAGGAGAAAGAAGAGTAATGTGTCGCTTTAATTCTTGAAGATTTCAAAGGAATCAATCATATCAAAAATATGAGTGTATATAACTTAAAACCTATCTCAAGGATTTAAATCAAGAATCTAAAGGCTTTTGACTTCTGATGATAAGCTTTTGTTATTCTTTTTCTGAAAAGTTTACAAATTCATCCGATATTTCTTTGATTTTATAGTAACGTGAACTGAAATGGGAAATTTCCAAGTCTTGCTGATCGTTGGGACAATCTTCAGGAAATGCTAAATATAATTGAAGAGAAATTTGATCTTGAAAAATATCTACGTGATTATTCACTATGGCAATATCACTTCAAAAATTATTTTGAATTTTTATCAAATCTCTCTACAACCTGTAAACATGAGTGTCTTTAAACTATTTCACTCGCCAGAGCATCGATATTGCTTTCAATGTTCCCATAATGGCAAAGTTTTAACTCTTTCAAATTGGCCAAGTAGGAAATGCAACGCGCGTCTCGTGAAACTATGAATGCCAGTTCTCAGCCTTCCTCGATGTTCCCATAAGTTGCTCATCTCAACACTTCTATGAATATCAGCATTCTCGATGCATCCAATCATCTGTCAATCCCCTTGATTGAAATGAAAGCCATGATCTCAGATTTATTCTATGCTCAATCATCTGCCCATCTTCACATTGCTATGAATGCTATTTTCCCTGACCACGTGCAATCAAATATTAAATTCAAGCTTTTCGAAGAAATATCACACATCTTTATAATAAATGCTCGGATCGATTCAATTTGAAACGCTTGCTTGCTAGCCAAGTTAAAGCTATACCAACTCTGATGTCAAAATAATCTAATTCTCTTTTCCCTTGTAATGAATTCCTCATTTATGGTGTGCCCACCATCAGCTGCCAAACCGCACATGTGCTATGGATATCATGACTTCAATACTTCTAAATGTTTGCTAAAAGATACTAAGATCAAACATTAATTTTATTTCAATTAGCGAATTAACAGTCATCTTCTCTCAAACCTGCCAAAATCTACCAATCACCACATTGCTGTGAATGCTATTTTCCTCGACCATGTGCAATCAAATATTAAATCCAAGCGTTTTTGAAGAAATACCATACATCTTCATAATAAATGCTTGGATCAGTTCAAATTTGTAAAGCTTGCTCACTTGCCCAGTTCAACCTATGCCAACTGTTGTGTCAAAATCATCTAATTTGTAATGAATGATTCTAATGAAATAGCTCAGCTCTCTTTACCCTTGTCAAAACTATCCAGTCCCATATTGTAATGAATGCTTCATTTGTGCTATGCTCACCATCAGCTGCCAAGCCGCACATGTGCAATGAATATCATGACCTCAATACTCCTCATTGCTCGCCAAAAGATACTTAGATCACGCATTAATTCTATTTTAATTATCTAATTAACAGTCATCTCCTCAAACCCCTACCAAAAGTTACCAATTCCCACATTGCTATGAATGCAATATACCAAGTATACTCCAATTCTATCCGAAGAGCTGCCTCTTCATTTCCAAATTGTTATGAATACAATGTCCCTGGAATTCTTAAATGCCCCTATCTACTGCCCCATCCGATTTTGCGATGAATATAATTACTTCTACTTTATTACATGGCGCCCATCAACTGTTCATTCCCAAATTGCTATGAAGAAGCCATGTTTCTAGAATTCTTTAACGCTCCTATCTCTACTGCCCATTTTAATTTTCCTATGAATATCATCCCCCCCCCCCCCAACTTAATTACATGGCTTCTATCAACTGCCCATTCCAAAATTGATACGAAAGCCATGTTCCTAGAATTCTTAAATGCCTCTATCTACTGCCCATTCCAATATTCCTATGAATATCATCCTCCCCCCCAACTTAAATACATAGCGCCCATCAACTGTCTATTCCAAAATTGCTATGAAAGCCATGTTCCTAGAATTCTTAAATGCCCCTATCTACTGCCCATTCCAATTTTCCTATGAATATCATCCCCCCAACTTATTCACATGTCGCCCATCAACAGCTCATTCAAAAATTGCTCTGAAAGCCATGTTACTAGAATTCTTAAATGTCCCTATCTCTACTACCCATTCCAATTTTCCTATGAATATCATCCCCCCCCCCAACTTAATTACATGTCGCCCATTAACTGTCTATTCCCAAATTGCTATGAAAGCCATGTTCCCAGGATTCTTCAATGCTCGCTATAAGTCCTATCTTCACCACATTGAATACAATGTTCTCACCATTCTTCAATTCGAAATCAGCAGCCCTGAATTACCTATTGGCCATTGCTCTAAATCCCACAGGCTCCAGTATTTACTAACGGCTCACAACAAATACCTACATTGTCAATGAAAGCAAATCTCTAGGTATTCTTCAATGCGAAAGCGAAATCCGAATTGCCTTTGAATGCCATGAACGTCATGTTCTTCAATTCCATCATCAGCGGCCAATCCAATTCCTACAAACACCATGATATCAACCTTCTTTAGCACTCGTTATCAGTTTCCAATCCCCAAGAATGCAACTAACTAAAATAATATAATTGTTTATCACCACCTGTTCGAATTAAGCAACAGCTATCACTGCTGCCATAGCAGTTAAATGATATTGGAAACACCTCAACTTTTCACCACATGGATATCTCAGGAATTCAAGAAATCTCTTCCATCCTCCCGCCAAATAAAGATCCCCAAATTATTGTATGAAAAAAAGAAAGGCAATAAAAAATTTCGGGGATGTGATTTTGTGTAATTATATTGTTTTCGAACATCCACCTTCATACATGCATTCAATCTTTTAGAAAGTTCAAAACATTATTGGAAATACCCGAAAGAAGAATACACCTTATGTCCACCTCTTCCACAAAATAAAAACTCGAAATAGAAGAAACCTGAGAAATGATTTTTAAAACAATTTACAATGTAGGAAAGAAAGAGAATAGAATGCAAATGAATATCTATTAAACATATGAAAGGCTATAATTTAAGAAAATCCACACTTTTACATTAATATAAGTAGTAAGTGTTACAAACAGAAGGAGTTATAGAAAAAAAAAAGAAATTTAGCTCAAATTAGTTTTTTTTATGGCGTGTAACGAATGATTCAATATTTATAAATACATAACGTTAAAAAGAGTTAAACACGAGCACATTTTAATTTACAATAATCTTTTGGTTTCTATTCACTATCCTATACGTGTCATGATATTTCCCCAGTTGCTTTGACAAAATCCCTTGCGCTATATTATTGGGGGAAATATCGCTCAGAGATAAGGATCTTTAAAATAAATTTATTATATCTATCTTTAGGGCTTTTTTCCTCTTATACGGGAGTACTTTCCCAAATATAACAACACCACCTATTAATGAGAGAGGCGGGAAAAACTCTATCCATTCTTTTGGATTTTTATATACTTAATGATAATTATTTACAATTATTTTATTTTATTTCCAAAGAGAGAGAGCGCTATATCCCGCAAGGGATACTTGCGCCAAACAAGGAGAAAAGTTTATTTACATAAGTTATTTACATTATTCAACACATGAAAACATTAGAGATCCAGATTTTGTAAAAAGTTCAGAATGTATTTACAAAATGAATTGAACTTTAAATATGATTTTTTTTTATCGGAAATCAAATCGTTAAGTTCACAAACAACTAGTTCATTCTTCATTCTATAATCTTGAAATGCTGGGCAATCGATCAGTATATGTCTTGAGGTTTGTTCCTCAATACCACAAAAGCAACTTGAATCCTCCACTGCCTTTATTTTTTATAAAAACACTTTTGAAATTTCCGTGGTTTGTAACAAAATGATTATTATAAAAATTTGGACGAAAGTGTTTAGGGATTTCTTGGGGAAAAAAAGCTTAAGAAAGTATTATTTGCTTCGTTTTTCAGAACATTTATTCTTGATTTGAGAAAGGTATCTATAATTCCTGGAATAAATGGGTCATAAATTTGTTGATCATCTGTGAATAAGTTGATCGAAAACATTTATAGAAAACTAAATCAAATCAAATTTAACAATTTAAAATGAGTAATTACATATAAGATCTTCAAATTAAAGATACTTCGGCCAGTAAATCTTTTTTATTGTCTCGACGTTTCGACAAAAATCTTTTGTCCTCGTCAGGAGCGAACAAAGAGATTAAAGCAAAAATTAAGATTTACTGGCCGAAGTATCTTTAATTTGAAGAACTATGAATGCCGGCCAGGCAGCCTCTATCTTTACTATTCATATAAGATAGAACAGATTTGTTGGAAAAAAGGCTTTTAAACAAAATTTTAAGATAATATTTGAATATAGATATATGGTATAATGACTTTAAAGTGTTCTTTATAGATATAACATTTGTCTTGATGCTAGAGTATTTATATCGTTTCTTTATAAATAAACTTCAAGGGAAATTACCATGAGAGAGAAAATGGTCTACATAACATGGATATTCCTGGTCTATCCTGGAGGTAGTCTCTTATTAGAGGTTGGATTAGATCTGAATGGCTATACTGATTCCATAAAAGTGTTCGTTATAAGAAATGATCGATCATTCGATTACGTTATAGGGCGATTCTAATTAATAAAGACAAATTATATCATTTAGATATACACTCATGGACAAAACATAAGAAAGTTGTACCTTTTAGCATGTATATCGGGATTGAGACAATAACTCTGAAAGATATTACAATGACCTTTATTGAAGACATACGAGATAAACAAGTGTGAATAAAGTTGTCACTGTCTCCTTAAAAAGACAGACGACCGGCGACATCAAAAACTTCACACTTCCTTTTGTACATGAGTGTATTTTGACATCCAGCATTTAAACAAAACCTTTCCTCAAAGCAACACGCAAATCTACTTATGAGGGTCATATCCTGAAACCATGTGATATGTAGATTAGCGCTTTTTACAAAAAGATTGATGTCTTTTTTGCATATTTCCCTATAAGCAGGACGTATAAAATGTATACTATATAGCCATAGCATACAAGGTGTGCCCAATAAATAATAAGACTGGTCAAAAATAAAGAAAAAATAGAGAATGATTAAAAAATATATATATTAGTATTTTTCAAAATAGTCCCCTCCCGCATCTATACATAATTTCCATCTCTTCTCCCATGATTTAAAACATTTAGAATGTTTTTCGGGATGTTCTTCAAGACCTTTTTCGAATCCGCTTTGATGGACTCTCTAGTGTCAAATCTCCTTCCTTTTAGGGCCATTTTTAGTTTTGGAAAGAGAAAAAAAAATCATTTGAAGCTAGGTCTGGGGAATAGGGAAGTTGTTGAAGTATTTGGATGCCCTGTTTAGCCAAATAAGTCAGTACAGATGTAGCGGTGTGTGGTGGTGCATTATCATGATGGATAATCTAATTTTTGGAACTCCACATTTCACTTATTTTCAGACGAATTGATTCAAGTACACGTCTGATAATGTTCAAATAAGACTCCTTATTGATTGTTTGACCTTCCTCTAGATCAGTGATTCTCAACCACTGTGCCGCGGTAATTTTGTGTGCCGCGAAATTCTAAAAATGTGCCGCCGAATTTTAGTCATATGATTATGTTCACGTTTGTATTGGTTTTTCTTTTTTTCTTTTTCATTTTTTTACTTTTTAAAATAACGAAATTAGCAAATTGAATGTTAGAGATGTATATTACTTATATTTTGCATAGAAATATTGATACATAATTTGAATTTTCTTGCATTCAAGTTAGCAAAAGTGTGCCGCGAAATTCTAAAATTGTGCCGCCAAATTTTCAAATCTTTAAAATAATGCCGCAACAAAAAAAAAGGTTGAGAATCACTGCTCTAGATATTAATAATGCACAATTCCCTTTATGTCAAAGAACGTGACCATTAAGACTTTGTTTTTTGACTTGCAAAGTCGGGATTTCTTCGTTCTTGGTTCATCTTTTTCTTTCCACTCCATGGATTGGTGTTTTGTTTCCGGGTCATACCCGTAAACCCGTGTCTCGTCTCCAGTTATTACTTTTTCTTCCAATTAGGGTTTTCTTCCACCATTTCAAGCAATATTTTGGCAACTTCAATGCGATTCTCCTTTTGTTGGATTGTGAGCATTTTAGGGACAAATTTGAAGATGTCTTCTTTAACTGCAAGTCTTCTTTAATTATCAATCGAACTAATGATTTTGATATCGCTGTTTCTTCCTCAATGTCCCGTAACCCTATTCGTGGATTTTCTTTTATCAAATTTGAAATTTGGCTCACCTTTTCAAGATTCCTGTGCAGAATTGGACGTCCAACACGCTTCTCATCTTTCACCGATTCCATTCCATTTTTAAATCGTGAAAACCATCTAAATGTGGTGGGCTTATTTACATTTTCATTTCCAAATGCCAATTTAAACAAATTTAAAGTTTCTGAAGCCGATTTCCCAATTTTTTAGCAAATTTTAATACAAATTCGTTGTTCGAATTTTCTATCCATTACAAATTAGAAGTTGTTATGCAAGGCGTTATTTTTTACAAGCTTACAATTTATCGACTGCGCGCGCAATCACGTGATGTGATATACCGCAGTGTAGCTGAATCTTTCTATTTTTTTGATAGACTTAAAAAAAAAAAAAAGAATTATCATTTAACTAGCGGATGTACCCGGCTTCGCCCGAGGTTTTACCCGAGTAAAGGTTTGTCTAACGAACATTTGTTAAAACAATTCTCTATAAACTTATAAAAAAAAGATGTATTTTGATAATTTGAAACTCGTAAATTTGAATCTCTCGATAAAGTGAACATTTTTTCCCGGTCCATGTGTGCCGTGTCATCCTGAATTTTCTTTCCTAATTTTCTACATTACAAAATCATCGTTTTATCTAGTTAACATTTTTTTCCCGGTCCCTTGAAAAATACTCGATAAGTTGAATAAAATCAATATTAATTGGTTCCCTCGGTAATTGGAAGTTAAAGGAATAGTATCTTCGCCTTGAATTGTATCATTATTCTTGTCTCAAATAAATTGCCGTGTCATCCTGAGATAATCTTACTTCCGATAAATCACCTTTAAGAAAATAAACTTAGTGATAATAAAACTTATAGATAAAAAAACTTGTTATTATCGTCGCAATGGTAGCGCTGCTTGCGAGTTAAATCTACAAATCGGCAAATAACTCTAAGGATATTCAAGATATTCAAGATATTATTTTTCAAAACCCTTCCCGGGGATATACCTAATAATATCCCAAAATTTCACGGCGATTGGATGTATGGTTTTTGAATCTATAGAGTACACACAGACAGACAGACATTCAATTTTATATATATATAGATTTTTTCATTGTTTTGACCGGTCTCATTATTTACTGGACACACCTTGTATAAAAAGGGAATATTTTAAAAATATTCATTAAAAAAAGGAACAAAACACAATATTTCACGCCATCGTCTGCCAATTTTTACTAACCGTGTTGCCCAATATTAATTGAAAAATGCCAATTAACTCTGTCAAAAACATTTCCAGCTAAATACCTCCTTTATGTAAGGGTTAATTAAGTGACAAAATTAATTTACAAATGATAATTAGAAGTATTGAGGAAGTAATATATTGTACATTTACGCATAGAATTCAGGAACAAATTTGAAGTTAATATATCTGTATATCATATATGTAAAGTTTCAAACATGGCGTATTAATATTTGCATATTAACTGGGCCGTTGTTAACCCTATATGTTTTTACTATTACGATATTTTTCAATGAACGTATTGATAATTTTAAGATGCAATTTTTCTTCACAAAATCCAAATTTATATTTTAATTTTTCGAAACGAGAGATGTATCCATTTGTGAAAAGGTCGATTCTCCCGTTAACAAAAAACATCAAAACAACACATTTGCTTGATTATTTTTCGCTATTTGTCTGAATGTCTCAAAAGGCTGTCGTGAAAATTTATTGGAAAGAATCAGTGTGATCTGAGCAGAGAAAAATCAAAGAAAATCATGCATTGTTTGATGCAAATTTAAAGGAAAGAAGTGTTTGTGAATACATTCTTCCCGTAAAATTACAATGAAGTTTTACTAAAGATAGGTGCTTCTACTTCACCAGTTAAATCAATTTTTGGTAGTTTCGACCGATTTCATGATGTCCAATAGGAGGAGTCGTGATTTCATAACTTCCTTTCATGATTTCATTGACTGATTTCATGACTCTTTCCTTTGATATCAGGAAATCGCAGCCTTCCCTTACACTCTGTACTGATGAAGACCACAGCCTGAAAGCATAGTGTAATTGTCCGAAATGGCTAAAATATTGGAGTTTGGGTTAATTTATCGATCCGAATCGGTGGCATTTACAACGAGTGAAAAATGTCTTTTTTTTGCACATATATATTTAACTAAGTACGTTTTTTTTATGAATGATATATATTTATAACTCCTTGTCACACAAATGCTTTAATTTTTTTTACCTGACGAGGACAAAAGATTTTTTTTGTCGAAACATCGATTAAAATGAAAAAAAAAAAACTTTTCTGGCCCAAAATAACATTTTTACTGGGGGAGCAAAGAAAACTTGGAAGGAAAGCGATGGCGCGGCGCGCACAGCCCGCCTGGTATATTCTTCTGATCGAAAAGTGTGTCTCTTATTTTTTTAAAGGAGTAAAGTTATCGAGGCTGCCACCAGGGAATCACAACAATCAGAGCGAGCGAACTAGCAAGTAACGACCTACCTAGTGAGCAAGCAAAAGATCCAAAGCGAATTTCTCAAAGCGAACTTAAAAAGCTAAAAATGGGCTGCTTTAGCTTTCTAAAGTGTTGCCGGGGGAAGAAGAAGTAAGTGTCGTACGTTATCTTCATTGAGCCAGTACATACCAGCAACGAAGATGGAATCTACAAACAAACAAAGATATATTTTCCCATCATAAAAGAATCTTAAAATGAAGTCACCTAATTCGACCATATTGAAGATTCGGATTCCTTTACCAATTCACATTTTGATATTCAATGTGTTAATTTTCAAGATACACTCATGAACAAAACTTAGTGGATGTGGAAAGTCTTTGATGTCGCCATTCGTCTGTTATTATTTTTTTTTTGAAAGAGACAGAGGAAATTTTGTTCACAACTTGATTATCTCATGTGTCTTCAATTAAGGGTAACTGTAATATCTTTGAGAGATATTATGTCTGAGAATCCGATATAAATGATAAAAGGTACAACTTCCTCAAGTTTTGTTCCTGTTTTCTGTCATAGGTTCAACAAATTATAGTCTAAAATTGGACACATTAACAGAAAAATTTGTAAATAGATAGAGAAAATCAAACTACCACGGCATGAACTGTCACTAGACCATTATTTCTACTAATGACAGATTGTTTATATATATATATATCTATAGTCTCTGATAAACAAATATCAACTTATATACTTGTCCTTTAAAAAAAACTCATCACATAAACGATTAAAAAATACATATACATGGATTGTATGAAGTTTATATGTTAAGTTTGTAATTATTCTTTTTTTTTTTTGATTCATAGAAGCATTTTTGTCAGACATTCAATTTTTTTATTATCATCATTTCCCCCCTTTTTTTCTTAGTTATCAAATCATTTGAAATAATAGTTTCCTTTTTGTTTTGTTGTGTTCCTTTTTAAGCAATAAAATATATGTAGAACTAATGTGTAATATTCAATTCAAGCATATGGAACCAACATCGATTCATTTTTAAAACAAAGTAAAATCACAAGCTTATAGAACTTTCACTTTTTCATACATGGATACTATATATCAATCTAACGAGAAAAAATATATATTTGAGGAAAATTTTATTTACATATAACTAACGCACATATAAAAAAGCGAGATACATCTGACCTAGTAAATCATGGACTTTCTACGAGATATCTTCCAAATTTACCTGCAAATGATGGCGCCAAGGCCCATGTCCATTGTCACTTTACCCTCACACTCGCTGGACGGCCGCGAACTCCTTCACCGACCTGACATTCCCTTTGTCCCGCTAAACCCAGCATGGATCTATGATCCAATGTGAGGATTAGTTTTGAATGGAGATTAATCCTTTAATACAAGTTTCCCCAAGCATACACATACACCTGTCAACCTTTGGGAGAGGTTATTTAGCGGTTGGTTCCCACATGTTACTGTGGTGCCATCGCCTATATGTAAACTTGAAGAAATCTGCAGAGATAACTTTGTGTATGCAACGACACGATTTATATACAAAATTACAATACTGATGAAGGCTACAATGTGCTGTCGTGAAAGCTATCTATTGGATTACTGTTCGACTTCTGAGTATGAGAGAGAAATTCTCCGTTAAAATATTGCTTATGCAAATCAATTCGCCATATGTTTTACTGATAAAAGTAGTGAAAAGCAGAACCAATACATTAGCTTTTCACAAATATGGAGAACAGCATAGTCAAAAGACGTAACACAGAAGAGGGACCCAACATGAAGAAAGGTCGATGTTAATCTCCACTTTCTGTAGATAGCTGTTTACTTCTGTATCTGGGAGAATCCTGTATGGGACGAGTGTTCTTAATAAAGACCTTGTTGGTATTGTTGAGAGATATTTAGTAGAATGGGTTAACATATATGTACTGATATAACATACAACAGTATTTAACATACAACAGTACTGTACTGACGGTATTCTTCCTGTGATTACAGGACAAAGGGGAAGGGTCGCAAACAGGGCATACACACCCCCACTGCCACACCTCCACCCACACCCCTCACCCCCGGCTCCCCACTACCACACTTTAACGCCATCGACACTAAGTTTGATGAGCCGGGGTTCCTCCATTGTAGGGTATACATCCCAGAACCCATTTGGGGGGGCTCACTTGACAACATCCTGCACACTGACATGCGCCGTCCAACATTCTCTAGGCACACGTCCGAACATTTCTGGGTGGAGACAGAAGTCCGTTGGCCCTTTCTCAACAGAAATGTTGAGTTTGGGTCATCGGGCTCTGTCCCCTCCCTTCTGTAGGGCCTCACAATCACAGTGTTAGGTCCAACAGCACAGTACAACATTCACTCACATAACATGCGCGGGACTTCCATCTTACCCGCACATCAACACGCCCGATGTCTTCTTGGAGAGCACCACCACGTCCTTTGGTCAGGTAAGCTATATCTTTTTTATTCTCTTAAATATACAAATATTTTATAATGTATGAGAAGTTTGGAAATCTATCAAGGATTAACTAGAAGAAAGAATTCTAAATTTGTTTTAAATATTGCACGCGCGCTGTAATTTACCATATATTTTTAAAATCTTATTGAGAGAAGTCTTGGTATCTCTATACTTGGATAATAATAGTTGGTTTTAGTTGTTTACTTGGCAAAAGTCACGAGAAGTATCAATATTTTTTTTTCAACTCTTACTATAAAAACCTCAAATGAACCTAGAGAGAGATTTTTTGCTGGCAAAGCGATTATTTCATTCTGTTCCAAAATCACTTTAATAGGTACCGCTCAACAAGAGCAACCTAGTTTATGATAATTGCAACAATTAATAATATGTAAAGGTTAATTTAATATTAAACAAAATGTAAACGCGGGATTAGATCATGGTTCATGGCTGTCGGGAATCGAAGGTGTTACCCACTCGTCCACCGACGTGTGATTATTTTAAACGATTAGTTTAGCCTACATTCTTTTTATAAATATATAAGACTGATTTTAAATATATCAGATATTTATATATACTTCTAATAAATTTTAAGAAAATTTTCATTTCATTTGGGTTTAAGATGGATTTTGTGACGTTGTAGGGGCAGATGACCGAGCGTCGCCACCTAGTGGCGCTGGCAGACGAAGATTCGGGGGGTCTTCGTCTGCGAGATCTGGGGCATTCTTTCATCGGTAAGTAGAACTGAGTTAACACGAGGTTTATATGGCATAGCAGTTGCTAAGTCTAATCTCAAGCTTCGAAAAACCTAAGAAAGTTGCAAAAAATACTATAAGCTAATATTCTTAATGTATAACAAAATTATATGAAAATTTCATCTTGTTCTTTTTTACTGAATTTTTCAACACTATAAACGAATGACAAAATAGTGGATAATGCTGTGATAGAGATGCATGGAGACAGCTGAGGTTCTTCATTGGACACGACAACAACAACTTAATTTTTCTTAAAGTTTTATTTTCTTAATACTTGTTTTAATCTTCTTAGCGTTTACACATCCCTCTTATAATTTAACATGTATTAGGTACATTTATTTAATTATTGATAATTGTGATAGTTTTTTGTTATATAATTTAGGCTTAAAAGAAGATCAAGATGGAGTTTGTAATGCAGTAGGAGCGAGTCGTATGGGCAGCGGCGAGCTTTCTTACCATCACCTGACGCGGCATTCTGGGACAGGACTGGCAAAGATTGGGGGGTCTTTGTCAGCGATGCTTCGCAGTAATTTCCACATGGAGTATACTTCCATCCGTAAGTACCTTTTAGTTGATAAATCAAACTGTGTTTGTGAGATCACTGAGGTTAATAGCGCAGTAACTAATGTTCTTATCGACTTCAAACTACTATAGTTCTCAAGAGAATGATAACCTTTCTTAAATTGAATATTTCTCTCAATATTAATTGGTCCATTCTTTTAATAAAGATTGATTATCCTATTCACAGAACGTTCAGAACCCATCATCAATACTTTATATTTATTTATAAGAATATTTATTTCAAACTACCATTATATTTACTATAATTTTTATTTCATAATAAAAATGTCACACTTGAAGTTTAATTTTTGTTATATTTCAGGAGAAGTGGAGTCGTTTGGGCAGCGACGTCCCTTCTCGTCATCCTACTGGCGCTCCAATGTGGGGCCGTTCTGGCGGAGATTTGGGCGTCTTCGCTAGCATTATTTGATGAGCAGTGGAGTCCCTTCCTATTGTAAGTAAATCCGATTTGATATAAATATGTTTAGATGAGATAGCAATAGCTATATTTACAATGTCAGATTCAAAGACTTAATTTCTCAAATGAAAATATTGCCCTTTACATAAGAATGATATAATATGTAAAAAAGGGAGTTTGCTCTCAGCTTATATACGCAGTTCACATGAAGAAATTGTATGCCCTATATATCTTTTTAATATTTTTCAGAAATAACTTTTATTTATAAAAATGTTTGCTATTATATTCTTGTAGAGATCAAATTTTTAATTAATTTTTTAGAACACGAGTGGATTTATTAAATTAATAAGAGTTTGAACATTTATTATAACATATACAGTTAAACCTGTCTATAGCGCCCCCTCTTGAGACTTACCAAAATAGGGTTTTTAGAGAAGGGTGCTATAGACAGGTCATTTTAATGTAAAATGTTTACATTTTAATGTTTAAAATCGGGTGCTATTAGAGAGGAAGGCGCTATTTAGAGGGGTCGATATAGACAGGTTTAACTGTATATGTTTATTAATTGAATTCACTAGAAATATGTATCTTGAAGAAAATGTATGAAGAAGCCTAAGAGAAAGGTTTTGTTGTTTCAGGAGAAGGGAAGAGTCGTTCGGGCAGGCGACAACACCATCCTAATGGCGCCACAACGTGAGGTCGGACTGGCGAAGATTGTGACGTCTTCAACAGCGATGTCCCAGCAGCAGAATAGCGGTGCCACTCAACGAAGCACCTTACCACACCTGACCATCGTACTAGATTCGTACTCTTTACAACGCGACAATATTGCTGCGTACCGAGGCATCTTTTTTTCGATGCCAGAAATTGAGAATTGCATGTTGAGCAAGATTTCAAGATGTCACGTCAACAAAGTTGATTACAAATTCTATTTTATTATGTCGGAGCAACGTAGTGAAGCATCTCGAGTACTTTTCAAATTGATGAGAAATGGCTGTAAATTTATATGTTTCTTTCAAGATATTAGAAAAATTAACATTGTAACTTGGTGCATCTCTCAAGAGCACGATCATTGAAATCTGCGATTATTTTTTCCATGGAAAGAATATATGATTATGTTTATCTCTTGCACTGTAAAAGAGGCTTGATCACAAATTTCACATCTGTGCTTATTTTTGGATGATTAGAAGACGTGAATTCAATTTTGGTGCCATTTCAAGATTCTTGGTGTAATGGCGAATCCTTGTCCTTGCATGGCGAATCCTTTGTCCATGAAGTTTTCTCTTTGGATATCAGAAGCAATGCTTTTGTCAATATGAAGAAAATGGGAGCGCAGATTCACTCAAAATATTCAAATCTCATTCATTTTGTGGTTGGAAAATATTTCATACTTATCGCAGAGGCGTAATATAATTGGAAAACGTGATTTCATTTTCATGCTGTGAAATTAAGAAACTATAGAATGTTTCACTCTTTTTGGAGAAGGCGCAAATTTAATTGAAACATTGAAGAATTGCTTCTGTTGGAAAATTCCATTCTTTATGGATCAAGAATATTAACTTGAAAAATTCTGAAAAGGATTGTCAAAATTTTGGGAACTTTTATGATATATTGCCATATTTTCACCCTCTCTCTTTTTGGGAGAGAAAAATTCTAGTAACGAAAGTAGGAAACGCAACGAGCGTCTCGTGAAACTCAACTAGCTCTCTCACGAAATTATCAAAATCTTTTTAAATGCTAAAATCTCAACTGGATAAAAGTAAAATTTCAAAGTTTATTATCATATGTCTTGGAGAATAAGATACAAAATACATCCATGATTACGAAATGATACTTTCGAATTTTAAAAAAGCATTCTCCTTCCTACACGAACAATTCCAAATTTCCCAACCTCACTACAAAGAAAATGATCTATTCATTACTTATCCTATAAGAGAAATTGGACTTTAATTATATATTTCGGTATTCAGCCCATTTGAAAATGCTCGCTTCTATTTCATCTATCTGAATATACGTTCAATATTTGTGAAACTCCTTATATTTTCAAGGATTAGCCCAATCGAAACTGCCCATTGAATCTCATGCTCAGGAAATTCTCAGTAATGGATATCAAACACTGTCAATTTTCATCTTCCAAATCTTTACTAATATCGTTACATTATCAACGCGTACATCAAGAATATCGAAGTTATTATTGATCATGAATGTGAAGATGAATTTTCAATTTTTCTTTGCCAAATGCTCGGATCTCATTGCAATGTATAACGCTTGCTCGCAATAATGAATTCAACCTATTAGAGAATGTTACGATTCTAATACTCGCCATGATTTCAAAATCTCAGTTTTTTTTTATAAATGCCATGATCACAGCTGTCAAGTTGTACATTCCTACTTTATGGTATGATGACGAATTTCTGAAATGCCCACCATCTGCTAACCCAAACTCTAAATTGATATGAACATTAAGATTTCAAATTTCTTCAATTTCCGCTATCAAGGCCAATATTAGTTCTGAATGCTATGTTCCCAGCCACTGTCATTGACAATGTCGATCCCTGCAATTATCTGAATGTTCCCCAAATTTCTCATTATCCTTTTTACTTTCCCTTTCTTCCTTTTGCTATAAATGCCAGTTCCCAGCCTTCTTCAATGTTTCCATAAGTTGCTCATCTCAACATTTCTATGAATATCAGCATGCTTCAATGCATCCAATCATCTGTTAAATCTACTTGATTGAAATGAAAGCCATGATCTCAGATTTCTTCTATGCTCAATCAGCTTCATATCTTCTCATTGTTAAGAATGTCATTTTTCCCCGACCAGGTGCAATCAAATATTAAATCCAAGCTTTTTGAAGATATATCACACATCTTTATAATAAATGCTCGGATCAGTTCAATTTGAAACTCTTGCTCGCTAGCCAAGTTAAAGCTATACCAACTCTGATGTCAAGATATTCTAATTCTCTCTTTACCATTGTCATAGCTGTCCAGTCCCATATTGTAATGAATTCCTCATTTATGCTGTGCCCACCATCAGCTGTCAAACCGCACATGTGCAATGAATATCATGACCTCAATACTCCTAAATGTTCACCAAAAGATACTAAGATCAAGAATTAATTTTATTTTAATTGTCGAATTAATAGTCATCTCTTCAAAACCCTACCAAAAGCTATCAATTTCCACATTGCTGTGAATGCTATTTATCAAGCATAATTCAATTTCATCCAAGAGCTGCTTCTTCATATCCAAATTGCTATGAATATGATAAACCTAGAATTTTCTTAAATTTTGCTGTCTATTGCCACTTCCAAATTTCCTATGAATATCATCCCCCCAACTTAATTACATGTCGCCCATCAACTGCCCATTCCCAAATTGCTATGAAAGCCATGTTTCTAGAATTCTTGAATGCTCCTATCTACTGCCCTTTCCAATTTTCCTATGAATATCATCCCCCCCAACTTATTTACTTGGCGCCCATCAACTGTCTATTCCCAAATTGCTATGAAAGCCATGTTTCTAGAATTCTTAAATGCCCCTATCTATTGCCCATTCCAATTTTCTTATGAATATCATCCCCCCAACTTAATTACATGGTGCCCATCAACTGTTCATTCCCAAATTGTGCTATGAATACCATGTTCCTAGAATTCTTAAATGCCCTTATCTCTGCTGCCCTTTCCAATTTTCCCATGAATATCACCCCCCCAACTTAATTACATGGCGCTCATCAACTGTCTATTCCAATATTGCTATGAAAAAGCCATGTTTATAGAATTCCTAAATGCCCTATCTCTGCTGCCCATTCCAATTTTCATATAAATATCATCCCCCCAACTTAATTACCTAGCGCCCATCAACTGTCTATTCCCAAATTGCTACGAAAGCCAAATTCCCAGGATTCTTCAATGCTCGCTATAAGTCGTATCTTCACCACATTGAATACCATGTTCTCACCATTCTTCAATGCTCGAAATCAGCTGCCCTGAATTACATATTGGCCATTGCTCTAAATCCCACAGGCTCCAGTATTAACTAACGTCTCACAACAACTACCTACATTGTCAATTAAAGCAATTCTCCCGGTATTCTTCAATGCGAAAGAGAATAACGAATTGCCTTTGAATGCCATGATCATCATATTCTTCAATTCCATCATCAGCGGCCAATCCAATTCTTACAAATGCCATGATCTCAACCTTCTTCAGCACTCATTATCCTTTGCCAATCCCCAAGAGAATGCAGCTATCTGAAATAATATCATTGTTTATCACCACATGTTCGAACTAAGCATCAGACATCACTGCTGCTACACCAGTTAAATGATACTGGAAAACATGCCAACCTTTCACCACATGGATATCTCAGGAATTCAAGAAATCTCTTCCATCCTCCCGCCAAATAAAGATCCCCAAATTATTGTATGAAAAAAAGGCAATAAAAATTTTCGGGGATGTGATTTTGTGTAATTATATTTCTTTCAAACACCTCATCCCCATACATATACTCAATCTTTTATATCGTAAAGATAGAGGCTGCCTGGCCGGCATTCATAGTTCATCAAATAAAAGATACTTCGGCCAGTTTTTATTGTCTCGACGTTTAGACAAAAATCTTTTGTTTTCGTCAGGAGCGAACTGACGAGAACAAAAGATTTTTGTCGAACCGTCGAGACAATAAAAATATTTACTGGCCGAAGTGTCTTTTATTTGAAGAACAATATTTTATAGTTCCAAATATTTATTTAAAAAACCCGAATAAATAATACACCTTATATATGTCCATCTCTTCCACAAAATGAAAACTCGAGATAAAAGGAACTTAAACAAAAAAATTCAATTTATTATTTTTGCATTTTTACATACTTAGTGATCAAACATTTATAGAAAAAGAATGAAAATTGAAAAATGTACAAATTAAATAGAATAATTACATATAAGATAAAACGGTTTTGTTTGAAAAAAAAGGCTTTTTTTTTAAACATAAATTTGTAAAATATTTGCGTATAGATATATGCTATAATGACTTTAAAGTGTTCTTTATACACTGCGTGACATTGAAAATGGAACACCAAGAAATAGTTGCCAGAAAGTGATGAAACTCGGCAGACAGAGAGAGACAGGGACGAACAATAAGTGATCTTTATTTCAAAATGATAGTCATAATACAGAGCGAGAACGGCGTCGGCTTAGTAGCAAGTAGGACCACCGCGGACGGCGATGCACGCAGCAACACGTCTAGGTAGAGAGTCAATCCGAGTACGGATGGCGTCCTGAGGGATGGCTCTCCATTCCCTCTCAACCATTTGCCACAGTTCGTCTTCTGAACGCGGCTGTGGCAAGGCATGCAAACGGCGTCCAATGATGTCCCAGACGTGCTCGATTGGTGAGAGATCAGGAGAGTACGGTGGCCAGGGAAGCATCTGTACATCTTGCAGAGCTTGTTGGCTAATGCGAGCACTGTGCGGTCGGGCGTTATCCTGCTGATAAAGAGCATTGGGTACCCCCTGAAGGTAGGGGAGTGTCACCGGTCGCAGCACATCATCAACGTATCGTTGGGCCGTCATAGTGCCCTGAATACGAAGTAAAGGTGACCTGGAATCATACGCGATTGCGCCCCAAACCATGATTCCACGTTGTCGCACGGTGGGGCGTTCCACAATTGCTGCCGGATTGGACCTTTCTCCACGTCGACGCCACACGCGTACACGGCGACTATCACTGGACAAGCAGAAACGCGACTCATCTGAGAACACGACCCTGTGCCATTCCGTCATCCACGTCGATCTAGCCCGGCACCATTCCAAACGTTGGCGCCTATTCGGTGGGATCAATGGAAGTCTTCTTAGCGGACGGCATGAGTGCAAGCCATTAGCAACCAATCGACGGGAAATGGTTCTGGTCGAGATGGAATGATCTAGGGTGTCTTGCACATGTTGCAGGATGACGGTACAAGTGGCTTGTGGGGCCGCCACTGCTTGTCGAAGGATACGCCGATCCACACGTGCTGACGTCACTCTGGTTGCACCGACATTCATATAAATTGCCACATTTCCTTGTTCCAACCATCTTCTCCACAGTCGGTGCACCGTGGACGCACCAAGGTGTGTATCAGCTGCGATTTAAGGTATGGACCAACCTGCCCTTTTCAGTCCGATCACCATGCCCCTCGTAAAAGCGTCTGTCTGCTTGAACTGCCTCCGTTTACGATGACCTGGCATTCTCTGTTATTACACGTGTCTTTTGACACAAGAACAAAATTTCTACAATAATTTTCCTTGAAGAAATAACGACACGAATACTGTCCTTTCTGCAAGTTCCTTCCCTTATATCTTACTCCATGTGCGCACGAGAGCTGCGCATTTTACATCATTTGCATAACTCGGTTAGGCGCGTCTACCCTGAAATTTGCATAATTTTCTGGCCACTATTTCTTGGTGTTCCATTTTCAATGTCGCGCAGTGTAGATATAACATTTCCCTTTCTGCTAGAGTTTTCATATCGTTTCTTTATAAATAAACTTCAACGGAAATTACCATGAGAGAGAAAATGGTCTACATAACATGGATACTTCTGGTCTCTCCTGGTGATGGTCTTTTATTAGAGGTTGGATTTGATATGAATGAGTTTTATATTGATTTCATAAAAGTATTCGTTAGTAGAAATGATCGATCATATGACAGGTTACGTTATAGGGAGATTTTAGGAAAATTTATACAATTTAGATATACACTCATGGACAAAACCTAAGGAAGTTTCAGCATGTATATCGGGACAATACATCTGGAAGATATTACAGTGACCTTTATTTAGGGCACACGATATAACCAATTATGAACAAATTTATCTCTGTCTCCTTAAAAAAAAAAAAAAAAAACAGACGGCCGACGACATCAAAGACTTTACACTTCCTTAAGTTTTGTCCATGAGTGTATTTGACACCCCTTCATTTAAACAATGCATTTTCTCAAACCAGCGCGCAAATCTACTTATGAGGGTAATATCCTGAAACCATGTGATATGTAGATTAGCGCTTTTAACAAAAGGATTGATGTCTATTTTGCATATTTTCCTATAAGCATGAGGTAAAAAAGGTATACTTTATATATAAACGGAATATTTAAAAAAATATTTATTAAAAAAAGGAACAAAACACAAAATTTCCTGCCATCGTCTGCTAATTTTTGCTGACCGTGTTGCCCAATACTAATTGAAAAATGCCAATTAACTCCGTCAAAAACATTTCCATCTAATTACCTCCTTTATGTAAGGGTTATTTAAGTGACAAAATTAATTTACAAATGATAATTAGAAGTATTAAGGAAGTAATATATTGTACATTTGGTGTATTATCAGCATAGAATAAAGGAACTAATTTGAAGTTAATTTCTGGATATTGTATATGTAAAGTTTCAAACATGGCTTAGTAATATTTGCATATTAACAGGGCCGTTGTTAACCCGATATGTTTTTACTACCATTATATTTTTCAATAAACGTATTGATAATTTTAAGATGCAATTTTTCTTCACAAAATCTAAATGTATATTGTAATTTTGCTGGAGAGATATATGTATCTATTTGTGAAAAGATCGATTCTCCTGTTTAAAAACATCAAAACAACACATTTGCTTGATTATTTTTCGTTATTTTTCTGAATGTCCCAAAAGGCTGGTGTCGGTGAAAATTTATTGGAAAGAATCAGATTAATCTGAGAAGAGAAAAATCAAAGAAAATCAATCATTATTTGATGCAAATTTAAACGAAAGAAGTGTTTGTGAATACATTCTTTCCGTAAAATTACAATGAAGTTTTACTCAAGAATGGTGTTTCCACTTCACCAGTTAAATCATCCACGACCGATTTCATGATGTCCAACAGGAGGAGTCGTGATTTCATGACTTCCTTTCATGATTTCATTGACTGATTTTGTGACTCTTTCCTTTGGATTACAGGAAATCGCAGCCTCCCCTCCAAACTCTGTACTGATGAAGGCCACAGCCCGAAAGCATGATGTAATTGTCCGAAATGTCTAAAATATTGGAGTTGGAGCTAATTTATTGATCGCTGGCATTTGCAGCGGCTGAAAGGTGTCTTAATTCAGTTAATAAAATTTGGCCAAATGCAGTCATGTACACTCATGGACAAAACTTAAGGAAGTTGTACCTTTTAGCGTGTATATCGGGATTCAGACAATAACTCTGAAAGATATTACAGTGACCTTTATTGAAGACACACGAGATAACCAATTGGGAACAAAATTGTCTCTGTCTCTTTTTAAAAACAGATAACCGGCGATATCAAAGACTTTTCACTTCCTTGAGTTTTATCCATAAGTTTAAATAGGAAATACACCACACACCAAATTATAATCCTAAAATATAGGTCACGAATACATTAAGAAGAGTTACCTGGCACCAAGACGGATTGTTTATTCCGGTACATCAGCCACAAGGCAACATATGCAGAAATATGTGCATGGGAAATACGCTGATCGGATTGGAATATTCATTGCCCATTTTTAGAAATGATTCTTGCATCTCAACTTACTACATCGAAAACAAAAATATTTTAAGTGTCTACCCACTACACAGTAGAAAAGTCAAGTAACACCGAAAATATATTTTTTTTTTATGAAAAAGGCATCTCCTTATCGTGCAACTGAAAGTTGATGATGGCTTGCACCATCTATCGGAATAAATATCAACTATTCTCGTTGATTTTTAATTATTCCAGAATTGGCCATATACCCACTCATTTATTACGATAGATGGCGCAAGCCATCAGCAACTTTCAGTTGCACGATAAGGAATGCCTTTTTCATAATTTATGCACCTTATCCCAGTACAATATCACATTTGTACTATTTTTTCACCGAAAGATATTGTTGAGAGAGAAGTGCATTGCTAGAATATTTTATTGACATATTTCATATTTTAACTTATTAATTTTGTCAATATCTTTTGTCATAATTGTTATTTTTACATCTTATTTTTATTAACTTTTCGTGCGTAAATAATTTACATAATTTTGTTTTGTATTAACAATTTTGTGACAAAATTTTGCATACTATTTTTGTATCGTTAAATTTGCATACTTTGGTTCTTTTCGATTACTTTAAAGAAGTTTTCTTTTTTTCAAACAAACAGTTTTTGAATAAACGGCTTCTCGGATGTTTTCTCCAAGTACCTCAGATCACCAGTACAACAATATGAACATGCTCCAAAGAATTTTTTATCTTCAAATTTGCAGTAAGTACAAAACTTGTATATTTTCGATTTAACATATTTTTTAACCAAACATATTCATATATTTGAGTCAAAAGGCGATCCATCAAATAAGTTTATATAAAAAATAACGTACCTGGATCTGTAAAAAAAAAACAATGGTTGCCTGTAAAGTCGGTTTTACGGGCGAAGATTTTACGTGACAACGGTAGAATATTTATTGATATGAATATAATTAAATTGCACAATAGGAACAAGGAATTGAATGAAAATAAGAATTGCACAAATTTTAACTATAGAAATATATTTTGTTTACTAAAACATTGTACATGTAAACTTAAACTTAACTAATTCCTATTTGAGTGATTTTGTTGAGGATAGGACGATGATAGGAGAAATATGAAATGAAAGGAAGTGTTTCTGCTGTAATGTGTCTTGCGAAAGTCAAGTCGATAGTTGTTCCTTTTAACGTAGTTGACTTAGAAACGTTTGATACGCAATCAAGATTATACGTATTTTTCATGAAATTAAGAAACGAGTTGTCAGGCTTTACGTTTTTGTTAAAATCACCACATAGAAGAATCGGTATACTAGAATCAATTTGCACGAACGGTGGCACGTACTGGCTGTTGTGAATGTACGGACCGAGTCCTTGCCATAGTAACATTCCAATATCCTGCATACTAGCTCCTGGATGAATATATACAGCACCGAGTATAAACTTGAAGCTAGTATTAGCGGCGAAGCAAGTAACTTCAGTCATGCACATGTCACCCTTGGTTTTAATGACACGAGTTACGTCTGTAATCGCAACTTGGAACACTTCCGCCGTAGATGTCGATGATAATTTACGATAGATCGCCACTCCACCAGCCGCGTTGGTATCTGAGTTAGGTCGATTATTTTCCCTGGATACGCACTCATAACCCTTGATTGGAGTTGGTTCACAAGTGTCGCGCATCCACGTTTCAGTCAATACTAAATAGTCTGATCGTGGTATCACTGTATCTGTTTCAATGTCCGCGGCATGGGCACTTAAACTTTGACAGTTGATGTTCGTTACAATAAGTTGTCCAGCGTCGGTTGCGTCGTCACAGAATTTTACGGCTTGTTTGGTAATTGTGTCTAGAGTGTGTCCACGAAGTCGTAGGTATTCATTGCGAACATCTCGAGTAGTCTGTGAGTCGTTTCCATCTCGGCCATGTTTGAAAACCAATGGAGAGTCCTTTTCTGTTATGATGTACAATCCGTCGATACTTGTGACGCGGCTCATGGCTACATATACCAATTGCTGTGGTTGTTTTGAGGAGTACTTGTAAACAATTGTAGTAAACGTCCCACCCTGGGCCTTGTGGATCGTAATTGCACAAGCAGGCACGCAAGGAAATTGTTTTCGCTTGCACTTCACTGTTTTTGTCAACGAAATGTTTACCACTTTCTTGTGCACTGGCACCCAATCGACGGATAAGGTGTTTGTAATTGTAAATGATGAAGTTGAAAATTAAAACATTTACTTATATTAGATGTTAAAATTCTTGCTCAACACAGTTTAAATAAAGTTTTCTTATATCTGCCACTTTTTCTTAATATTTGTAATTTTAAATAATTAATTCGAAAATCAAAACATTTATTCAGATCGAAGGTTCAAATTTTTGCTAAATAAATTTGAAACTATTTAAAATTTGTAAAATAATAATTAATTAATTAATTAATTTTAAACTAATAATTTACTTAACACTATCAACATTTATCAATAGTATGACATAACCTATAAACTCAGTTTCTCAACTTTTGTGTCAATCTAACAATTAATTAATCAATCATAGTTTACGATAATGAAATATCAGTGTACAATTATTTACCTTTATTGTTGTAGTTGTTGTAAATGACGAATCTAAGCACTCCACATTTTCACTACAGACACAGCTGACGATACTTTAACCACACGTGTGAACTTGTATTATGACGCTTTCTTGTTTTTCCAACGCCAAGAACGTTCGAGAAAGACAAAGACAGAGACAAGCATGCGCCGATTCAATGCGCCTAATTCTCTAGCGCTGCGCGCGCAGCACTCTCGTTCGGTGACTCATCGTAACGTTACCGGGCGTTACACTTTTTCATAAGTGACTCCCAGCCGCAACCTAATTTAAGACGTTGTCACGTCAAAAAAAAACATTTTTCTCAAAATATTTCGAGTGATTGCTCCCTCTTTATCATTGTGAAATAATTTGATAAAAGAGAGCAATCTCTCGAAATATTTTAAGGAAAATTGTTTTTTTTCCTTTACAGATCCAGGTACGCCCTTTTTATATAAACATATTCATATATGGAGAAAAAAATAATGACAAAAAATGTAATAAGATCAAAAATCCAAATAATTTCTCACTACATGGCGTTTCGCCATTGTTGCCATCAATGGAACACAGAATGTGCCATGTAATAGATCACTTCTACAACTTTAGATACACGCCGTGTTATTTCGTATTGATACACGATCAAACACACAGAATGTCGTATATATATATATTTCACACATACACATAATCGATTTTAAATATATATACAGGCTCATGGACAAAACCTAAGAAAGTGGAAAGTCTTTGATATCGTCGGTCGTCAATTATTATTATTATTATTTTTTTTTTGAAGACAGATGCTGTTTACACTTGCTTATCTCGTGTGTCTTCAATAAAGGTCACTGTAATATCTTTCAGAGTTATTGTCTCAATCCCTATATACCATGCTGAAAGGTACAACTTCCTTAAGTTTTGTCCATGAGTTTGTACATAGTGCAACAATATGATAAGACGTTAAACTGGCGAAACCTCTGGGAGGGTTTGTCAATTATGAGCTAGGCCCTTTCAATAATTTTTCAATCGTAGAAAGGACAGAGGGAAATTGTTTTGATTTTGAAAAAAAAGGAGACAAAATTTTGCGTGAATAATATCAAAATTAATAAGAGATTTTTATCAAGGCATTAAACGGCCACATCTAAGAAAATATTATAGGCGCTTAAAAATATTTATGAAACGTTACATAAATTATTAAGGAAAATAAAAGGACACACAACACCCAGATAAAAAACAGTTATTGTAACTTGATTAACTCCGCCAATTTTATTTGAATTCTCTATTAATTTTACTATCTTCGTACTACTTTGTCATTTTGATGCAATTTGCGGAAGAGTGATTGTTCGAAGCATATTATATATTTATCATCATATGTATTTCTACTGTCCTCAAAGCTTATGTCCATAGTTCATCTAAAATACTCCATTCCATGAGTCTAGCATCAGTATCACTATAAAAGGAAAATCGAAAAATGTAATATAACAGCGGTATGATAGATTAAACTGGCGAAACCGCTGGAAGGGTTCACCACTGATGAGCAAGGTCCTCCTCTTAATTTTTCCATTGCAGTAAAGGCAGTAGAAATTAACACAAAGCAATAACGCGCCATCTATACATATAAAATGAAAGGATTTAAAAGCACGAATGTTTCTTTTATACATAACACAAACTTCTACTGTCCTTACTGCGATGAAAAAATATATTGGGAGGGCTTAACTCATCAGTAGAAATTGTTTAATTTTTAAAAGAATCATACACGTCTATAACAGTTTCGAATTCTCATAATGCAATTTGTCGTTAGGATGTTAATAGGGAATTTTACCAAAGTGTTTAAAAACAATTTACCAACGATCATATACAAGAATTCATAAACTTTCAGAGTCTATTGGACAAATGGGCTGTGGTCACTGATTCCACAACCCCCATATAGCCTAGATTTAACACACCTTGTAACTTCTATTTATTCTTCCCAATAAAAATATATGAAGGGAGACAATATTTGAAGACCTACAGGAAGTAAAACATGCCATAAAGATATGTTTGAGAAAACAAACCTCCAGTATATTTCCAAAGCGGATTTACATCGTGGGTTCAACGCTGTAGGAAAAATGTATAGACTTCGCTGTAGAGAATATTTTAAATAATACCATATTCAATTCACAAATAATTGATTTAAATGTGTACATAAATTTTTGAATTACAATTATTACAATTATTTTATTTCCAAAGCGCTATATCCCGCAAGGGATACTAGCGCCAAACAAGGAGAAAAGTTTATTTACATAAGTTATTTACATTATTCAACGTATGAAACATTCATTTTTTTAATGAAAAAACAAATTTATTACTTTTCGAGTTCTGGCCAAATAGGCCATTATACTTTTGGAGAACACAACCTATGTAATTGGGACTGAACTTACTTGGGACTTAGGAAGGTCAGCAGTGGGTTCTTTGGAATGAGATCGAAGCCTTTAGCGATGGACTTATCAACAAAGTCCAGGGATTCTCCGACAGTTTCTCCCAGAACACCCTTCAGTCCATCCTTTACAGTCCTCTGAACACATAGCTTATGTCAATATCAGCTGATCACGGACAACCATTAAATACAAGGACTTCTTAACATGTCAGCTGTTAATTATAAATTGGATAATATTATAGAAAATATTTTTGAAAAATGAGCAATCCATACTTACATCATTAGATACACTAATGGACAAAACTTAAGGAAGTTGTTGCCTTTTAGCATGTACACTCATGAACATTACTTAAGGAAGTGGAAAATCTTTGATGTCGCCGGTCGTCTGTTTTTTTTTTTAGGAGACAGAGGCAATTTTGTTCACACTTGGTTATTTCGTGTCTTCAATAAAGGTCACTGTATTATCTTTCAGAGTTATTGTCTGAGAATCCCGATATATATGCTAAAAGGTACAACTTTTTTAAGTCAGACAATAACTCTGAAAGATATTTTATACACAGTGATCTTTAATGAAGTTACACGAGATAACCAAGTGTGAACAAAATTTCCCTCGTCTCATTCAACAAAACAGACGACCGGCGATATCAAAGACTTATTCCACTTTCTTAAGTTTTTTCAATGAGTGTAATAAAAAATATATATATATATTTGATTGAATAAAAATATTTTTTTTTGGCATATAAATCTATTTTTTTATTCACACAATCTAATATACAATATACTTGTATTTTTATTATTTAATTTATCAGACATGACGTAGCCACGCAATAATATTTGAAATGAAGGCGATAAAAACGTGGTGATTTTCTTTTATTGTTAAAACACAAGCTTTCAGGCAAGAATGCCCTTCCTCAGGTTACAACTGGGCAGGAAACAAAAGTGCCAATTTTATAAGCGGAAAAAGTAAGAGAAATTTACATGCTATGAAAAAGTAAGGGAAATTTACATGTGCTACTTAATTTATATTGTGAAAATAATATAAAAATAACGAAAGAGGTAATCACGATAGAAAACTGCCCTATAGGATGCATAGCACAACATCTACAAAAAACCAAGACTTCCTTCTTTAACGGTCAGATAAAAATAGGTCTCTTTAGAACAGTAACTGAAGATCTTGTTACTATTTACCATTAAACGTGGGATTAACGGAGTAATCCGTGAAATTTGAAACTATTTACACGCGAAAATTTATCTTTTTCTCAAAATAAAACAAATTCCTACTGTGTGTGTATTCTTACTGCGACAGAAAAATTATTGGGAAAGCCTGGCTCAATTTTCCATTGCAGAAAGGGAGGCTAGAAATTGTTTCGTTAAAAAAAAAAGAGAAAAATTTCGAACAAATAGTTTCAAATTTCATGGACTCTTATGTTAATCCCACGTTTTTTTTAATGGCCAGTGGTAAAAATATCTTTAGACATTGTCCATAAGGAATCTATTTCTAGTAGACGGCTGGAGAAGGAGGTTTTGGTCTGTAGTTATTGCCATACGTCTATAGGGTACGATTCTTTGACATGGTACCTATTTTGTTGTTATTTTAACTGTAAATACTTTAGAAAACATACAGTAAGCTCTGACATTGAAGTAAAAAAAAAAAACAGTATAAGTGTATTTTATTTGTTGTAATCTTTACAGAAGTGAGACATCGATTGTTCCCTGATCTAAATGATTTAACTCTCTTACCACTTTGTCTATGTAAATTTTATGGACTCTTTCGATTAATACATGTAAATTTGTAAATATTTAATTCTAAGTTATAATTTGTTTGTTGTTTTGTTTGTTTCTTCTGTAATAGGCTCAAATATTTCAATATTGCGCCTGGTTCATTAATAAATTTAATATATATATTAGATAATAAAAAGACATATATTGGATTTAATAAAATATTTATTTTGCCAATATTTCGGCTGGCTGAACGCCAACCTTTATCGAGGCATTACATCTTTGTATACACAAACTCAGCGCCGCTAGTGTTATAACTCTATAACTATAGTGTTATAACACTATGTGGCGCTGAGTTTGTGTATACAAAGATGTAATGCCTCGATAAAGGTTGGCGTTCAGCCAGCCGATATATTGTCAAAATAAATATTTTATTAAATCCAATATATGCCTTTTTATTATCTAATGAATTAAATATGGATTGCTCTATTTTCAAAACAATATATATATATATGAAAATCTTGCCGGGAGGAAATTGATCAAAGAGACAAGGGTTGCCTTTCCCGTCAAAATAGACGTCTAAAACCAGACGCCATCTATTGACCGTCGCCGCAACTAGCGGCCTCGGGTCGGTGACAAAACCACAACACCGTAGTTGCGGCGACGGTCAATAGATGGCGTCTGGTTTTAGACGTCTATTTTGACGGGAGAGGCAACCCTTGTCTCTTTGATATATATATATATATGTTGTAGTCAAGAACAAAGAGAGCTGGTACTTTGATCTTATCCAAAAGAGCGAGAAGCAATGGATAGAGATATAGAATATAAGATATAGAGAAAGATGAATAGAGATTATAAAAGATTAGAAGAATGTGAGAGAAACTTACCATTTCTGGTCTAGAACTGCAGCGCCACAACACATATATTAATTTACATATCCTATTTACATATATACACACAGAGCTTTAATTAAGACACTAGTCAGATTCTCCTCTCTCATTACAACGATATCCTCACGATGATCAATCACCATCATGTAGTGGAGGAAAAAACGATAAATTCAAGTTCTTTCACGTAGTACAGGTCATGATAATCACCCACACAGCCTTTATTAAGACACCAGTCAGATTCTCCTCTCTGAATTCCCGGCTTACAACGATATCCTCACAATGATCAATCATGTAGTGGAGGAGATCCTACTTACTGTAAAAGTTATATAAGGACAGATTGATATGGTACTTTGTACTGAGGGCTCTCGTTTACTTTTGAGAAGAACGTCTCTTCGCTAATATACTGGTACCTAAAGTTATAATGCGATATTTCAATTTCTATTTGCATACAAAGATGGCAAATTGTATCAACTTCACTAAAGATTTTGGTAGGGTTTTCCTGAAATAACGAATGGAGTATTCTCTGTTGTGCAATATAGCGTTTTACTGGAAATGGAAGATAGCTAAATAAATAGCTTTCAGTCAAAAATGAATTATGTAAATACTTATAGTGAGGATAGAATTTTCTATTAATTACATATACAGACTACATAAGTGAAAGTTGTCAGGACAGGTAGTCGAATAGAGTGAAAGTTGCACAACTAACAAATAGGGAGAATTATGCAATTATAAATTCAATTTGCATCTATCGATGAAAAAATTTCAATGCTTATTTTGTCAATATGTGTTTCTTATGATATACATTATAAAATATTATCTATACAGACCTTTTTTTGCTACAAATCTTTGAATGAGAGGGCTGATGAGACACAAGCCCTCTCTTACAACAATCTTAATCATTGTAGTAAGGTGAGTATTGAATTGGCATATTGCCAAAGTAATTATCACAAATTTTAACAAATAAGGAGCTCTTATTTATAACGTCGACTTATATAATCATAACAACGTTTTGCAAATATAGATAAAGAATTCTTCCTGAATTGAAATTAGACAAAAAACATGGTGAAGGAAGACGAGTTTCTTTTATTGATGCATAGGTGCAAGCTTTCGGGTAAAAACCCTTCAACAGGCGAGCAATGAAGCGCGAATTATAAGAAATATGGTACAAATGGTAGGAAGAATTCCTATATATATATATATATAAGAAACTCGTCTTCCTTCACCATGTTTTTCGTCTAATAACAACGTTTTGTTTGGATTAAAAAAAAACAAATAAATAACTTAATGAATAAGTTAGCGTGTCATCTATTATATGAAATTCAAGTAATTTATCATTGCATTAAGAGAGAGAGAGGACAATAGAAATTTGTTTCATTTTGAAAAAGAATCATACGCGTCAAAAATAGTTTACATTACTTAATAAATAAAATAAATTAAACTGGCGAAACCGCTGGGAGGGTTACCACTGATGAGCCAGGCCCTCCCTTTAATTTTTCCATTGCAGTAAGGACAGTATAAATTGTTTAATTTTAAAAAAGAATCTTACGCCTTTAAATTAGTTTCGAATTTTAACAAATAAGTATACTTAGTAAATAGTTTTATTATTAAGAATAGTTAAAAATAGAGGTTAATATAATAAAATAATAATTGCAAATTTTAAACGAATAAAAATATAGTAAATGATATAAAGACCACAGACACGGTTAGCCATTAAAAGTATTTCAAAAAGTCTCTCGACTTATTTAGGCATACAATTTTTAATCAAATGGTATTCTAACAATAAAGAAATATAACATATTGTTTACAATAAAATATAAAATAATTTAAAAAAGAATAATTAAATATTTACATTTACAAAATGTAACTTTTATAACACACAAAGTTTAACACAGCGCCATCTAGGTGTGGCAATTGGAATTATTTAACCCTACAATTCCATCTATTGTATACATTTCACATATTTCGAAACTTTTTATATGTCGTATTTCCTATTATTAATCTTTAAAATATTATTTAAGGTTAATTAACATAAAAAAAACATTTAATATGGAAATGTAATGCAAAGATTTGAATAGCAAGAGTACGAATCATCCAAGATGGCGGCTAATGTTTATCGCGTCTCAAACCTAGAACGTGTGCTATCTCTTGGGGCTTAGGTAAATTAATTTGCAAGCTGCCAATGTATTATTTAAAATTGAAGGCTATATGTTTTTTTTTTTAGATTATGAAAATAATAATCTTGTAAACGATACATCAAGCTTGATAACAGTGAACTCACAAAAGAATAAGTGAGAGATAAAATATATGAGGGAGAGAGAAAAAAAAAACATTGACATATACACAGGGTGTCATTCTCTTTCTAATTTTTCGTTATGTTTATTTTCATTTATTGTCATTATCATTATTATCATTCTGTTTTATAATCTTTTGGTACGTTTATATTGTTTTCTCTAACATTCAGTTATCTTGAAGCTGGAGGTTTATTAAGCACTAAGTCAGTAAAATATTTTGATTACTGGTCAAAAAGTATCAGTTTTTTACACATATATTATTTTAATAATATATTTGTGTTTTTCGATATTAATTTTTACACATTGTGATATTCTACTTGCGCTAATATTAAAGGTTTTAATAATACGTTTCGTAAAGAAAAAATATTACATCTATATTATTATTAAATTTATTTCAAGTTTTCATAAGAATCAAAAAGTTGGTCGCCATTATATTTCAAAGCGTAGTATATCAAATTAAATATAGTTGGTGTAGTAGTTATGGAGTGTACTCACGCGAGAGAAGAGATTATGGATGTCGGGTGTTTGAGAAATGAGGTTAAAGTATTTCCCAGCGAAGAACCGCTTCTAGATCCTCCCTGAGTATGTAACAGACGATGTAAAAATTATATAGAATTTTTCATTTAACATTCTATATAATGCTTTATAAGTTTATTGAATATATATTATTTAAATTATACATAAATAAATTTCAAACACATGTATGATAGAAAAATATTTTTAAAAAGCAAAAATATATATCTTGATTTTTTAAAAATGCTAAATATATTAAATATATAAAAGGTACAGTATATAGTCAAGCAATGTTAAGTCTTTAATGATAAGGTCATATTTGAATAAAAATAATTTACTACCGAAATTTCATGTGATACGAGTGGAAATATTATAAATATTAATAAAAATATGAGGGGGAAATTATATAAAAAGCAAGCAGTATTTTAAAATATATATTTAAATATTTGGATTTGATTTAAACGATTCAATTGATTAAATTTAAGGATTTGAAAATATTTAAATTTGAAATATTATTCATCTTGGAAAACAAAAACAAATGACGGCTAACTTGTTTTCAAACATGTCATTATGTTTATTTAAATATTGTGCAGCCGAATGTTTAGGGACGCAAACACTGTAATAATCTGTTTTTTTTTTTTAAATATTAAATTATATGTGAAGAAATACTTTTTTACTATAAAATAAATACAATTTCAATTTTATAAATCTCAATTTTATAAATAGATTTTATTTTTTAATTTTAGAAGCACTCTTTCGCATATAATTATCAAAATTGATATAAAATATTTGATTAGAGAAACATGGCAGAAATGTTTATCAAAGGAAATTTTCTATAGCAAATTAATTTTAAAAGACACGGTAATTTAGTAACTCAATAATTAGGTTTAAATACATGTATGTTCTCCATATTTAATTTTAAATTCTTACCAGTTGAGAGGTCACTACTTCTCTATTAGGCAACACACACATACCAATTAGTATTTATTAGACTTTTTTGAAAGTCTATGAAATATTAATACAATATTATTTAACTATTTTTTTCCAAAATTAATTCGAACTTTATCTCAAAGAGATATTATTTTAAATAAATGCATATATTTTCACACAATAGTATCATTTTTCGCCTTTATATATATTTCAGATGGTTTAAAAGGCATGTAACGTGAAAATATTCAAACATTATTATATATTTCAAATATCTAGAATACATTTATTCATTTACAGAATATGCGCAATATTTTTATATTATTATGAAAATGTTGAAATAAACAGAAAACATATACATTTTATTATATGAGGCGTATTAGGTATTTGAGACAAAATATTTATTATCGATATTTCAACATATTTTATCTTGATAAAGAACAGCGTGAATTTCATCTATAATCATAATTGCGTTTTTCTGTTTATAATGTAATATATTTATCATCAAAATAAAATATATAAATCAAAAGGTTGTGTGGTGTGTGAATTACAGCATTTTCCTGAATAAAAATAATTAGCATCATAGATTAAAACTTACATAATATTTATATATGTTTTTTTTTAAATAGAGAAATCCACACACATAAATAATCTTTAAATGCCTCTCTATATTGGATCTAAAAATAATGTATTTGCTCCTATTTCGGTTGGTTGAATGCCAACCTTTGTCAAAGTATAACAACTTATTTTATATATATTGTGACGCTATGTACGGAAAGTTAACTTGTACTAAAATAAATACGTTGTTGTACCTTGACATAGTTGGTGTTCAGCAAACCGAAATATTGATAAACTAGTTATTTTTAGATCACAATATATATAGGCGATTTAATATAAATTTATACAATAATCATACAGAAAATAATTCTATTAAAATTAGAGTATAAATACATTTCAAACTATATATGTTGGGAATATTTTATGGTTCAGACAATGAAACAACAAATAACAAGTTTACTTACAGCTGAAATGGTTTTAAAGAATTAGGCGATTTTACCTTTTAAGAAAGTATTTTAAATTTATTATTTTCAAAGAGAGAAAGAGAGAGAAAAAAAACAATTAACAATTACACTTACTAAATTTGTAAACAAAACAAACACTCCTTTGTTCTCGGTTTTATATTACAGTGTTGTCGGTCTAAAAGTATTTTAAGATCATTGATTTATCATTCTTCTTTTTTTTTCCAACAATATAAAAATATATTATAAACTTTATAAATGTGTGGAAAATATAATTAACCTAACTAATATAGGTAGGGTATAGAATATCCACTAACACACAATAACACTCGGGTTTCTCCATTAATTATCATAATTAACTTAATATAAATTTTGTCCCTAAACTTTTTATTCGATAAAAGCCTTTTTTTATATTTCGACGTAAAACTTTTAAAAAAAGAATAATTAGGAAACTCAACGCGTATTTTAAATAAATTCTTCAAAGTTATATCTTAAGTTGATTAAAAATAAATTTAACCAAAAGGAGATGATAAAATATAATTTAATATATTCCTATAATATGACGTACTATTCTATGAATATAAATAAATAGATTTTTCCCTTCAATTTACTATTCCCGCATATATAAACATATATAATTAGTTTTTCTCTGGCAGCCATTTTCTTTTTTTCTTTCTATCTTATTCCATATAATTATATTTTTAGTATGACTTTTATGAACCCATTTCAATTATAAGCTAAATCATATTAATATTAAATTTTCTCAACACATATACATTATATGGGTTGGCCAAATATCACGGAGCAAGCTAAATAAACGTTTAGTTTATTTTTGCTCCACTAGATGGCGCTCTGCCATCTAAAAAGCACAAGTGCTCGTGGTCAGGAGATGCCTTCTTTATTTTTAATATACATCAGATATTCTATATTTTTTCCAATTTATATAAATAATTACATTGTTTTCTTATCTTAAGTGTTATTACACTCATAGACAAAACTTAAGGAAGTTGTACCTTTTACCATGTATATCGGGATTCAGACAATAACTCTGAAAGATATTACAGTGACCTTTATTGAAGACATACGAGATAACCAAGTTTGAACAAAATTTCTTCTGTCTACTTAAAAAAAAAAAAAAAAAACAGACGACCGGCGACTTCAAATACTTTCCATTTCCTTTGGTTCTGTCTATGAGTGTATATCAATGATTTATATCGCCAAGATAGAGAAGTAAGACTTACTTGGCTAGAGATACAAGGGACATAACCAGCCTGAACAACTTGTGGATTTCAAACGGTGAGATTTGGATATTGGAAGGGTTCAGTAGAATACGGGATAACCCTTCTCCTCCCTTGCCTCCAAGATCAGCCAATAGGGTAGTCAGATTGCTGAAAGGTTTGTTGAACTGTTGAGGATTGTCCAAGGCTGATACCACCCTGGATTGTACAGTTTCAACAGCTAGAAGCGCCTTGGTGGCATTCAACATCTTCAAGGGTTGTGTCAAACCGCCCTTGGTGAGGAAACGTGATAAAGCTTTAGCTCTGTCTGTCTTGTTGCTTGTGAGATCCTTGAATAGACGTATGTAGGAACTTGCTAAACGGGCTCCTTGTAGACCATTGGCCATCCACTTGAATTTGGCTGGTCTACAACATATAGTAGACACCGTTAAAAGAGAATATTGATATAAACTATAAATGTAAAAAATATAAACCTGAAAGGTTCAGGTTCCTAATATATATCGTAATTTAAACAATGTGATATGTAAGTAATAAAGTATGACGTCTTTTCTAGTCGTCTCAAAGTGACACCAGCTTGCCACCGGACACCCGGGGGATCCAGAGAGGGACAAAGAAGGGGCGTTGGTCCAGATGTTGACAGTTAGTTAGGTTACAGTGGATATTTTCGGACAGGCCGCTCAGTGCTAGATCTCACGGCGGCCCTCGTGGCCGTCGTTTTGGCTCCTCTCTGCCTCCGCGGCTTCATGCAGGACGCCGAGCTTTCCTCAGTGAATCCTCAAATTTCCCTTGGTTATGGTGCCACGTGAGACGTACTAGGAGAGCGTCTTTTGATCCCAAACTTTGTCCTTACTGTCCCGTGCGGACTTCCCACTCTGCACGCCTTGCCACTCAACGCCGACTGCTTCCAACTCACTTGTTGGCTTACCCGAGTTTACGACATATATATTATTGTTTCTCTTTTTTTTTGTATAATATGTTTATAACTGTTTCTGTTTTAAAAGATGTAAATCGACGCAATTATCCCTAGCAGAAAAATCACGTTTTGTGTGTTGAAATAAAAATAATAAAATAAACAGTAACAACGTGAAAATTCTTTTGTAAGCTTTCGGATCTTTACAATCCTTCCACAGGCATAGCAGGCTAAGCCTGTGGAAGGATTGTAAAGATCCGAAAGCTTATATTTTTCACAAATAAGGAAACACATTGCTACCGTTTATATATTTTACATTTATATATGTAGATATAAACATGATTATAATGAATTAGCGCGCCATCTGTTATAAAAAAATTGAACTATTTTTTAACATTTTTTAAAATTAAAGATACAAATGGACAGTAAATTCTTTTAGAATATTGCCACGTGGAGAATTAGGGAAGACAAACTTCAGGATGACACAGTAATTTATTTAAGTCAGGAACAAACTATGAATGATAAACAAAATATAAGCAGAGCAAATTTCAACGGTTACTCTTAGAATCTCTCGTTTCCAATGAATATTCTATATACAGTTACGAGCGTCATGCGTTCTTAATTCTTCATCTCTGTCACCGTTTGCTTTTTTTTTTTTTGGAATGGCGCTCTCCTATTGGTTGGCTACGATCACGCCACCTTTGCCCCCCCCCCCCCCCCCCCATCATGCCCCCCCCCCCCCCCCCATCATGCCCCCCCCCACTCGCTTTTTGTTTTTTGTAACTATTGTGCTGGAGCGGGTCGCTCCTTAAATAAATGCATATATTAGTTAATAACTAAATGGAATCCTCTCTATCTTTTTCCCAGTAAGAGACGCCTACGGAAGCCAACAGTACATAGACAGATGAAGCACATAGGCTATAGTTATTAACTAATATATGCATTTATTTAAGGCACCAATTTATAATTGTAACAAATGGTATTTGAATCAAAACATTCAATCGGGTAAAACACGGGCGTTGCCCGGGTCATTCGGCTAGTAACAGCATAAACAGGAAAATAGATTTACCATCACAATACCTTAGATATCTCAGAAGAAATAAATAGATCAATTTTATAGGTTCTGAATGCCCTAAAAATGAAAATAGACATATTCCATAAAATAGTTAAATTACAAACCACCTAATTTTCAGTTATAAATATCCACGCTGCGCGCGTTTGTTTTTGTAAATATTTCTGGTGGGATAAAGTCGATAGTAAGCCCGTTGAAGAGCGATTAACGCTTGAAAGCTAGCATTTTTTTTTCAATAAAAAGATACTCATTGTGAGAAAATATTTGTAATTTTAAAACTTTTTTCACAATTTTATCATGAATAAAAAATGATACTCTGTTAATAAAATAATAAATACTTAGCTATAATATTATTATTTTTAGATTATTTTTAACACGTAATTGATTCATTTCGACCCGGGATTGAATCCCACGCGCACAATGGATACTTTTTTCAGACGCGTAATATTCTTTTTTAAAATAAAACAATTTCTACTGCCCTTACTGCAATGCAAAAATTAAAGGGAGGGCCTGGCTCATCAGTAGTGAACCCTCCTAGCGGTTTCGCAATTTAATCTACCATACTGCTGTTATACTACATTTTGGGAACTTCCTTTTATAGTGATACTGATGCTTGACTCTTCGAATGGGTATTTTAGATGAACTATGTACATAAGCTTTTAGGACAGCAGAATAATATATAATTATAAATATATAATTTTTCCATTGCAGTAAGGACAGTAGAAATTGTTTTATTTTAAAAAAGAATATTACGCGTCTATAATAGTTTCGTAATTTGATAACAGATGGCGCGCTAATGCATCGTAATGGACACGTTGTTTTTATATTTAAAAAATGTTGCTCTACACAATGATACCCGATTCCTCAAAAAAGTCCACCCACCAGTATGAACAAGTAACCAAACAGGGCTCTGACACATTTCTAAGTATAAAAGTCGAACTGATTTCTAAATGTGTAGAGATACATGTTGTGTACTTACAGTAAAAGCAGTCGCTAACTACTCAACATGATTACCATGGTCTCTATTACGTGTATACTAAGGATAATAAAAATGTTTTTAGCGATCATAAAGTTAAAATAATTAAGAAAAAGGCATGAATCCTGATCGTTCAACTAGAAGTTGCTGATGGCTTGCGCCATCTATCGGCATAAATATCAACTTTTCGTTGTTCTTCAAAAATTAAAGATACTTCGGCCAGTAAATCTTTTTATTATCTCGACATTTCGACAAAAATATTTTGTCCTCGTCAGGAGCGAACAAAAATTAAAACATTTGGCAAAGCGTTAAAAAAATATTCTCGTTGCCAAAAATCTAACGAGACGTCGAGACAATAAACAGATTTACTGGCCGAGGTATCTTTAATTTGAAGAACTATGAATTCCGGCCAGGCAGCCTTTATCTTTATGATAACTTTTCGTTGATTTTTAATAATTCCAGAATTGGTCAAATACCCATTCATGATAAATCAAGAAAAGCTAACCACGTACGCGTTTCGGGTTGTTGGCCCTCATCAGCATGGTGCAAGCTGTACCTCAACGACCCCCTCCCCCCAAAAAAAACCTGGTCATTAAGGCATCCTAAAAAATCATGAAACAGGTAGTTAAGGCCAGAATTGCGTGAAAACGTCAAAGAACGTGAAACAAATAGGACAAAAGTGAAATTATACTGGGATCAGGGGAATAAATTAAGAAAAGACGATCTACTGATTGTGAAACTAAAAGTTGTTGATGACTTGCGCCAAAAAAGATTAGTTGATATTTATTCCGATAGATGGCGCAAGATATCAGTAAATTTTAGTTTTACGATCAGAAGATGCCTTTTTATTAATTTATCCACCTGATCCTACTATAATTTCACTTATGTAATATTTTTTCACATGATTATCATGGCCTGTAAAACGTGTATATTAGTGATAATAATAAAATGTTTTTAATGATCATATATATGAAAGACAGAGAGAAGTAAAAGATGATACTTACATTAAAAAATCAAGAGCACGTTTTTCTCTTACTACAGCCGTTTCTAATAACACAACAACAACTATTTGTAGGTAGTTCTCATGTTAAGATAACAAACCTACCTGTAATAATAGAATAGACAAAGAGAAGAATTAGTGCTGATGGGATTGTAAGCTTCATTTCGAGTTCTAAAAGTGAAAGAGTTTGAGATTTGTGGGGAACTCGTGAAGAATTACAAAGTGAGCAGACGACGACTTATGGATTCTAATGAGTTCTTAGAGATGGCGTGAGATTATGCATGGATAGAGCGGCCATATGGTGTTGCTTCACTTCTGTTGGCCACCTGTAACTCTTAACTCCGCCTTTGCAGATCCCAAGCCCGGGTGAAAAAGGAGGAGGGGGAGCAGTAACAAGCTGGGTAAAAAAACTGGGCTCAGCTGGCCCGGCTGATAGTACCCTGTAAGGGCTCCTAATCCAGGGATACAGAATGATCAGCGTTTGTACTCCATGTTAGGATCGGCTGCACATGGCGTCTGTTCCTCATGTCAGAGACGGCGATTTCTTTTGGAGCTAAGTCAGTGGCCTGCTACTGAGTAGTGCTCCCAGTCTTAATGACAAAGGCAGACGCATTCTACTTCACCCAGTCATGATGGTTGTCAAACAGACACCATCAAGGGTCACAACTTGATACCCTAATATGATTGAATGGAGATAAGAAAGAAGAAGATGAACACCTGTACCTTTGGCCACATTAGACGATTACATCATCTGCCAAGTAACGCCTTAGATTCATATATCGGCCAATCAGCTATTGCCACGATGTCCTAACAATGTCTTGAGATTTTTATAGGGTCTGGTTGTATCGTGACATTCTCAATCCACCATAGTTTTATTATTATCATTAATACGCGTGGTACAAGCCATGATAATCATGGTTGGGGGTAGGTAGCGATTGATTTTACAGTAAGTATACCACATGTCTATACAGGTGAAAAACAGTTCGACTTTTGCATTTACGTGTGGTACAGGCCATGATAATCATGCTTGGAGGTAGATATGACTGCTTTTACGGTAAGTACACCACATGTATACTACATACATATTATACTTACAAGTGTACCCCGTTTGGTTACTTGTGCTCACTGGTGGAGTTGGAATTTTGCAAGAATCGCTGTAAATTGAAGCAATTTTTTCCTCTGTTGATTGATGGCAAATGTTCAAGGATTGTCACCTTTAATTTTATTATTCCTAGTATACATGGTACAGGCCATGATTACCATGATGGGGGGTTATATAACGACTCTTTTACTTTAAGTCCACCACATGTCTACACATGTGGAAAGCAGTTCGACTTTTGCATTTACAAATGTGCCAGAGCCCCGTTTGGTTACTTGCACTCGCTGGTGGAGTTGTACTTTTTCAAGAATCGGGGGCCATTTGGAGCATTTTTTTTTTATCAGAAAAAAGTACCCCAAATCGGGATTCGATCCCGGGGTCGTAGCATTCGAAAATCAACGGTTTAGATCAGGGGTGGCGAACGTGCGGCCTTAAGGCCGCATGTGGCCTTTTCTTGCCCAAGTTGTGGCCTTTTCATAAATTCAAAATTATAATTTTTGTTTCGCAATTTTCAATTACTTTCATTTTATTGAAAATATCTAATACGAATGTCATATATTATATAATATATATAATATAGTAAATGTAAGTATTTAAATTTCTAAAAGTAATTCAAATTTCGTGCTAAAAATGAAATACATAACTATACCACTATAAACTATCTAATTGCAAAGAAAATTATGTATTTTAATTTTGTATATAAAATATTTTGTATATATAAATCCCTTTAATTAAATCGTACTAACTCTTAAAATTGTAACGTCGTTCTTTATGACTTAATAAAAATCGATTTTGTTTATATTTATATATGGATGCGGCCTTCTCTGTATGTTTATTTTTTGTATATATGGCTATATTTCTTTTTGTTTGTTTTTTTCTTTCTTCTCTCTTTTCTTTTTCCTTATTACCTCTTGTGTTCTAGTTTTTACTTTTGAAATATCTTCCTTTGCTAAATCCTGTAGAGGGGAATCATGTATAGGGCTGGATGCCCCAATAAAAAGGCTTGTGTGTGTGTATATATATGTATAGACAAATGTAAAGACATACATGTATGACAGTGCAAGTGTCCCTAGGGGGACATCACGCTTTGAATTGAAATGAAATAAAAAAAAAAATAAGTACTGAATTTTTCGTCATGAAAAATATTGGAAGATCCTGGATCATCAATGGCGAACCCTCCTAATGGTTCCCCTAACCTGGCTTCTGCACGATGGGTTGGCGTCTGCATTGAGGATTTCGTCGTCCCTGCCGATTCCTTCATATGCGGCACCCTAGATGATATCATGTTTCTGACCAGCTTCTGCCGTCGTCTTATCGACGAAAAAATCTGCGAGGGACCTACCGAGTAAACACCATCGGCCAGGCCGTAATGCTGCGCGGGACGACTATACCTCAAGTCATCACCCGAACTGGCCGCCGCATGTTAGAACGCCCACACCTAGCTGCCCTGCCCATCGTCCAGTTCGCTATAAGGTGGAAGGAACATATTACCACGTGGAAAATTAGGGAAGACCAACTTCGTGATGAGATAACAATTTATTTTATGCTGATACAAACTATGAATGATAAACAAAATATAAGCAAAAGATGGAAGTGTACAGAGTATAGCAAAAAATAAACATAAAAAATAATACTCTGTTAGTAAAATAATAATACTTTGTTACAATATAAAATTAACATCGGCTGGTCGTCACTCCGGCCCTGTGTCTTCTCCGGGCACAACACGGATGCTGCAGTTAAGTTATCTCTTCACACCTTGCCCCATCCAGCCTATCCATCATCGGTTCAACAGTTTTGTGTCGCCTGTTGGTCCGGCGACCTGTTCACCGGTACTGGTCCTGCCGCTACATCAGGCCTCTCATCCGGGAGACATTCGCCATCATCCCCCCTGACCTGTAGGGCTGGGTACATGGCCTAGACGATGACGCCCTGGCCATCCTGGCATCTACTAAAACCTGTATCTACAAATAGTTCCTCGGAGTGTAACTGGGAAGGCACCAATAAGACCTTGTCTGTTGGAGGACAAGATGGCGGAGTCTCCATCGACGAATAAAGATGTAAATAAAATCAAAAAAGACATTTCCTGACCACGTTCACATGAACCTTTTGATGACAGAGCGCCATCTAGTGGAACAGAAATCAACTAAACATTGATTTAACCTGTTCCCGGATATTTGGCCAACCCATTTTCTTGATAAATAAAAAAAAGTCAACCACGAATGCGTTTCGGGCTGTTGGCCCTCATCAGCGTGCTAGATGTAAATATTGCTGTGTTTTAACTAGGAGTCACTAAATATGTTCTAAATTGTCAAATTGTCTATTCCATTTCGATTTTTAGAACTCTAGTACTGTATATTACACAATTCAGCTTATATATATCTGACTGTTGTTGTGTTCTCTGTCTAACAAAAATAGCACTTGACGAACACTATAGGGTATAAGATATTTATTTCCATAAAAAAGATACTTTCGCTCTCCTCTTACACTCTATATACATCAAATCATTTTACATATTTAATTTTCTATCAGAAAATTAATACATATCTACATATATGCTGCATTTTTTCTTTAAGAATAAAATTTGCATATGGAATCATTACAACAATAAAAGGTAGAATCTTGGTTATGGTATTTTTTAAAATCAAATTATGGACATAAATTCAATGGACAAAATTCTTGTTACTGTACCACGGGCAGGTAAAATGGTTGACATTGTACTGAAAGAAACTATATGGTCTCGTCTGCAAGACTCTCTGTGATGTAAAATATCAATAAAAATCATTAAAAATATATTTTCTCAAATTTTCCAACAACATGAGATTAGCTTAATCTTTGTAAATTCACCCACCTTGTATTTAATTTCTGTAATCTGTTTGAATTTTGTCCTTCGCTAATAATTTTTTTAATCAGTTCTCCAATTTCTTTTTCCAATTAAAACTTTTTTGCGTTAACTTTGATTAATAAAAAAATTATCGACCCCATTTACATATGGGTGTTTGGTAAGTAAAATACGCCGCCTTTATCATTATATTGACCGTATTGGTTTAAATATAGTGTGTTACATATAGGAAGACCCTTATTTGTGTTTTTTTAATGTCTCAAGTTAAGGCTTCAATGTGATAGAATGTTTAGAAATGGAGGAATTTTAAGATTACGAGAATTTCGCAAACAACTCATCTGCTTAATCTCCAGACCGCTCGAATGCTTCTTTTAATTGTTAAAAACCCGCAGAGACACCCTGTATATATGTAGTTATGTAGATATGTACATATGTAGTTATGTAGATAGGTAGTTATGTAGATATGTAGTTATGTAGATAGGTAGTTATATAGATATGTAGTTATGTAGTCAGGTAGTTATGTAGATATGTACATATGTATATATGTAGATAGGTAGTTATATAGATATGTAGTTATGTAGATATGTAGTTATGTAGTCAGGTAGTTATGTAGATATGCAGTTATGTAGATATGCAGATATGTAGTTATGTAGATATGCAGATATGTAGTAATGTAAATATGTATAAAGAAAAAAGAGACAAATATAAAGTTCACACGAGACATTTACTCCAGTCCGTCAACTGACATGGGCGATGACCAGACCCGGACCTCGCCAAATCCTCCGATTGGTTGAAGTTACGCCGCCGCTCAGACCGCCGGACGCCGTGAACTGTCCTCCTAATCCCAAAAGTCCAGTAAAGAAGTTCAGCAGGTTCCTGGGAAGCTGCAACAGTTCATGGACCACATTGGTGACCAAGGACAGTCCGCTCCCGAAGATCCATAGGAATCCAGCCAGGAATTTCTCCAATGGTGGCTGTGGAACATAAGTTCTCCAGTTGGATGGGTTTCAGGTTTGTAGACAAGAGTTGGCTTGTGCAGTTAGAATTGTAAATTAAATTTATAATTTCCATCTGGACTTAATTAAACTCTTCGAACAAGAACAGCAAAATATAACGATTATTGGAGAGGATGTCTTATACGATCTTATAACGACTGCTTTATATGATCTTCCATCGTCTTTATATTTTGTTATAATTGCCATCTATCGTTAAAAATTGTAACATATACATTTACTGGCAATGCGCTTCTTTTAAATATCATCAAATATTATCTCTACAGACCTTACAGCAACTACATCATTGCAGCAAGGTCTGTAGAGATAATATTTGATTGTAAAACGACATTTGAAATACTATCCCGCATGTGTTTTTTTTAGCGGAAATTCAAAATTTATTTCAAGGAGAAATAACGATTATTTCTAACCTTAATGATGAAATATTAAAAGGTTGAATTGTGAAGAGTAATGATAAACGGAAAAATAAAAGTGTCCAGGGATGGGGAAATGTCGTTTTACAATCACAAGCCGCATTATATTATATAATATTTGATGATATTTAAAAGAAACACAGTAAATTTATTTGTGTAAAATTTTAACGATAGATGGCAATTAAATTAAATTCACTAATATAAATTACCGGAAATATGTTTCTTTTCAATCATTTTATCAAATATTATCTCTACAGACCTTAAACTCCAAACAGCTCTACTATTGTATTGGTTTGGTTTGGGATATAACCTACCTTTATTAAGGAAGACAGCTTAGTGGTGTTTAGTGAACATATGGACATAAGCTTATAGGTCTGTAGAGGTACATACATATCATATATTAAAAAAAGATAGATTTACTGCTTTATTTTTATTAACTTGAGGATTATTATTATTTGTTGCTTGATTTTGGTATCCATGAGTATTTTACGATATTGTTCTGCAGTTGTGGGAAAAATAAAATAGTTTTGATCGGAAATTTCTTTAATTGAGCTAAGGAATATATATGAAAAACATAATTTGATAAAAGTGCTGCCTAGTTTAAGGCGAGTAGAACAAGGAAAAACAAAAGATTATTTACATAATGTACAAAAGTTTTGAGCCAGCCATCGGGGAACAACAACAACGAGATTTTATAGTGAAAACGGCGACCTCTGATGGTCGATTTAGCAGAGTATTTTATCTATGAAATATATTTGAAAAACATATTTTTATATAATACACATATAATATCAAATTATTGCATTTATTGAAAGTCTGTAGAGACAATATTTGATAAAATTATTGAAAAGAAACACATTGTCAGTAAATTCATATATTATCTTCTTCTTCTTTCTTATCTCTACACTGGGTGAAGTAGAATGCGTCTGTCTTTGTCATTAAGACTAGGAGCACTACTCAGTGGCAGGCCAACTTAGCTCCAAAAGAAATGGCCGCCTCTGACATGAGGAACAGACGCCATGTGCAACCGCTCCTAACATGGAGTACAAACGCTGCTCATCCTGTATCCCTGGAGCCCTTACAGGGTACTATCAGCCAGGCCAGCTGAGCTCAGTTTTTTTTTACTGAGCTTGTTACTGCTCCCCCCTCTTCCTTTTTCATCCGGGCTTGGGACCGGCAAGGGCGAAGTAAATTTATATATTATAAAAGATAGAATTGTGTTGGTATAGTGAGATTGACTGGGCTTGTTGATAGAGTTGGCTTGTGCATTTAGAATTGTGTAGGTACAGATGACTAGATGTTAGAGTGATTGGTAAAAAAACGGTTCAGAATCAGTTTCCATACATACCAGATTGAAGATACTTCCCATTCCTCTGGAAAAGCAAACAAACAAACGCTTAATAATAAACTAAGGGATATAATATACACTCATGGACAAAACTTAAGGAAGTAGAAAGTCTTTAATGTCGCCGGTTATCATTTTTTAGAAGAGACAGAGACAATTTTGTTCACACTTGGTTATTTCGTGTGTCTTCAATAAAGGTTACTGTAATATCTTTCAGAGTTATTGTCTCAATCCCGATATACATGGTAAAAGGTACAACTTCCTTAAGTTTTGTCCATGAGTGTATATTGGTTATCTCGTGCATCTTCAATAAAGGTCGCTGTAATATCTTTCAGAGTTATTGTCTGAATCCCGATATACATGCTGAAAGGTACAACTTCCTTAAGTTTTGTCCATGAGTGTATATTGGTTATCTCGTGTGTCTTCAATAAAGGTCACTGTAATATCTTTCAGAGTTATTGTCTCAATCCCGATATACATGCTGAAAGGTACAACTTCCTTAAGTTTTGTCCATGAGTGTATATTGGTTATCTCGTGTGTCTTCAATAAAGGTCACTGTAATATCTTTCAGAGTTATTGTCTCAATCCCGATATACATGCTGAAAGGTACAACTTCCTTAAGTTTTGTCCATGAGTGTATATTGGTTATCTCGTGTGTCTTCAATAAAGGTCACTGTAATATCTTTCAGAGTTATTGTCTCAATCCCGATATACATTCTGAAAGGTATACAACTTCCTTAAGTTTTGTTCATGAGTGTATACTATTAAACACAAAATATATATTTGAAAAAAGCATTGCTATTTCAAGTGAAAAGAAGCTAAGAAATTTTATGTTACGGTCTATATAAATAAATAACATTTTAACATCAGGTACTCAAGTTGAAATATAACGAATCATTTCTTTAGGTTAAAATATATCACCGCTACAATAATGAACATTTAACCCGATATGCAAATAGGGTAGGTATTTAAGTATGTAAATAAGTTAGGTATTCAAGTATGTAAATAAGTTAGGTATTTAAGTGTGTAAATAAGTTAGGTATTTAAGTATGTAAATAAGTTAGGTATTCAAGTATGTAAATAAGTTAGGTATTCAAGTATGTAAATAAGTTAGGTATTCTCAAGTATTAAATAAGTTAGGTATTTAAGTATGTAAATAAGTTAGGTATTCAAGTATGTAAATAAGTTGGGTATTCAAGTATGTAAATAAGTTAGGTATTCAAGTATGTAAATAAGTTAGGTATTCTCAAGTATGTAAATAAGTTAGGTATTTAAGTATGTAAATAAGTTAGGTATTCAAGTATGTAAATAAGTTAGGTATTCAAGTATGTAAATAAGTTAGGTATTTAAGTATGTAAATAAGTTAGGTATTCAAGTATGTAAATAAGTTAGGTATTCAAGTATGTAAATAAGTTAGGTATACAAGTATGTAAATAAGTTAAGTATTCAAGTATGTAAATAAGTTAGGTATTTAAGTATGTAAATAAGTTAGGTATTTAAGTATGTAAATAAGTTAGATATTCAAGTATGTAACTAAGTTAGGTATTCAAGTATGTGAATAAGTTAGGTATTCAAGTATGTAAATAAGTTAGGTATTCAAGTATGTAAATAAGTTAGGTATCTAAGTATGTAAATAAGTAAGGAATATAAGTATGTAAATAAGGTGACCAGGTATACTTGACATCAAATTGATGACAAAGAAGAGATCCCATTATCCCAACTTACTCACCCGACATCTGTCAGAAGTCTGCTCGCAGCCAGGGCAAGGTTTGACAGAAGAGATGGATTTAAGACCACTGAGAAGACAAATGAACTAAGCAGGTCTAGAATCCCTATTGAACCGTTGAACAGTCCTTCAATCAGATCTGCCAATCCTCTTCCACCAGTGCCGCCTAGGGCTTCCAGGATCTCTCGATAGGGAATCTTAATAGGACGTTCATATTCTGAAGGATTAGTCAAAGCCCTTAGGATGATCGGCCTTAGAATCTGGACAAGATCTCTTCCAAGAATCATTTCGAGTGCTTGCAACAGCTGGTCACTTTCCAGAATTCGGCTCAAACTGCCTCTAAGGTCTTCGAAGTCGACGGAAGAGAACAGAGCCATTACCTCCCCGAGAAGCGTTCCCAAAGGTCTGCTTCCACTTCCAAAAATAATCTCAAAAAGATCAGCCAATCTCCCGCTATTGATAAACTTCAAGATTTCCGTCCTCAAGTCATTTCCTAACACCAAAAGATCTAGAAGAGACGGTAGAACGATTCTTGAGATTCCCGAACCAAGAATTGGCTCAAGAATTCGATCCAGAATACCAGTTTCCAAGAAAAGACGTGACAAAGTTTCCAAATTAAGATTAAAATCATTCCTAAGGATCTGTGCAAGAACAGGACTAAGTGCCATAAAGATATCCCTTGTTCCATAACCGAAAATGGTTTCAACTAAATCAACGAATGTTCCATTTCCAATAAGATCAGTGAACATTTCAAGAACAGGAACATTTGGACGTTCCCTGTTAAGTACAGATAAGATCTGACTGCTAAGTCGTTCACCGAGATCGGAACCGAGTTGAGGTCCAAGAAGCAGTCTTAGAGCGCTACGAAGTCCACCTTCACGAATGAAAGTCCTGAGAAGATTCTGAACGCTGACATTCCCAGGATCCTCCAGATATTGGGACAATAGAGGTCCAAGAATAGAGCTTAGGTCTCTTCCACGTTCTCCGAAGATATTCTGAAGCACCAGGTCCAAGCCATATCGTATAATGCTACAAACACACATCTCGTACAGTTAACAGACACAAAACCATAAGAATTCTATGGCCAAAATATAGATGGGAGTTTTGTCTTTAGGAAATGGATTTATAAAATCATAGGGCGCCTCTACAGTCAAATAACCTCCCGTAGATGGCGTCTAGTTTTGACGTCTTTTTTGACTGAAGAGGCTCCCTTTGTTTTTATAGACCACCATAATTATTGTAATATCTCTCTATATATAAAAATGAATGTTTGTATGTTTGTCTGTCTGTATGTCCGGTATACAAATTCGCAATAGTTCACTAATTCAAACCAAAATTTCCATACATAGGTAAAAGAATACGGGGAAGACGATAGGCTATTTTAAAAAAATATATAAATCAATTATTAAAACTATTTATTTTAATTCAGAAAATGATGATGACGATATTGCTGTATCATGTTTGATTATCAGATACAAAATTATATCGGGAAAAATTCCAAAAAGCAGAGACCACGGGTGAAACCAGTTCATTATTTTGTACGCAGAAACAAAATTCTAACAGAAAAACGTTCATTCGAGCAGAAAACAAAAGCCAGATCATCTTTCTATAAAAATATCGCTTCTCAGACACAAAGTTTGGAGCGGGACGTTTCACAAGAGTGACATCCACGGCGCCAATTTATAATTGTAACGAATAGTATTTGAATAAAAACATTTAATCGGGCAAAACCCGGGCGTTGCCCGGGTCATTCGGCTAGTACCTTATAATAATATTATAAAATACTCTGTTTAATTAATTTATTTTTGATTGTTTGGATTTTTCAGCAATATAATTGTTGTTGTTGTTATGAATATATTAAAAGGTGTATATATATATATAACATTAGAAAGATCTATAATTAAAATTTGTTTCTTAATTTGGTAAAGCATATTTATATATTTAATTGAAGAGGAACATCACAAATATATTTATAAATCAATGATAATCATGGTGGGTAGTTAGCGACTGCTTTTACTGTAAGTACACCACATGTCTACACATGGTACAGGCCATGATAATCATGGTGGGTAGTTAGCAACTGCTTTTACTGTAAGTACACCACATGTCTACACATGGTACAGGCCATGATAATCATGGTGGGTAGTTAGCAACTGCTTTTACTGTAAGTACACCACATGTCTACACATGGTACAGGCCATGATAATCATGGTGGGTAGTTAGCAACTGCTTTTACTGTAAGTACACCACATGTCTACACATGGTACAGGCCATGATAATCATGGTGGGTAGTTAGCAACTGCTTTTACTGTAAGTACACCACATGTCTACACTCGGCCGTGCGGCCACGCGTCGCGCGAGCTCCCGAGTTTTTCGCCTCTGGCGAGCGGAATAACGTCGCGGATGGCGACGAATTTGGCACGGGCTGAAAGCCCTTCAAACGCCGAGCAAAAGCCTGTAAGGCACGGCGCAAAAGCACAACCATGTGCTGAACTATCTAAGAAAGAAGATTTTCAGAAGAAAACTTCAAATCTCTTCAACAAAAATCAAAACTATGCAAATCCGCCCGCCGGCGGACATCATGCAAATCCGGCCACGCCGACTGACTTCGTTACTGCCTCGTTTTCCGAGGCCGCTGCCCAAGCCAATAGAAGCTGGGCAGACTTAGCGGAGGACAACAATCACGAAACTGAGGACCCTTTCATCACTGTCCAAAGAAAGAAAAGACGCCATGGCTCGGCGGAATCACCTGCGGCGGCCGCACCTTCCTCTAACATCAGAGGCGCAGGAGCCATTCGCCGGCCGCGATCATCCACGGGATGGGCACCGCGGGCGGAGGAAATCAGGACCACCCGAGCTCACATCGTGGAGGCCAGGGCGCGGCAGGCGTCTTCCACCGAGGACCACTGCGTTTATGTAGAGCGCAGCCCTGAACTGGAGCCCTTTCACTACATGAGGGCAATTGAAAGGATGTTCGGAGGGACCAGGGAGGTCTTCCAACTGACAAAAATGAACGGCCACTTCCTGGTGGGACTGGCTAACAGAGGCATGGCCGAGCGCCTCGTCAACGAGGGCCTCGAGGTGGAGGGCACTCTCCACAGGGCCTTCCCGTTCCGCAAAAGGGCGGAGCGAATTACAGTGGGCAACCTCCCCTTCTTCGTGGGGGATGCAGCCGTCATCAGCGCCCTTTCATCTTTTGGGCGGGTCACATCTATCGCCCCCAAGCTGATGAAGGCTGGCCCATACATCTACAACGACGGCCGCCGAGAGGCGTTTATCATCCTCCGCGAAGGAATGACCATCGAGAGGCTGCCCACCCGCCTCGACATCACCATCAAAGGCGAGGCCTGGCCCGCATACCTGTCCTCCGGGATTAGGTGCTCCAGGTGCCGTGGCCAAGGACATCGCAGGGCCAACTGCCCCCTGCTTGCAAGGCGAACCACCGCTCCTGGACCGGCCACACCAACCTCTCCAACCAGCGTCCCACCAGCGACTGCGCCTAGGCTGCCCCAACAACCATCTGCCCAGCCTCCACCTCCGGCATCCCCCAGCCCAACCATGGAGGTCTCCGACGTGCCTCCCACAAGCCGAGCTGCGCTCCATCCACCTGCAGCACTCCGGCAATCATCACCAGCGCCTTCGGCCTTACCTGCGGAAGATGCGCCTCTTGCCCCTCCACCAATGACCCCTGCTCCGTCCCTGCGAACACCTGGGAGTCGCGAGCCTGCGGCCCCAACACCGGACGTGGAGATGTCCATCGTGGAGGAGACCTCTGCGTCCTTCACGTCAACAGCAAAGAACGCAACGAGGATCGACCTCGATGCGTTCATCGAGAGGCACCCCAGCGTGTCCTTCGCTGAGACGGACGCCCTAGGTCTTGGGCGGGAGGAGGTCCTGGACCTCCTCTCCTCGAGGACCAAAACGCAGAGGAGTGTACCCCTCCTGCCGCTTTCGCAGTGCAACGCCCTCGCCGGACTTATCAGGCAAATCTTAGATTTGAGGCCCGGAGCAGCCAGCAACCTCTACAAAGTCCTCGGGCAAGTCAAAGCTGAGCTGAGGACAACACCAGCTGCAGTGCCTCCAACTCCCCCACTGCCTGCGCCTCGGCCCGCTGAGCCTATGCTGCCCACTACCCACAGGGAGGAACTGACACCTCCTTTGATGACACCTCCGCCGCCCGCCCCGACGGACATGGAGGAGGACGATCCAATGACGGAGAAAGAGCGAGACACACCCCCACCGCCTGCGCCTCGGCTCGCTGAGACAACACCACCCATTCCCCACGGGGAAAAGACGTCGCCGCACATCGCGACACCTCCACCTCCACTGTCCTGCCAATTCATTGATGACCGCTGGACGGAGGCAGACGACATACTATATGAATTAAACCAAGAACGCGACTGGGGAGTGGGGATCAGTGAGAGTGACATCACAGAAGCCGTCATATACCCCGAGGATAGGGAGCCTCTCATCAGGCGCCTGTCCACTCGGAGGAGGAGCCTCCTCGCTGCTTTCATCAGCGCCGCCATCGAGCGCGCTCGGGACGCCGATCCCTTTGTGCGTGAGGGCATGTCCGCGCTCCGGGGGATGTTGCCCTCCTGATTGGGCCCAGACGAGCCTCGGTGGGGACACCGCCTGATTTGTTTTGAATTGTAAATATTTGGTTCCTCCTGCTTAACTCTTAGGAGTAATGATTGACTATGTAGTCAATAAAATATATTTAATTGTCAAAATTGTCACATGTCTACACTCGGCCGTGCGGCCACGCGTCGCGCGAGCTCCCGAGTTTTTCGCCTCTGGCGAGCGGAATAACGTCGCGGATGGCGACGAATTTGGCACGGGCTGAAAGCCCTTCAAACGCCGAGCAAAAGCCTGTAAGGCACGGCGCAAAAGCACAACCATGTGCTGAACTATCTAAGAAAGAAGATTTTCAGAAGAAAACTTCAAATCTCTTCAACAAAAATCAAAACTATGCAAATCCGCCCGCCGGCGGACATCATGCAAATCCGGCCACGCCGACTGACTTCGTTACTGCCTCGTTTTCCGAGGCCGCTGCCCAAGCCAATAGAAGCTGGGCAGACTTAGCGGAGGACAACAATCACGAAACTGAGGACCCTTTCATCACTGTCCAAAGAAAGAAAAGACGCCATGGCTCGGCGGAATCACCTGCGGCGGCCGCACCTTCCTCTAACATCAGAGGCGCAGGAGCCATTCGCCGGCCGCGATCATCCACGGGATGGGCACCGCGGGCGGAGGAAATCAGGACCACCCGAGCTCACATCGTGGAGGCCAGGGCGCGGCAGGCGTCTTCCACCGAGGACCACTGCGTTTATGTAGAGCGCAGCCCTGAACTGGAGCCCTTTCACTACATGAGGGCAATTGAAAGGATGTTCGGAGGGACCAGGGAGGTCTTCCAACTGACAAAAATGAACGGCCACTTCCTGGTGGGACTGGCTAACAGAGGCATGGCCGAGCGCCTCGTCAACGAGGGCCTCGAGGTGGAGGGCACTCTCCACAGGGCCTTCCCGTTCCGCAAAAGGGCGGAGCGAATTACAGTGGGCAACCTCCCCTTCTTCGTGGGGGATGCAGCCGTCATCAGCGCCCTTTCATCTTTTGGGCGGGTCACATCTATCGCCCCCAAGCTGATGAAGGCTGGCCCATACATCTACAACGACGGCCGCCGAGAGGCGTTTATCATCCTCCGCGAAGGAATGACCATCGAGAGGCTGCCCACCCGCCTCGACATCACCATCAAAGGCGAGGCCTGGCCCGCATACCTGTCCTCCGGGATTAGGTGCTCCAGGTGCCGTGGCCAAGGACATCGCAGGGCCAACTGCCCCCTGCTTGCAAGGCGAACCACCGCTCCTGGACCGGCCACACCAACCTCTCCAACCAGCGTCCCACCAGCGACTGCGCCAAGGCTGCCCCAACAACCATCTGCCCAGCCTCCACCTCCGGCATCCCCCAGCCCAACCATGGAGGTCTCCGACGTGCCTCCCACAAGCCGAGCTGCGCTCCATCCACCTGCAGCACTCCGGCAATCATCACCAGCGCCTTCGGCCTTATCTGCGGAGGATGCGCCTCCTGCCCCTCCACCAGTGACCCCTGCTCCGTCCCTGCGAACACCTGGGAGTCGCGAGCCTGCGGCCCCTACACCGGACGTGGAGATGTCCATCGTGGAGGAGACCTTTGCGTCCTTCACGTCAACAGCAAAGAACGCAACGAGAATCGACCTCGATGCGTTCATCGAGAGGCACCCCAGCGTGTCCTTCGCTGAGACGGACGCCCTTGGTCTTGGGCGGGAGGAGGTCCTGGACCTCCTCTCCTCGAGGACCAAAACGCAGAGGAGTGCACCCCTCCTGCCGCCTTCGCAATGCGACGCCCTCGCCGGACTTATCAGGCAAATCTTAGATCTGAGGCCCGGAGCAGCCAGCAACCTCTACAAAGTCCTCGGGCAAGTCAAAGCTGAGCTGAGGACAACACCAGCTGCAGTGCCTCCAACTCCCCCACTGCCTGCGACTCGGCCCGCTGAGCCTATGCTGCCCACTACCCACAGGGAGGAACTGACACCTCCTTTGATGACACCTCCGCCGCCCGCCCCGACGGACATGGAGGAGGACGATCCAATGACGGAGAAAGAGCGAGACACACCCCCACCGCCTGCGCCTCGGCTCGCTGAGACAGCACCACCCATTCCCCACGGGGAAAAGACGTCGCCGCACATCGCGACACCTCCACCTCCACTGTCCTGCCAATTCATTGATGACCGCTGGACGGAGGCAGACGACATACTACATGAATTAAACCAAGAACGCGACTGGGGAGTGGGGATCAGTGAGAGTGACATCACAGAAGCCGTCATATACCCCGAGGATAGGGAGCCTCTCATCAGGCGCCTGTCCACTCGGAGGAGGAGCCTCCTCGCTGGTTTCATCAGCGCCGCCATCGAGCGCGCTCGGGACGCCGATCCCTTTGTGCGTGAGGGCATGTCCGCGCTCAGGGGGATGTTGCCCTCCTGATTGGGCCCAGACGAGCCTCGGTGGGGACACCGCCTGATTTGTTTTAAATTGTAAATATTTGGTTCCTCCTGCTTAACTCTTAGGAGTAATGATTGACTCTGTAGTCAATAAAATATTTTTAAATTGTCAAAATTGTCACATGTCTACACATGGTACAGGCCATGATAATCATGGTGGGTAGTTAGCAACTGCTTTTACTGTAAGTACACCACATGTCTACACATGGTACAGGCCATGATAATCATGGTGGGTAGTTAGCAACTGCTTTTATTGTAAGTACACCACATGTCTACACATGGTACAGGCCATGATAATCATGGTGGGTAGTTAGCAACTGCTTTTATTGTAAGTACATCACATGTCTACACATGGTACAGGCCATGATAATCATAGTGGGTAGTTAGCGACTGCTTTTACTGAAAGTACACCACATATCTACATATGTAGAAAGCACAGTTCGAATTTTGTACTTATAAATGCAGTAGAAATCCGTTTGGTTACTTGCAATTACTGGTGGGGTTGGACTTTTGCAAGAATAGGGGGACATTGATGCATTTTTTCATTAAAAAAAATAGTCCATTGCGGGATTCGACCCCGGGCTTTGGCTGTCGAAAATCGACGGTCTAGACCACTCCTCCACCAACCTCCATTCCCCACCAGAGAGTGCAAGTAACCAAACGGAGCTCTGGCACATTTGTAAGTGTAAAAGTCGAACTGCTTTCAACATGTGTAGACATGTGGTGGACTTACAGTAAAAGCAGTCTCTAACTACCCACCATGATTATCATGGCCTGAACCATGTGTACATATGTACTTGGGATAAAAAAGAAATAAAAATGAGAGAAAAATACAAACAAAATGGTTAAAATGAATAACAATTGATATGTATTATTGAAATTATTGGTATTCAGTTTTATATATACAGGCATAACACTGTGCTTCAAATCAAGCAAAGTGTGAAGTTTAAAAATATTATTTCAAACTGGAGATTGATGGAGAGAAATAGATTGTACTTACGCCCCGCTTTGTCTGCAACACCAACAAATATGATGTCAGCAATTTGCATAAGTCACACATATGCAAATAATAGAAAGTATGTAAATATGTAAATAATAGAATATGTATATATATGTCATAATATATACTCTTCCAGGAATAATAAAGCAAGCCTACAGACAACCCAGAGAGAGACGGGAATGTATAGTCCGGTCACTTAAGATACCAGCGACATTCGGACACGAACGGTCGCCCGGCTGTGCCTATCCCGTCTCTCTCTCTCTGTTTGCCTGGGTTTCTTTTCCAACTTGTGGTGCGATTATTTCTCTTCCCACCTTATTATATTGCCACATATATACAAGTATATTTAAAATAAAGACATATTTTAGATCAATAAATTTATTAAAATTCAATATTTCGACGAGGCTGTTCGCCGATCTTCTTCTCGGAATTTTTTTTAAAATCCTTGTAAGCTTATTATCTGCGTGATGCGCGCACGATACTTGTAGAATATGTATATATGTATATATATATAATATGTATGTATGTACATATAATATATAATATGATATAGAGTATATGTAATATATGTATGTTATAATATAAGGTATATATATATATATAAGGTATTAACCACACACATAGTTAGGGATATCTTACAAGTTACATATATACAGGTTACATATATTACCTGAAATATACATCTATTAATATTGAGCAAATATTTGAACAACGGGATTTGTTCGGAGCTATTGGGGAATGTATTTACATATTGCGATTGTTATTACATATATATATATATATGTTGTGTCAAGTTATTATATAGATATATTGTACGTCATCTCTGCACGTTTTAGATAAAATACCCTTCTTTTGAATTAAAAAAAAAAAAAACAAGTTATATCTGTTGGAATATTACACAGAGTAATAATGGCTATAGATGAGCTCGTGTTTGAAAAGGAACTTGTATATAATAATTATTGTTTTTTTTCACGTAAAACATATACAGTAGACTCTCCTATAACGCGAGTTTTTACAACGCGATAAAAAAATTGCGACAAATTTATTTATACAACGCGTATTTTCGTATAACGCGTTATAAAATAAAACAATTTACCCTAACAACATTCGCGTTATACAAGTTTTATTTCGTACAACGCGAATTCCTATAACGTGATTTCATACAACACGGAACACATTAATCGCGTTATAGGAGAGTTTACTGTACCAATATTTGTTTTGTATATTTGCTATTAATAATAAATAATATGTAAAGTTAAATTGGTTGCGTCCTTCTTACTCACTTTAATTACATAACAATAACAAAATCGTTTGTTCGCTTTAAGTTATAAAAAGTTGCATAAATAAGTATAATTGATGATGGACTTATTTTTAATAATACAAACAACCACCTATCTTATTTAATATAACATATATATACACCAAATGGACAAAACTTAATGAAGTGAAAGTCTTTGGTGTCGTCGGTCGTCTGTTTTTTTCATTGCAGTGACATATTACAGTGACCTTTATTGATCACACACATGAGATAACCAAGTGTGAACAAAATTGTATCTGTATCCTTTAAAAATATAGACGACTGGCGATATCAAAGACTTTCCACTTTATTAAGTTGAGTTCATGAGTGTATCTGAATGCTAGATAAGTGCGTATATAGTATGTTATAGAGATGTAGTACGATGTAGTATGTGGTTATATTGGGAGCATACTAACCTCTTAAGACGTGTCTTCTTGACAGCTAGCACACCGTCACAGGGTGGTAAACAATGTACTATACAGTACTGGGGTACTTACATAGAGGAGCTGATTGCTGGGGTAGCAGAGTACTGATCAGTAGTATGATAATGAACCGGAGCTTCATGGTTATGCAAATCTACGGAGTACCGCTATACACAGCTTGTCTCCTCCAGGCTCTGGATTGTGGGGAATCCAGTAGTGTTGTCTTACTGTACTGGACACACAGAGAGACAGCTTCTATTATCTTACAAAGTACACATGGCCATGATAATCATGATGAGTAGGGTTGTGACTGTTTATACTGTAAGTATACCATATATTTACATATACAAGTTTTAATTTTAATTTATCCCAAGTACACGTGGTACAGGCCATGATAACCAATGATAGGTAGTTAGCACCTGCTTTTACTGTAAGTACACCATATGTCTACACATGTGAAAAGCAGTTCGATGTTTGCACTTACAAATGTGCCAGAGCCCTGTTTAGCTACTTGCACTCGCTGGTAAGGATGGACTTTTGTAAGAATCGGGGGTCATTGAAGCATTTTTTTTTTCTAATTAGAAAAAAAAAGTACCCAATGAGGAAATCGAACCCGGGTCGTAATGGTCAAAAACCAACGGTACATATGCAAGTTAGATTTATTTTCTGGATTTGCATAAACTGGTGTTGGGGCTCATTCTTTATCCCCACTACGATTGCTTCTTCTTTAACAGTTTATTAGGCATTATGATTGCATCCTCGAAATATTGTTTTTTTCTTTCATAGATCCAGACACACCCTTTTTCAATATAAATCCTATGAAAGGATTGTAAAAAAAAAAAAGAATGATGAAAGGTTGTGAGAGGTAAACAAATACCACATGAATTCTACAGAAACCTCTCTTTTACTTTTATTTTATTTCAATTTAAAGCCCTATGTCCCCCTAGGGACACTTGCGCTGTCATACATGTATGCCTTTACATTTGTCTATACATATTTACAATAATTTTAGGCCATGAATAGAATAGTCATATGATATTAACAATGAGAAAGAGAGAAAAAAAAACCGAGAAAAAGACCTGTGTACAAAAGAAATAAGTGTCTGGCAATATGTACAATCAACATAATATAAATTATCAGTTTCTTAAAAGATATTTGTTGCTATATAGTTTAAGATATATCTACAAAAGGTATTTGAATTTAATATACTCGTACATTTCTTTACTGGAGATAAAAATACTTGAATCTGTTACTAATAAATTATTTTCGATTCTGTAGTCTTGAAAAACAGAACAATCTAGTAAAAGATTAAGAAAAAGGCATCTCCTTATCGTGCAACTGAAAGTTGCTGATGACTTGCGGCATCTATCAGAATAAATATCAACTATTCTCGTTGATTTTTAATTATTCCAGAATTGACCAAATACCCATTCTTGATTAATCAAGAAAAGCTAACCACGGACGCGTTTCAGGCTGTTGGCCCTCATCAGCGTGGTGCAAGCTGTACCTCATTTTCTTATTTTATTTCAATTTTCTCAATTTATGCACCTTATCCCAGTACAACATTACATTTGTACTATTTTTTCACACTAGTAAAAGATGTTTCTCTTTTTACGATGAACATTACAAAACGTATAAAAAGATGAATGGTACAAGAAGAATGATAACATGGAACAAAATGGAACACTATGGTACAAAGGAGGACGTAGCTCCAAGAACCTACCTGCACTACACGCTGTCTACAGGTGGGAAAAAAAGAACATTATCTACAAACAGATGTAGCTAACGACATCTCATTTATGTCTTTATCTACAAACCTTGACGCCATTCTGGAAATCCCATTCAACACAGCACTGTTACGTATCAATATAACAGAACCATTAAACCAAAATATTTTCCTGTTTCGAATAGGAGCTATAGACAGGGCGTGGAGAGAGAAGACAGGATTCCTGTCACTGGCTTATTGAGTGTCTTCCAGAACTACAGAAATCTGGAAAACATTGAATACAAGGATCTTTTTATGTTTATAAACAGTAAGGACTCATATTTTAAATTTAAAAAATTCTGTAAATATATTTTCTCTCTTTGTTAAAAAAACCGTAATAGCTAAACTCTGTATATATATATCCTGACCACATGTGCTTTTCAGAAGACAGAGCGCCATCTGGTGGAACAGAAATCAACTATTCATTGATTTAACCTGTTCCAAAAAGATTTTTGGTCCCAGTGGCTTCCTGAAAAACCAATAAATGGGTATTTATGGGCCAAATATCAGGGAACAGGTTAAATCAATGAATAGTTGATTTATGTTCCACCAGATGGCGCTCTGCATTCTGAAAAGCACATGGTTAGGATATGACTTTTTATTTTTAATATCAACACCTGACCTTTTAATTTTTTTCTATTGCTTTTTCACATATATATATATTTGTATTTATTTAATTAGTTGGTTGTAAATTCAAGCATGATTTTAATATCCTTTCCTTTCTTTTCTTCTTTAAACTTCTACTCAAACCATGTAATTATTCAATTGTTTATGTAATATTTATTCACCAGTTACAAATAAGACACGCTATATCCGATCTAGATAATTGCACTTGAAACTATTTACAATAATTGTAGTAGAGTAGAGGTAACAGAATTATCAAAAATAAAATAAACAATTAAGAAAAAGAGCATTAAATAAACATATCCATTAAACAAATAAGCAACAACATAAGCAGATAGAAGAAACCACAATGTAGTTATTTACAGTATGTTAAGCAATGATGGAAGTTGATGAAGTTATCTGTAATAATTAGTATGGAATATAGTATCTTAGTGTTGTTTCTTGACGTAAACATCCCTTGTGGAGATATCTCGTCTGATTTGGTAATAATAAATAGATTTAAAAAACCTAAATTTTAACTACAAATTTATTATGGGAATTTTGTCGGGAGGAAATTGATCTATAAAAGCATAGGACACCTCTTCCGTCAAAATAGACGTCAAAACTAGGTCAATAGATGACATCTAGTTTTGACGTTTGATTTGATGAGAGAGAAGCCTTATGCTTTAATAGAATTTATTATGAGGGTGAAAGCGAAAAGTTTATTTTATTGACCGTTAATCGAGCGTTCGTACCTTACCATCCTTCTACAGGCGTATTGATTCACATTAATTGAAGGAACGCGAGGTTCTGAAACTTGTGAAATGTTTGACTGATAAAAGAAACTCGCAATTTCTTTCTTAATCTATCTGTACAGAGATTATATATATATATATATATATATATATATATATGTCATAATATATGCTCTTCCAGGATTAATAAAACAAACCTACAGTCAACGAGAGAGAGAGATGGGCAGCTAAAGCGAGACACTTTAGACATCACGACATTCCAAAGGGGCGGCAAAAGGGGCCCGCCCGTCAACACCTGGGGACTATTTTGGTAGTCGAGTGGTGGCCACACAGGCAGTCGTTCAGCGGACAGCGCTCTCGCTCCCTCTCTCTCTCGGATGGCTTCCAGATTCCTCTTCCAACTCGTCGTGTGATTATTTCTCTCCTCACCACATTATTACCACTATATTGTCACACATATATATATATATATATAAATACACTCATGGACAAAACTTAAGGAAGTTGTACCTTTTAGCATGTATATCGGGATTGAGACAATAACTCTGAAAGATATTACAGTGACCTTTATTGAAGACATACGAGATAACCAATATACACTCATGGACAAAATTAAGGAAGTTGTACCTTTTACCATGTATATCGAGATTGAGACAATAACGCTGAAATATATTAGAGTGACCTTTATTGAAGACATACGAGATAACCAATATACACTCATGGACAAAACTTAAGGAAGTTGTACCTTTTACCATGTATATCGGGATTGAGACAATAACTCTGAAAGATATTACAATGACCTTTATTGAAGACACGCGAGATAACCAATATACACTCATGGACAAAACTTAAGGAAGTTGTACCTTTTACCATGTATATCGGGATTGAGACAATAACTCTGAAAGATATTACAATGACCTTTATTGAAGACACGCGAGATAACCAATATACACTCATGGACAAAACTTAAGGAAGTTGTACCTTTTACCATGTATATCGGGATTGAGACAATAACTCTGAAAGATATTACAATGACCTTTTTTGAAGACACGCGAGATAACCAATATACACTCATGGACAAAACTTAAGGAAGTTGTACCTTTTACCATGTATATCGGGATTGAGACAATAACTCTGAAAGATATTACAATGACCTTTATTGAAGACACGCGAGATAACCAATATACACTCATAAACAAAACTTAAGGAAGTTGTACCTTTTATCATGTATATCGGGATTGAGACAATAACTCTGAAAGATATTATAGTGACCTTTATTGAAGACACACGAGATAACCAATATACACTCATGGACAAAACTTAAGGAAGTTGTACCTTTCAGCATGTATATCGGGATTGAGACAATAACTCTGAAAGATATTATAGTGACCTTTATTGAAGACAACACGAGATAACCAAGTGAGAACAACCTCGGTCTCCAAAAAAAAAAAAAAAAAAAAAAACAGACGATCGATGACATCAAAGACTTTCCACTTCCTTAAGTTTTGTTTATGAGAGTAAATTTTGCGTCTATTTTGACAGGAGAGACGACCTTTCTCTTTATAGATTATTGAGTTATGAGGTATATAAGAGGAAATGGCTATAAACGTTCAAAAACCTTTTTCATAGAAAAACACTTTAAATTAGATCCTAAAAAATATAATTGATATTAATTAAGAGTAAAAATTTGTATTTATATAAAATTTCGTATGGACTATATGTCTTAAAAGATTTTCCCGTAAAAAAGAATCTAACCTACCCTTCCATTCACAAATCAAAAGAAAGAATCTCCTGAAAATTAAAAAAATGTTATAAAAACATTAAAGGAACTAATTATAAATATAGTTCACAGAATAATCACATGAGCGCTCTATTCAAAAGGAGAGACAATATTCCATTGAGAATAATTCTAAAGGATTAATTATTTGTATAGACGCTAATATCTTATTTGTGACTCTCTCTATATAATTATTTCTTTCATTATATTTCCCAAAATAATGTTTTATATATATATATTAGTAAATTAAATTTTATTGCCCTCTATCGTTAAAATTTTACACAAATAAATTTACCGGCAATGCGTTTCTTTTTTAAATCTCTACAGACCCTAGTAAGGTCTGTAGAGATTTAAAAAAGAAACGCATTGCCGGTAAATTTATTTGTGTAAAATTATATATATATATAAATGAATATCCTAGAATTAAAAAAAACTACTAAAAATCAATATATTTCTCAAAACAAATCATATAACTTTCCAAAAACTGAAATAGTTATTGAAAAAATCCATTTCTTCCTCATAAACAACTTGAAAGAAACTTTTTGTCTCATGATTTTGTTAATATTTTGATTATATATATCCTTTAATTCTGTTAATTTTAATATTTTAATAATATCCTTTAATTTTGTTAATCTTTTGATAATATATATCCTTTATTTTATTAATCTTTTGATTTAATTTTGTTAATCTTTTGATTATATATATCCTTTATTTTTATTAATCTTTTGATTAAAAGAATCATACGCGTCTATAATAGTTTCGTATTTTGATAACAGATGGCGCGCCAATGCATCATAATCTTTTGATTTAATTTTGTTAATATTTTGATAATAAATATCCTTTAATTTTGTTAATCTTTTGATAATAAATATCATTTATTTTGTTAATCTTTTGATAATAAATATCCTTTAATTTTGTTATTATTTTGATAATATACGTTAATTTAGTTAATATTTTGATAAATATCCTTTAATTTTATTAATCTTTTGATAATATATATCCTTTAATTTTGTTAATATTTTGATAATATATATCCTTTAATTTTTTTTATTATTTTGATAATACCGTTAATTTAGTTAATCTTTTGATGATATCCTTTTTATTTATGTGTTAATCTTTTGATGATATCCTTTTTAATTATGTGTTAATCTTTTGATAATAAATATCCTTTATTATTATTATTTTTTTTGATAATTTGTAAATGTGTGTGTTGATAGTTTGGTATTTCGAAGTTGTGATAACACAGGTAGAGAGTACGGTGTTTGGGACGCCCGTCAATGATTAAGCAAGTAAACAACAAACAACAACAATGGTAAAAAACCTGGGGGAAGTGATTAGAGACATTTATCTTGTTTTTTCTTGTTCAGACTTCTTCCAGCGTTGACTTGTCCAGTAGGTGAACTGCTGTCTTTTGTAATTGATGACTTCTATGTTCGATTTAAAGCTGTTATTTACCTTGTGGGTGACATTTTGACAAACCGTTACTCTTCTGTCTTTTTTAGAAAAAAACATCATTATTATTATAGGAAATAAAAACGATCTTTTGACCCCTTACAACTTGAGATTACTGATGGCTTACGCCATCTGTCGGAATAAATATCAATTAATCGTTGATTTTAATATTTAATTTAATCAAAAAAGAGTATTTGTGGCTAATATTATGGAATATATTTTTAAAAAAATCAACGATTATTTGATATTTAGTCCGATAGATGGTGCAAACCATCATCAATTTTAAGTCAGACGATCAGATGTTTTTTTTTCTAAATTTACCAACCTGATCCAAATACAAATTCACTTTTATACTCTTTTTTTTAACATGGTAAGGAAGATGTTTTGATTTTTGAAGAAAATAAGTGCTGAAATACAACAACAAAAAGTTTTATAAAGACTTTTAGTCTTATACAGATTCTCTCTCCAAGCAGAAATGTAGGGTACATGTAGTAATAACAGTAATAGTACCAGTAATCAGCAATGTTATTTACAGTGTATCAAATAAGGGAGAAAAAGAAAGAAAGGGCTTAGCATAAACTTATATACAAGCAATTATTTTTCTTAAAAAAACAATAATTAGTAGCTTGCACCACGCTGACGAGGGCCAACAGCCCGAAACCCGTACGTGCTTAGCATTTCTTGATTAATCAAGGATGAGTATTTGGCGAATTCTGGAATTATTGAAAAATCAACGAATAGTTGATATTTATTCCGATAGATGGCGCAAGCCATCAGCAACTTTAGTTGGACAATCAGAAGATGCCTTTTTCTTAATTTATATCAACTGATCCCAGTTCAGTTACTGGCCGAAGGGTCTTTTAATTCTTCTTTCTTATCTCCACTCAATCATATCAGGATATCAAGCCTGTAGAGTGTGACAACCATCATGACTGGGTGAAGTAGAATGTCATTAAGACTGGGAACACTACTCGTGGCACTTAGCTCCAATATGAAATGGCCGCCTCTGACATGAGGAACAGATGCCATGTACAGTCACTTGATTGCTTCCAATTGACTTGCTATATAAAAATACTTCAAAATATTGTATCTATTTTTATAAATAGAATTAACAGTTGAAGTCTTCTTCTTTCTTATCTCCACTCAACAATTATATCAGGGTTTCAAGCTTGTAGAGCTTGTTGTTGGTGTCTGTGCTGGGGATGAGTAGAGCTCATCAAAGGAGATTTGACATCCATAATGATTGGGTGAGGTAGAATGTGTCTGCTTTTGTCATTAAGACTGGGAGCACTACTCAGTAGCAGGCCACTGACTTAGCTCCAATATGAAATGGCTGACATGAGGAACAGATGCCATGTACAACTGCTTCTAACATGGAGTACAGACATCCTGTATCCCTGGAGACCTTACAGGGTAGCATCAGCTGAGCCCAGGTTTTTTAGTGAGCTTGTTACTGCTTCCCCTCCTCCTTTTTTATCCGGGCTTGGGACCGACAAAGCCGAGTTTCTTTTAATTCTAAAACTACAAGGTTGACCCAAAATTTCGTGTTACTTGGCGAATAATATTATTACGGCGAATACATAATAATACATAATACAAATACATTATACATAACGGCGAATAATATTGGTATTTCAAAAATTTTTTTTTTTGCAAGTGTTTGCGAACTTTTGGGACAATCTGGTATGAATTGTCGGCTAGGTAACCTCTATTTCCATGATATAAACAACTTAGTGAACAGAGCCATGGAGAAATTACAACACAACATGGTGTACAGAGCCATGGAGAAATTACAACACAACATGGTGTACAGAGCCATGGAGAAATTACAACACAACATGGTGTACAGAGCCATGGAGAAATTACAACACAACATGGTGTACAGAGCCATGGAGAAATTACATCACAACATGGTGTACAGAGCCATGGAGAAATTACAACACAACATGGTGTACAGAGCCATGGAGAAATTACATCACAACATGGTGTACAGAGCCATGGAGAAATTACAACAAAACATGGTGTACAGAGTCATGGAGAAATTACAACACAACATGGTGTACAGAGCCATGGAGAAATTACAACACAACATGGTGTACAGAGCCATGGAGAAATTACATCACAACATGGTGTACAGAGCCATGGAGAAATTACAACACAACATGGTGTACAGAGCCATGGAGAAATTACAACACAACATAGTGTACAGAGCCATGGAGAAATTACAATACAACATGGTGTACAGAGTCATGGAGAAATTACAACACAACATGATGTACAGAGCCATGGAGAAATTACATCACAACATGGTGTACAGAGCCATGGAGAAATTACAACACAACATGGTGTACAGAGCCATGGAGAAATTACATCACAACATGGTGTACAGAGCCATGGAGAAATTACAACACAACATGGTGTACAGAGCCATGGAGAAATTACAACACAACATGGTGTACAGAGCCATGGAGAAATTATAACACAACATGGTGTACAGAGCCATGGAGAAATTACATCACAACATGGTGTACAGAGTCATGGAGAAATTACAACACAACATGATGTACAGAGTCATGGAGAAATTACAACACTTCATGGTGTACAGAGTCATGGAGAAATTACAACACAACATGGTGTACAGAGCCATGGAGAAATTACAATACAACATGGTGTACAGAGTCATGGAGAAATTACAACACAACATGGTGTACAGAGCCATGGAGAAATTACAACACAACATGGTGTACAGAGCCATGGAGAAATTACAACACAACATGGTGTACAGAGCCATGGAGAAATTACATCACAACATGGTGTACAGAGCCATGGAGAAATTACATCACAACATAGTGTACAGAGCCATGGAGAAATTACAACACAACATGGTGTACAGAGTCATGGAGAAATTACAACACAACATGATGTACAGAGTCATGGAGAAATTACATCACAACATGGTGTACAGAGTCATGGAGAAATTACAACACAACATGGTGTACAGAGTCATGGAGAAATTACAACACAACATGGTGTACAGAGCCATGGAGAAATTACAACACAACATGGTGTACAGAGCCATGGAGAAATTACAACACAACATGGTGTACAGAGCCATGGAGAAATTACAACACAACATGGTGTACAGAGCCATGGAGAAATTACAACACAACATGATGTACAGAGCCATGGAGAAAATACAACACAACATGGTGTACAGAGCCATGGAGAAATTACAACACAACATGGTGTACAGAGCCATGGAGAAAATACAACACAACATGGTGTACAGAGTCATGGAGAAATTACATCACAACATGGTGTACAGAGCCATGGAGAAATTACAACACTTCATGGTGTACAGAGTCATGGAGAAATTACAACACAACATGGTGTACAGAGCCATGGAGAAATTACAACACAACATGGTGTACAGAGCCATGGAGAAATTACAACACAACATGGTGTACAGAGCCATGGAGAAATTACAACACTTCATGGTGTACAGAGTCATGGAGAAATTACAATACAACATGGTGTACAGAGCCATGGAGAAATTACATCACAACATGGTGTACAGAGTCATGGAGAAATTACAACACAACATGGTGTACAGAGCCATGGAGAAATTACAACACAACATGGTGTACAGAGCCATGGAGAAATTACAACACAACATGGTGTACAGAGCCATGGAGAAATTACAACACTTCATGGTGTACAGAGTCATGGAGAAATTACAATACAACATGGTGTACAGAGCCATGGAGAAATTACATCACAACATGGTGTACAGAGTCATGGAGAAATTACAACACAACATGGTGTACAGAGCCATGGAGAAATTACAACACAACATGGTGTACAGAGCCATGGAGAAATTACAACACAACATGGTGTACAGAGCCATGGAGAAATTACAACACAACATGGTGTACAGAGTCATGGAGAAATTACAACACAACATGATGTACAGAGTCATGGAGAAATTACATCACAACATGGTGTACAGAGCCATGGAGATATTACATCTCAACATAGTGTACAGAGCCATGGAGAAATTACAACACAACATGGTGTACAGAGTCATGGAGAAATTACAACACAACATGGTGTACAGAGCCATGGAGAAATTACATCACAACATGGTGTACAGAGCCATGGAGAAATTACATCACAACATAGTGTACAGAGCCATGGAGAAATTACAACACAACATGGTGTACAGAGTCATGGAGAAATTACAACACAACATGGTGTACAGAGCCATGGAGAAATTACAACACAACATGGTGTACAGAGCCATGGAGAAATTACAACACAACATGGTGTACAGAGTCATGGAGAAATTACAACACAACATGGTGTACAGAGTCATAGAAATTACATCACAACATGGTGTACAGAGTCATGGAGAAATTACAACACAACATGGTGTACAGAGTCATGGAGAAATTACAACACAACATGGTGTACAGAGCCATGGAGAAAATACAACACAACATGGTGTACAGAGCCATGGAGAAATTACAACAAAACATAGTGTACAGAGTCATGGAGAAATTACAACACAACATGGTGTACAGAGCCATGGAGAAATTACATCACAACATGGTGTACAGAGCCATGGAGAAATTACAACAAAACATGGTGTACAGAGTCATGGAGAAATTACAATACAACATGGTGTACAGAGCCATGGAGAAATTACAACAAAACATGGTGTACAGAGTCATGGAGAAATTACAATACAACATATCGTTTTGATGGTTTATTGTTTTACTGAAGATACACAGTGTAGAAGAAAGAAAAACAGCCGATTGTAGCAGAATATTTGACCTTGAAAGGTCATCAAGATGGAGAAATTGATCATCAAGATCTTTTCCCGAACAGATTGTTGAAGGATCCCTGTAACACATACATAGTGCTAAACATTGAAATAGTAGGTACTTGGTTCAAATCTCTGATAATCTACACTTTTTTCAGTTTATTCTTTTATATGTAAATATGTTTTATATGTAAATATGCTTTATATGTAAATATGTTTTATATGTAAATATATGTAAATATGTTTTATATATGTAAATATGTTTTATATGTAAATATGTTATATATATTTTTTAGAACTTGGATAATTCTAACGTATTCAATTTGAAAACATCTTCAATTCCAATATTTATCTTGGTCCCTAGAATTTCCTATAAATATAATTTACGTTTTTAATTCGAATTTTTGGATAATTCGATTGTTTTTTTGGTCACTTGGGTTTCCAATTATTTAAGTTCGACTGTATAATAAGATACAATTTAGGTTATATAGACATTCATGTACATAAAACTTAAGGAAGTTGTAAATTTTCAGCATGTATATCGGGATTGAGACAATAACTCTGAAAGATATTACAGTGACCTTTATTGAAGACACACGAGATAACCAATATACACTCATGGACAACACTTAAGGAAGTTGTACCTTTTAGCATGTATATCGGGATTGAATCAATAACTCTGAAAGATATTACAGTGCCCTTTATTGAAGACACACGAGATAACCAATATACACTCATGGACAAAACTTAAGGAAGTTGTACCTTTCAGCATGTATATCGGGATTGAGACAATAACTCTGAAAGATATTATAGTGACTTTTATTGAAGACACACAAGATAACCAATATACACTCATGGACAAAACTTAAGGAAGTTGTACCTTTCAGCATGTATATCGGGATTGAGACAATAACTCGAAAGATATTACAGTGACCTTTATTGAAGACATACGAGATAACCAATATACACTCATGGACAAAACTTAAGGAAGTTGTACCTTTCAGCATGTATATCGGGATTGAGACAATAACTCGAAAGATATTACAGTGACCTTTATTGAAGACATACGAGATAACCAATATACACTCATGGACAAAACTTAAGGAAGATGTACCTTTTACCATGTATATCGGGATTGAGACAATAACTCTGAAAGATATTACAGTGACCTTTATTGAAGACACACGAGATAACCAATATACACTCATAGACAAAACTTAAGGAAGTTGTACCTTTTAGCATGTATATCGGGATTGAGACAATAACTCTGAAAGATATTACAGTGACCTTTATTGAAGACATACGAGATAACCAATATACACTCATGGACAAAACTTAAGGAAGATGTACCTTTTACCATGTATATCGGGATTGAGACAATAACTCTGAAAGAGATTACAGTGACCTTTATTGAAGACACACGAGATAACCAATATACACTCATAGACAAAACTTAAGGAAGTTGTACCTTTTAGCATGTATATCGGGATTGAGACAATAACTCTGAAAGATATTACAGTGACCTTTATTGAAGATACACGAGATAACCAATATACACTCATGGACAAAACTTGAGGAAGTTGTACCTTTTAGCATGTATATCGGGATTGAGACAATAACTCTGAAAGATATTACAGTGACCTTTATTGAAGACACACGAGATAACCAATATACACTCATGGACAAAACTTAAGGAAGTTGTACCTTTTAGCATGTATATCGGGATTGAGACAATAACTCTGAAAGATATTACAGTGACCTTTATTGAAGATACACGAGATAACCAATATACACTCATGGACAAAACTTGAGGAAGTTGTACCTTTTAGCATGTATATCGGGATTGAGACAATAACTCTGAAAGATATTACAGTGACCTTTATTGAAGACACACGAGATAACAAAGTGTAAACAAAATTGTCTCATTTCCAAAAAAAAAAAAACGGACGACCGACGATATCAATGACTTTCAACTTCCTTAAGTTTTGTATATAATTGTATATGTTCGGGAATATACCTAAAAAGATTTAAGAATCTCTGATTATTTAAGCCATTAGATTTTTCCATTCAATCAACATGACCAAGGAGAGAGGGTTCAGAAATCAATACTTACAGCAATGGACTTGGTCGCAGTAGAGTCATGGCTGGTCATTCCCCTGAACACAACACGTCTATGAGCTACATCCATGTTATAAAATAATTAAAAAATACATATCCTAACCTATCACATGATCATTCTAAATAGCAGAGTGCCATCTAGTATAACAAAAATCAACTTAACGTTGGTCCATGATATTTGGTCAATCCATTTGTTTTATAAATCAAGAAAAGCCATCCACGAACGCGTTTCGCGCTTTTGGCGCTCGTCAGCGTGGAGTAGGCTGAACCACTGCGACCAAAATATATCTTTTGGTCCCAATGGCTTCCTGAAAAACCAAGAAATGGGTATTTAAGGCCAAACTTGCGTAAATACGCTTAGCACATTAAAAATCGAAAGAAAAAAAAAAGATAAAAAGATCAGGTGTTGAAATCAATATTAAAAATGGCATATCCTGACCAGGAGCACATGTGCTTTACAGAAGGCAGAGCGCCATCTGGTGGAACAGAAATCAACTAAACATTGATTTAGCCTGTTCCCTGATATTTGGCCAACCCAATTTCTTGATAAATCAAGAAAAGCCATCCACGAACGCGTTTCGCGCTTTTGGCGCTCGTCAGCGTGGAGTAGGCTGAACCACTGCGACCAAAATATATTTTTTGGTCTCAATGGCTTCCTGAAAAACCAAGAAATGGCTTGTATTTATGTATTATAAAACGGTCCTCCAGACCTACTTAAATATTTATTAATATTTAACAAGTGTGAAGAAAAATTGCTTTTGTCTCCTTAAAAAAAAAAAAAAGAAAAAGAAAAGACGACCGGCGATATTAAAGACTTTCCATTTTCTTAAGTTTTCCCCATGAGTGTGAGTTTATTTATCTAGATATAGCATATTGGTTCAGCTATTGTTGACCATACGTTGTTTATTAAGTAGAAGTGACATATCTTGTTCTAAAACCACTATATTAAGTACCGCTCAAAAAGAGAAACCTATCTATCTATATATATAAAATTGAATGTCTGTGTGTGTGTGTGTCTGTGTGTCCTCTATGGATTCAAAAACCATACATCCAATCGCCGTGAAATTTTGGGATATTATTAGGTGTATCTCCGGAAAGGTTTACGAAAAATAATTTCTTGAATATCTTTAATATCCTTAGAGTTATTTGCAGATTTGTAGCTTTAACTCGCAAGCAGCGCCATCTTGCAACGGAGATCTGCCCCTCCCCCCCCCCCGTCCGGCCGCCGGCCAGTTGGTTGGACAGTCCAAGTTCCCACCGACCAATCAGAGGGATCAAGAGCCCCCTCCCCCCCCGTCCGGCCGCCGGCCAATCAGAGTGATCAAGAGGTCCTGGCGCGCGGGAGGCGGGTGACCTCCGGGAACTACGTCCATCTTCCATAAACGACCATGATTTTATTCAACTTATCGAGTATTTTTCAAGGGACCGGGAAAATATGTTCACTAGATAAAACGATGATTTTGTAATGTAGAAAATTAGGAAAGACAAAATTCAGGATGACACGGCACACAGGGACCGGGAAAAAATGTTCACTTTATCGAGAGATTCAAATTTACGTGTTTCAAATTATCAAAATATATCTTTTTTTTTATAAGTTTATAGAGAATTGTTTTACCAAATGTTCGTTAGACAAACCTTTACTCGTGTAAAACCTCGGGCGAAGCCGGGTACGTCCGCTAGTTTATGATAATTGCAACAATGAATAATATATGAAGGTTATTCACATATTAAACAAAATGTTAACGGGGGATTCAATCCCGGTTCATGACTGTCGGGAATCGAGGGTGTTACCTACTCGTCCACAGACCATTCTAAGTGATATATCGAAAGAAGATATCTTGGTACCAAACATCTTTACAAACTGTTCCAATACATTGAGATGTTCAGTTAGAAATTGTTCTGACTTTGCAGAATTATTTCTCTAGTTATGCAAATAGGTTGACAACAATGAGAACAGTCACCTGAGGTCCGCCATGACCAGCTCCACCAACTGGAGCAGTCTGTCTACGTCCAGTTTACCGCCCTCGAACGGCGTCAGGTATCTCTCTAACGGCCGCTGTTGGCCTTTGAAGTGTGAACTGACGTACTTGGTGGCCGCTTCCACGGCGGCGTTCATGGTCACGTTCATCCAATTTACTCTGGTCGCAGAACTCTGGTTTAGCAGACATTGGTGATCGCAACATCCTGCTGGTGATCATGTTAGAACACATTGGTGATCGCAACATCCTGCTGGTGATCATGTTAGAACACATTGGTGATCACAACATCCTGGTGGTGATCATGTTAGAACACATTGGTGATCACAACATCCTGGTGGTGATCATGTTAGAACACATTGGTGATCGCAACATCCTGCTGGTGATCATGTTAGAACACATTGGTGATCACAACATCCTGGTGGTGATCGTGTTAGAACACATTGGTGATCGCAACATCCTGCTGGTGATCATGTTAGAACACATTGGTGATCACAACATCCTGGTGGTGATCATGTTAGTACACATTGGTGATCACAACATCCTGCTGGTGATCATGTTAGAACACATTGGTGATCACAACATCCTGGTGGTGATCATGTTAGAACACATTGGTGATCACAACATCCTGCTGGTGATCATGTTAGAACACATTGGTGATCACAACATCCTGGTGGTGATCATGTTAGAACACATTGGTGATCGCAACATCCTGCTGGTGATCATGTTAGAACACATTGGTGATCACAACATCCTGCTGGTGATCATGTTAGAACACATTGGAGATGACAACATCCTGGTGGTGATCATGTTAGAACACATTGGTGATCACAACATCCTGGTGGTGATCATGTTAGAACACATTGATGATCATGTTAGAACACATTGATGATCATGTTAGAACACATTGATGATCATGTTAGAACACATTGGTGATCACAACATCCTGCTGGTGATCATGTTAGAACACATTGGTGATTACAACATCCTGCTGGTGATCATGTTAGAACACATTGGTGATCACAACATCCTGCTCGTGATCATGTTAGAACACATTGGTGATTACAACATCCTGCTGGTGATCATGTTAGAACACATTGGTGATCACAACATCCTGCTGGTGATCATGTTAGAACACATTGGTGATCACAACATCCTGCTCGTGATTATGTTAGAACACATTGGTGATCACAACATCCTGCTGGTGATCATGTTAGAACACATTGGTGATCACAACATCCTGCTCGTGATCATGTTAGAACACATTGGTGATCACAACATCCTGCTGGCGATCATGTTAGAACCCATTGGTGATCACAATATCCTGCTGGTGATCATGTTAGAACACATTGGTGATCACAACATCCTGCTGGCGATCATGTTAGAACACATTGGTGATCGCAACATCCTGGTGGCGATCATGTTAGAACACATTGGTGATCGCAACATCCTGCTGGTGATCATGTTAGAACACATTGGTGATCACAACATCCTGCTCGTGATCATGTTAGAACACATTGGTGATCACAATATCCTGCTGGTGATCATGTTAGAACACATTGGTGATCACAACATCCTGCTGGCGATCATGTTAGAACCCATTGGTGATCACAATATCCTGCTGGTGATCATGTTAGAACACATTGGTGATCACAACATACTGCTGGTGATCATGTTAGAACACATTGGTGATCACAATATCCTGCTGGTGATCATGTTAGAACACATTGGTGATCACAATATCCTGCTGGTGATCATGTTAGAACACATTGGTGATCACAACATCCTGCTGGTGATCATGTTAGAACACATTGGTGATCACAATATCCTGCTGGTGATCATGTTAGAACACATTGGTGATCACAACATCCTGCTGGTGATCATGTTAGAACACATTGGTGATCACAATATCCTGCTGGTGATCATGTTAGAACACATTGGTGATCACAACATCCTGCTCGTGATCATGTTAGAACACATTGGTGATCACAATATCCTGCTGGTGATCATGTTAGAACACATTGGTGATCACAACATCCTGCTGGCGATCATGTTAGAACCCATTGGTGATCACAATATCCTGCTGGTGATCATGTTAGAACACATTGGTGATCACAACATCCTGCTGATGATCATGTTAGAACACATTGGTGATCACAATATCCTGCTGGTGATCACATTGGCAATCATGTTAGAACACATTGGTGATCACAACATTGGTGTAGATGTGTAGTCCATTATTGTAGAATAATTATACCAGCTTGTGCGGTACAGATAAAACAAAGACGTAACGATGAAATTAGAGATTTAGAACTTACTCCTTAGGTGAGCTGAACCAACCAGCCTCCGCTACAACATCACCAGTACGTCACCTAGTGGTCACACAACGCGACCTCACTTACCCTGACTGGCTAGAATGATGAACAGCAGGGAGAAGATGATGATAGATCGCGACATCTTCTCTCGTCACCTGAAACCTCGAGGGATTAATTAACCTAACTAGATAATATTTAATAGTTAACAATTAACTCAGCGCCTTGTCATCTTATCCCTCCTTATAATACCTTAGACCAGAACTGGACAATCTTTTAAGCTATCAGTAATTATAAAGAAATAGACGAAAACATCTTGTATAATTGCTGGTATCTATATTATAAGTCCTGAGTATAATGCACCATATATATGTAATATATACACTCACGGACAAACCTTAAGGAGGTTGTACCTTTTAGCATGTATATCGGGATTGAGACAATAACTCTGAAAGATATTACAGTGACTTTTATAGAAGACACACGAGATAACCAATATACACTCATGGACAACACTTAAGGAAGTTGTACCTTTTACCATGTATATCGGGATTGAGACAATAACTCTGAAAGATATTACAATGACCTTTATTGAAGACACACGAGATAACCAATATACACTCATGGAGACAAAACTTAAGGAAGTTGTACCTTTTACCATGTATATCGGGATTGAGACAATAACTCTGAAAGATATTACAGTGACCTTTATTGAAGACACACGAGAGTTAAGTACTGTCCAGGAGTGTAAAAAGAGAACAGAGAACTAAGTGCTACCTACTCACCACTCAGTCAGTAAGAAGAACCTGCCACAAATACGATCAACAATTCTACGACAGATCTATGCAAATCTGTGACAGATGTGGAGCGGAACATCTGGTGGAGGTTCTCATTGTAGCATTCCAGACACGGTTTCTTGTAAGTTTATTGCAAGTCAATGACAGAGCAGAATATAGCGTCGTAAATAAACTGTATAGTTGAAATATTGTTAGAGGGTTGGAAAACGTCAAGTTACAGAGCCGTTGTGTCCTTTAGGGAGAGATGTCTTCTTACTGGAGAGTTGCTACAGTAGAACTACCTCTCTGGCAACACCTAGTTACAGAGTGTCCTTTAGGGAGAGATGTCCTCTTACTGGAGAGTTGCTACAGTAGAACTACCTCTCTGACAACACCTAGTTACAGAGTGTTCTTTAGGGAGAGGTGTCCTCTTACTGGAGAGTTGCTACAGTAGAACTACCTCTCTGACAACACCTAGTTACAGAGTGTCCTTTAGGGAGAGGTGTCCTTTTACTGGAGAGTTGCTACAGTAGAACTACCTCTCTGACAACACCTAGTTACAGAGTGTCCTTTAGGGAGAGGTGTCCTCTTACCGGAGAGTTGCTACAGTAGAACTACCTCTCTGTGAAGGACAACATATAGTTACCGAGTGTCCTTTAGGGAGAGGTGTCCTCTTACTGGAGAGTTGCTACAGTAGAACTACCTCTCTGACAACACCTAGTTACAGAGTGTCCTTTAGGGAGAGGTGTCCTCTTACTGGAGAGTTGCTACAGTAGAACTACCACTCTGACAACACCTAGTTACAGACTGTCCTTTAGGGAGAGGTGTCCTACAACTGGAGAGTTGCTACAGTAGAACTACCTCTCTGACAACACCTAGTTACAGAGTGTCCTTTAGGGAGAGGTGTCCTCTTACTGGAGAGTTGCTACAGTAGAACTACCTCTCTGACAACACCTAGTTACAGACTGTCCTTTAGGGAGAGGTGTCCTACAACTGGAGAGTTGCTACAGTAGAACTACCTCTCTGACAACGCCAAGTTACAGAGCCAAAGAGTCCTTTAGGGAGAGGTGTCCTCTTACTGGAGAGTTGCTACAGTAGAACTACCTCTCTGACAACACCTAGTTACAGAGTGTCCTTTAGGGAGAGGTGTCCTCTTACTGAAGAGTCGCTGATTAGTATAAATCATAATTTTGATGATAAAAATCAGTTCTTTGTAGAGAGGTGTCCTCTGACAGGAGTGCCCTCTCCATGCAAGTTGCTTCACATTGTATATAATAATGATAAGCTTACTAATATCATAACAACTACCTCTAGTATTATTAAATAAACCTTTATTAAAACATGGCTGAATCCGGATAATTCGTCTTGTTAATATAATATGACATATATATATATATGAATATATAAATACATATATGTTATATTTAAATATTATTTAAAATTATATTTCATAGATACAAATACTCTGTTAAATGGACCGCCAGAGGTCACGCTTCCCCTATAAAAACTCATTGTTGTTGTTTTTCTCGATGGCTGGCTCAAAACCATTATACATTATGTAAATAATCTTTTGTTTTCCTTGTTCTACTCTCCTCAAGCCAGGCAGTACCTTTATCAAATTATGATTTTATATATCCTATAAGCTCAATTAAATCTGTTTCTGTATTATTTTTATTATACTTTCAAGATTTTTGCCACGACTGCATTACCAATACCTTTGACCTATTACTAATGTATTTCAAAATATACTCCAAATCTCAAAATCATAATCTCAATCTTAAAAATAATTCCAAAATCAACAAAAAATATCTTTATTTTATATAATATATATAAATATGATATGTAAATATAATATGTAAATTAAAATAGGAATGTTTTAATTTCTCCTATTTGTCCGTTGAAAATACCAATTAGAAATTCTCTATAGGCGAGAATATACAATTATATTTGATAAAAATAAAAATTAATTAACATTTTTCTAAATAAAAACTCCTCTGTTTGAATAATTAAAAAAAATTAGCAAAAAAATAATCTGCTGTATTCGTTTAGATTCTTGCGGCGTTTGGCGAAAAATTCGCCGCGAGCAAAATGGAAAGTTTTTTTTTTTTAAGTATAAAAAGAAGAGAAAAATAATTTATTTTTCATAACACTCTAAATTCAATCGTATTTTTTTACTTTGAAGATTAAAATCTCCTATTTTTACTATATCTACGTTGTTAAAAAAGACTTTGGAATAAATCGTATACAGTTTGATAAAAAAGTAGGTTCCATACGATTGCTGTTTGTGATAAAAGTATTTTAAACGATACATTTTCAAAATCCTAGTGTAGAATTAACATGGATAAGTCCAATTTAGTATAAATTCTGTTTGACAATTCCAGCTTCCATATAGGAATCCTCAAGATCAAATGGACAGCTAAAATGACAAACAAAGACACTCATGGACAAAACTGAAGAAAGTGGAAAGTCTTTGATATCATCGGTCGTCTATTTTTTTTTTAAGGAAACAGAAGCTGTTAAACACTTGTTTATCTCGTGTCTTCAATAAAGGTCACTGTAATATCTTTCAGAGTTATTGTATCAATCCCGATATACATGGTAAAAGGTACAACTTCCTTAAGTTTTGTCCATGAGTGTATATTGGTTATCTCGTGTGTCTTCAATAAAGGTCACTGTAATATCTTTCAGAGTTATTGTCCCGATATAAATGCTGAAACTTCCTTAAGGTTTGTCCATGAGTGTAAATCTAAATGATATAAATTTTCCTAAAATCTTCCTATAACGTAACTCGTCGTATGATCGATCATTTCTATTATAGCGAATACTTTTGTAATCAATATAAAAATCATTCAGATCTGATCCAACCTCTAATAAGAGACTACCTTCAGGAGAGACCAGGAGTATCCATGTTATGTAGACCATTTTCTCTCTCGTGGTAATCCCTACAACTGTCTAAATGGAGGCTTCATCTTACCTTTAACCTACATTGCAAGAAAGTCGGTTTCATCCCTCCGTCCCTTAGAATAAAAGATCCTGTCAAGAATCCATTCTCCTCAAAGCTCACCAGGAAGTTTCATTTGGACTTACTCGAGGCCAGAATACAAGGTTCTCATTCCAACATTAGATTCCTCTCCAGATCTATTAAAGGCCTCATCTTTCTTCTCCACCAGTTAATGTCTGCGGATGACATTGCTAACCTAGTAAGATCCATCACCTTTAAGGTTCATCAACAAGAAATTTCGCTTAAGAATAGGCATCTATCAAAATTGGCATATTGGAAAAGAAAGTTTAATTTTCCTGATGTCGCCGAGTCCACGGGATCTGCTCTTCCCAACGTCCTAAATCTGTCTTCAACCAAGCTGTCTGATAGAGAGGAGAGGATCTTAGCGTTAGGTCTTCAATTCATCCCCCCAGCTAAACCGGACATCCCTAGAATAATTGCCGGAATCGAAGGCGTCACAAGGTCACTTAATCATCTTGAAACTCTTAAAGTACGAAACGCCGTAGTTCAAATTCTCAGCAGACCTTCACAGATACCACCTTCCAGCAATAGACATCGCCAGATCATTAAGAAGTTGCAAAGTTACAAGTCTCTCATTTTCATTAAAGCGGACAAAGGAAGCCACACTGTCGTACTTGACCGCTCAGATTATCTTTCTAAGATGACGGACATTCTCCAGGACAACACTACCTTTTCTTCCATTTCACCCCAGGAAAATCTTGCGTTGACCAAATCATTCAGAAAGGCGCTCTGCGAAATGAAGAAATCCAGCATCATCACACCTGATCAATTTGTCCTATTTACATCTTGCCTGGATAGGGAAGCTTATATTTATGGCTTGCCTAAGATACACAAGCCGGGGGTCCCACTCAGGCCCATAATAGCTTATCATCTTTCTCCAGCCTACTCTGTAGCCAAGTTTTTGGTAAGTTTTTTGTCCCCTCTCATGAAAGACCATCCTAACACATATAGCATCACGCACCCCCCCAGTTTCATAGAAGACCTCCTTAATTTACAACCACCACCCCTACACAGTATGGTGTCTTTTGATGTCACGTCCTTATACCTCTCACTGCCACACTCTCTCATTGCTGACAAATTGCAATCGTTCCTTATTACCAATAGCATTGACACACAAACGGCTTCCCATATCCTGCAACTGGCTTCTCTCTGCCTCTCGGTTTGCACTTTCACCTTCAACAAGCAGTTTTATAAACAGACCAGAGGAACCCCTATGGGTAGTCCCCTATCATCAATCATCTCTGAAATAGTCATGGGTTCTTTGGACACATGGATCAATCAAGCCCTCCCTTCCGATATTTACTATTGGAGGAGATATGTAGACGATATCTTTTGCATTATTAAAACAGACAGCCTTCAACTCACATACAGTGCCTTGCACGATTTCAACCCCCACATTGAGTTTACATACGAAACAGAAATAGATTCTGTTTTACCTTTCCTAGACATCCTTATTATTCGCACCCCTCAGTCTTTTCACACCTCTGTTTTCCATAAGAAGCATATCCCTCCCCAATATACGCATTTCTCCTCCAATAGTCCCATCTCCTTTAAAATTAATACAGTCAGGACCTTAACTAAAAGAATTTTTACCCATTGTTCCTTACCCATTTTTAAAACAATAGAAAGATCTAGAATCCATTCCTTATTAACCACCGCTGGTTATCCCATAGACTTCATAGAAAAACATACTTTTGATCCACGTGTCCACAGAACCACTACAATTCACAGGGCCACTTGTTGGCTCCCATTCTCCCCTGCCGCAGTATCCATTTCCAGAGTCCTACGCCCATACGGCATAAAAGTTCTCTACAATGGTCCCCCCAACTTAGCCACCATCCTTAGACATCACATCACCAAATCTGATAAACCCACCCTACCCATAAACTCTACCGGCGCAGTTTATTCCATACAGTGCCTGGATTGCCCAACTTCTTATGTTGGAGAAACAGGAAGAACCACTGGCATCCGTATTTCAGAGCACAGACGCAACATCCGCAATAAAGATCCTAAATCCTTAATTTTCACGCATATAGCACAAACCGGCCATAGTTTTGATCTCGACCATCCTCAAGTTAAATACCGGCATATACATAACAAACATCACCGACTCTGCCTAGAATCTATTATTTCCACACAAAACAATAGTTGTAACCGTAAAATAGACCTCCCAGACATTTACCAGATACTTTATAAATAGCTTTTCTTTCACCCCCCCCCCCCCTCTTATATCTCAAAAATTGTGGCAGCACTGGGTGGGACCCTCCCTTTCCCCTGCCTTGGTCTTGTTGATTTTAACTTCCATATACTGTTTTATTCTTTGTTCTTTTGGTGTAGGGATGTCGCCGTTTTAATAATAATTTTACCTTAGTTTTTAGTCTCATTCAAGTTTATTGCTTATTTTTTAGTCGTCACGTTTGTATTATGTAAATTTCATTTTAAATATTTATGTTGTATTCTCTTTTTACGCTATTATCTCTTCAATATGTAAATTTATTGGTGTATATATTAGTTTTTCTCCTCTAATAGCATGTTAGTACGTTTTTACTATCCACGCCCGTTGAAGAACGTTCTGTTCGAAAGCTTGCGGTAATAAAGAAATCTACACAAGAAGCTCCTCTTATTGTTTATTATTGTTTTAATGATGGTAATTTCTGTTGAAGTTTATTTATAAAGAAACGATATAAATACTCTAGCAGAAAGAAAAATTTTATATCTATAAAGAACACTTCAAAGTCATTATAGCCTATATCTATATTCAAATATTATTATAAATTTGTGTTTAAAAAGCCTTTTTTTTTACAAACAAATCCGTTCTATCTTATATGTAATTATGATTTTTAATTTGTACATTTTTCAATTTTCATTATTTTTCTATAAATGTTTGATCATTAAGTATGTAAAAATGCAAAAAAAATAAAATAAAAAATAAATCGAATTCTTTGTTTAAATTCCTTTTTTCTCGAGTTTTCATTTTGTGGAAGAGATGGACACATATAGGGGTGTATTATTTATTCAGGTTTTTTCAATAATTTTTTGAAACTATAAAAGATTGAGTATGTGTATGAGGGTGGGGTGTTTGAAAACAATATAATTACACGAAATCACATCCCCTGAAATTGTTTATTGCCTTTTTTTCATACAGTGTAATTTGGGGATCTTTATTTGGCGGGAGGATGGAAGAGATTTCTTGAATTCCTGAGATATCCATGTGGTGAAAGGTTGGCATGTTTTCCAGTATCATTTAACTGGTGTATCAGCAGTGATGTCTGTTGCTTAGTTCGAGCATGTGGTGATAAACAATGATATTATTTCAGATAGCTGCATTCTTGGGGATTGGCAATGGATAACGAGTGCTGAAGAAGGTTGAGATCATGGCATTTGTAAGAATTGGATTGGCCGCTGATGATGGAATTGAAGAATATAACGATCATGGAATTCAAAGGCAATTCGTTATTCGCTTTCGCATTGAAGAATTCCGAGAGAATTGCTTCCGTTGACATTGTAGGTAGTTGTTGTGAGACGTTAGTTAATACTGGAGCCTGTGGGATTTAGAGCAATGGCCAATATGTAATTTAGGGCAGCTGATTTCGAGCATTGAAGAATGGTGAGAACATGGTATTCAATGTCAATGTGGTGAAGATAGGACTTCTAAGGAGCCTCTAAGAATCCTGAGAACATGGCTTTCATAGCGATTTGGGAATGGGCAGTTGATGGGCGCCATTTAATAAAGTTGGGGGGAATGATATTCATAAGAAAATTGGAATGGGCAGTAGATAGGGACATTTAAGAATTCTAGAAACATAGCTTTCATAGCAATTTGTCAATGGGCAGTTGATGGGCGACATGTAAATAAGTTGGGGGGGATGATATTCATAGGAAAATTGGAATGGGCAATAGATAGGGGCATTTAAGAAAATTTTAGGTTTATCGTATTCATAGCAATTTGGGTATGAAGAGGCAACTCTTGGATGAAATTGAATTATGCTTGATAAATAGAATTCACAGCAATGTGGAAATTGATAGCTTTTGGGAGGGTTTTGAAGAGATGACTCTTAATTCGACAATTAAAATAAAATTAATTCTCTTGGTCTAGTATCTTTTAGCGAGCATTGAGGAGTATTTAGGTCATGATATTCATTGCACATGTGCGGCTTGGCTCATGGTGGGCATAGGACAAATGAAGCATTCATTACAATATGGGACTGGAGAGTTATGACATGGGTAAAGATAGAACTGAGCTATTTCATTAGAATCATTCATTACAAAATTGATTATTTTGACATCAGAGTTGGTGTAGGTTGAACTTAGCAAACGAGCAAGCTTTACAAATTTGAACTAATCCGAGCATTTATTATAAGGATGTGTGAAATTTCTTCAAAAACGCTTAGGTTTAATATTTGATTGCACGTGGTCGGGGAAAATAGCATTCACAGCAATCTGGGAATTGGTAGATTTTTGGCAGTTTTGAGAGAAGATGACTTTTAATTCGACAATTAAAAATAAAATTAATTCTTGATCTTAGTATCTTTTGACGAGCATTAAGGAGTATTGAGGTCATGATATCCATTGCACATGTGCAGTTAGACAGCTGATGGTGGGCACAGCATAAATGAGGAATTCATTACAAGGGTAAAGAGAGATTATTATGACATCAGAGTTGGTATAGCTTTAACTTGGCTAGCGAGCAAGCGTTTCAAATTGAACCGATCTGAGCATTTATTATAAAGAAGTGTGATATTTCTTCAAAAATCTTGGATTTAATATTTGACAGCACGTGGTCGGGGGAAAATGACATTCATAGCAATGTGAAGATAGGAAGCTGATTGATCATAGAAGAAATCTGAGATCATGGCTTTCATTTCAATCAAGGGAATTGACAGATGATTGGATGCATTGAATAATTCTGATATTCATAGAAATGTTGAGATGAGAAACTTATGGGAACATCGTAGAAGGCTGGAAACTGGCATTCATAGTTTCACGAGGCGCGCGTTGCATTTCCTACTTGGTCAATTTGAACGAACTAAGACTTTGCGATTATGGGAACAGTGAAAGCAATATTGATGCTCTAGCGAGTGAAATAGTTTAAAGGCTCTCATGTTTACAGGTGTTAGGGAGATTTGATAGAAATTTAAGATAATTTTTAAAGTTAAATGGCCATCGTGAATAATCGCGTAGATATTTTTCAAGATGAAATTTCTCATCAATTATATTTAGCATTTGCTGAAGATTGTCCCAACGATCAGGAAGACTTGTAAATTACCAATTTTAGTTCACGTTACTATAAAATCAAAGATATATCGGATGAATTTGTAAACATTTCAGAAAAAGAATAACAAAAGGTGATATCATCAGAAGTCAAAAGCCTTTAGATTCTTGATATGAATCCTTGAGATAGGTTTGAAGATATATTCTCATATATTTGATATGATTAATTCCTTTGAAATCTTCAAGGATTAAAGCGACACATTACTCTTCTTTCTTCTGAAATTCTGAAAATCAACTGTGTTGTCTCAATTCAATAAATTTATTTCGTTACTAGAATTTTTCTTCCAAAAAAGATGAAAATATGGCAATAGTTCATAAAAGTTCACAAAATATTGATAATCCTTCTCAGAATATTTCACGTTAATAATCTTGATCCATAAAGAATGGAATTTCCCAACAGAAACAATTCTTCAATGTTGCAGTTGAATTTGCGCCTTCTCCAAAGAGAGTGAAACATTCTATAGTTTCTTAATATCACAGCATGAAAATAAAATCACTTTTTTCTCAATTATATTACGCCTCTGCGATAAGTATGAAATATTTTCCAACACCAAAATGAATGAGACTTGGATATTTTGAGTGAAGCTGCGCTCCCATTTTCTTCATATCGATAAAAGCATCTCGCTTCTGAAATACAAAGAGAAACTTCATGGACAAAAGATTCGCCATTCATGGACAAAGGATTCGTAATTGTACTAAGAATCTTGAAATGACACCAAATGCCATTCACGTTTTCTAATCATCCAAAATAGGCACAGATGTGCAATATGTGATAAAGTTTCTTACAATGCAAGATATAAACATAATCATATATTCTTGCCAGGAAAAAATATGGCAGATTTCAATGATCGTGCTCTTGAGAAATGCACAAAGTTACAATGTTCATTTTTCTAGTATCTTGAAAGAAACATAGAAATTCACAGCCATTTCTCGTCGATTTGAAAAGCATTCGTAATGCTTCACTACGTTGCTCTGACATAATAAAAGAGAATTTGTGATCAACTTGGTTGACGTGACATCCAGAAATCTTGCTCAACATGCAATTCTCAGTTTCTGGCATCCAAAAAAGATGCCTCGGTACGCAGGACTATTGTCGCGTTGTAAAAAGTACAAATCTTGTGCGATGCTTCGGTATGGTATGGTGCTTCATTGAGTCGCACCGCCATTCTTCTGCTGGTACATCGCTGTTGAAGCCTCACAATCTTCATCAGTCCGGCTCCACGTTGTGGCGCCATTAGGATAGCGTTGTCGACTGCCCGAATGACACTCTTCCCCTCTCCTGAAACAACAAAACCTTTCTCTTAACCTTTTTCATACATTTTCTTTAAGATTCATATTTCTAGTGAATTCAATTAATAAACATATATGTGTCATATAAATTGTTTAAACTCTTATAAATTCGAGAAATTCAATCGTTTTTAAATTAATTTGATTGAAAGGTTTATCTTTACAAGAATATAATAGCAAACATTTTTATTAAATATAAGTTATTTCTGAAAGGTATTAAAAAGACATTTAGGGCATACAATTTCTTCATGTTAATTGCGTATATAAGCTGAAGAGCAAAATCCTTTTTTACATATTAAATCATTCTTATGTAAGGAGCAATATTTTCATAGAGAAATGGAGTCTCTGAATCTGACATTGTAAAACGATATATAGCTATTACTATCTCATCTAAACATATTTATATCAAGTCGGATTTACTTACAGTGGAAGGGACTCCACCGCTCATCAAATAATGCTAGCGAAGACGCCTAAATCTCCGCCAGAACGGCCCCACGTTGAAGCGCCAGTAGGATGGTGACGTCGCTGCCCAAACGACTCCACTTCTCCTGAAAAATAACAAAATCAAACTTCAGGTGTGACATTTTTATTATGATATAAAAATTCTTGTAAATATAATGATAGTTTGAAAGAAATATTCCTATAAATAAATATAGAGTATTGCTGACGAGTTCTGAACGTTCTGTGAATTGATGATCAATCTATATTAAATAAATGGACCTATTAATATTGAGATAAATATTCAATTTAAAAAAGGTTATCAATCTCTTGAGAACTATAGTAGTTTGAAGTCGATAAGAAAATTAGTTACTGCGCTATTATCCTCAGTAATCTTACAGTTTGTTCCATCAACTAAAAGGTACTTACGGATGGAAGTATGCTCCATGTGCAAATTTCTGCGAGACATCGCTGACAAAGACTCCCCAATCTTTGCCAGTCCAGTCCCAGAATGCCTCGTCAGGTGATGGTGAGAAAGCTCGCCGCTGCCCATACGACTCGCTCCTCCTGCATTACAAACTCCATCTTGATCTTTTCTTTTAAGCCTTAATTTTATAACAAAAAACTATCACAATTATCAATAATTAAATAAATGCATCTAATACATGTAAAATTATAAGAGGGATGTGTAAACGCTAAGAAGATTAAAACAAGTATTGAGAAAATAAAACTATAAGAAAAAATCAGTTGTTGTTGTTGTTGTCGTGTACAATGAAGAACCTCAGATGTCTCCGTACATCTCTATCATAGCAATGTTCTCTATTTTGTCATTACTTTATAGTGTTGAAAAATTCAGTGAAAAAATAAGATAAAATTCATATAATTTTGTTATACATTAAGAATATTAGCTTATAGCATTTTTTTATTACTTTCTTAGGTTTTTCGAAGCTTGACATTATTCTCAGCAACTGCTATACCATATAAACCTAGTATTAACTCAGTTCTACTTACTGATGGAAGAATGCCCCAGTTGAGACGCTCGCGTCAGATCTCGCAGACGAAGACCCCCCCGAATCTTCGTCTGCCAGCGCCACTAGGTGGCAACGCTCGGTCATCTGCCCCTACAACGTCACAAAATCCATCTTAAACCCAAAATGAAATTTTTCTTAAAATTTATTAGAAGTATATATAAATATCTGATATTTAAAATCAGTCTTATATATTTATAAAAAGAAAGTAGGATAAACTAATCATGTAAAATAATCACACGTCAGTGGACGAGTGGGTAACACCTTCGATTCCCGACAGTCATGAACCAGGGTCTAATCCCGCGTTAACAGTTTGTTTAATATGTGAATAACCTATATATATCATCCATTGTTGCAAGTATCATAAACTAGGTTGCTCTTGTTGAGCGGTACCTAATAAAGTGATTCTGAAAGAGAATAAAATAATCGCTTTACCAGCAAACAATCTCTCCCGATTCATTTTGACGTTTTTATAGCAACAGTTGAAAAAATATTAATACTTCCCATAACCTTTGCCAAGTAAACAACTAAAACCAACTTTTATTATCCAAGTATAGATATACCAAGACTTCTCTCAATAAGATTTTTAAATTATATGGTAAATTACAGCGCGCGCGCAATATTTATAACAAATTTAGAATTCTTTCTTCTAGTTAATCCTTGATAGATTTACAAACTTATCATACATTATAGAATATTTGTATATTTATAAGATAATAAAAAGATATAGCTTACCTGCCCAAAGGACGTGGTGGTGCTCCAAGAAGACATCGGGCGTGTTGATGTGCGGGTAAGATGGAAGTCCCGCGCATGTTATGTGAGTGAATGTTGTACTGTGCTGTTGGACCTAACACTGTGATTGTGAGGCCCTACAGAAGGGAGGGGACAGAGCCCGATGACCCAAACTCAACATCTCTGTTGAGAAAGGGCCAGCGGACTTCTGTCTCCACCCAGAAATGTTCTGACGTGTGCCTAGAGAATGTTGGACGGCGCATGTCAGTGTGCAGGATGTTGTCAAGTGAGCCCCCCCAAATGGGTTCTGGAATGTATACCCTACAATGGAGGAACCCCGGCTCATCAAACTTAGTGTCGATGGCGTTAAAGTATGGTGGTGGGGAGCCGGGGGTGAGGGGTGTGGGTGGAGGTGTGGCAGTGGGGGTGTGTATGCCCTGTTTGCGACCCTTGCCCTTTGTCCTGTAATCACAGGAAGGATACCGTCAGTACAGTACTGTTGTATGTTATATCAGTACACATATGTCACCCCATTCTACTAAATATCTCTCAACAATACCAACAAAGCCTTTATTAAGAACACTCGTCCCATACAGTATTCTCCCAGATACAGAAGTAAACAGCTATCTACAGAAAGTGGAGACTAACATCGACCTTTCTTCATGTTGGATCTATCATCTGTGTTACGCCTTTTGATTACTGCCCTGTTCTCCGAAATTTGTGAAAAGCTAATATAGTGGTCTTTCTTTTCACTACTTTTACCAATAAAACATTTGTAGAATTGTTTTTCATAAGCAATCTTTTGGCGAAGAATTACTCTCCCATCCTCCAAAGCTGGACAGTAAATCAATATATAGCTTTCACGACAACACAGTAGAGCTTCCATCAGTATTGTATCATTGTATATAAATCGTGTCGTTGCATACACAAATTTGAATTGATCAAAATTTTACGTTCTTTTTTGAAAATAGAAAAACGATTTTCAAGTATAATAATATGAAAGTTTCAAAAATATTAACAAAGGGCTGTCCTCAGGGTGGACCATTGTCTCCGTTGTTATGGCTGATATATTTAAATGATCTGCTAATTAATTTGCAATCACCAAACTCTGAAATCATTTGCTATGCTGATGATGTAACAATTATATGTTGGGATAATGAGCTAACAAATCTAAAAAAGTCGATTGAGTTTAATTTGGAAAAGATAGATCAATGGTGTAATGATAATAAGCTAAATATCAATCTTGATAAAACTAGTATTTTACACTTGCACAATAAAGACAAAATATCAATTAATTTTAGAGACAATATTATTGTGCCTGTAGAAGAAATTAAAATTCTTGGAATTACGATTGCGAATCACAGAAGGAAAAACAAATTGAATTTTGGCCCTCACCTTAACATTATACTAAACAAAACTCAAAGATTAAAAAATCTTCTTTTTTCAATTTGTGGAAAATCTTGGGGTCTTAGCATCCAAAAAAGGCTTACACTTTATAAATCTATAATAAGACCAACGTTAACTTACGGAACAGAAATATGGTTTGAATTTATTAGCAAAAAATATATGTACAAACTGAACTCAATGCAATATCAAATTCTGCTATGGTGTACCCAAACATATAAAACAACCAGTTATAACTGTGTTCACACCTTAGCCAATATTCCTTTGATCACTGATTATATGGAATCTAGAATTATAGGTTATGAGTTGAATAATTTATCAACAGAAGATAAACAATTTTATGATTTGTATATTCCAGGTATACTCAAAGATTTCATTATATCAAGGATTAATTTACTGAAAAAGAATACTAATCAAACTTTTCAAAGTTTCTTTCCTTATGATATTCCGAAATATTTTCGACCAAACTATTATAATTCACAATTTATCACAGATCATGGAAATTTCAGGTTTTTTTCTTAAGAAAATTCAGGCTGTGCAAGATTCGACATGTTTCTGCGGATTGGGGGAACAAACTTCAATACATCTCTTGCTGGAGTGCCCTGTCTTTCAAGAGTACAGAGTCAACAACGGTTTAATTGCTTTAGGCCCTAGTGAATTAATTTCAAGTAAGGACACATATATAAAATTTAATTTCCTTTGTAAATATATTTTGGACTTCATTAAGAAAAATGGTCTTTGATGTAACGATCTCATGGAAATATTGGACATATTATATGGTTGTAAACAATATATAGGTGTATGCGTGTATATGTGTGTACATATGTATATGTTTTTTTTTTTTAATTTAATGATGTAACTGTAAATAAAATTCAAAAAATATCTCTATATGTAAATAACATTTTTGAATCTTTCTAAGTCGCTTTCTGTGTATCTTTCCATGTTGAATATTTTTTTTGTTATATATATTTGTATGTACATTTAGCGCAAGTGTCCCTAGGGGGACATAGCGTTTTGAATTGAAATAAAATAAATAAATAAAAATCTCTGCAGATTTCTTCAAGTTTACATATAGGCGATCACAGTAACATATGGGAATTAAACGCTAACTAACCTCTCCCAAAGGTTGTCACGTGTGTGTATGTTTGAGGAAACTTGTTTTAAAGGATTAATCTCCATTCAAAACTAATCCTCACACTGGATCATAGATCCATGCTGGGTTTAGCGGGACAAAGGGAATGTCAGGTCGGTGAAGGAGTTCGCGGCCGTCCAGTGAGTGTGAGGGTAAAGTGACAATGAACATGGGCCTTGGCGCCATCATTTGCAGGTAAATTTGGAAGATATCTCGTGGAAAGTCCATGATTTACTAGGTCAGATGTCTCTCGTTTTTTTATGTGTGTATGTGTGCGTTAGTTATATGTAAATAAGATTTTTCTTAAATATATATATATATATTTTCGATAGATAGATATATATTATCCATGTATGAAAAAGTGAAAGTTGTATAAGCTTATGATTTTACTTTGTTTTAAAAATGAATCGATGTTGGTTCCATATGCTTGAATTGAATATTACACCTTAGTTCTATATATTTTATTGCTTAAAAAGGAACACAACAAAACAAAAAGGAAACTACAATTGCAAATTATTTGATAACTAACAAAGAAAAAAAAAAGGGGAAATGATGATGATAAAAAATTGAATATGTCTTCCAGAAAAATGCTTCTATGAATTAAAAAATAAGAATAATTACAAACTTAACATATAAACTTCAAACAACCCATGTATATGTCTCGAGACATCGTTCTGTCAGCACGTATATTTTCAAAATATTCTGTTTTTCAAAACTGAAATAATGTAATATATTTTTCTCTCAATAAGTACTTAAAACATGTATATAATAATGTGTATATATAAAAAATTGTATTTATTATTAAGTTGTTAATGTGATAATCCTGTTGAAGGACTGACAAGTCAGAAAGCTTGAACATAAAAAGTTGCAAAAGAAACTTAACCCTGGAAACTTCATTTATTTTATAATATGTATTTTTTAATTGTTTATGTGATGGGTTTTTTAAAGGACAAGTATATAAGTTGATATTTGGTTATTAGAGACTATAGATATATGTACAAGGTGCGTTCATTAATTTCCAGGACTGCTCTGTATCTTTGAAAAAATAAAACAAATAAAAAACTAATTCAATATTTTTCAAAATATGCCCCTCCTGCCTCAATACACCCGTTCCATCTTTTTTTCCAATTGTCGAAGCAGGAGATAAAATCACTTTTTGAGAGGTTCCTCAAGGTTGCCTTCGATTCAGCTTGTATCATATCAACGTTGTCAAATTTCCGTCCTTTCAAGTTAATTTTCAATTTAGGATAGAGGAAAAAGTCATTGGGGGCTAAGTCGGGGGAATAGGGTGGATGAGGGATCTGTATGGTTGAATGCTTGGCCAAAAACTGCAAAACAACATGGGCTGTGTGCGGCCGCGCATTACCGACGTGAAGTATCCAGTCATTGTTTTGCCATCTTTCAGGTCTTTTAAGGCGCACTGCCTCCCTTAAGCACCTCATTATCCCCAAATAAACAGATAGTCCAGTCACTGAAGATAATTCTTCTGTTAGATTTAATTAACTCCTTTATTTTGAGCTTGTTTTCCTCGCAACGAAATGATCTTGGACGCCCAGTATGCTGATCATCGTTTACCTTTTCCCGACCTTTTTGGAAGCGTGAAAATCATTCAAAAGTTCTTGAACGGGATAAAGCTGCATCGCCAAAAGCTTCTTTAATCAATTCATACGTCTCAGTATCATTTTTTTTCAATTTAAAACAAAACCTAATGCAGATTCTCTGCTCTTCGAAAATGGCCATTTTAAAATTAGAAATGCGAACCTTACAAGGAAGTTGTTTTGTTCTATTTTTAGATCGGCGCGTGCGCCACGAGACTCGTGCTTTCAGTCAGGTGTGGTCGAATGTCCAATATTCAACTCTGTAAAAAATATTTTCTCTAGCTATTTTTTTTATTTTATTTTTTAACCAGTCCTGGAAATTAATGAACGCACCTTGTATATAAACAATCCGTCTTTAGTAGAAATATTGGTCTAGTGACATAACAGTTCATGCCATTGTAGTTTGGTTTTCTCTATCTGTTTACAAATTGTGCTGGTTTTGTGTCCAATTTTTTAGACTATAATTGTTGAACTTATGACAGAGAAAAGGAACAAAACTTAAGGAAGTTGTACCTTTTATCATGTATGTATTTTCTTTATAATTTTATCATGTATATTGGGATTCAGACATAATAACTCTGAAAGATATTACAGTGACCCTTAATTGAAGACACACGAGATAATCAAGTTGTGAACAAAATTGCCTCTGTCTCTTTAAAAAAAAAAAATAATAATAACAGACGACCGGCGACATTAAAGACTTTCCACTTCCACTAAGTTTTGTTCATGAGTGTATCTTGAAAATTAACACATTGAATATCAAAATATGAATTGGTAAAGGAATCCGAATCTTCAATATGGTAGTATTCAATTGGTAGTTTGATTCGCTATCCGTTTACAAATTTTGCTGTTTATGTGTCCAATTTTAGACTATAAATGTTGAACTTATTACAGTGAATAAGAACAAAACTTAAGGAAGTTGTATCTTTCATCATGTATATCGGGATTCAGACATAATATTTCTGAAATATATTATAGTGACCCTTAATTGAAGACACGAAATAATCAAGTTGTGAACAAAATTGCGTCTTTCTCCTTCAAAAAAAAAAAAACAAAAAACAAAAAAACAGACGACCGGCAATATCAAAGACATTCCACTTCCACTAAGTTTCATTTTACGAGTGTATAATAGGATAATAAAGAAACTTTGTGTCTTAAAGAGTTGTGTCCTTCAAAAAAAAAAAAAATCATAAATTGACGACGGGCGATATCAAAGACTTCCACTTCCTTAAGTTTTGTTCATGAGTGTATCTTGAAAATTAACACATTGAATACCAAAATGTGAATTGGTAAAGGAATTTGAATCTTCCGTATGGTCGAATTAGGTGACTTCATTTTAAGATTCTTTTATAAGGGGAAAAAATATCTTTGTGTTTGTTTGTATAGATTCCATCTTCATTGCTGGTATGTATTGGCTCAATGAAGATAAGGTACGACACTTACTTCTTCTTCCCCCGGCAACACTTTAGAAAGCTAAAGCAGCCCATTTTTAGCTTATTAAGTTCGCTTTGAGAAATGCGCTTTGGATCGTTTGCTTGCTCGCTAGGTAGATCGTTGCTTACTAGTCCGCTCGCTCTGATTGTTGTGATTCCCTGACAATTTGACAATTAAAAATGGTTTATTGACATCTAGTCAATGGTCAAGATAGAGTTTACAGAGTTTAAATAGTAGAGAAAAATATATACATCAGACGAGAGAGGCCTTCTCCGAAGGGACATCTGGATCCTATCAGGAGCTTAGAATCGTTTTAAGTTCAGACTTGCGAGTTATGGAATCCGCGTCCCCAGCGATGACTGTGTTGAGGAACTTGACAAGACTTGTGTTTAGGTAAGGTATCCGCGAGGAAACTCTCCCTAAGATGGGGGTACAGAACCGCGACATCATTAATGGTCGTCCCTCGGTTATATAGGGGCCTAAGGATAGTTTCATCGTTCAGTTGTTCGATTATGTCCATTAACTGATTCTCACGTTCCATTTCTTGCTTGTCCTGGAGCGTCGGGGCAGTTCCTTGGTGGCAGCCTTGATATCTTTTGTTCTTTAAAAAAATAAGAGACTTTACGGTTAGAATAACACGCCATGCGGGCTGTGCGCACCGCGCCATCGCCTTCCTTCCAAGCTTTCTTTGCTCCCCCACTAAAAATGTTATTTCGGGCCAGAAAAGTTTTCATTTTATTTTATCGATGTTTCGACAAAAAAATCCTTTTCTCGCCAGGTAAAAAAATTAAAGCATTTGTGTGACAAAAAGCGTTATAAATATATATCATTCATAAAAAAACGTACTTGGTTAAATATATATGTGCAAAAAAAAATACACTTTTCACCTGTTACAAATGCCACCGATTCGGATCATAAATTAACCCCAACTCCAATATTTAGACATTTCGGATTATTACATCACGCTTTCGGGCTGAGGCCTTCATCAGTACAGAGTTTGGAGGGGAGGCTGCGATTTCCTGATATCTAAAGGAAAGAATCACGAAATCAGTCAATTAAATCATGAAAGGAAGTCATGAAACCACGAATCCTCCTGTTGGACATCGTTAATTCAGTTGAAACTGCCAAAAAGTGATATAACTGGTGAAGTGGAAGCACCTATCTTGAGTAAAACTTCGCTGTAATTTTACGGGAAGAATGTATTCACATACGAAATAAAAATACTTCTTTAGTTTAAATTTGCATCAAATAATGATTGATTTTCTTTGATTTCTCTCTTCTCAGATCACACTGATTCTTTCCAATAAATTTTCACCAATACCAGCCTTTTGGGACATTCAGAAAAATAACGAGAAATAATCAAGCAAATGTGTTGTTTTGATGTTTTTTGTTAACGGGAGAATCGATCTTTTTACAAAAAGATACATCTATCTCTCAGCAAAATTACAATATAAAGTTGTATTTTGTTGAAGAAAAATTGCATGTTAAAATATCAATACGTTCATTGTAAAATATAATGGTGGTAAAAACATATCGGGTTAACAACGGCCCAGTTAATATGCAAATATTACTAAGCCATGTTTGAAACTTTACATATATAATATTGCCACGTGGAAAATTAGGGAAGACAAAAACTTCAGGATGAAACAGCAATTCATTTCAGGTAAGAACAAACTAAGAATGATAAACATAAGCAAAGAGGGAAGTTTACAGTGTAGAAAAGTATAAACATCAAAAATGATACTCTGTTAATAAACTAATACATACTTTGCGACAATATCTAGAAATTAACTTCAAATTAGTTCCTTTATTCTATGCGTAAATATACACCAAATGTACAATATATTACTTCCTCAATACTTCTAATTATCATTTGTAAATTAAATTTGTCACTTAATTAACCCTTACATAAAGGAGATAATTAGCTGGAAATGTTTTTAACGGAGTTAATTGGCATTTTTCAATTAATATTGGGAAACACGGTCAGCAAAAATTGGCAGACGATGCTGGGAAATTTTGTGTTTTGTTCCTTTTTTTAATAAATATTTTCAAAATATTCCGTTTATATATATAGTATACATTTTATATATGTCATGCTTATAGGGAAATATGCAAAAAAGACATCTCAATCCTTTTGTGAAAAGCGTTAATCTACATATCACATGGTTTCAGGATATGACCCTCATAGATGGATTTGCGCGCTGATTTGAGAAAATGCATTGTTTAAATGCTGGGGTGTCCAATGCTATCATGGACAAAACTTAAGTAAGTGGAACGTCTTTGATGTCGTCGGTCGTCTGTGTTTTTTGAAGGAGACAGAGACAAATGTGTTCATAATTGGTTATATCGTGTATCTTCAATAAAGGTCACTATAATATATTTCAGAGTTATTGTCCCGATATACATGCTACAACTTCCTTAAGTTTTGTCCATGAGTGTATATTGGTTATCTCGTGTATCTTCAATAAAGGTCACTGTAATAACTTTCAGAGTTATTGTCTCAATCCCGATATACATGCTGAAACTTCCTTAAGTTTTGTCCATGATTGTAAATCTAAATGATATAAATTTTCCTAAAATCTCCCTATAACGTAACCCGTCGTATGATTGATCATTTCTACTATAGTGAACACTTTGTAATCAATATAAAACTCATTCAGATCTAATCCAACCTCTAATAAAAGACTGCCTCCAGGAAAGACCAGAAGTATCCATGTTATGTAGACCATTTTCTCTCTCATGGTAATTTCCCTTGAAGTTTATTTATAAAGAAACGATAAAAATACTCTAGCATCAAGAAAAATGTTATATCTATAAAGAACACTTTAAAGTCATTATAGCATATATCTATAATCAAAAAGTATCACAAATTTGTGTTTAAAATATCCATTTTTTTTACGAACAAATCCATTCTATCTTATATGTAATTATTCTTTTTAATTTGTACATTTTTCAATTTTCATTCATTTTCTATAAATCTTTGATCACTAAGTAGGTAAAAATACAAAAATATTAAATTGAATTTTTGTTTAAGTTCCTTTTATCTCGAGTTTTCATTTTGTGGAAGAGATGGACACATATAGGGGTGTATTATTTATTCAGGTTTTTTCAATATTTTTTTGAAACTATAAAAGATTGAAAATATAAAGTTAAGTGCCAGGAGAAAATGTTTTTTATTAATCGAATACACGAGCTTTCGGGCAGTCACGCCCTTCAACTGGTAATGATACATGACGGCAATAGGCCTTAAATAGGATTCCGTTTTTAAAGAGATATTTTTACATATGAAAAAAAAATAATATAGGACGGCTAAAAAACAATTTAGTTAAAAATATTTGCAAATCTAAACTATTATATAATATTTTTATGTAACTATGCTAATCCTGTAATGGCGGTTGACAAATAAATGGTAGGTTTGAAATTGGATAAATCATGTGACTATATAATGAAGAGAGAACAAGTATTAGGATATCGACTGTTAAAAACGGAATCCTATTTAAGGCCTATTGCCGTCATGTATCATTACCAGTTGAAGGGCGTGACTGCCCGAAAGCTCGTGTATTCGATTAATAAAAAACATTTTCTCCTGGCACTTAACTTTATATTTTTAATATTCCAAGGAGAAAGTTTCTACGATTAAATATAAAAGATTGAGTATGTGTATGAGGGTGGGGTGTTTGAAAACAATATAATTACACGAAATCACATCCCCTGAAATTGTTTATTGCCTTTTTGTCATACAATAATTTGGGGATCTTTATTTGGCGGGGGGATGGAAGAGATTTCTTGAATTCCTGAGATATCCATGTGGTGAAAGGTTGGCATGTTTTCCAGTATCATTTAACTGGTGTAGCAGCAGTGATGGTTGATGCTTAGTTCGAACATGTGGTGATAAACAATGATATTATTTCAGATAGCTGCATTCTCTTGGGGATTGGCAAAGGATAATGTGTGCTGAAGAAGGTTGAGATCATGGCATTTGTAAGAATTGGATTGGCCGCTGATGATGGAATTGAAGAATATGATGATCATGGCATTCAAAGGCAATTCGTTATTCTCTTTCGCATTGAAGAATACCTGGAGAATTGCTTTAATTGACAATGTAGGTAGTTGTTGTGAGACGTTAGTTAATACTGGAGCCTGTGGGATTTAGAGAAATGGCCAATATGTAATTTAGAGCTGCTGATTTCGAGCATTGAGGAATGGTGAGAACATAGTATTCAATGTGGTGAAGATAGGACTTATAGTGAGCATTGAAGATTCCTGGGAACATGGCTTTCATAGCGATTTGGGAATAGACAGTTGATGGGCGACATGTAATTAAGTTGGGAGGATTGATATTCATAAGAAAATTGGAATGGGCAGTAGATGGGGGCGCTTAAGAATTCTAGGAACATGGCTTTCATAGCAATTTGGGAATGGGCAGTTGATGGGGGCCAAGTAATAAATTTAGGGGGGGATGATATTTATAGGAAAATTGGAAGGGGCAGTAGAGATGGGGGCATTTAAGAATTCTAGAAACATGGCTTTTTCATAGCAATTTGGGAATAGACAGTTGATGGGCGACATGTAAATAAGTTGGGGGGAATGATATTTATAGGAATATTGGAAGGGGCAGTAGAGATGGGGGCATTTAAGAATTCTAGGAACATGGCTTTTTCATAGCAATTTGGGAATAGACAGTTGATGGGCGACATGTAAATAAGTTGGGGGGGGGGATGATATTCATAGGAAAATTGGAATGGGCAGTAGATAGGGCCATTTAAGAATTCCAGGGACATGGTATTCATATCACAATTTAGGAATGAAGAGGCAGCTTTTGGATGGAATTGAAGTATGCTTGGTATATTGCATTCGTATCAATGTGGGAATGGGTAGATTTTGGCAGGGTTTGAGAGAAGATGACTTTTAATTCGACAATTAAAATAAAATTAATGCTTGATCTTAGTATCTTTTGGCGAGCATTGAGGAGTATTGAGGTCATGGTATTCATTCCACACGTGCGGCTTGGCAGCTGATGGTGGGCACAGCATAAATGAGGAATTAATTACAAGGGTAAAGAGAATTAGATGATTTTGACATCAGAGTTGGTGTAGCTTTAATTTGGCTAGCGAGCAAGCGTTTCAAATTTGATCGATCCGAGAATTTATTATAAAGATGTGTGATATTTCTTCAAAAAGCTTGGATTTAATATTTGATTGCACGTGGGTAGAAAAAAATGACATTCATAGCAATGTCAAGATAGGAAGCTGATTGATAATAGAAGAAATCTGAGATCATGGCTTTCATTTTAATGTAGATTTAACAGATGATTGGATGCATCGAAGAATTCTGATATTCATAGAAATGTTGAGATGAGCAACTTATGGAAACATCAAAGAAGGCTGGGAACTGGCATTCATAGTTTCACGAGGCGCGCATTGCATTTCCTACTTGGCCAATTTGAACGAGTTAAGACTTTGCCTTTATGGGAACATTGAAAGCAATATCTATGCTCTAGCGAGTGAAATAGTTTTAAGACACTCATGTTAACAGGTGTTAGGGAGATTTGATGAAAATTCAAGATAAAATTTGAAGTTAAATTGCCTTCGTGAATAATCACAATCAAATTTCTCTTCAATTATATTTAGCATTTGCTGAAGGTTGTTCCTACGATCAGGAAGACTTGTATATTACCAATTTTGGTTCACGCGTTACTATAAAATCAAACAAATATCGGATGAATTTGCAAACTTTTCAGAAAAAGAATAACAAAAGGTGATATATTCAGAAGTCAAAAGCCTTTAGATTCTTGATATAAATACTTGAGATAGGTTTGAAGTTATATACTCATATATTTGATGTGATTAATTCCTTTGAAATCTTCAAAGATTAAATCGACATTACTCTTCTTTTTCCTGAAATTCTGATGGTTTGTGATAGATGAAAATCAACTGTGATGTCTCAATTCAATAAGTTAATTTCATTATTCGATTTTTTTCTTACAAAAAGAGATGAGAATTTAGGCAATAGATCATCAAAGTTCGCAAAATATTGATAATCCTTCCCAGAATTTTTCACGTTAATAATCTTGATCCATGAAGAATGGAATATTCCAATAGAAGCAATTTTTCAATTTTGCAGCTACACTTGCGCCTTTTCCAAAGAGAGAGTGAAACATTCTATAGTTTCTTAATTTTACAGCATGAAAATGAAAGCACGTTTTCCAATTATATTACGCCTCTGCGATAAATCTCAATTATTTTCCATCTACAAAATGAATGAGACTTGGATATTTTGAGTGAAGCTGCGCTCCCATTTTCTTCATATCGATAAAAGCATTGCTGTTGAAATACAAAGAGAAAACTTCATGGACAAAGGATCCGCCATTCAAGGACAAAAGTTTCGCCATTGTACTGAGAAGAAATGGCACCAAATGCAATTCACGTCTTCTAATCATCCAAAAATAAGCACAGATGTGAAATATCTGATCAAGCCTCTTACAGTACTAGAGATGAACATATTCATATATTCTTTCCATGGAAAAAATATGGCAGATTTCGATGATCGTGCTCTTGAGAGATGCACGAAATTACAATGTTCATTTTTCTAGTATCTTGAAAGAAACTTAGAAATCTATAAACATTTATCGCCAATTTGAAAAGCATTCATGATGCTTTACCTCGTTGCTCCGACATAATAAAAGAGAATTTATGATCAATTTGGTTGACGTGACATCCAGAAATCTTGCTCAACATACAATTCTAAGTTTCTGGCATCGAAAAAGAATGCATTGGTACGCAACACTATTGTCGCGTTGTAAAAAGTACGAATCTTGTTGGATGCTTCGGTGTGATAAAGTGCGTCGTTGAGTGGCACCGCCATTCTCCTGCTGGTACATCGTGCATGTCTCCTACATCGCTGTTGAAGCCTCACAATCTTCATCAGTCCGGCTCCACGTTGTGGCGCCACTAAGCTGGTCTTGTCGCCTGCCCGAACGACACTCTTTCCCTCTCCTGAAACAACAAAACCTTTCTCTTAACCTTCTTCAGACATTTTCTTCAAGATAAATATTTCTAGTGAATTCAATTAATAAACATATATGTGTTATATAAAATGTTTAAACTCTTATTAATTCGAGAAATTCACTCGTATTTAAATTAATTTAATTAAGAAGTTGATCTCTACAAGAATATAATAGCAAACATTTTTATTGAATAAAATGTTATTTCTGAAAGATATTAAAAATACATGTAGGGCATACAATTTCTTTATGTGAACTGCGTATATAAGCTGATAGCAAACTCCTTTTTTACATATTATATCATTCTTATGTAAGGAGCAATATTTTCATATAGAAATTAAGTCTTTGAATCTGACATTGTAAATAGATATATAGCTATTGCTATCTCATCTAAACATATTTATATCAAGTCGGATTTACTTACAATTGGAAGGGACTCCACTGCTCATCAAATAATGCTAGCCAAGACGCCCAAATATCCGCCAGTACGGCCCCACATTGGAGCGCCAGTAGGATGACGAGAAGGGACATCGCTGCCCAAACGACTCCACTTCTCCTGAAAAATAACAAATCAAACTTCAGGTGTGACATTTTTATTATGAAATAAAAATTCTTGTAAATATAATGATAGATTGAAAGAAATATTCCTATAAATAAATAGAGTATTGATGATGAGTTCTGTGAAAAGAATGATCAATCTATATTAAATAAATGGACCTATCAATGTTGAGATAAATATTAAATTTAAAAAATGTTATCATTCTCTTGAGAACTATAGTAGTTTGAAGTCGATAAGAACATTAGTTACTGCGCTATTATCCTCGGTAATCTTACACTTTGTTCCATCAACTAAAAGGTACTTACGGATGGAAGTATGCTCCATGTGCAAATTTCTGCGAGACATCGCCGACAAAGACCCCCCAATCTTTGCCAGTCCTGCCTCAGAATGCCGCGTCAGGTGATGGTGGGAAAGCTCGCCGCTGCCCATACGACTCGCTCCTCCTGCATTACAAACTCCATTTTGATCTTCTTTTTCTTCTTTTGAGCCTTAATTATATAACAAAAAGCTATCACAATTATCAATAATTAAATAAATGTACCTAATACATGTAAAATTATAAGAGGGATGTGTAAACGCTAAGAAGATTGAAACAAGCATTTATTACTTCAAATAAAAGTAACATAAAAATATTTACTGGCCGAAGTGTCTTTTATTTGAAGTAATATGAATGCCGGCCAGGCAGTATCTATCTTTACGATAAGCATTTATTAAGAAAAAATGAGAAAAATTCAGTAAAAACAAGATAAATTTCAATATAATTTTGTTATACATTAAGAATATTAGCTTATAGCATTTTTTTGCAACTTTCTTAGGTTTTTCGAAGCTTGACATTAGTCTTAGCAACTGCTATGCCATATAAACCTAGTGTTAACTCAGTTCTACTTACCGATGGAAGAATGCCCCAGTTGAGACGCTCGCGTCAGATCTCGCAGACGAAGACCCCCCCCCCGAATCTTCGTCTGCCAGCGCCACTAGGTGGCGACGCTCGGTCATCTGCCCCTACAACGTCACAAAATCCATCTTAAACCCAAATGAAAATTTTCTTAAAATTTATTAGAAGTATATATAAATATCTGATATATTTAAAATCAGTCTTATATATTTATAAAAAGAATATAGGCTAAACTAATCGTTTAAAATAATCACACGTCAGTGGACGAGTGCGTAACACCTTCGATTCCCGCGACAGCCATGAACCATGATCTAATCCCGCGTTTACATTTTGTTTAATATTAAATTAACCTTTACATATTATTAATTGTTGCAATTATCATAAACTAGGTTGCTCTTGTTGAGCGGTACCTATTAAAGTGATTTTGGAACAGAATAAAATAATCGCATTACCGGCAAAAAAAAATTTCTCGATTCATTTTGAGGTTTTTATAGAAACAGTTGAAAATATATTAATACTTCTCGTAACCTTTTCCAAGTAAACAACTAAAACCAACTTTTATTATCCAAGTATAGAGATACTAAAACTTATCTTCTCTTAATAAGTTTTTTAAAATATATGGTAAATTACAGCGCGCGCGCAATATTTATAACAAATTTAGAATTCTTTCTTCTAGTTAATTCTTGATAGATTTGCAAACTTCTCATACATTATAGAATATTTGTATATTTATAAGAGAATAAAAAGATATAGCTTACCTGCCCAAAGGACGTGGTGGTGCTCCAAGAAGACATCGGGCGTGTTGATGTGCGGGTAAGATGGAAGTCCCGTGCATGTTATGTGAGTGAATGTTGTACTGTGCTGTTGTACTTAACGCTGTGATTGTGAGGCCCTACAGAAGGGAGGGGACAGAGCCCGATGACCCAAACTCAACATCTCTGTTGAGAAAGGGCCAACGGACTTCTGTCTCCACCCAGAAATGTTCGGACGTGTGCCTAGAGAATGTTGGACGACGCATGTCAGTGTGCAGGATGTTGTCAAGTGAGCCCCCCCAAATGGGTTCTGGGATGTATACCCTACAATGGAGGAACCCCGGCTCATCAAACTTAGTGTCGATGGCGTTAAAGTATGGTGGTGGGGAGCCGGGGGTGAGGGGTGTGGGTGGAGGTGTGGCAGTGGGGGTGTGTATGCCCTGTTTGCGACCCTTCCCCTTTGTCCTGTAATCACAGGAAGGATACTGTCAGTACAGTACTGTTGTATGTTAAATACTGTTGTATGTTATATCAGTACACATATGTTGCCCCATTCTACTAAATATCTCTCAACAATACCAACAAGGTCTTTATTAAGAACACTCGTCCCATACAAGATTCTCCCAGATACAGAAGTAAACAGTTATCTACAGAAAGTGGAGATTAACATCGACCTTTCTTCATGTTGGGTCCCTCTTTTGTGTTACACTTTTTGTTTACTGCGCTGTTCTCCAGAATATTTATAAAGCTAATATATTAATCCTGATTTTCACTACTTTTGCCAATTTATGAAAAGCTAATAAAATTTAATCGTTTATGTGATGGGGGGTTTTAAAAGGACAAGTATATAAATTTATATTTGGTTATCAGATACTATAAATATATAAAACAATCCGTCTTTAGTAGAAATAATGGTCTAGTGACATAACGGTTACAACTATAATTGTTGAACTTATGACAGAGAACAGGAACAAAACCTAAGGAAGTTGTACCTTTTATCATGTGTATCTGGATCCAGACATAATATCTCTGAAAGATATTACAGTGACCTTTAATTGAAGACCCCTGAGATAATCAAGTTGTAAACAAAATTGGTTCTGTCTCCTCTAAAAAAAAAAAAAAAAAAGACGACCAGCGACATCAAATACTTTCTACTTCCACAAAGTTTTTATTTTACGAGTGTATAATGGAATAAAAAGAAACTTTGTGTCTTAGAGAGTTGTGTCCTTCAAAATCTTTATATATATATAGACGAACGGCGACATCAAAGACTTTCCACTTCTACTAATTTTTGTTTACGAGTGTATAATGAAATAAAAAAGAAACTTTGTGTCTTAGAGAAAGTTGTGTTTTCAAAAAAAAAATATATATATATATATATATAGACGACAGGCGACATCAAAAACTTTCCACTTCCTTAAGTTTTATCCATGAGTGTATCTTGAAAATTAGTACCTTGAATACCAAAAATGTGAATTGGTAAAGGAATTCAGAACTTCCGTATGGTCGAATTAGGTGACTTCATTTTAAGATTTTTTTATGAGGGGAAAAAGATATCTTTGTTTGTTTGTAGATTCCATCTTCATCGCTGGTATGTATTGGCTCAGTGAAGATAAGGTATGACACTTACTTCTTCCACCCCCGGCAACACTTTAGAAAGCTAAAGCAGCCCATTTTTTCGCTTTTTTAGTTCGCTTTGTAAATTCGCTTTGGATCGTTTGCTTGCTCGCTAGGTAGGTCGTTACTTGCTAGTTCGCTCGCTCTGATTGTTGTGATTCCCTGGTGGCAGTCTTGATAACTTTTTTTCTTTTTAAAGAAATAAGAGGCACACTTTTCGGTTAGAAGAACACACCAGGCGGGCTGCGCGCGCCGTC
>CP092863.1:152044230-152067931 GCA_030710605.1 Cordylochernes scorpioides | reverse complement strand
ATTAAAAAATTGATTTAGCTATGGACAAAATTCAAACAGATTACAGAAATTAAATACAAGGTGGTGAATTTACCAAGATCAAGCTTAAGCTTCTGTTGTTGGAAAATTGAGAAAATATATTTTTAATGATTTTATTGATATTTTACATCACAGAGAGTCCTGCAGACGACACCATACAGTTTCTTTCAGTACAATGTCAGCCATTTTACCTGCCCATGGTACAGTAACAAGAATTTTGTCCATTGAATTTATGTCCATAGTTTGATAAAAAAAAAATACCATAACCAAGATTCTACCCTTTATTGTTGTAATGATTCCATATGCAAATTTTATTCTTAAAGAAAAAATGCAGCATATATGTAAATATGTATTAATTTTCTGATAGAAAATTAAATATGTAAAATGATTGGATGTACATATATAGAGTGTAAGAGGAGAGTGAAAGTATCTTTTTATGGAAATAAATAGTTTATACCTTATAGTGTTCGTCAAGTGCTATTTTTGTTAGGTAGAGAACACAACAACAGTCAGATATATATAAGCTGAATTGTGTAATATACAGTACTAGAGTTCTAAAAACCGGAATAGACAATTTGACAATTTAGAACATATTTAGTGACTCTTAGTCAATAGTTAAAACACAGCAATATTTACATCTAGCACGCTGATGAGGGCCAACAGCCCGAAACGGATTCGTGGTTGACTTTTCTCTGATTTATCAAGAAAATGGATTGGCCAAATATCCGGGAACAGGTTAAATCAACGTTTAGTTGATTTCTGTTCCACTAGATGGCGCTCTGTCATCAAAAGGTTCATGTGAACGTGGTCAGGAAATGTCTTTTTTGATTTTATTTACATCTTTATTCGTCGATGGAGACTCCGCCATCTTGTCCTCCAACAGACAAGGTCTTATTGGTACCTTCCCAGTTACACTCCGAGGTAATAACTGTAGATAAAGGTTTTAGTAGATGCCAGGATGGCCAGGGCGTCATCGTCTAGGCCATGTACCCAGCCTTGCAGGTCAAGGGGGATGGTGGTCCTCTCGGATGAGAGGCCTGATGTAGCGGCAGGACCGGTGAACAGGTCCCCGAACCCACAGGCGACAGGGGACTGTTGAACCGAAGCTGGATAGGCTGGATGGGGCAAGGTGTGAAGAGATAACTTAACTGCAGCATCCGCGTTGTGCCCGGAGAAGGCATAGCGCCGGAGTGACGACCAGCCGATGTTAATGGGTAGGTTTATATTGTAACAAAGTTTTATTATTTTACTAACAGAGTATTGTTTTTTATATTTATATTTTGCTATACTCTGTACACTTCCCTCTTTTGCTTATCTTTTGTTTATCATTCATAGTTTGTTCTTGTCTAAAATAAATTGTTGTCTCATCACGAAGTTGGTCTTCCCTAATTTTCCGCGTGGCAATATGTTCCTTCCACCTTATAGCGAACTGGACGATGGGCAGGGCAGCTAGGTGTGGGCGCTCTAACGGGCAGTTCTGGTGATGACTTGAGGTATAGTCGTCTCGCGCAGCACTACGGCCTGGCCGATGGTGTTTACTCGGTAGGTCCCTCGCAGATTTTTTCGTCCATAAGACGACGGCAGAAGCTGGTCAGTAACATGATATCATCTAGGGTGCCGCATGTGAAGGAATCAGCAGGAACGACGAAGTCCTCAATGCAGACGCCAACCCATCGTGCAGAAGCCAGGTTAGGGGAACCATTAGGAGGGTTCGCCATTGATGATCTAGAATCGCCAAATATTTTTCATGACGAAAATTTTAGTACTTATTTTTTATTTTATTTCATTTCAATTCAAAGCCTGATGTCCCCCTAGAGACACGCTGTCATACATGTATGTCTTTACATTTGTCTATACATATTTATATACAATAATTTTAGGCCGTGAATAGAAAAGTCATATGATGTTAACAATGAGAAAGAGAGAAAAAGCGAGGAAAAGAACTGTGTACAAAATAAAGAAATGTCTGGCAATAGGTAAAATCAGCATAATATAAATTATCAGTTTCTTAAAATAAATTTGTTAATATATAATTATATGATGCACTAGCGCGCCATCTGTTATCAAAATTCGAAACTATTTTAAAGGCGTAAGATTTTTTTTTTAATTAAATAATTTCTACTGCCCTTACTACAGCGGTATGGTAGATTAAACTGGCGAAACCGCTGGGAGGGTTCACCACTGATGAGCCAGGCCCTCCCAATAATTTTTTTTCCATTGCAGTGTAAGGGCAGTAGAAATTTTTAACTTAAAAAAGAATCTTGCGCCATTAAAATAGTTTCGAATTTTAATATATAATTATATTTAGTACTTTAATAGGTTTATTTATTGAGCATAGAATGAGAATGATTCATTACTTTGTCAAATCGCTGTCTTGTAGAGATGTCTGGTGTTGGTTCACTAAATTCTGATATCTTTTTGGGATATGGAACGCACAACCATACGATTCTATTAGTTCAGCAGTAAACCACTATTATTATGAAAAAAGGCATCTCCTTATCGTTCAATAGATGGCGCAAGCCATCAGCAACTTTCAGTTGCACGATAAGGAGATGCCTTTTTTCATAATTATGCATCTTATCCCAGTACAATATCACATTTGTACTATTTTTTCACAGTAAACCACTATGTTATTCAGCCAATCAACGGTGAATACAATCATTACAGTAAACTCTCCTATAACGCGATTAATATGTTCCATGTTGTATGAAAAAACGTTATAGGAATTCGCGTTGTACGAAATAAAACTTGTATAACGCGAATATTGTTAGGGTAAATTGTTTTATTTTATAACGCGTTATACGAAAATTCGCGTTGTATAAATAAATTTGTCGCAATTTTTTTTATTGCGTTGTACGAAATCGCGTTGTAAAAACTCGCGTTATAGGAGAGTCTACTGTATATTTCAAATATTCAAAGATGACAATAGAGGTAGGTAGAAGGATGATTTAAACCGTTGATTTTCGACTGCTACGACCCGGGATCGAATCCCGCTTTTGGTATTTTTTTCTTATTAAAAAAATGCTCCAATGACCCCCGATTCTTGAAAAAGTACAACTCCACCAGCGAGTGCAAGTAACCAAACGGGGCTCTGGTACATTTGTAAGTGCAAAGTCGAACTGCTTTTCACATGTGTAGACATGTGGTGTACTTACAGTAAAAGCAGTCGCTAGCTAACCCATCATCATGGTAATCATGGCCTGTACATGTATACTAGGAATAATAAAATTAAAGGTGACAATCCTTGAACATTTGCCATCAATCAACAGAGAAAAAATTTGCTTCAATTTATCGCGATTCTTGCAAAATTTCAACTCCACCAGTGATCATAAGTAACCAAACGGGGCTCACTTATAAGTGTAAAAATCAAACTGTTTTCTACATATGTAGTATACATGTGGTGTACTTACCGTAAAAGCAGTCATATCTACCCCCAACCATGATTATCATGGCCTGTACCACACGTAAATACATATGTCGAACTGCTTTTCACCTGTATAGACATGTGGTATACTTACAGTAAATCAATCGCTACCTACCCCCAACCATGATTATCATGGCCTGTACCACACGTAAATGCAAAAGTCGAACTGCTTTTCACCTGTATAGACATGTGGTATACTTACCGTAAAATCAATCGCTACCTACCCCCAACCATGATTATCATGGCTTGTACCACGCGTAAATGCAAAAGTCGAACTGCTTTTCACCTGTATAGACATGTGGTATACTTACAGTAAATCAATCGCTACCTACCCCCAACCATGATTATCATGGCCTGTACCACACGTAAATGCAAAAGTCGAACTGCTTTTCACCTGTATAGACATGTGGTATACTTACAGTAAAATCAATCGCTACCTACCCCCAACCATGATTATCATGGCCTGTACCACACGTAAATGCAAAAGTCGAACTGCTTTTCACCTGTATAGACATGTGGTATACTTACAGTAAATTAATCGCTACCTACCCCCAACCATGATTATCATGGCCTGTACCACACGTAAATGCAAAAGTCGAACTGCTTTTCACCTGTATAGACATGTGGTATACTTACAGTAAATCAATCGCTACCTACCCCCAACCATGATTATCATGGCCTGTACCACACGTAAATGCAAAAGTCGAACTGCTTTTCACCTGTATAGACATGTGGTATACTTACAGTAAATTAATCGCTACCTACCCCCAACCATGATTATCATGGCTTGTACCACGCGTAAATGCAAAAGTCGAACTGCTTTTCACCTGTATAGACATGTGGTATACTTACCGTAAAATCAATCGCTACCTTCCCCCAACCATGATTATCGTGGCTTGTAACACGCGTAAGTGCAAAAGTCGAACTGCTTTTCACCTGTATAGACATGTGGTATACTTACAGTAAAATCAATCGCTACCTTCCCCCAACCATGATTATCATGGCCTGTACCACACGTAAATGCATATGTCGAACTGCTTTTCACCTGTATAGACATGTGGTATACTTACAGTAAATCAATCGCTACCTACCCCCAACCATGATTATCATGGCCTGTACCACACGTAAATGCAAAAGTCGAACTGCTTTTCACCTGTATAGACATGTGGTATACTTACAGTAAAATTAACTTAACCAAACTATGAGATTAATAACGGGAAACATGAGACCTACCCCTATAGACTGGCTCCCATATCTCTCTAACATAGCACCTCCTGACCTCAGAAGAAAGAAATCTACCTCCAACCTTCTCAGTAAAATTAAAGCTAACACTAAGCTTCCAATCAACACTGTTCTCGAAATTCCTCCCCCAACTCGACTAATATCAAGGAATCCTGCATGGGTGGCCGATGAAAATGTAGATCTTAAAGAAGAGTGGAGAAACCGATGGAGCAATCTTGCCATCGCCAACAAAGACCTGGTGGAGGACCCTAACACCAAACCTCCCGGCTACAACCTACCTAGGAGGACCTGGTCAACCCTCAATAGAATCAGGACCTCTACTGGTAGATGCAACTACCTACTAAATAAGTGGAACATGAGTCCAGACCAGAACTGCGACTGTGGACAAATACAAACAATGCACCATATCCTAAGGGACTGTCCTCGAAGATTCTTCCAGGGAACACTTGGGGATATCCACCGGTGCACAGAGGAGGCCCTGGAGTGGATTCGTCACCTCGACATTCCACTCTAGAGAAACTTGCCAACATTGTTGTATTGTGCTGTAAAAAACAATATCATACGCAATATATATATACAGTAAAATTAATCGCTACCTACCCCCAACCATGATTATCATGGCCTGTACCACACGTAAATGCAAAAGTCGAACTGCTTTTCACCTGTATAGACATGTGGTATACTTACCGTAAAATCAATCGCTACCTACCCCCAAACCATGATTATCATGGCCTGTACCACACGTAAATGCAAAAGTCGAACTGCTTTTCACCTGTATAGACATGTGGTATACTTACAGTAAAATCAATCGCTACCTTCCCCCAACCATGATTATCATGGCTTGTACCACACGTAAATGCAAAAGTCGAACTGCTTTTCACCTGTATAGACATGTGGTATACTTACAGTAAAATCAATCGCTACCTTCCCCCAACCATGATTATCATGGCTTGTACCACACGTAAATGCAAAAGTCGAACTGCTTTTCACCTGTATAGACATGTGGTATACTTACCGTAAAATCAATCGCTACTACCCCCAAACCATGATTATCATGGCCTGTACCACACGTAAATGCAAAAGTCGAACTGCTTTTCACCTGTATAGACATGTGGTATACTTACAGTAAAATCAATCGCTACCTTCCCCCAACCATGATTATCATGGCTTGTACCACACGTAAATGCAAAAGTCGAACTGCTTTTCACCTGTATAGACATGTGGTATACTTACCGTAAAATCAATCGCTACCTACCCCCAAACCATGATTATCATGGCCTGTACCACACGTAAATGCAAAAGTCGAACTGCTTTTCACCTGTATAGACATGTGGTATACTTACAGTAAAATCAATCGCTACCTTCCCCCAACCATGATTATCATGGCTTGTACCACACGTAAATGCAAAAGTCGAACTGCTTTTCACCTGTATAGACATGTGGTATACTTACAGTAAAATCAATCGCTACCTTCCCCCAACCATGATTATCATGGCTTGTACCACACGTAAATGCAAAAGTCGAACTGCTTTTCACCTGTATAGACATGTGGTATACTTACCGTAAAATCAATCGCTACCTACCCCCAACCATGATTATCATGGCTTGTACCACGCGTAAATGCAAAAGTCGAACTGCTTTTCACCTGTATAGACATGTGGTATACTTACAGTAAAATTAATCGCTACCTACCCCCAACCATGATTATCATGGCTTGTACCACACGTAAATGCAAAAGTCGAACTGCTTTTCACCTGTATAGACATGTGGTATACTTACCGTAAAATCAATCGCTACCTACCCCCAACCATGATTATCATGGCTTGTACCACGCGTAAATGCAAAAGTCGAACTGCTTTTCACCTGTATAGACATATGGTATACTTACAGTAAATTAATCGCTACCTACCCCCAACCATGATTATCATGGCTTGTACCACGCGTAAGTGCAAAAGTCGAACTGCTTTTCACCTGTATAGACATGTGGTATACTTACCGTAAAATCAATCGCTACCTACCCCCAACCATGATTATCATGGCTTGTACCACGCGTAAGTGCAAAAGTCGAACTTCTTTTCACCTGTATAGACATGTGGTATACTTACCGTAAAATCAATCGCTACCTACCCCCAACCATGATTATCATGGCTTGTACCACGCGTAAGTGCAAAAGTCGAACTGCTTTTCACCTGTATAGACATGTGGTATACTTACCGTAAAATCAATCGCTACCTACCCCCAACCATGATTATCATGGCTTGTACCACGCGTAAATGCAAAAGTCGAACTGCTTTTCACCTGTATAGACATGTGGTATACTTACCGTAAAATCAATCGCTACCTACCCCCAACCATGATTATCATGGCTTGTACCACGCGTAAGTGCAAAAGTCGAACTGCTTTTCACCTGTATAGACATGTGGTATACTTACCGTAAAATCAATCGCTACCTTCCCCCAACCATGATTATCATGGCTTGTACCACGCGTAAGTGCAAAAGTCGAACTGCTTTTCACCTGTATAGACATGTGGTATACTTACCGTAAAATCAATCGCTACCTACCCCCAACCATGATTATCATGGCTTGTACCACGCGTAAGTGCAAAAGTCGAACTGCTTTTCACCTGTATAGACATGTGGTATACTTACCGTAAAATCAATCGCTACCTTCCCCCAACCATGATTATCGTGGCTTGTACCACGCGTAAGTGCAAAAGTCGAACTGCTTTTCACCTGTATAGACATGTGGTATACTTACCGTAAAATCAATCGCTACCTTCCCCCAACCATGATTATCGTGGCTTGTACCACGCGTAAGTGCAAAAGTCGAACTGCTTTTCACCTGTATAGACATGTGGTATACTTACAGTAAAATCAATCGCTACCTTCCCCCAACCATGATTATCATGGCTTGTACCACGCGTAAATGCAAAAGTCGAACTGCTTTTCACCTGTATAGACATGTGGTATACTTACAGTAAAATCAATCGCTACCTACCCCCCAACCATGATTATCATGGCTTGTACCACGCGTAAGTGCAAAAGTCGAACTGCTTTTCACCTGTATAGACATGTGGTATACTTACAGTAAAATCAATCGCTACCTACCCCCAACCATGATTATCATGGCTTGTACCACGCGTATTAATGATAATAATAAAACTATGGTGGATTGAGAATGTCACGATACAGCCAGACCCTATACAAATCTCAAGACATTGTTATGACATCGTGGCAATAGCTGATTGGCTGATATATGAATCCAAGGCGTTACTTGGCAGATTATGTAATCGTCCAATGTGGCCAAAGGTATAAGGAAAGAGTTACAGGTGTTCTTCTTTCTTATATCCACTCAATCATATTAGGGTATCAAGTTGTGACCCTTGATGGTGTCTGTTTGACAACCATCATGACTGGGTGAAGTAGAATGCGTCTGTCTTTGTCATTAAGACTGGGAGCACTACTCAGTAGCAGGCCACTGACTTAGCTCCAAAAGAAATGGCCACCTCTGACATGAGGAACAGACGACATGTGCAGCCGATCCTAACATGGAGTACAAACGCTGATCATTCTGTATCCCTAGATTAGGAGCCCTTACAGGGTACTATCAGCCGGCCAGCTAAGCCCAGGTTTTTTACCCAGCTTGTTACTGCTCCCCCTCCTCCTTTTTCACCCGGGCTTGGGATCTGCAAAGGCGGAGTTAAGAGTTACAGGTGGCCAACAGAAGTGAAGCCATATGGTCGGCCCATCCATGCATAATCTCACGCAGTCTCTAAGAACTCATTAGAATCCATAAGTCGTCTGGTCACTTTGTAATTCTTCACGTGCTCCACACAAATCTCAAACTCTTTCACTTTAAGGACTCGAAATGAAGCTTACAATCCCATCAGCACTAATTCTTCTCTTTGTCTATTCCATTATTACAGGTAGGTTTGTTACCATCACATGTGAACTATTGTATATATATATTAATTAATTGTTCCACAGAGTGTGTGTAAGCTCACAGGTAAATAGGCGCTAACCGAAACAGAAAAAAAGTTCCTTTGTTCAATATTAGTTTTATATTTTGTTCTCTCTCTTGTAAATCAATAAATATAATGTTTAAATAATTATTGGAATCAGTTTCATTAAATATTCTAAGCAAAGTCAACATGAACTACCTTCAAATTGTTGTTGATGTGTTGTTAGAAACGGCTGCGGTAAGAGAAAAACGTGCTCTTGATTTTTTAATGTAAGTATCATATTTTACTTCTCTCTCTCTCTCTCATGATGATCGTTAATCATTAAAAACAATTGTATTATTATCTGTAATATACACGTTTTACAGGCCATGATAATCATGTGAAAAAAAAATAGTACAAAGGTGAAATTATAGTGGGATCAGGTGGATAAATTAAGAAAAAGGCATCTTCTGATCGTAAAACTAAAAGTTACTGATGGCTTGCGCCATCTATCGGAATAAATATCAACTAATTTTGATAGTTACTTGATCAGGAGATGCCTTTTCTTAATTTATCCATCAGATCCCAGTACAATTTCACTTTTGTACTGTTTTTTCACATCTTGGACTTTTTCGTGGCCTTAAATACCCGTTTCATGATTTTTAAGGATGCCTGAATGACTAGGTTTTTTTTTTTCGGTCGTTGAGGTGCAGCTTGCAAACACGTCCGTGGTTAGCTTTTCTTGGTTAATCAAGAATGGGTATTTGGCCAATTCTGGAATAATTAAAAATCAACGAGAATAGTTTATATTTATTCCGATAGATGACGCAAGCCATCAGTAACTTTTTGTTGCATGATCAGATGTCTTTTTTTAATTTATCCACTTGAACCCATGATAATTTCACTCTTGTCCTATTTGTTTCACGTTTTTTGACGTTTTTACGCACTTCTGACCTTAACTACCTGTTTCATGATTTTTTTAGGATGCCTAAATTCCCAGGTTTTTTTGGGGAGGAGGTAGTCGTTGAGGTACAGCTTGTACCACGCTGATGAGGGCCAACAGCCCGAAACGCGTACGTGGTTAGCTTTTCTTGATTAATCAAGAATGGGTATTTGGCCAATTGTGGAATAATTAAAAATCAACGAAAAGTTATCGTGAAATAGAGGCTGCCTGGCCGGAATTCATAGTTCTTCAAATTAAAGATACTTCGGTCTGTATAGCTATTTATTGTCTTGACGTTTCGTTAGATTTTTGGCAACGAGAATATTTTTTTTAAACGCTTTGCCAAATGTTTTAATTTTTGTTCGCTCCTGACGAGGACAAAAGATTTTGTCGAAATGTTGAGATAATAAAAAGATTTACTGACCGAAGTATCTTTAATTTGAAGAACAACGAAAAGTTGATATTTATGCCGATAGATGGCGTAAGCCATCAGCAACTTTTAGTTGAACGATCAGGATATGCCTTTTTTCTTAATTCTTTTAACTTTATGATCGCTAAAAACATTTTTATTATCCCTAGTATACACGTAATGAGCCCATGATAATCATGGTGAGTAGTTAGCGACTGCTTTTACTGTAAGTACACCACGTGTGTCTCTACACATTTAGAAAGCAGTTCGACTTTTGTACTTATAAATGTGTCAGAGCCCTGTTTGGTTACTTTTATTTACTGGTGGGCTTGGACTTCTTCAAAGAATCGGGTATTATTGTGTAGAGAATTTTTTTAAATATAAAAACAAAGTGTCCATTACGATGCACTAGCGCGCCATCTGTTATCAAATTACGAAACTATTTTAGACGCGTAATATTCTTTTTTAAAATAAAACAATTTCTACTGTCCTTACTGCAATGGAAAAAATTATATATTTATAATTATATGTAATTCTGCTGTCCTAAAAGCTTATGTCCATAGTTCATCTAAAATACCCATTCGAAGAGTCAAGCATCAGTATCACTATAAAAAAGGAAGTTCCAAAAATGCAATATAACAGCGGTATGGTAGATTAAACTGGCGAAACCGCTGGGAGGGTTCACCACTGATGTGCCAGGCCCTAATTTTTCCATTGCAGTAAGGGCAGTAGAAATTGTTTTATTTTAAAAAAGAAAATTCCGCGTCTAAAAAAGTATCCATTGTGCGCCTGGGATTCGATCCCGGTTCGAAATGAATCAATTACGTGTTTAAATAATCTAATAATAATAATATTGTAACAAAACATTTATTATTTTATTAACAGAGTATCATTTTTTATTCATGATAAAATTGTGAAAAAAGTTTTAAAATTACAAATATTTTCTCATAATAAGTATCTTTTTATTGAAAAAAACGCTAGCTTTCAAGTGATAATCGCTCTTCAACGGGCTTACTATAATATCGACTTTATCCCACCAGAAATATTTACAAAAACATACAGCGTGGATATTTAAAACTGAAAATTAGGTGGTTTGTAATTTAACTATTTAATGGAATAAGTCTATTTTCATTTTTAGGGCATTCAGAACCTATAAAATTGATCTATTGATTTCTTCTGAGATATCTAAGGTATTGTGATGATAAATCTATTTTCCTGTTTATGCTGTTACTAGCCGAATGACCCGGGCAAAGCCCGTGTTTTACCCGATTGAATGTTTTTACTCAAATACTATTTGTTACAATTATAAATTGGCGCCTTGAATAAATGCATATATTAGTTAATAACTATAGCCTATGTGCTTTATCTGTCTATGTACTGTTGGCTTCCGTAGGCGTCTCTTACTGGGAAAAAGAAAGAGAGGATTCCATTTAGTTATTAACTATTATATGCATTTATTTAAGGAGCGACCCGCTCCAGCACAATAGTTACAAAAACCAAAAAGCGAGTGGGGGGGGGGGCAAAGGTGGCGTGATCGTAGCCAACCAATAGGAGAGCGCTATTCCAAAAAAAAAAGCAAACGGTGACAGAGATGAAGAATTAAGAATGCATGACGCTCGTAACTGTATATAGAATACTAGCGAACCCGGCCACGCGTTGCTGTGGCTAAATTGTAATATGTTAAATTAACATTATACTAAACTATTCAGTACAGTAAAGTTAATATTCACTTATAAAGATAAAATGTTTTAGCCGATCTAAAGCCCTACGGGATTGAGAATGGAACGTTACGTTAATATTTGAAAGTGATTTTTATATATATAGATAATATAGCCCTTCATTGTAATCACTGATTATAATCACTGCATTAATAAATGTCAGTGAACTCGTTTATATGTAGTGTTTTTTGTTTTCGAGATATTCTAATAGAACGTTCTCACAATTAATATTTGAAAGTGATTTTTATATATATAGATAATATAGCCCTTAATTGTAATCTCTGATTATAATCACTGCATTAATAAATGTCAGTGAACTCGTTTGTATGTAGTGTTTTTTGTTTTCGAGATATTCTAATAGAACGTTCTCACAATTAATATTTGAAAGTGATTTATATATATATATAGATAATATAGCCCTTCATTGTAATCACTGATTATAATCACTGCATTAATAAATGTCAGTGAACTCGTTTATATGTAGTGTTTTTTGTTTTCGAGATATTCTAATAGAACGTTCTCACAATTAATATTTGAAAGTGATTTATATATATATAGATAATATAGCCCTTCATTGTAATCACTGATTATAATCACTGCATTAATAAATGTCAGTGAACTCGTTTACCAGTTTGTAGACACATAAAAGACAGTATTGATGAACATATCCGAAATATCAGAAATAATGACCCTAGATCCCTCATAGCCCAACACATTTCAAATACAGGACATACTTTTAATACAATAGAACCCCGTTCGCATTTTTCTAACATTCAGCATAAATATAAAAGATTGGTTGTCGAGGCGCTGCTATCTCTGAAATATAATAGCATCAATAGGCACATTGAGATTCCGGAACTTTATAATGAAATATTTACATAAGCTGTTCACACAACAACCTATAGATTCTTTAACTAGTAGATTAAACCATATATTAGCATAATCACATTTCTCCTATTACCTGATTTGTATATCACACATAAAACTTAAATTTTATCTCTCTAAAAAAAATAATAGTTTTCTTGTTTATGCTAATCACCTGTATATATATAGACGTATCTTGATTCTCTGTGTAGTTTTATTCCTGTTGAAGGGCGACATTGTGCCCGAAAGCTCGAACGCATGTTCATAAAAAGAAACTGATCCTCTTTGTCTTTGAATGTTCTCTCTTTACCAATAAACATATTTATACAAGAAAAAGTAATCAATAAAAAAAAGAGAAACAATAATATATATGTCGTAAACCCGGGTAAGCAAACAAGTGAGTTGGAAGCAGTCGGGGTTGAGTGGCAAGGCGTGCAGAGTGGGAAGTCCGCACGGGACAGTAAGGACAAAGTTTGGGATCAAAAGACGCTCTCCTAGTACGTCTCACGTGGCACCAGGACCAGGGGGAAGTTGAGGATTAACTGAGGAAAGCTCGGCGTCCTGCATGAAGCCGCGGAGGCAGAGAGGAGCCAAAACGGCGGCCACGAGGGCCGCCGTGAGATCTAGCACTGAGCGGCCTGTCCGAAAATATCCACTGTAACCTAACTAACTGTCAACATCTGGACCAACGCCCCTTCTTTGTCGCTCTCTGGATCCCCCGGGTGTCCAGTGGCAAGCTGGTGTCACTTTGAGACGACTAGAAAAGACGTCATACTTTATTACTTACACATCACATTGTTTAAATTACTATATATATTAGGAACCTGAACCTTTCAGATTTATATTTTTTACATTTATAGTTTATATCAATATTCTCTTTTAACGGTGTCTATTATATGTTGTAGACCAGCCAAATTCAAGTGGATGGCCAATGGTCTACAAGGAGCCCGATTGGCAAGTTCCTACATACATCTCTTCAAGGATCTCACAAGCAACAAGACAGACAGAGCTAAAGCTTTGTCACGCTTTCTCACTAAGGGCGGTTTGACACAACCCTTGAAGATGTTGAATGCCACCAAGGCTCTTCTAGCTGTTGAAACTGTACAATCCAGGGTGGTATCAGCTTTGGACAATCCTCAACAGTTCAACAAACCCCTTAGCAATCTGACTACCCTATTGGCTGATCTTGGAGGCAAGGGAGGAGAAGGGTTATCCCGTATTCTACTAAACCCTTCCAATATCCAAATCTCACCGTTTGAAATCCACAAGTTGTTCAGGCTGGTTATGTCCCTTGTTTCTCTAGCCAAGTAAGTCTTACTTCTCTATCTTGGCGATATAAATCATTGATATACACTCATAGACAAAACCAAAGGAAATGGAAAGTATTTGAAGTCGCCGGTCGTCTGTTTTTTTTTTTTTTTTTTTTAAGTAGACAGAAGCAATTTTGTTCACACTTGGTTATATCGTATATCTTCAATAAAGATCACTGTAATATCTTTCATAGTTATTGTCTGAATCCCGATATACATGCTAAAAGGTACAATTTCCTTAAGTTTTGTCTATGAGTGTAATAAAACTTAATGATATTATTTATATAGATTGGAAAAAAATATAGAATATCTAATATATATGTGCTGAGAAAATTTAATATTAATATGATTTAGCTTATAATTGAAATGGGTTCATAAAAGTCATACTAAAAATATAATTATATGGAATAAGATAGAAAGAAAAAAAGAAAATGGCTGCCAGAGAAAAACTAATTATATATGTTTATACATGCGGGAATAGTAAATTGAAGGGAAAAATCTATTTATTTATATTCATAGAATAGTACGTCATATTATAGGAATATATTAAATTATATTTTATCATCTCCTTTTGGTTAAATTTATTTTTAATCAACTTAAGATATAACTTTGAAGAATTTATTTAAAATACGCGTTGAGTTTCCTAATTATTCTTTTTTAAAAGTTTTACGTCGAAATATAAAAAAGGCTTTTATCGAATAAAAAGTTTAGGAACAAAATTTATATTAAGTTAATTATGATAATTAATGGAGAAACCCGAGTGTTATTGTGTGTTAGTGGATATTCTATACCCTACCTATATTAGTTAGGTTAATTATATTTTCCACACATTTATAAAGTTTATAATATATTTTTATATTGTTGGAAAAAAGAAGAATGATAAATCAATGATCTTAAAATACTTTTAGACCGACAACACTGTAATATAAAACCGAGAACAAAGGAGTGTTTGTTTTGTTTACAAATTTAGTAAGTGTAATTGTTAATTGTTTTTTTTTTCTCTCTCTCTCTTTCTCTCTTTGAAAATAATAAATTTGAAATACTTTCTTAAAAGGTAAAATCGCCTAATTCTTTAAAACCATTTCAGCTGTAAGTAAACTTGTTATTTGTTGTTTCATTGTCTGAACCATAAAATATTCCCAACATATATAGTTTGAAATGTATTTATACTCTAATTTTAATAGAATTATTTTCTGTATGATTATTGTATAAATTTATATTAAATCGCCTATATATATTATGATCTAAAAATAACTAGTTTATCAATATTTCGGTTTGCTGAACACCAACTATGTCAAGGTACAACAACGTATTTATTTTAGTACAAGTTAACTTTCCGTACATAGCGTCACAATATATATAAAATAAGTTGTTATACTTTGACAAAGGTTGGCATTCAACCAACCGAAATAGGAGCAAATAAATTATTTTTAGATCCAATATAGAGAGGCATTTAAAGATTATTTATGTGTGTGGATTTCTCTATTTAAAAAAAAAAACATATATAAATATTATGTAAGTTTTAATCTATGATGCTAATTATTTTTATTCAGGAAAATGCTGTAATTCACACACCACACAACCTTTTGATTTATATATTTTATTTTGATGATAAATATATTACATTATAAACAGAAAAACGCAATTATGATTATAGATGAAATTCACGCTGTTCTTTATCAAGATAAAATATGTTGAAATATCGATAATAAATATTTTGTCTCAAATACCTAATACGCCTCATATAATAAAATGTATATGTTTTCTGTTTATTTCAACATTTTCATAATAATATAAAAATATTGCGCATATTCTGTAAATGAATAAATGTATTCTAGATATTTGAAATATATAATAATGTTTGAATATTTTCACGTTACATGCCTTTTAAACCATCTGAAATATATATAAAGGCGAAAAATGATACTATTGTGTGAAAATATATGCATTTATTTAAAATAATATCTCTTTGAGATAAAGTTCGAATTAATTTTGGAAAAAAAATAGTTAAATAATATTGTATTAATATTTCATAGACTTTCAAAAAAGTCTAATAAATACTAATTGGTATGTGTGTGTTGCCTAATAGAGAAGTAGTGACCTCTCAACTGGTAAGAATTTAAAATTAAATATGGAGAACATACATGTATTTAAACCTAATTATTGAGTTACTAAATTACCGTGTCTTTTAAAATTAATTTGCTATAGAAAATTTCCTTTGATAAACATTTCTGCCATGTTTCTCTAATCAAATATTTTATATCAATTTTGATAATTATATGCGAAAGAGTGCTTCTAAAATTAAAAAATAAAATCTATTTATAAAATTAAGATTTATAAAATTGAAATTGTATTTATTTTATAGTAAAAAAGTATTTCTTCACATATAATTTAATATTTAAAAAAAAAACAGATTATTACAGTGTTTGCGTCCCTAAACATTCGGCTGCACAATATTTAAATAAACATAATGACATGTTTGAAAACAAGTTAGCCGTCATTTGTTTTTTGTTTTCCAAGATGAATAATATTTCAAATTTAAATATTTTCAAATCCTTAAATTTAATCAATTGAATCGTTTAAATCAAATCCAAATATTTAAATATATATTTTAAAATACTGCTTGCTTTTTATATAATTTCCCCCTCATATTTTTATTAATATTTATAATATTTCCACTCGTATCACATGAAATTTCGGTAGTAAATTATTTTTATTCAAATATGACCTTATCATTAAAGACTTAACATTGCTTGACTATATACTGTACCTTTTATATATTTAATATATTTAGCATTTTTAAAAAATCAAGATATATACTTTTGCTTTTTAAAATATTTTTCTATCATACATGTGTTTGAAATATATTTATGTATAATTTAAATAATATATATTCAATAAACTTATAAAGCATTATATAGAATGTTAAATGAAAAATTCTATATAATTTTTACATCGTCTGTTACATACTCAGGGAGGATCTAGAAGCGGTTCTTCGCTGGGAAATACTTTAACCTCATTTCTCAAACACCCGACATCCATAATCTCTTCTCTCGCGTGAGTACACTCCATAACTACTACACCAACTATATTTAATTTGATATACTACGCTTTGAAATATAATGGCGACCACTTTTTGATTCTTATGAAAACTTGAAATAAATTTAATAATAATATAGATGTAATATTTTTCTTTACGAAACGTATTATTAAAACCTTTAATATTAGCGCAAGTAGAATATCACAATGTGTAAAAATTAAAACATCGAAAAACACAAATATATTATTAAAATAATATATGTGTAAAAAACTGATACTTTTTGACCAGTAATCAAAATATTTTACTGACTTAGTGCTTAATAAACCTCCAGCTTCAAGATAACTGAATGTTAGAGAAAACAATATAAACGTACCAAAAGATTATAAAACAGAATTCCAAATAAATGAAAATAAACATAACGAAAAATTAGAAAGAGAATGACACCCTGTGTATATGTCAATGTTTTTTTTCTCTCTCCCTCATATATTTTATCTCTCACTTATTCTTTTGTGAGTTCACTGTTATCAAGCTTGATGTATCGTTTACAAGATTATTATTTTCATAATCTAAAAAAAAAAAACATATAGCCTTCAATTTTAAATAATACATTGGCAGCTTGCAAATTAATTTACCTAAGCCCCGAGAGATAGCACACGTTCTAGGTTTGAGACGCGATAAACATTAGCCGCCATCTTGGATGATTCGTACTCTTGCTATTCAAATCTTTTGCATTACATCTCCATATTAAATGTTTTTTTAAAATGTTAATTAACCTTAAATAATATTTTAAAGATTAATAATAGGAAATACGACATATAAAAAGTTTCGAAATATGTGAAATGTATACAATAGATGGAATTGTAGGGTTAAATAATTCCAATTGCCACACCTAGATGGCGCTGTGTTAAACTTTGTGTGTTATAAAAGTTACATTTTGTAAATGTAAATATTTAATTATTTTTTTTTAAATTATTTTATATTTTATTGTAAACAATATATTTTATATTTCTTTATTGTTAGAATACCATTTGACTAAAAATTGTATGCCTAAATAAGTCGAGAGACTTTTTGAAATACTTTTAATGGCTAACCGTGTCTGTGGTCTTTATATCATTTACTATATTTTTATTCGTTTAAAATTTGCAATTATTATTTTATTATATTAACCTCTATTCTTAATAATAAAACTATTTACTAAGTACACTTATTTATTAAAATTCGAAACTAATTTAAAGGCGTAAGATTCTTTTTTAAAATTAAACAATTTATACTGTCCTTACTGCAATGGAAAAATTAAAGGGAGGGCCTGGCTCATCAGTGGTAACCCTCCCAGCGGTTTCGCCAGTTTAATTTATTTTATTTATTAAGTAATGTAAACTATTTTTGACGCGTATGATTCTTTTTCAAAATGAAACAAATTTCTATTGTCCTCTCTCTCTCTTAATGCAATGATAAATTACTTGAATTTCATATAATAGATGACACGCTAACTTATTCATTAAGTTATTTATTTGTTTTTTTTTTTAATCCAAACAAAACGTTGTTATTAGACGAAAAACATGGTGAAGGAAGACGAGTTTCTTTTATATATATATATAGGAATTCTTTCTACCATTTGTACCATATTTCTTATAAGTCGCGCTTCATTGCTCGCCTGTTGAAGGGTTTTTACCCGAAAGCTTGCACCTATGCATCAATAAAAGAAACTCGTCTTCCTTCACCATGTTTTTTGTCTAATTTCAATTCAGGAAGAATTCTTTATCTATATTTGCAAAACGTTGTTATGATTATATAAGGCGATATAAATAAGAGCACCTTATTTGTTAAAATTTGTGATAATTACTTTGGCAATATGCTAATTCAATTGCCTTACTACAATGATTAAGATTGTTGAAAGAGAGGGCTTGTGTCTCATCAACCCTCTCATTCAAAGATTTGTAGCAAAAAAAAAGGTCTGTATAGATACTATTTTATAATGTATATCATAAGAAACACATATTGACAAAATAAGCATTGAAATTTTTCATCGATAGATGCAAATTGAATTTATAATTGCATAATTCTCCCTATTTGTTAGTTGTGCAACTTTCACTCTATTCGACTACCTGTCCTGACAACTTTCACTTATGTAGTCTGTATATGTAATTAATAGAAAATTCTATCCTCACTATAAGTATTTACATAATTCATTTTTGACTGAAAGCTATTTATTTAGCTATCTTCCATTTCCAGTAAAACACTATATTGCACAACAGAGAATACTCCATTCTTTTTTTCAGGAAACCCATACCAAAATCTTCAGTGAAGTTGATACAATTTGCCATCTATGTGTGCAAATAAAAAATAGAAATTGAAATATCGCATTATATCTCTAGGTACCAGTATATTAGCGATTTCACCGCCACTCTGTGTTGTGACGACGATCTAAATTCTATAGAGGGGGAGTCACTCACCTCTATTCTTGGTCGGCGGGGTTGAAGGTTCAAAATTGTGGTGTCGCTGTTTATAACACTTTTAAAATGTACTACGAAAACAGGAGGGAAAATTATATTTATTATAAATTAATAAAATAAGTAAAGTAGTTTTTAATTAATTATATATTTAAATATTTACACTAAAAGAATCGGGGATCAGGGCAAATCTTCCCGTTCGAAAGATCTTTACAGGTTCTTCTGTATTTGTTTTCTCATTTTAGCCGCTGCATCCCCGTAGCCCCTTCCGTCTGCCTCCCATTGGCTGCTTCGAACTCCTTCTTTTCCAACAAGTATATTAGCGAAGAGACGTTCTTCTCAAAAGTAAACGACAGCCCTCAGTACAAAGTACCATATCAAGCCGAATCTGTCCTTATATAACTTTTATAAAGCAGTAGGTAGGATCTCCTCCACTACATGATGGTGATTGATCATTGTGAGGATATCGTTAAAGTCGGCAATGAGAGAGTAGAATCTGACTGGTGTCTTAATAAAGGTTTTGTGTGTGTGATTATCATGGCCTGTACTAAGTGAAAGAACTTGGATTCATTGTTTTCTCCTCCACTACATGATTGATCATTGTGAGGATATCGTTGTAATGAGAGAGGAGAATCTGTATAAGACTTGGTGCCTTAATGTACATATGGTGCCTTTGTGTATATATGTAAATAGGATATGTAAATAATACACGCTGTATGTGTTGTGGCGCTGCAGTTCTAGACCAGAAATGGTAAGTTTCTCTCACATTCTTCTAATCTCTCTATTCACATCTTTCTCTATATCTTATATTCTATATCTCTATCCATTGCTCTTCTCGCTCTTTTGGATAAGATCAAAGTACCAGCTCTCTTTGTTCTCTTGACTACAACATAAATATATATAATCAAAGAGACAAGGGTCGCCTCTCCCGTCAAAATAGACGTCTAAAACCAGACGCCATCTATTGACCGTCGCCGCAACTACGGTGTTGTGGCTTTGTCACCGACCCGAGGCCGCTAGTTGCGGCGACGGTCAATAGATGGCGTCTGGTTTTAGACGTCTATTTTGACGGGAGAGGCGACCCTTGTCTCTTTGATCAATTTCCTCCCGGCAAGATTTCCATATATATATAGTTTTGAAAATAGAGCAATCCATATTTAATTCATTAGATAATAAAAAGGCATATATTGGATTTAATAAAATATTTATTTTGCCAATATATCGGCTGGCCGAACGCCAACCTTTATCGAGGCATTACCTCTTTGTATACACAAACTCAGCGCCGCATAGTGTTATAACACTATAGTTATATACAAGGTATGTCCCATAAGTTCCCGGACTGGGTCCATAAAAAAATAAATAAATGAAAAATGTAAATGAATTTGACTGTTTATTATAGAAAAAATATCTGGCTACACGGTGGTACCAATATCGAGGCGGTACGTGCACGCGCCCCAAAGTTATTCTAATTTATTTAAAGGTTACACATAGCGCTGCGGCGATTTTACGATGGAACGAAAATTGAAGCAGAGGATTTGCATAGAATTTTGTGTGAAACTTCAAATATCAGCAACCGAAACTTTTTAAATGCTTAATAAAGCATTCCCCAAAGAAAACAATTGTTTTTGAATGGCATTCTAGATTTAAAGCTGGCAGAATTTCCATTGAAGATGATCTTCGTCAAGGACGCCCAAAAATTTCAAAGGACTGATGAAAATGTGCAAAAAATCACCGATTTGATAAAAGAAAATCTTCGAACCACTTTGCTGGAGCTAGAGCAAGACACAGGCATCTCTAAAACAAAAAGACTCCTGCAAAATTCATCCCAAGATTCCTCACTAATGAGCAAAAACTGTGTCGGCTTGCAACCTGTGAGGACATGTTGGAAATGACAAGAACGGATCCGGAATGGAAAGACAAGATAATCACAGGCTACGAGACATGGGGTCTATGGCTATGATCCTGAAACCAAGCATCAATCTGACGAGTGGAGATGTCAGGGTGAGCTTAGACCCAAAAAAATCCAGATTATTGAAATCCAGAAACAAGGTGTTGCTGGTCGCTTTTTTGGATAAAAAGGGCAATTTTCATCACGAGTATCTTCCTGCAGGCCAAACAGTTATCAAGGATATGTATTTGGGCATTCTTCGCCGTCTAAGGGAAGCGATTCGAAAAAAAGGCCAGAAAAATGGACTAATGGTGGCTGGATCCTACACCATGACAATGCTCGCCCTCACACAGCGCACTTGATGACTAGCTTTTTGGCGAAAACCGGGACACAAATCCTACTTCAACCACCCTATTTCCCAGACATCGCACCAATGACTTTTTCCTGTTCCCCAAACTTAAAGCAGTTCTAAAAGGAAGACATTTTGACACCAGGGATGACATAATAGAAAAATCGCCGTTAGCATTGAAGAGCATTCCAAAAGAGACTTATAAAAACTGTTTCGACAATTGGGAGAAACGATGGCGCTGGTGTGCGTTGAAGCAAGGGGGGATTACTTTGAAAAGATTTAATAAAAAAAAATTAAAAATCTTACCTTTTTTTTTATGGACCTAGTCCGGGAACTTATGGGACATACCTTGTAGTTATAACACAATGTGGCGCTGAGTTTGTGTATACAAAGATGTAATGCCTCGATAAAGGTTGGCGTTCAGCCAGCCGAAATATTGGCAAAATAAATATTTTATTAAATCCAATATATGTCTTTTTATTATCTAAATATATATTAAATTTATTAATGAACCAGGCGCAATATTGAAATATTTGAACCTATTACAGAAGAAACAAACAAAACAACAAACAAATTAGAACTTAGAATTATATTAACTAATTTACATGTATTAATCGTAAGAGTTCATAAAATTTACATAGACAAAGTGGTAAGAGAGTTAAATCATTTAGATCAGGGAACAATCGATGTCTCACTTCTGTAAAGAATACAACAAATAAAATACACTTATACTGTTTTTTTTTTTTTTTTTTAACTTCAATGTCGGAGTTTACTGTATGTTTTCTAAAGTATTTACAGGTAAAATAACAACAAAATAGGTAACATGTCAAAGAATCGAACCCTATAGACGTATGGCAATATCTACAGACCAAAACTTCCTTCTCCAGCCGTCTACTAGAAATAGATTCCTTATGGACAATGTCTAAAGATATTTTTACCACTGTGGCCATTAAAAAAACGTGGGATTAACATAAGAGTCCATGAAATTTGAAACTATTTGTTCGAAATTTTCCTCTTTTTTTTTTAATGAAACAATTTCTAACCTCTTTTTCTGCAATGGAAATTTGAGCCAAGTTCTGCCAATGATTTTTCCATCGCAGTAAGAACACCCACCCACAGTAGGAAGTTGTTTTATTTTGAGAAAAAGATAAATTTTCCCGCGTAAATAGTTTCAAATTTCACGGATTACTCCGTTAATCCCACGTTTAATGGTAAATGGTAACAAGATTTTCAGTTACTGTTCTAAAGAGACCTATTTTTATCTGACCGATAAAGAAGGAAGTCTTGGTTCTTTGTAGATGTTGTGCTATACACAATATGGGGCAGTTTTCTATCGTGATTACCTCTCTCATTATTTTTATGTTATTTTCACAATATAAATTAAATAGCACATGTAAATTTCCCTTACTTTTTCATAGCATGTAAATTTCTCTTACTTTTTCCGCTTATAAAATCGGCACTTTTGTTTCCTGCCCAGTTGTAACCTGAGGAAGGGCATTCTTGCCTGAAAGCTTGTGTTTTAACAATAAAAGAAAATCACCACGTTTCTATCGCCTTCATTTCAAATATTATTGCGTGGCTACGTCATGGCTGATAAATTAAATAATAAAAATACAAGTATATTGTATATTAGATTGTGAATTAAAAAAAAATATTTATATGCCAAAAAATATTTTTAATCAATCAAATATATATATTTTTCACTACACTCATTGAAAAAAATTAAGAAAGTAGAATAAGTCTTTGATATCGCCGGTTGTCTCTTTTGTTGAATGAGACGGGGGCAATTTTGTTCACACTTGGTTATCATGTGTAACTTCAATAAAGATCACTGTAATATCTTTCAGAGGTATTGTCTGACTTAAGGAAGTTGTACCTTTTAGCATATATATCGGGATTCTCAGACAATAACTCTGAAAGATATTACAGTGACCTTTATTGAAGACCAGCGAGATAACCAAGTGTGAACAACCTCTGACGACCGTCGACATCAAAGATTTTCCACTTCCTTAAGTAATGTTCATGAGTGTACATGCTAAAAAGGCAACAACTTCCTTAAGTTTTGTCCATTAGTGTATCTAATGATTTAAGTATGGATTACTCA
>CP092863.1:152012965-152044130 GCA_030710605.1 Cordylochernes scorpioides | reverse complement strand
TTTGTTATTATTTTCTATCTTCAATGGCTTGAGATGCCTGTTCTAAATCTTGTTAGTGTTGTTTGATGCTGTCTATTTCTGATGTTCAGAGCTCCTCCTGGGTCCACTCCCTGTACCAACTGTGCGCGGGAAGAAGTTTCCCCCCCTCTACAATCACTCTAGAGGGAGTGAGTGGAGAGGCGACTCCGCGTGTTTGCCTTACGTCGGAGTGCTATTGGCCGGAGTCAGTGAAGCTGTAAGCTGACTTCGGCCCTTGGGCAGCTGGCGTGAGACGCACGAGTCTTGAAACTCTTGGGTCTTCGCTCTGTGTGTGCGCCATTGGGAGCGTCCTTGTCGTGCGCGCCATGAAAAACCAAGGGGTGCACACAGTAGTACCACCCCCCCGTGTTCACGACGTTACTCGCGTAAACCTCGTGCCTCAGAGGTCCTTGATTCCACGGCAGATTCAGGGAGTACTGGATAAGGGTACGAGGGCTAAAGGGGGGGGAGTCCTATTAGAGCGTAGGACGGGTTTTAACTAAGTCCGAACGAGAGGGCTCGGTCAGCAACCCAGCCAATGAACTCTCGGAGACGCCTGTGGGTGAATGGTCAACCCCATGGAGCCAGACCTTAATGGCGGGCGCGAGGGGCCAACCAATGGCCGCTCGGTGCATGGAGAATGCATCATTCTTTTTGGCTGTGTGACCTGGTTGCAGCAAAGGTATTCGGTTTATGGGCCTTTGAGGCCTGGGGAACCTTTGCTCCTAGAATGTACCAACTGTGCTTAGGTGGGATCCTCCAGTTCTTGTTTATTTTTGTTTTGGCTACTGTTTCTATTTCTTTAAAAGTAAGTTTATTTTTCTGTGGCAAGGGTTCTTTTGTGCCTTTTTTCGCTAGCACATCAGCAGCTTCATTGCCTTCAATGCCAACATGTGAAGGTATCCATTGAAGGTGAATTTTTGAGGTTTTTGAGAGTTTTTGGGAGATAACCAATTATGTTCCTGCTTACTTTGTCTCTGAGTTCCCCTGTGTGACTCAAGTGTTGTATGGCACTTCTACTATCAGTAAGAATCCAGATATCTTGATAATTAGTATTTCTGATGGATTTTATAAGGCTTCATAGATGCTATAAGTTCTGATCTGAAGACTGAGCGAAAATCTGGGTTTCTTCTGTTCATTTTCTCAATGGCATTTGTGGTTTTGATGAGACAGCCACTGCCAGTATGTCCCAACTCGTCTCTGCTACCATCGGTGTAGATAGTTATAGCATTTTTAGGAAGTGTGTTATTAATTATTTCTAATGATAATTGTCTTAAGTATTCTGGATTTTGGTATTGTTTTGGTGGGATCATTTAAAGTTGTTTTTATTATTGTTATCACTAGTAAACGTGGTACAGGCCATGATAATCATGGTGGGTAGTTAGCGACTGCTTTTTTTTACTATAAGTGCACCACATGTCTACACATGTGAAAAGCAGTTCAACTTTGCACTTACAAATGTGCCAGAGCCTGGTTTGTTTACTTGCACTCGCTGGTGGAGTTGGACTTTTGCAATAATCGGGGGGCCCATTGGAGCATTTTTTTTTTATTTATAAAAAAAGTAAATTAAATTTAATTGCCATCTATCGTTCAAACTTTACACAAATAAATTTACTGGCAATGCGTTTCTTTTAAATATCATCAAATATTATCTCTACAGACCTTACTGCAATGATATGATTAGTAGCTCTAGATAGTAGAGCGGTCTAGAGATTAATTGGCGAAACCGCTGAGAGGGTTCACTACTGATGAGCCAAGCCCTCTCATTCATAACTCGTATCATTACAGTAAGATCTGTAGAGATAATATTTGATGATATTTAAAAGAAACTCATTGCCAGTAATTTATTTGTGTAAAGTTATAAAAAAAAAATTGCCCAATGCAGGATTCTATCATGAATCGTAGCTGTCATAAAACAAATGGTTTAGAACACTCTTCCACATGATCGAGTTACAGCAGGTAGTTACTGTAGGTTGGGAACATGAAAACAAGATCGACTTACTGCAAGTGTCGGATTATAAGGGTGTCGGTGTCTGTGCTGGGATGAGTAGAGCTCATCAATGGATGAGTCCAATACAGTCAATAATGTGGTTTGAGGTTGCAGGTTGAGAATGGCTGTGTAAAGAGTTTTATAACAAGCGCAACAGGAATGGTCATGGTGGCATCAGCTGAACACAGTTAGGAGGGCCGTGGTAGATTAGATTGGCGGCAGTGCAGTGCCGAGATAGAGGGTGAAAGTGATAACAATAAATGATATAGGAAGAAAGGCCTTATAAAAAAAAGGGAGGAGGGGGGATGAAGTGTCCTCTGATTTTATCATGTTTATTAATCATTAATAGAATTAGGTGCTGATAAATTATGTTTTATTTTTGGGTATGAGAAGAATTGTCGAGGTAGCGAGACCAAAAAAATCCTAAATTAGTTGTAGGTAATGTTTTTGGTAACAGCATTGTTATCATCTTTAGATAAAATTTTACCTAAAGTATTTCACTCACTATTAAATGTATTTGTACTGTTTATTATACTATTATAGTAAAGTATTGGATTTGGTCTTATTACCTTGTGTTTATAATCTATAATCCAAATTGTACCTTATTAGTAAAGTAGAACTACTTCTCTGTAAAGGACAACACCTAGTTACAGAGTGTCCTTTAGGGAGAAGGTGTTTTCTTACTGGAGAGTTGCTACAGTAGAACTACCTCTCTGACAACACCTAGTTACAGAGTGTCCTTTAGGGAGAGATGTCCTCTTACTGGAGAGTTGTTACCGTAGAACTACCTCTCTGACAACACCTAGTTACAAAGTGTCCTTTAGGGAGAGGTGTCCTCTACTGGAGAGTTGCTACAGTAGAACTACCTCTCTGACAACACCTAGTTACAGAGTGTCCTTTAGGGAGAGATGTCCTCTTACTGGAGAGTTGCTACCGTAGAACTACCTCTCTGACAACACCTAGTTACAAAGTGTCCTTTAGGGAGAGGTGTCCTCTTACTGGAGAGTTACAAAATAGTAAAAATGGTAAACACAAGGTAATAAGACCAAATCCAAATAAATAAATAAATAGTGTGTGACGTTTCAGTAACAGCGTTGTTCCCATATTCAGACAAAAGTACTGAAATGTTTATAATCTATAATTCATATTGTGCCTTATCAGTAAAAATGGTAATTTTTGCAAATGAAAACTGTCCTTTGTAGAGAGGTGTCCTCTAGCACGAGTGTCCCTCTCATGGAGGTTGTTCTACTGTATATATCTAGCCGCAGTTTTTGGCTGAGAGGTAGAATTCTGGCCACCCCCGTTGTTTAGTGTTTACAATCCATTACTACAATGGTTAAATCTAACCTAAATAGGATGATTCCGAAGCTTTTTCCAAAGTACAGGCGCCACTGAGTGTATCAATTGACTAGCTTAATGAAGGTTTTCAGATAGATTAAATTGGGATAGTTTAGGTTGTTTGAAAAATGGAATTATTTGGTTCACTGTGAATAGGTATGTACTAAGTGCAATTCTCAGCCCGCAACCCCAAGACATATTATTGACTGTATTGAGTCATCCATTGATGAGCTCTACTCTTCCCCGGCAGACACCATCAACAAGCTTTACAAGCTTGATACCTTAGTGTGATTGAATAAGAAGAAGACTGTGAATAGGCCAAGAGCAGAATAATCCAATAATCTATGTTTCAAAACAATACACCCTGTTTATTTATTTGAATTAGGTCTTGTTACCTTTATGTTTCAAATTTATATTCCAAGTGTTGTGTACCTTATCATACTCAATAACTCCGCCTTTGCCAGTCCCAAGCCCGGATGAAAAAGGAGGAGGGGGAGCAGTAACAAGCTCACTAAAAAAATCTGGGTTCAGCTGGCCCAGCTGATAGTACCCTGTAAGGACTCCAGGGATACAGGATGAGTCTGTACTCCATGTTAGGAGTGGCTGTACATGGTGTCTATTCTTCATGTCAGAGGCGGGCCATTTCTTTTGGAGCTAAGTCAGTGGCCTGCCATTGAGTAGTGCTCCCAGTCTTAATGACAAAGGCAGACGCATTCTACTTCACCCAGTCATGATGGTTTGTCAAGCTTTACAAGCTTGATACCTTAATACAACTTTCTTATCTGAAAGATGATCATACTCAATTAGATTTGTTCTTGCTAACTTTTTTATTTAATATCTTATATACAGTAAAATCTCCATGTAAAGAACACCTAATTTTAGAGCAAAAGTGTACTTTAGGGAGAAGTGTCCTCTTACTGGAGAGTTGCTTAATAGTAAAAAATGGTAATTTTTCAAATGAAAACTGTCCTTTGTGGAGAGGTGTCTGCTAGCGGGGTGTCCACTAAAGGAAGATTCTACTGTATATATATATATACAGTTAAACCTGTCTATAACGCCCCCTCTAAATAGCGCCTTCCTCTTTATAGCGCCCAATTCTAAACATTAAAATGTAAACATTTTATATTAAAAGTGACCTGTCTATAGCACCCTATTTTGGTGAGTCCCAAGAGGGAGCGCTATAGACAGGTTTAAGTGTATATATTTTTAAATATCAGGCTATTTTTTATATATATTTTAGAATTATAAATAAAGTATAGAAAATAATGATATGGCACAATTTGGAGTATATATTATAAACACGATGGTAACAACGTTGTAACTGAAACGTCACACACTATTTATTTATTTGGTCTCATTACCTTGTGTTTATAGAAAATAATGATTTATGTATACATTTTTTTTTATGGTGAAATACCCATTTGTGGTGGACCACTGGTGGCAAAGTGCCACTAAGTATATTAAAATATATGACCTAGGTTAGGTTAAATTAGGTTACTTTGGATAATAAGAAAATAAGACCTAGAAAAATGTGTTTTCTCAACTTCTTGAAATAGAGGAGAGAGCTTCAGATCCTGAACTCTTTAAAATAGAATCTTCAAGTGATGGCATCAACATTGATATTCACTTTGGAATTCTTCAGCTCATAGGAAGAATAACTTCTTAGGACCATTGAAGTTCTCAACTTCTTTGAAAGTTTCTAGTAACTATTTAAAACATGCTGTGGTAAAATTTCTCATTCAGTACTTTTGTCTGAAGATGGTAACAACGCTGTTACCGAAACGTCATACACTATTTATTTATTTGTATTTGGTCTTGATAAGGCACAAGTGAAGTGTCTCAACTTCTTGAAATAGAGGAGAAAGCTTCAGATCCTGAATTCTTTAAAATAGAATCTTCAAGTGATGGCATCAACATTGATATTCACTTTGGAATTCATCAGCTCATAGGAAGAATAACTTCTTAGGTCCATTTAAGTCTATCAAAATGTGTAAAAATTTACCTTGTGTAAAATATGACCTAATCCAAATAAATTTATAGTGTGTGACATTTCGGTAACAGCATTGTTACCATCATCAGACAAAGGAATACATGATGTATCATTTCTTATACTGGAGAGTTGCTGCTGTAGAACTACCTCTATGTAGAGGCCAAATTCTTAATTCTTTTGTCTGATGATGGTAACAATGCTGCTACTGAAACATCACACACTATAAATATATTTGGATTAAGTCTTTTTTTCCCTTGTATCTATAATCCAAATTGTGCTTTATCCTAATATCTAAATTTTAAAAAATAAATAGAATTATTTAAATTAAAAAGGCATATATTGGATCAAAATATATGCCTTTTTAATTAAGGTTGGCATTCAGCCAACTGAAATATTGGTAAAATAAATGATATTTTGATCCAATATATGTCTTTTTAATTAAAGATTTATTTATGGATTGCTCTATTTTCAAATAGAATTATGTTATAATAAAAGTCTAAAACTCAATTACTTATATTAATTGAATATATTAGCAAAAGATTCCTCTACAATAATTAATTATTTATGTTTTTACTTATTAAAATAAATAAATAAATATAGTGAATAAAATGATTGTGTGTGATTAAAATATCATTAATTATCCTAAATATATATATATATATTTCAAAATATTATCATCATTATTTTTGTTTATATGATATTTAATCTTTTGGTATTATTCATTCTTCAAAATAAATAATAAATATTTGTATGGCATTTCTGAATCTGTTTAGATTTTGACACTTATATCTTAAAAATTAAAATCACTAAGATAAAATTAGGAAAATATCATTTTGTTATCATAAATATACTTTGATTTTTTTAATAAATATATATCTCCCCAACTTTGTATAATATATTTATATATTTATTTATTTTACATACATCTAATAGATCTTATGGTTGAAATATATATTTTTGGAATATAAATGTCGTTTTTAAAAATATTTTGTATTATAAACAAATTTTGTTTATGATATCAAAAGATCTAATTTAAAGGGTTGAAAATTGACATTTTTATGAAATACGTTCACCTACATTCATATTTTTCTTTTTATATATATATATATAGTATTTTTTTAAATGAAATTGATTAACACATAGTAGAAAATATATCAAACGAATATTTTTTAGTTCTTTCACATTGATATATAGCCGTATAAAATGTAGAAATTATTAGATAAAATGATAAAGATTATCTTGATTTATAATATAACAAAGGTCTAAATAGTAAAGTTTTTATTTATATAATGTTTAATATTAATATATTTTCATTAGTTCTATTATCTCTAGCGATATACATTTATATTTGGAAAATAAATAAACAAAATGCAATATTATTGATTTGCAACTAACTGAAGAATAATATATTTGATAAATGATATAAATTTAATATTTATACAAAACACACACAAAGCAATTTCGAATATTTCTTGTTTCAACTTGTAAATGTCAAATCTGAAAACAGGCTCGCTAGACGAGAACAAAGAAATATTGCGACTTCTCTTTTAAGATCTCGATAAAATCAAAAGATATATAGATAATATGAATAAATATAATGATACATACCTTTATTTTGATAAGCAGAAAATAGTCTTTCTTCTGGAGAATGCCTATTTATAAATTTTGGAACTTCTGTCCTGCTTAAAAATATTGGCGATTTTGTTGGACTATCTTTTTTAATATTACTTGTTGGACTATAACTTGAATTTTGTTGCATCAATGAAATTGGTAAAGTTGCTTTTAATGGCCCTTGCTTTGGCGAAATGTTTCTTCGTACCCGCTGGGATTGGCTGGCCATTTAAATAGGCTTTTTAAAAGCCGAATTTTAAGCGAAATATGCAATTAATATTCAACCAAACATGAAAACGAACTTAATGGCATAAAATGCAAACGAAACTATACTAAAAATCAAATCAAAAATAAAATATTAAGCTAAAAAGTTAACAAAAAGGTGCACCACCAGCGCTTCCTTGTTGCCCTAGCCTAGGTTTCATCACTCTGGAACCGGCTAATCCTCATATTGATCACGTGGTACAAATTGTAGGCTCAGTGCCAACCGCGCTTGCGCAGCCTTTTAATGAATGAATGGGGATACTAGAAAATATACTATAAAGAAATATCTGATTTTTGGGTACCATTCTAAACCTCTCTATATAAATTTGCATTGTACATTTTAAAAAATATTTTTTCTAAATATTTTTTTTTTCACTTTTTAAGAGCGATTCAATTGTATTATAAGAAATTTTAAAAATCTTCTGTTTCTATTGTTTACATTTTTTTTTTTCAGATAATAGTCCGTGTTAATTTCGTTTGCAATACTTTTTTAAAATTTATCATTTGGATTTATATTTATACTTTTCAATTTGATATTTATAAATGGATGAATTTATATAAATATGTTTTTATTATTTATAATTTTCGTATATATATATTACCCCCTATGTTCAAAATATTTATTTATAAAAAAATCGATTTTTTTACACCGTTTATTTTATCTTTTAAAAAATAATTAAAATAAAATTCTAGTTATGAAAGCAGGATATGAAAAGAATGAGGGGCGGGTGTAGCTATAATAAAAATGTTGACCTTGAATTTTTTTGCCGGTATCGTCTGGTTTTGAAGGTTATTCCGGCCAGAAGATAAATCTTCATTGGGTTATAACTGGGCCTCCTCAGGAATTTGACAGGAATAAATTACGCACAACTTCCCACTATATTAATATTTGAAGAAATATAAATAGAATTTATTGTTCTTTAATATACTAAAATAATAAAATAATTACTTTTACGTTGTTTTGTATATTGATTGTTGTTTTTTAAATCATTATTCGAATATTTTAAAGAAGTATTATCTATTTAATATTTATATGGTTTATTTAAAAATCATAAATAATTCAAGTATATAATTCAAGCAACATAATGCTATAAAGAAAGATATTTCTAACCCAGTTTCCTGGAACGAACATAGTGCTATACACAATGTGATTGTGAACAATAAATAAATAATTTTTATTTGTTAAAATTGTGTAATTTAATAATGATTGTTTTCACCCTGAAGAATGCTTGCGTAGATTTTTTTAATGGGTTTTTGGTGTGAATAATATTTTCGCATTTTTAAAAGTCATTTTTGTTTTTATTGTGTGTTTTTTAATAATTCCGTAAATTGAATTATTTAACTTAACAAAGTTAACACAGTTTTTAAAATATATATAATAATTTATTTATTTGTATACTGAGAGATTTATATGGCGTTGATAATGTATAAACAAAATCGTCAATAATTTTTGAGAGATTAAAAATTATTTAAGAATTTTTAAAATACGCTTAAAACATAAATACGCATACACCTAGATAAGGCCTGTTTATAAGGCATACAGCTAAAAATAGGTCATTGGTTTTAAATAGAGAGTCGTCCCTGAGGACTCATATAGTTCCTATGCATAATTCACTGCGAATTTTTAGAAGAGGAACGCATGTTCACTTAACGAAGGGGACAGAAATCAAGACAGAGGTTGTTAAAACGACTCCGTCGTAAAGCGAACATATTCTGTAGAATTGCGTTAACAGGCAAATTACGCGTCAGTCTAAAAACCGATAATGATTATGTGAGAGATGAATAAATTATTATTTTATAAATAATAATTTTCAAAAGGTTAAAAACTTTGTTTTCTATCTTTTCTAATTACACCCGTATAAAACGGGCAATTCTTTCATCTATCTATAACAGAAGAAGAAGACGGGGATGTAGCTCAGTGGTAGAGCGTCCGCTTTGCATGTGAAAGGTCCCGGGTTCGATCCCCGGCATCTCCAGTTTTTTTTTTTTTTTCTAATATTTTACTAAATATATTCAATGTTCATATGCCTAACCATGACATAGGCACGAAGGAACGTGTGGCCATTGGACATGCGTCGGACCTGTAGGCTGTTGTTGGGTGCTGCGTTGCCTGGAGTATAGGAGCTCTATCTATGATTCCTTTCTTCCTGTGGTGAATCTGTATAAGACCGGAGGTCTTAATAAAGCTTTGTGTGTGTGAATACCTGTACAGATGTTTACCAATAATAAATCAAGAATTTTGATGATTATCAATGTTTATAGAGATGTGAAATTTTGTTCGGTTAGTTTTGTAATTTAGGGAGAAAACTCCATATCGCATATACTAATGATGACCATAATGATAACTTCTAACTCCACAATTCACAAATCGACGATTAATTTTTGAAGAGAAAAAAATGCTCTTTAAAATACACTCGGGTCAAAATTCCCTCTGGGAAAACCCATTCCTGGGTCATTGGCCTAATAATTTGAAAATATCCTGTAATTCAACAGTATATGCATTTTGTGACGTACTAATTCAATGAATATCTTTTATGTGAAAATATAAAAATATATACACCTTTCCCCCGATTTACACGGTACTTGTTTTACACGTTTTCGCTTTTACACGGTTTTCCAAATAAGATTTTTTTTTTTTGTTGTTTTTAATCGCACTATACTAAATGCTACTGTGATTGAACACATGCGCTGTGTACACATCTCACGAGGAATCCCGAGCTTATGTGCTGACTACATATTTTAACCTGTCAATGCATTTTATTTTTATTTCTATGTACACCTATCCCCCGATTTACACGTTTTTCTCAGGAACGATTCTACCGTGTAAATCGGGGGATAGGTGTATAGAGAAATATATACAATCATATTCGAAAGCATTATAGACACGTATGATTCTTTTGAAAATTAAACAATTTCTACTGCCCTTACAAAAGAATTTCTAAATAATCATACACGTCTATAATAGTTTCGAATATTCATAACAGATGGCGCGCTAATGTATCATAATATACAATCATAGACAAACCTTATGGAAGTTTCATATTAAAGAATCAACCCCTTCTTTTTTATTTAAGGAGACAGAGTTAACTTTGTTTACACTTGGTTATCTCGTGTGTCTTCAATAAAGGTCACTGTAATATCTTTCAGAGTTATTGTCTCAATCCCGATATACATGGTAAAAGATACAACTTCCTTAAATTTTGTCCATGAGTGTATATTGGTTATCTCGTGTGTCTTCAATAAAGGTCACTGTAATATCTTTCAGAGTTATTGTCCCAATCCCGATATACATGCTAAAAGATACAACTTCCTTAAATTTTGTCCATGAGTGTATATTGGTTATCTCGTGTGACTTCAATAAAGGTCACTGTAGTATCTTTCAGAGTTATTGTCTCGATCCCGATATACATGCTGAAAGGTACAACTTCCTTAAGTTTTGTCCATGAGTGTATATTGGTTATCTCGTGTGTCTTCAATAAAGGTCACTGTAGTATCTTTCAGAGTTATTGTCCCAATCCCGATATACATGCTAAAAGGTACAACTTCCTTAAGTTTTGTCCATGAGTGTATATTGGTTATCTCGTGTGTCTTCAATAAAGGTCACTGTAATATCTTTCAGAGTTATTGTCTGAATCCCGATATACATGCTGAAAGTTACAACTTCCTTAAGTTTTGTCCATGAGTGTATATTGGTTATCTCGTGTGTCTTCAATAAAGGTCACTGTAGTATCTTTCAGAGTTATTGTCCCAATCCCGATATACATGCTAAAAGGTACAACTTCCTTAAGTTTTGTCCATGAGTGTATATTGGTTATCTCGTGTGTCTTCAATAAAGGTCACTGTAGTATCTTTCAGAGTTATTGTCCCAATCCCGATATACATGCTAAAAGGTACAACTTCCTTAAGTTTTGTCCATGAGTGTATATTGGTTATCTCGTGTGTCTTCAATAAAGGTCACTGTAATATCTTTCAGAGTTATTGTCTGAATCCCGATATACATGCTGAAAGGTACAACTTCCTTAAGTTTTGTCCATGAGTGTATATTGGTTATCTCGTGTGTCTTCAATAAAGGTCACTGTAATATCTTTCAGAGTTATTGTCTCAATCCCGATATACATGCTGAAAGGTACAACTTCCTTAAGTTTTGTCCATGAGTGTATATTGGTTATCTCGTGTGTCTTCAATAAAGGTCACTGTAGTATCTTTCAGAGTTATTGTCCCAATCCCGATATACATGCTAAAAGGTACAACTTCCTAAGTTTTGTCCATGAGTGTATATTGGTTATCTCGTGTGTCTTCAATAAAGGTCACTGTAATATCTTTCAGAGTTATTGTCTCAATCCCGATATACATGCTGAAAGGTACAACTTCCTTAAGTTTTGTCCATGAGTGTATATTGGTTATCTCGTGTGTCTTCAATAAAGGTCACTGTAATATCTTTCAGAGTTATTGTCTCAATCCCGATATACATGCTGAAAGGTACAACTTCCTTAAATTTTGTCCATGAGTGTATATTGTTTATCTCGTGTGTCTTCAATAAAGGTCACTGTAATATCTTTCAGAGTTATTGTCTCAATCCCGATATACATGCTGAAAAGGTACAACTTCCTTAAGTTTTGTCCACGAGTGTATATTGGTTATCTCGTGTGTCTTCAATAAAGGTCCACTGTAATATCTTTCAGAGTTATTGTCCCAATCCCGATATACATGCTGAAAGGTACAACTTCCTTAAGTTTTGTCCATGAGTGTATATTGGTTATCTCGTGTGTCTTCAATAAAGGTCACTGTAATATCTTTCAGAGTTATTGTCTCAATCCCGATATACATGCTGAAAGGTACAACTTCCTTAAGTTTTGTCCACGAGTGTATATTGGTTATCTCGTGTGTTTTCAATAAAGGTCACTGTAATATCTTTCAGAGTTATTGTCTCAATCCCGATATACATGCTGAAAGGTACAACTTCCTTAAGTTTTGTCCACGAGTGTATTGGTTATCTCGTGTGTCTTCAATAAAGGTCACTGTAATATCTTTCAGAGTTATTGTCCCAATCCCGATATACATGCTGAAAGGTACAACTTCCTTAAGTTTTGTCCACGAGTGTATATTGGTTATCTCGTGTGTCTTCAATAAAGGTCACTGTAATATCTTTCAGAGTTATTGTCTCAATCCCGATATACATGCTGAAATGTACAACTTCCTTAAATTTTGTCCTTGAGTGTATATTGGTTATCTCGTGTGTCTTCAATAAAGGTCACTGTAATATCTTTCAGAGTTATTGTCTCAATCCCGATATACATGCTGAAAGGTACAACTTCCTTAAGTTTTGTCCATGAGTGTATATTGGTTATCTCGTGTGTCTTCAATAAAGGTCACATTAATATCTTTCAGAGTTATTGTCCCAATCCCGATATACATGCTGAAAGGTACAACTTCATTAAGTTTTGTTCATGAGTGTATATTGGTTATCCTCGTGTGTCTTCAATAAAGGTCACATTAATATCTTTCAGAGTTATTGTCCCAATCCCGATATACATGCTGAAAGGTACAACTTCATTAAGTTTTGTCCATGAAAGTATATTGGTTATCTCGTGTGTCTTCAATAAAGGTCACATTAATATCTTTCAGAGTTATTGTCTCAATCCCGATATACATGCTGAAAGGTACAACTTCATTAAGTTTTGTCCATGAGTGTATATTGGTTATCTCGTGTGTCTTCAATAAAGGTCACATTAATATCTTTCAGAGTTATTGTCTCAATCCCGATATACATGCTGAAAGGTACAACTTCATTAAGTTTTGTCCATGAGTGTATATTGGTTATCTCGTGTGTCTTCAATAAAGGTCACATTAATATCTTTCAGAGTTATTGTCTCAATCCGATATACATGCTGAAAGGTACAACTTCCTTAAGTTTTGTCCATGAGTGTATATTGGTTATCTCGTGTGTCTTCAATAAAGGTCACTGTAATATCTTTCAGAGTTATTGTCTCAATCCCGATATACATTTTGAAAGGTACAACTTCCTTAAGTTTTGTCCATGAGTGTATATTGGTTATCTCGTGTGTCTTCAATAAAGGTCACTGTAATATCTTTCAGAGTTATTGTCTCAATCCCGATATACATTTTGAAAGGTACAACTTCCTTAAGTTTTGTCCATGAGTGTATATTGGTTATCTCGTGTGTCTTCAATAAAGGTCACTGTAATATCTTTCAGAGTTATTGTCCCAATCCCGATATACATGCTGAAAGGTACAACTTCCTTAAGTTTTGTCCATGAGTGTATATTGGTTATCTCGTGTGTCTTCAATAAAGGTCACTGTAATATCTTTCAGAGTTATTGTCTCAATCCCGATATACATGCTGAAAGGTACAACTTCCTTAAGTTTTGTCCACGAGTGTATATTGGTTATCTCGTGTGTCTTCAATAAAGGTCACTGTAATATCTTTCAGAGTTATTGTCTCAATCCCGATATAAATGCTGAAAGGTACAACTTCCTTAAGTTTTGTCCACGAGTGTATTGGTTATCTCGTGTGTCTTCAATAAAGGTCACTGTAATATCTTTCAGAGTTATTGTCCCAATCCCGATATACATGCTGAAAGGTACAACTTCCTTAAGTTTTGTCCACGAGTGTATATTGGTTATCTCGTGTGTCTTCAATAAAGGTCACTGTAATAACTTTCAGAGTTATTGTCTCAATCCCGATATACATGCTGAAAGGTACAACTTCCTTAAATTTTGTCCTTGAGTGTATATTGGTTATCTCGTGTGTCTTCAATAAAGGTCACTGTAATATCTTTCAGAGTTATTGTCTCAATCCCGATATACATGCTGAAAGGTACAACTTCCTTAAGTTTTGTCCATGAGTGTATATTGGTTATCTCGTGTGTCTTCAATAAAGGTCACATTAATATCTTTCAGAGTTATTGTCCCAATCCCGATATACATGCTGAAAGGTACAACTTCATTAAGTTTTGTCCATGAGTGTATATTGGTTATCTCGTGTGTCTTCAATAAAGGTCACATTAATATCTTTCAGAGTTATTGTCCCAATCCCGATATACATGCTGAAAGGTACAACTTCATTAAGTTTTGTCCATGAGTGTATATTGGTTATCTCGTGTGTCTTCAATAAAGGTCACATTAATATCTTTCAGAGTTATTGTCTCAATCCCGATATACATGCTGAAAGGTACAACTTCCTTAAGTTTTGTCCATGAGTGTATATTGGTTATCTCGTGTGTCTTCAATAAAGGTCACTGTAATATCTTTCAGAGTTATTGTCTCAATCCCGATATACATTTTGAAAGGTACAACTTCCTTAAGTTTTGTCCATGAGTGTATATTGGTTATCTCGTGTGTCTTCAATAAAGGTCACTGTAATATCTTTCAGAGTTATTGTCTCAATCCCGATATACATTTTGAAAGGTACAACTTCCTTAAGTTTTGTCCATGAGTGTATATTGGTTATCTCGTGTGTCTTCAATAAAGGTCACTGTAATATCTTTCAGAGTTATTGTCTCAATCCCGATATACATGCTGAAAGGTACAACTTCCTTAAATTTTGTCCATGAGTGTATATTGTTTATCTCGTGTGTCTTCAATAAAGGTCACTGTAATATCTTTCAGAGTTATTGTCTCAATCCCGATATACATGCTGAAAGGTACAACTTCCTTAAGTTTTGTCCACGAGTGTATATTGGTTATCTCGTGTGTCTTCAATAAAGGCCACTGTAATATCTTTCAGAGTTATTGTCCCAATCCCGATATACATGCTGAAAGGTACAACTTCCTTAAGTTTTGTCCATGAGTGTATATTGGTTATCTCGTGTGTCTTCAATAAAGGTCACTGTAATATCTTTCAGAGTTATTGTCTCAATCCCGATATACATGCTGAAAGGTACAACTTCCTTAAGTTTTGTCCACGAGTGTATATTGGTTATCTCGTGTGTCTTCAATAAAGGTCACTGTAATATCTTTCAGAGTTATTGTCTCAATCCCGATATACATGCTGAAAGGTACAACTTCCTTAAGTTTTGTCCACGAGTGTATTGGTTATCTCGTGTGTCTTCAATAAAGGTCACTGTAATATCTTTCAGAGTTATTGTCCCAATCCCGATATACATGCTGAAAGGTACAACTTCCTTAAGTTTTGTCCACGAGTGTATATTGGTTATCTCGTGTGTCTTCAATAAAGGTCACTGTAATATCTTTCAGAGTTATTGTCTCAATCCCGATATACATGCTGAAAGGTACAACTTCCTTAAATTTTGTCCTTGAGTGTATATTGGTTATCTCGTGTGTCTTCAATAAAGGTCACTGTAATATCTTTCAGAGTTATTGTCTCAATCCCGATATACATGCTGAAAGGTACAACTTCCTTAAGTTTTGTCCATGAGTGTATATTGGTTATCTCGTGTGTCTTCAATAAAGGTCACATTAATATCTTTCAGAGTTATTGTCCCAATCCCGATATACATGCTGAAAGGTACAACTTCATTAAGTTTTGTCCATGAGTGTATATTGGTTATCTCGTGTGTCTTCAATAAAGGTCACATTAATATCTTTCAGAGTTATTGTCTCAATCCCGATATACATGCTGAAAGGTACAACTTCCTTAAGTTTTGTCCACGAGTGTATATTGGTTATCTCGTGTGTCTTCAATAAAGGCCACTGTAATATCTTTCAGAGTTATTGTCCCAATCCCGATATACATGCTGAAAGGTACAACTTCCTTAAGTTTTGTCCATGAGTGTATATTGGTTATCTCGTGTGTCTTCAATAAAGGTCACTGTAATATCTTTCAGAGTTATTGTCTCAATCCCGATATACATGCTGAAAGGTACAACTTCCTTAAGTTTTGTCCACGAGTGTATATTGGTTATCTCGTGTGTCTTCAATAAAGGTCACTGTAATATCTTTCAGAGTTATTGTCTCAATCCCGATATACATGCTGAAAGGTACAACTTCCTTAAGTTTTGTCCACGAGTGTATTGGTTATCTCGTGTGTCTTCAATAAAGGTCACTGTAATATCTTTCAGAGTTATTGTCCCAATCCCGATATACATGCTGAAAGGTACAACTTCCTTAAGTTTTGTCCACGAGTGTATATTGGTTATCTCGTGTGTCTTCAATAAAGGTCACTGTAATATCTTTCAGAGTTATTGTCTCAATCCCGATATACATGCTGAAAGGTACAACTTCCTTAAATTTTGTCCTTGAGTGTATATTGGTTATCTCGTGTGTCTTCAATAAAGGTCACTGTAATATCTTTCAGAGTTATTGTCTCAATCCCGATATACATGCTGAAAGGTACAACTTCCTTAAGTTTTGTCCATGAGTGTATATTGGTTATCTCGTGTGTCTTCAATAAAGGTCACATTAATATCTTTCAGAGTTATTGTCCCAATCCCGATATACATGCTGAAAGGTACAACTTCATTAAGTTTTGTCCATGAGTGTATATTGGTTATCTCGTGTGTCTTCAATAAAGGTCACATTAATATCTTTCAGAGTTATTGTCTCAATCCCGATATACATGCTGAAAGGTACAACTTCATTAAGTTTTGTCCATGAGTGTATATTGGTTATCTCGTGTGTCTTCAATAAAGGTCACATTAATATCTTTCAGAGTTATTGTCTCAATCCCGATATACATGCTGAAAGGTACAACTTCATTAAGTTTTGTCCATGAGTGTATATTGGTTATCTCGTGTGTCTTCAATAAAGGTCACATTAATATCTTTCAGAGTTATTGTCTCAATCCCGATATACATGCTGAAAGGTACAACTTCCTTAAGTTTTGTCCATGAGTGTATATTGGTTATCTCGTGTGTCTTCAATAAAGGTCACTGTAATATCTTTCAGAGTTATTGTCTCAATCCCGATATACATTTTGAAAGGTACAACTTCCTTAAGTTTTGTCCATGAGTGTATATTGGTTATCTCGTGTGTCTTCAATAAAGGTCACTGTAATATCTTTCAGAGTTATTGTCTCAATCCCGATATACATTTTGAAAGGTACAACTTCCTTAAGTTTTGTCCATGAGTGTATATTGGTTATCTCGTGTGTCTTCAATAAAGGTCACTGTAATATCTTTCAGAGTTATTGTCTAAATCCCGATATACATTTTGAAAGGTACAACTTCCTTAAGTTTTGTCCATGAGTGTATATTGGTTATCTCGTGTGTCTTCAATAAAGGTCACTGTAATATCTTTCAGAGTTATTGTCTAAATCCCGATATACATTTTGAAAGGTACAACTTCCTTAAGTTTTGTCCATGAGTGTATATTGGTTATCTCATGTGTCTTCAATAAAGGTCACTGTAATATCTTTCAGAGTTATTGTCTAAATCCCGATATACATTTTGAAAGGTACAACTTCCTTAAGTTTTGTCCATGAGTGTATATTGGTTATCTCGTGTGTCTTCAATAAAGGTCACTGTAATATCTTTCAGAGTTATTGTCTAAATCCCGATATACATTTTGAAAGGTACAACTTCCTTAAGTTTTGTCCATGAGTGTATATTGGTTATCTCGTGTGTCTTCAATAAAGGTCACTGTAATATCTTTCAGAGTTATTGTCTAAATCCCGATATACATTTTGAAAGGTACAACTTCCTTAAGTTTTGTCCATGAGTGTATATTGGTTATCTCGTGTGTCTTCAATAAAGGTCACTGTAATATCTTTCAGAGTTATTGTCTAAATCCCGATATACATTTTGAAAGGTACAACTTCCTTAAGTTTTGTCCATGAGTGTATATTGGTTATCTCGTGTGTCTTCAATAAAGGTCACTGTAATATCTTTCAGAGTTATTGTCTAAATCCCGATATACATTTTGAAAGGTACAACTTCCTTAAGTTTTGTCCATGAGTGTATATTGGTTATCTCGTGTGTCTTCAATAAAGGTCACTGTAATATCTTTCAGAGTTATTGTCTAAATCCCGATATACATTTTGAAAGGTACAACTTCCTTAAGTTTTGTCCATGAGTGTATATTGGTTATCTCGTGTGTCTTCAATAAAGGTCACTGTAATATCTTTCAGAGTTATTGTCTAAATCCCGATATACATTTTGAAAGGTACAACTTCCTTAAGTTTTGTCCATGAGTGTATATTGGTTATCTCGTGTGTCTTCAATAAAGGTCACTGTAATATCTTTCAGAGTTATTGTCTAAATCCCGATATACATTTTGAAAGGTACAACTTCCTTAAGTTTTGTCCATGAGTGTATATTGGTTATCTCGTGTGTCTTCAATAAAGGTCACTGTAATATCTTTCAGAGTTATTGTCTAAATCCCGATATACATTTTGAAAGGTACAACTTCCTTAAGTTTTGTCCATGAGTGTATATTGGTTATCTCGTGTGTCTTCAATAAAGGTCACTGTAATATCTTTCAGAGTTATTGTCTAAATCCCGATATACATTTTGAAAGGTACAACTTCCTTAAGTTTTGTCCATGAGTGTATATTGGTTATCTCGTGTGTCTTCAATAAAGGTCACTGTAATATCTTTCAGAGTTATTGTCTAAATCCCGATATACATTTTGAAAGGTACAACTTCCTTAAGTTTTGTCCATGAGTGTATATTGGTTATCTCGTGTGTCTTCAATAAAGGTCACTGTAATATCTTTCAGAGTTATTGTCTCAATCCCGATATACATGCTGAAAGGTACAACTTCCTTAAGTTTTGTCCATGAGTGTATATTGGTTATCTCGTGTGTCCTTCAATAAAGGTCACTGTAATATCTTTCAGAGTTATTGTCTCAATCCCGATATACATGCTGAAAGGTACAACTTCCTTAAGTTTTGTCCATGAGTGTAGATAACACACAGGGAACACAGAACGCCAACTACCCGGGAAGTCACCAGTATGAACTAGTGCTAAGTAACCACTGAGAGGATTGTTGAGTTAAACCAGTTAACCAGGAAGTTCCATGCTGAGTCTGGGCATAGATGTAGGGTTGACGTGGGTCAGTCTAAGCAGCTGTTTGTATCCTATGTCTCAAGAAAGCTGGACAGCTATAAAGAAGGATTAAAAATATTGTCGCGTGTTTACCCTCTGGTTCTTTGCGACAACGCGCTTCTTCCCTTCGTGGTTCACCTACTCGGACTCCGGTTGCTCTTCCCTGCGGCTTTTCCCCGCAGGCCACCCAAAGACTTCCTGAGTTCCACCTCTCCTGTGGAAACTCCCTTCTTCTGGCAGTATCTCTCGGCCTTACCACTGGTGGGGGGACACGAGAGACTTACCAGAAGAGTAGTAGCAGCAGCAGTAGCCTGGTGACGATGGCAGTGGCAGAGTAACGACAGGAGGCAGCACGCAGACTTGAAGCACTTCTTTTATTGTCATCTATTACTAACATTAAATCTAAATAAAACAACATGCAATGGGTATTTACATGACCCTACATCCTGGGGCCAACACAAAAGCGTATTTACATCCAACCTACCCAGGAAACGGGACCACAGCAGTCGGCGACTCCCTCATCAGCCAGCAAGGGAATCCGAAGAAAGCGCCATCTATTGGCGGAGGTTTTAACCGTTTAGAGGCCTTTTTTACACGTAACAATATATATATTATGCTGATTGTACATATTACCAGACACTTCTTTCTTTTGTACACAGTTCTTTTCTCTCTTTCTCATTGTTAACATCATATGACTATTCTATTCACGGCCTAAAATTATTGTATATATATATATGTATAGACAAATGTAAAGACATACATGTATGACAGCGCAAGTGTCCCTAGGGGGACATAGCGCTTTAAATTGAAATAAAATTGTAAAAAATGATGAAGGATTTTTCGTTTACACAGTATACGAGGTGTGTTCAAAAAGTATCGCGACTTTTGTGTTTTTTCAAATATTATTTATTTATTCATGAATACCTATTTTGTCTCCTTCAAAGTAATCCCCATGAGATATTATACACTTGTGCCAACGGTTTTTCCAATCTTCGAAGCACTTCAAAAAATCATTTTTAAAAATCTGCTCCTCCTTCGATGCCGTCTTTATCTCGTCAAGCGTAGCGTAACGTCGTCCTTTCATGGGCCTCTTCAGTTTAGGGAACAAGAAAAAGTCACAGGGGGCCAGATCTGGGGCATCATTAGTGTGTTGTTTTTGGCCAGAAAGTCGCGCACAAGCAACGATGTGTGAGCAGGGGCGTTATCGTGGTGCAAAAGCCAATTTTTGTTCTTCCACAAATCCGGGCGTTTCTGGCGGATTGCTTCTCGCAAATTGCGCATAACTTGCAGGTAATATTCCTTATTGACCGTTCTACCCTGTGGCAAGAACTAATGATGCACCACGCCCCTGCAATCGAATAAAACTGTCAGCAAAACTTTCACATTCGACCGAACTTGGCGCGCTTTTTTCGGTCTTGGTTCGTGCGGCAGCTTCCATTGAGATAATTGAGCTTTGGTTTCCACGTCATAACCATAAACCCACGCTTCGTCACCAGTTATGACCCTCTGGAGCAAATTTGGGTCATCGCGGACAGAGTCCAACATCTCATTAGCAATGTTCATGCGATGCTGTTTTTGGTCGCAATTGAGCAATTTTTGTACGAATTTCGCGGCGACCCGTCTCATGCCCAAATCATTGATAAAAATCGAATGGCACGAGCCAATCGATACGTTTAGATCCTCAGCAACTTCTCTAACGGTGATTCGACGATTGGCCAATATCATTTTCTCCACTTCATTAATTTTTTCGTCTGTTGTTGAAGTGCTCGGGCGTCCGGCACGCTCTTCGTCGTTCACATCTTCTCGGCCTTCTGAGAACATTTTGTACCACCGATAAACGTTGCTTCGGTCCAAGGTAGCTTCTCCGTATGCCACAGTCAACATTCGGAATGCATCCGCGCACTTAATTTCGTTTTTCACACAAAATTTGATACAGGTTCTTTGATCCATTTTTTTTAATAGGTAAAAATCGAAGACGATCCAAAACACCTGCAAGCAAAGCAGCTGTCAACAATTAAGTGAACATTCAAAATGGCCGAGCTTGTCGGCATAAGTGAGAGACATGAGTACCAACATAAAGCCACAAAAAGATCGAAATTCGAATATACGTAACCCGCGAAAATTAAAAATTCGCGATACTTTTTTAACACACCTCGTATATATATATATATATATTAAAGAAACTATCTTAAAATTTCATTTTATTTCTTATTTGTAACTAAATTAGCCGTCGTAAATACGATATCGTCGTAAAGCGGAACGTCACTAAGGAGAGTATACTTATAAATGAGTCGTTCTCAAAATGGTGGAAATTATTGAGAACATGTCTGGATCCTTAAGAATATTTCGGGCCAATATGCACATAAGTTTTAGAGATCGCTAATCTTGCCTCAAACAGCCGACTTTTTGATTCTGCAGGGATTTCTTTGTAATTGAATGTAGTTATAGAATACTTCACATACTGTCGTACAGTACTGGAAGTCCATGTGGACCTGACGCGATGTAAAATGGCCCCCTATACACAGACAGGAAGTTGTAATCCATTTAGCATTACCCAGGGTGCACCACGTGGAGGCGGATTACACTACACCCCGAAAGAGGAAGAGGTCGCTTTGACGCCCCCTGCGCGGGGGGACTTAAACAGGACAAAACAAAGGGCCGACACGACAACGCGGTGTCCAGCAAATAAAGCCGCAGTGTCCCAAAGCGGCAGAATTTGATGGACGACGTTGAAGGCGGCCCTAGGTTCTGAGCCTGGAGTCAACCCACGTGGAGCGGACGCCAACGACCAGATCCCCTTCCGGGACAACTACTAGGGTCGGTTTAATATGCATCCATCGCCCGCCCAAGTCTCAGTGGAGACTTTTCCGGGCACACTGTATCTAAAACACAAGTCGTGTCGGTGGACGCCAAGGCGTAGGTGAAGTGGAGCCGGTGTAGCTCTGTGTAGTCGTTTGTTAGGTCAGATTTTTCGCCCAGGGATTTGTTCTTTGGAGTATGGTAGTCGAGATTTGTAGTTCTAGTACTTCAATGCATGAAGTCTAGCAGTGGGACAGGCAGAGGAGCGAGCTTCGTGGTTGGCTGTGATTCCCTTGGGGTGGCAGTGGGTGCATCTTGCTGTGCCAGGGGTGGATTTGGTGGGGCAGGAGTTGACTTCGTGTCCAGTTTTGCTACAATGGTAGCAGATGGGTTCAGCAGAGGTGCATCTGTTTGAGTTGTGTCCGAAGCCGCAGCACCGGAAGCATCTTCTGATTCGGATGGACTCTTCGAAGTGGTGGATGACCCCTTCTAAGATGAGTCTTCCTTTTTGGCCTAGAGCCTTGAAGGAGGCCGGGTCAAGTTCCAAAAACACGGTGCTTGTTCCAGATCTTGGTGCAGAACGGTGAGCCACTCTGATGATCTTGTCACCTTGGATGGCTGCGATGCCGGGGATGGCCTTGACAGATTCTATGATTGAAGGGTCAGATGTTTCACTGTCGACTCTGAAGATGCAGACCCTGGGGAGGAGTTCCCGTGTTTCACGGATCTTTAGGTTGTCGGCAAGTTTTTTAGACAGGGCGGAGCTGAGGTCGGGTATAATTTCTGGGTTGGCAGAGTGAAGGACTAATTTTCCCCTGGTCCTAAGTGAAGCCCAGACTGTGTTCTCGGGGATTTTGTGGGTGGCGCGGATGGTCTTGAGGATTTCCCTTGGGTTGGTATTTGGGTCGGTTGCTTCAATGACAACATGGGATGCGGAAGCTCGCAGGTGGTCCTGAGTCTTCTTTTTGGTGGAGGACGAGGGTTTGGGATTGGTAGAAGGCTTGGTGGTTGGTTTAGGTGCCGATGTTTTGGGGATGGTTTGTGTAGAGAGGGTGGCCCTTGGGAGTATCGGTTTGGGGGTTTGGGTGGAAGCAGTGATGGTTGGAGGGCGGGCAGTAGAGGCCTCGAGGGATGTAAGCTTCTCCAAGAGTTGGTCGCGTTCGGCAGTCATGGCTTTCAGTTCTTTTGAAAGTCCCAGGATGCAGTCACGGCGATTCTGGAGAAGCCTGCCGATGGTGGCGTGCAGGTCAGGATGGGAGAAGCTGTTGTATCGGGCCCCAGTGGCGTTGTCAATAGCCTCAATTGTCTCCGGTGTAATTTGGAGTCCTTCAGGTTCTTGGTAGAGAGCGGTGCTGTAATTTGGTGAGGAGCCATAGTAGTTTGACGATGGAACACTATTGTAGTAGGTAGAGGCGTACATAGGCTTGTAGGTTTCAGGGTTATACGTTGGGGAGTAGGTAGGGGAAGTGGGTTTGAAGCTGCCACCACAGAAGCCCGTGTTGGTTACTTCAGGTTCAGCCCTTATGGGTGGTTCTGCTGGGAATGAGGCATTTTGAACTGGTTCAGGTGGAACTTGAGTTACAGTGGTATCGTTCTTTTTGTTTCTTCCTTTTCCCATTTAGATGGAGAGGGGTGCTGGCGGCCGCTCTGGAGAGCAGCTATTTGTTAAAGTGAGTAAATATTGGCGATTTCGGTCGTCCGGGAGAGCTTCGTTTTCAGTTTGTTTTTTCTTTCAGGAGTTCATAGGGTCAGGGGATGTGTGCAGTAGGTTTCAGATCTTCAGTGAGCCGGTGGTATGGTTTGAGCCAGTAGTTAGCAGTAGAGCCTGTAGTTGGCAGCAGGTACAGTTGTTAGCAGTAGAGCCAGTGGTTAGCAGTAAAGCCAGGGTTTTGCAGTAGAGCCAGGGGTTGGCAGTAGAGCAAGGAGGGTAGCTTTATGGCCAGGGGGGGGGGGGGGGGGGATCAAACGGGTAGTTTGGGGAATAACTCTGTTTCTCGGGGTTTGGGGTGGATTTTACCTTCCTTTGAGGCGGTCATAGTTGTCTGCGATGGTCATATTTAATTTGCATAGCAAGGAAGCGTAATATGCAAATTTGCTAGGCCCGCCATCTATTGTTGAAGTTTATAACTTTATTTTTTGACTGCCGACGATTTGCAATGATTTGTTCACTAAATTTAATGTTACGCTGTGGGTTTTATAACAAATATATTTGCATATATATATAATTTAATAAAAACATATTTACATAGAAGCATGTATAGAGATATCCAGGCAGGGTTGTTGATTCATGTCACGATAGAAATATTAAAATAGCAGTGTGTCTCCAATGTTTTTTACATTACATTTACTCATTTAAAAAAAAGTTTTAAGAGAAGAAATTCAAATTATATATAAATAAGTGAAAGTAACCAAACAGGGCTCTGTCACACTTGTAAATGCAAAAGTCGAACTGCTTTCTACTTGTGTACTTGTTTACCTGTATGTGTGTTTATGTGGGCGCTTGGTGAAAGAAGACATTGTGAGATCAATAAAGCTTGCAAACCAAGTTTGTAAACAGTATAAATACCTCTCTGACAACGCCTAGTTACCGAGTGTCCACTACTTTTCACATTGTGTAGACATGTGAGGTACTTACAGTAAAAGGAATCGCTAACTACCCACCATGATTATCATGGCCAGTACCACATGTACTATTGATATAAAAAAAACATAAATAACCATGGTGGTACGTATAGTTTGTTAAATTTATTGTTGCAGCTCGTAAAAAAAAAGGGTGTAAGCATTTTAGATTTGCTTCAACAGAGATCAACAGAATTTTGCAATGCCACAATGCAGCTGTTAAATGCAATTTCCCAGATGGCTGCCTTCACTTTTGGAATTGGAATTATTTGGCAACTTGTTCGAGTGCTTTTACAAAATTCCTTATAGAAGCTTTTACAGATACAAGGTAATAAGACCTAATTCAAATAAATTAATAGTGTGTGACGTTTCGGTAACAGCGTTGTTACCATCATCAAACAAAAGAATAAATAATTCTTATTTTTTGTATTTATTCTTTTTTGTCTGATTATGGTAGCAACGTTGTTACCGAAACGTCACACACTATTTATTTGGATTTGGTGTCTTATTATCTTGTAGTTGTAGAGAACGAGTAGGTAACACCCTCGATTCCCGACAGCCATGAACTGGGATTGAATCCCACGTTAACATTTTGTTTAATATGTGAATAACCTTCACATAATATTCATTGTTGTAAATATCATATACTAGGTTGTTCTTGTTGAGTGGTACCTAATAAAGTGATTTTGGAACAAGCTTATAGATGTAATCCTAATTGTGCTTTATCACAGAAGCTTTTAGAGTTTTCCTATTATAGCGCTGTGGAGATTATTGGCTTCAATTCACTTGTTGATACACGGTAAAGATACATTTCCAAAACCTTCCAATAAGTAGGTTATCATATACAGTGGCAATAATTAATTATAAGGCGATAACGCGCAATCTAAATATAAGAAAGAAATGGAAGCATTTAAGCACGAATTTTTATCTTTTTAAATACAAAAACAAACTTCTTTGGGAGGGCTTAGCTCATCAGTAGTGAACCCTCCCAGCGGTTTCGCCAATTTAATCTACAAGACCGCTTCTTAGAGTTCTAATACTGTATAGGATAGAGGATAAAACCTTTTGGGGGGTTACATATCCCAAGTACATATGGTACAGGCCATGATAATCATGATGGGTAGTTAGCAACTAGCCTTTTACTGTAAGTACACCACATGTCTACACATGGTAAAGGTCATGATAATCATGGTGGGTAGTTAACAACTGCCTTAAATCCGACTTTTATGTTTACAAATGTAACACTTCTACTGTCCTAAAAGCTTATGTCCATAGTTTGCTTAAATACCATTTCTAAGATTCCAACCTTCAGTGTAGCATATATAAGCAGAATGATCCAATACAGTATTAGAGCTCTAAGTAGAGCGGTCTAGTGGATTAAATTGGCGAAACCGCTGGGAGGGTTCACCACTGATGAGTCAAGCTCTCTTAATTTTTTTTCATCTCAGTAAGGACAGTAGAAGTTTGATTTATGTATAAAAGAAACATTTGTGCTTTAACGGTTTCATTTATTATATATTTTAAAAGTTAAATAATGAAGAAATTACTCTTTATAAGGTTGTTAAGCTTTTAGTTTGTTGTGTCTTCTTCGAAGGTGGTGATTTTGAGACTTCACGTCTGTATCTCCGGTCGGGTAAACATTTACTCGGGCAGAAGACGGGTCAATCAGCCAGTACTTAATGTTGTGTGTCTACTAGATAATTAACATAATTCTATTCACATCTTGTCAATACATGCAAAAATTCACAGTCGCCACTATTGTTTTACAATCTGATGATAATTTTCTTTTTGCTTATCCCTAGTACACATTGTACAGGCCATGATAATCATGGTGGGTAGAAGTTGGCGACTGCTTTTACTGTAAGTACATCACACGTCTACATATTTGAAAAGCAGTTCGACTTTTGCACTTACAAATGTGCCAGAGCCACGTTTGGTTACTTGTACTCGCTGGTGGAGTTGGACTTTTGCAAGAATCCGGGGTGATTGGAGCATTTTATTTTTAATCATAAAAAGTGCCCAATGTGGGAATCGAACCCGGGTCGTAGCGGTCAAAACCCAATGGTTTAGACCATCCTTCCACCGACTCCCCAGGTGATGATAATGATGAATTAAAATTAATGAGATATATATTATAGACCCGCGTTCTACACAAATCCACAACACCAACTTATGCAAATTCAGAGCGCCCAAATGGACTGACGAGGGCCATTAGCCCGAAACCATGGTCTCCAGGTGGACACTTCTCAGTTTGCCAAAGCAGGTGTTGTGGCTTTGTTACCGACCCGAGGCCGCTAGTTTGTGGAGACAGTCAATAGATGGCGTTTAGCTTTCACGTCTATTTTGACGGGAGAGTTGAATTTTATCTTTATATAGAATAATACTCTCTAGAAAATCTCTCTCTCTCTTTCAAAAGTCACATTAAGATCAAATATTTTTTCTTTTAACAAAGCAATAACGCGCCATTTATATATAACAAATGAAGACATTAAGTCGCAAATGTTTATTTTCACAAATAAAACAAACTTCTACTGTCCTTACTGCGATGAAAAAATATATTGGGAGGGCTTGACTCATCAGTGGTGAACCCTCCCAGCGGTTTTGCCAATTTTTTTTTTTTTTAATCCACCAGACCGCTTCTTTAGAGATCCAATGCTGTATTGGATCATTCTGCTTTTATATGAAACACTGAAAGGTGGAATCTTAGAAATTGTATTTAAGAAAACTATTGACATAAGCTTTTAGGACAGTAGAATTACATTTAAATATTTGCATCGAGCAATGTTCTTCCGCAAACAATAAAGACAAGTTATGCATTATTGCTTTGTATTAATTTATACCTAACTTGTCCTTATTGTTTGCGGAAGAGCATTGCTCGATGCAAATATTTAAATGTAATTCTACTGTCCTAAAAGCTTATGTCCATAGTTTACTTGAAAACCATTTCTAAGATTCCATCCTTCAGTGTAGCATATAAAAGCAGAATTGTCCAATACAGTATTAGATCTCTAAGAAGCGGTCTGGTAGATTAAATTGGTGAAACTGCTGGGAGGGTTCACCACTGATGAGCCAAAAAAGTCGGTGGACGAGTGGGTAACACTCTCGATTCCTGACAGTCATGAACCGGAATTGAATCCCCCGTTAACATTTTGTTTAATATGTAAATAACCTTCATATATTATTCATTGTTGTAAATATCATGAACTAGGTTGTTCTTGTTGAGCGGTACCTAATAAAGTGATTTTGGAACTGATGAGCAAAGCCCTCCTAATATATTTTTTTTCATCGCAGTAAGGACAGTATAATTTTGATTCATTTGTGGAAAGAAACATTCGCGTCTTGGTGTTTTCATTTGTATCATTTCTTTTGGGCAAAAAAAAAAAACTATTTTTTTTGTAGACCAGTGTCACATACTGTATAGAACATTAGCCCCCCGTTTTACGAGCGGGTCTAAAACAATAGCCAGTACTGTTTGAAATTGTACTTCACACATAGACATCCTATATATATAGATGATGAGTATAGATGATATAATGAATATAAATATATAAACTCATGGACAAAACTTAAGGAAGTGGAAAGTTTTTGATATCGCCGGTCGTCTCTTTTTTTTTTTTTTTTTGAGGAGACATAGGCAATTTTGTTCACACTTGATTATCTCATGTGTCTTCAATAAAGGTCAATGTAATATCTTTCAGAGTTATTGTCTCAATCCCGATATACATGATAAAAGGTATAATTTCCCTAAGTTTTGTCCATGAGTGTACTTTATGATTTTTGGAAAGAAGATTACAGAATTATAACGGATAAATTTATAACTTATTTTTGCTTGTAATTCAGAGGAGGTTTTAGATAGACACCTGAGACAGATTTTTTTTATTTTATTTCTTCCGATTTTTAAGTCAGGAACAATAGCTGGAAAAAAAAAGTATCAACTCATTGGAGTTTCCCAGTTGAAAACTTGTAACACACACAGACAGACAAATATTGTATTTATATAAAATACTAGCGAATATACCCGGCTTCGCCCGGGTTTTTACCGGAGTGAAGATTAACCTAACGAAAATTATAAAACGATATCATGCCATCTATATATAAGAAATTAAAGCACGAATGCTTCTTTTAAACACATAAAACAAACTTCTACTATCCTTACTGTGATGAATTGAATTATCGAAACCGCTGGTAGGGTTCCTCACTGATGAGCCAAACGCTCCCAATAAATTTCCATCGCGGTAAAGAACAGTTTCTTTTAGAGCTAAGTCGGCCTGCAACTGAGTAGTGCTCCCAGTCTTAATGACAAAGGCATTCTACTTCACCCAGTCATGATGGTTGTCAAACAGACACCATCAAGGGTCACAACTTGATACCCTAATATGATTGAGTGGAGATAAGAAAAAAGAAGTTTGTTTTATATGTAAAAGAAAAATTCGAACGAACAGGATATCTCAGATTGCTCAAATTTAATAGAAAGATCAAAACATTCCCGAAGTGACTCAAATACGATTCCCAACCAGCCAGTCCTGAACATCTATTGAATTGTATCAAATCCTCCAAAAAAGACCTCTGGGAATACCCCAGGACTATAATAGAAAGACAATGGAACCTAATGGAGATTTCTTATACGACTTGAGGAATAAGTAATAACAGAAACATTCGTAGCTTTAATGCTTCCATTTCATAACTAAAACAGTTTTAACAATATGTTCCAGGTGTTATGTAATTAAAATAAGTAAGAAGGATGAATCCATAACCAATTTAACTTTACATATTATTTAGCCTACTCCACGCTGACGAGCGCCAAAAAAGCGCGAAACGCGTTCGTGGATGGCTTTTCTTGATTTATCAAGAAATTGGGTTGGCCAAATATCAGGGAACAGGCTAAATCAATGTTTAGTTGATTTCTGTTCCACCAGATGGCGCTTTGCCTTCTGTAAAGCACATGTGCCCCTGGTCAGGATATGCCATTTTTATTATATTATTTATTATTAATAATAATTATACAAAACAAATCTTGGTTTTATATGTCTACATGAAAACAACAAAAACAAGAAAACATTATATACATACAAGTTCCTTTTCAAACTCGGTCTCATCTATAGCCATTGTTACTCTGTAATATTCCAACACCAGGAACCTGGATTGTACATATCTCTTTCTGACACAATGGTATCTTATAAAAAAATATCATTGATATATTATCATCATCATTTTCAATCACAAAATATGTAAATTAGGTATCGATTTAATTTGAATAAGCTTAGAATGACCTATATTTTAAACCCCATTTCCCTCCCTCTTGATGTAATCCAAATTCTAAAATAAACATCATTTCAATCTCTATACACCTATTTGTTGAACCTGTGAAATTTTTATTAGTTGTTTTATAATGGAAAAGATTAAAAATAGCATATATATCTTCTTCTTCTATATATATATATAAATCAATGTTTGTATATGTTTGTTTGTTTGTATGTCCGGTATAGAAATTCGCAGTAGTTCACTAATTCAAACCAAAATTTCTATACATAGGTAAAAAAATACGGGGAAGACGATAGGCTATTTTAAAAAATATATAAATCAATTATTAAAACTATATATTCAAATTATTCTACTTAGCTCGCGAGCAGCGCCTCTAGCGGTGAAGATGGGAGGTAATATCAGCTGACCTAATGTACATGTAAAGTTTGGAGCGGGACGTTTCACAAGAGTGACATCCACGGCGCCAAATTTATAATTGTAATGAATAGTGTTTGAATAAAACATTTAATCGGGTAAACCCGGGCGTTGCCCGGGTCATTTGTCTAGTATGTTATATAAAAAATGAGATTGTCTGTTGATTTTTTTATTATCTTGAGGATTATGCTATGTTAATGCAGTTGTAGGATAATTAATCATCACAGACACGGTTAGCCACTAAAAGTAGTTTTTATTTCTGGTTCAAATCACATTAATAGGTACCGCTCAGCAAGAAAAACCTAGTTGATGATAATTGAACAATGAATAGTATGTGAAGGTTATTCACATATTAAACAAATTTTAACGCGGGATTCAATCCCGGTTCATGACTGTCGGGAACCGAGCGTGTTACCCACTCGTCCACCGACTTTAATGTTTTTATTTCAAATAGTCTCTCGACTTATTTAGGCATTTCTTTTTAGTTAAATTGTATTCTAACAAAAAATATATATATAGCATATTGTTTACAATAAAATATAAAATAATTAAAAAAGAATAATTAAATATTTACATTTACAAACTATGTAACTTTTATAACAAACAAAGTTTAACACAGCGCCATCTAAGTGTGGCAATTGGAATTATTTAACCCTACACAGTCGTGGTTAAAAATCTTGATCTTCACTATTTTTATTATACTTTCAAGATTTTTAACCATGACTGCATTACCATGGCATAATCCTCAAGATAATCAAAAATCAACAGAAAATCTCATTTTTTATATGACCTAGCTACGCCCTTGTTCTACTCCAGCGAATGTTTCGCCGAAAGATTCTCGTTTCTGCTCATCAAAAATAATTTATCGATATTATCATCATCATTTTTTAATGAT
>CP092863.1:151970438-152012865 GCA_030710605.1 Cordylochernes scorpioides | reverse complement strand
TAAAAAATAAATATTATGATTATTCTAATCACAAGGTAATAAGACCAAATCCAAATAAATAAATAGTGTGTGTTCATATCATTTTTATAGACTTCAATAGACCTAAGAAGTTATTCTTCCTATGGGATACACACTATTTATTTATTTGGATTTGGTCTTATTACCTTGTGTTTATAATCTACTAGCCTGCGGGCCCGATGGCATCCCCAATGAAGTATTAAAAACACTCCCTGATTCGTACATACTGCTGTTGAAACAACTCTACAATAGTGTTATGACGACTGGAAAATACCCAGCAATTTGGACTAATTCCACTATACACCCAATCTTTAAAAATGGTTATAAGAACAGCCCCTCCAACTACCGAGTTATTGCACTGATTAGCAATGTATCAAAGCTTTTCACATCAATCCTAAGATCACGACTGGAGGAATGGGTCGAAGGAAGAAGGGTTATACCCGAAAACCAAGCGGGATTTAGAAAAGGAAGATCATGTATTGACCACATATTTACACTAACTACTTTAATCCAACTATCATTAAGAAAAAAGAGGGGAAACTATATGTCTTTTTTGTCGATCTAAGGAAGGCATTTGATACTGTACCTCACTCAATACTTTGGAAAAAACTTTACAACCTAGGCATAAGTTACCAATTCATAAGTACGATCAGAAGTTACTACGAACAAGCAACTATAGCTATCAGATGGAAGGGATCATTTACGGAAAGTATTAAGATAAACTCGGGAGTCCTCCAGGGAGAACCACTTTCCCCACTGCTATTTATATTATTTATCACGGACTTAATCGAAATTTATAATAACTCAGACCTGCCGAGTGTAAATTTGCCAGAATTTGGAGATATCCATTTATTGCTGTACGCCGACGACATAGCAATTATAGGTGAGTCCAGGATGAACCTCCAAAAGAAGATCAAAATACTGAAAGAGTATCTCGATGAGAACTTAATGACACTAAATGAGTCCAAGTCAAAGATTATGGTGTTCCGTAATGGAGGTAAACCCTCAAATAAGGATAGATGGTTCTGGAATGATAAACCCATAACAATAACTTCAAGATATACATACTTGGGATTCCCTCTGACACCAACAATAACAACTACTCACCCGGCAAATTACTTTAAAGGAAAAGCACTTACAGCAATTAACGCCACACACCCAATATTAATAAAATCAAAAGCAAAGTCAATAAATTTATCAACCAAACTCTTTGATACAATAGTGAGAGCTGTCCTGATGTATGCCGCTCCATTGTGGGCAACAGAGCATAAAGACTTACTGGACAATATACAAGACATATTTATCCGTAGGTTCCTGAATCTGCCCAGATACACTCCAGGTTACCTAATCAGATTAGAAACCGGTCGTATCTCATTGAGTGTAACAGCCTTAAAATTAACCCTGAAGTATTGGCTGCGGGTGTTGAATATGAGCAGTGACAGATTGCCACGTATATGTTTTAATAGAACACGGGAACTGTCTAATGCTTCGGGCACACCCATAGGTTTCATTAAAAAGCTCATCAATCTGCTTAACAATAATGGATCCCCTGCACTTGTTTCCTGTGATGACCCTGAAACGCTGAGGAGCGCGATTACAGGGCTCTTAAAAACAGCGGCAGACCAATCTATACAAAACGACCTTACAAGAATGGATAAATCTAAGCTATACTCTCACTACAAAGACATTCACATATCTTTCATGACCGAGGGATACCTTTTAGGGGATTTTCCTTTCCCGGTTGTAAGACTACTCGCACAAGTTAGAATACTTTCAAGTTTTTTTAGAGAAAACCACACCAAGATGCTCTGCGGTGAGGACCCGACTTGTACCTTCTGTAATTCAAAACTAAAAAATGAAATCACTCACTATATTTTTGATTGCTCTGCTCTGAAAGAAGAACCCTTATACTCAAAACTGGGCAACTCTGTGCTTCACTTCCATCAATAATTGACAATATGACCCAGAATAAGTATATTGCTACGGCGTTTTATGGTTTCCACAAGTCCATATCTCAGAAGAAGGCCAAGTGATACTCACTCCTCACTTTCTTACTGCTACTCTTTTTGTGTTGATTTCTTGCTTCCCTCTTTCTTCTTATTATTTTTTTTCCTTTTCTTGTTTTTTTTTTCTTTCTCTTTTTACTCTGTATATATCGTTATTTCCTTTGTCTCACTGCTTTGTTCTTATGCATACCTCTGGTGAATCCTGTATAGGGTCAGTGACCCTAAATAAAGGCTTTTTTGTTGTTGTTGTTATAATCTACTAGCCGAATGACCCGGGCAACGCCCGTGTTTTACCCGATTGAATGTTTTTATTCAAATACTATTTGTTACAATTATAAATTGGCGCCTTAAATAAATGCATATATTAGTTAATAGCTATAGCCTATGTGCTTTATCTGTCTATGTACTGTTGGCTTCCGTAGGCGTCTCTTACTGGGAAAAAGAAAGAGAGGATTCCATTTAGTTATTAACTAATATATGCATTTATTTAAGGAGCGACCCGCTCCAACACAATAATTACAAAAACGAAAAAGCGAGTGGGGGGGGGGGGGGGGGGGCAAAGGTGGCGTGATCGTAGCCAACCAATAGGAGAGCGCCATTCCAAAAAAAAAAAGCAAACGGTGACAGAGATGACTGATGAAGAATGACGCTCGTAACTGTATATAGAATAATCCAATTTGTGCCTTTTTATAATTATTCTAGTATATACACACATGGTTAATTTGAATTTTACATGGTTGAAAATATGACCAAAAACTTCTTCCAGATTCTATATCCTATTTAAAATTTCAGCCCCTGATTGGTTAAAATTGTGAGGAAACAAATAATAAACGGATATGTTAATATTTACTATTATATATACAGGGGGTATCAGGTAAATTGGGAATAACTACCATGGAAAATTTTGCTTATAGACCTATCCCCCGATTTACACGGTACTTGTTTTACACGTTTTCGCTTTTTACACGGTTTTCCAAATAAGTTTTTTTTTGTTTGTTTTTATCGCACTATACTAAATGCTACTGTGATTGAACACATGCGCTGTGTACACATCTCACGAGGAATCCCGAGCTTATGTGCTGACTTGCTGCACACGCACACTGTGTCTGTATTTCTTCGTATAAAAATTTCGCGAAAATTTTCAATTTTCGATTTACACGTTTTTCTCAGGAACGTATCTACCATTTAAATCGGGGGATAGGTGTATATTGCAAGTAATTTTTTTAAAGTTAAAATTAAATTTAGTAAAGTAGTAGATAAATAAAGGATATAGCTTGGATTTATTCAATGGAGTGTGTCAGCTACAACAGTCTCGAGGTGAGTGCGGAATGAAGCTCAGGTCTTGGTGATGATGATATTGTGCATTTTGATCATCACCGTGTGCTTTCTTGACAGACTGGATGGTGTTGTGGGAAGCTACATCTCTCTCAACCCATACATTGTGGTCGAGGGGGTGTAGTCTGGAGAGTTAGGGGGCCAAATATCAGGACTCCAGTAACTAGGGACGTTAAGTGTCAGCCACGACTGTGTCTTTTTTGCCTTATGTACTGGAGCTGAGTTCTGTTAGAAGACATACTTCCTCCCAGCGGCCACCATGTCCATCCAAGGCTTCACAACGGTCAACAAGTAATTGATGTAGGTGTCAACGTTCATCCTAAGGCCCTTCTCAAAGAAATTGAGAACCATGACATCAACTTCACTGTTAATAACACCAAGGACCATTACGGAGGTAGGAAATTTGGTGTACATCACGACAGGTACCTCTGAGGTGTCTTTACAGATCCAGCGATCATTCCTGAGATTTACCTTTTGGTACCTTTTTGGAACACATTTTGGCTTGCATTAGATGTACTAAACAGGACCTTTGGGAGAGGCCGATGCTTATCATAAAACAGCTCGAGGAGCATGGACTCATGGAATTCGTGTAATCTTTACACAAGGGGATAAGAAACAACACCTTTTGGTTCACATCAAAGTTATTTTCATTAGAGAAGAACCTCAGCAGTCTTTCCCTTTCTGTTATCCTTCATGTTCCCAGTCAGCACTTGGCTTTTTTCCGAAGGGCATAGAACTTGAGACCAAGGTCTTCATGGATAGTTCTGACAATTGTCATAGAGCCAATGTCCATATCCATAGCTATGGCCTTCATGCTCTTCCCAAGGTTTCCATTAATCTTCTCCTTGATATTTTTGACAAATTCTTCGCCTCTCACCCTGTCCTATCGACTCGAGTGTTTTTTCCTTGCAGCCATTCTCTCTGTGTTACTGTCGGCCTCATCAAACTGCTTCTTGACATAATAAACAGAGGTTTTGGGCAACTTAATAAAGTTCACTATCTCTTTGAGGCTTCCTCTGGCACACAGAGCAACGATGATGGCTGCTTGATTTTTCTAATTCTTGATTATTGTTCATTCACTACACTGTCCAGGGTAGCCTAGTGGACATGGCATCTGCCCGGTAAGCGGTACACTGTGGGTTCGATTCCCATCCCTGGACACTTTTATATTTCCGTTTATCATTACTCTTCACAATACATCCTTTCATACCTCATCCAAAAGGTTAGAAATAATCGTTATTTCTCCTTGAAATAAATTTTGAATTTTCGTTGAGAAGAAACACATGCGGGATAGTTTTTCAAATGTCGTTTTACAAACATATGTTCTGTTACATTTTACATGAATATGGCTATATAGTATGAAAAAAATATATAATTTTTAAAATCTCTAAATTAGTATTTGTTTTATGGACTTCTAAATTTATTTCCAACTAGCGGACGTACCCGGCTTCGCCCGGGTTTTACCCGAGTAAAAGTTTGTCTAACGAATCTCTCGATAAAGTGAACATTTTTTTCCCGGTCCCTTGAAAAATGCTCGATAAGTTGAATAAAATCAATATTAATTGGTTCCCTCGGTAATTGGAAGTTAAAGGAATAGTATCTTGCCTTGGAATTGTATCATTATTCTTGTATGGATGTACCCGGCTTCGCCCGGGTTTTACCCGAGTAAAGGTTTGTTTAACGAATCTCTCGATAAAGTGAACATTTTTTCCCGGTCCCTTGAAAAATACTCGATAAGTTGAATAAAATCAATATTAATTGGTTCCCTCGGTAATTGGAAGTTAAAGGAATAGTATCTTGCCTTTGAATTGTATCATTATTCTTGTCTCAAATAAATTGCCGTGTCATCCTGAATTTTGTCTTTCCTAATTTTCTACATTACAAAATCATCGTATCATCATGATAATATTTAGAGCAGATTGTTGAATTATAACAGATAAATTAGAATATTTATCTTGATTATTTCTAGGCGAAAAGTTATTTCAAAAATTTTATTTGCTAGAAACCTTCCCAGTACTATACTAAATAACTTCCCAAAGTTTCATGGCGATTCAATGAGTGGTTTGGTCAGGCATAAAGGACAAACAAACAAACAAACAAACAGACACACATACATTCATTTTTATATATATAGATTTACTTGAATACACCCTGTATATAGAAATATATAAATATTTCGATTGGGACCAGATTCAATCTCAACATGGAACTTCCTGGTCAACTGGTTTAACTCAGTAATCAAAACAGAACGCGAGTAAAAGCGCTTAGCACTAGTCCATACTGGTGAACTGGACTTTGCTGGTAGTTGGTGTTCTGTGTTCCCTAGGTTATAAATATTTCTCTTCTCAATATATTTCAGATTATAATAAATTTGAACTTTTTTGACGTAAATGATTCTTTAAAAAAAATAAATCATAAGCGTCTAAAATAGTTTAAAATTCTTCTAACAGATGGCGCTCTAATGCAATCGTATAAATATTTCAGATTATTACTAAAAAAAAAAAACATATTTTAAAAATTAATTATAATAATTTTTTTTTTTATATTTTCATTATAAATATGTTTCATTTGCCTCATTTCAATCTTCTCACTCTCTGATCCAACAAAAAAAAGGAATATATATATATGCGAAAAAAATTATAATTAAAAAATATAAAATAATAAATTATATATATATAAAGGATTATATTATATATATAAAAGTGATAGAATTTAATTACCTCATATTTACATAAGGGCTAAAATGAAATATAAAAAGAGAAGAACCTTAATGAACCAAGAGCATACACGAACTCGTGTTGCAAGAAAATGTATTTACAAAAAAATCCCAGTAACATTCTATCTTAACTCCAATATTATATTTGAAATTCCAGCGAAGATAGAATTAAAAGAATTCCCATCAGATACCAACGCTGTATTTCCATGTTTGAAATGTATGCGATGGTTTACAGAGATCGAAAATATAGAACTACATAGTAGAACATGTCAAAATGACATTCCAGGAAAAGAAATCTACAGAAAAGATGATATCATAGTTTTAGAAGCCGATGTAACAGAAGATATAAGATTCTCAAAAGATCTTTTCTTCATTACACAATGTTTTCTTATGGATAAAGATCCTAAAATAGATATGGATAATTTTTCCCTCTACATCTTCGTTAAAACATCGCGAGCATTCAACCATAAATCGGTAATTGGTTATTTCTCAAAAGTGAAAGACAATCCGAAACCATATACCACAATAAATACGATTATAGTTTATCCACCGTTCCAGAAACGTGGTTATGGTTGGTTTATGATCGATTTTGCATATTTACTAAGTCATCTTCAAGGTCATATACCAGCGGGTCCTGAATTTCCACTTTCGACTGAAGGTAGAGCAGCCTTTAATGCATACTGGAAAGAGAAAATTTGCAAAGTTATCAAAAAGGCAAATAGGGAAATGAGTTTAAATGATCTTGTATATGAAACTGGATTGCTTGAAGAAGATATTGAAACAACTGCTGAAAAAATGACCTATTTATCCTATAACAGAGGTGGCAAATATACGTACGTACCTGAACTCGATAAGTCTCCTATCAAAAAAAGATTAAGAGTTGATCCGAGTTGTCTTCAGTGGGAACCAAAAACATGCGAATCAAAAAAAGAAAATAATGTTTAATACCCATGTAAATAAACTTTTTAAGAAATCCAAGATAACGGCAAAGAAGATTTAAAAGTATGAATAAGTTTTTTTTTATTTGACCTTTTTCCTTCCTATTTGACGAGATGGCGATGCCAATGTTGAGAAATATCGTTTTTTTTTTGTATATATATTGTATGTAAATATACTTTACTATTTTTAAAATAAATTTTGTTTAATCATTGTAAAAAATGAGTTTTTTTTTGGTTGTTGTTAATTATCCCTTAAGATTTCACACATACACACAAGAGTGTTGATGTAATAGTATATGGTAGAATGGGCAAAACCTATATGCAAAAAAGCTGGGTGTATTAGAGTTTAGTTTGGCGTATATGCAAATATCAAATATATGTAAATATACCCGTGAAATCTCATGTGTAAATAAGGTGACAAGGTGAGCTGTGCTCGAATGTAACATCTATAAACTGAGACGAAATAAATCAAACGATAAGTCAAGTTTAAATCGAATTTAAATTAATTCATAATTCGTACATAAAGTTTATGAACATATTCTTTAATCCACAATTGGACATCGTTCTGTTATTTTAATTGTGACGTCTCAAAAGATATTGTTTAGTTTCCATCAAAGTCGACTTTTTGATGACACTATGGACAAATTTGATCTATTAGTGACCATTACTCACAGTTCATTTAGTGACCTTCTGGTAGCTTTCTTGATCCTTTTCAGCCAGCTCATTGCAGGTCTTTCAATTTTCCCAACATCTTTTCTAATTCATTTGCTATCGGTTCCAAAATCACTTTATTAGGTAACGCTCAACAAGAGCAACCTAGTTTATGATAATTGAAACAATGAATAATACGTGAAGGTTATTCACATATTAAATAAAATGCTAACGCGGGATTCGATCCCGGTTCATGACTGTCCGGAATCGAGGGTGTTACCCACTCGTCCACCGACTATTATATATTTCATTTTTATCTCATTTTGTGTCTGTAGTATGTCAGTCTTTGTGTACACATTTGGGATTCTAACGATCTACCAGGATTAATTTAAGATTGAAATATAAGAGGTAGTGAGGAAAGTTACAGATGTGTAAGTAAATCCCTTTTCAAACAAAGGTTCACGTGCATATAGGGAAAGGGAGGAAAAAATTACTGTATTATTTTGTTGTTGTATGGCGAATCTATACAGGGCAATGGCCCCTAATAAAAGCCTTTGTTGTTGATTTAAATATTTGTTGTTTTATCTGTCCATGGCACTCTAAGTAGCTATCTCTGTGTCTCAAAAAGGGTATTCGAGTTAATTGCATTGTCATCGTGAGTAATCAACGGGAAAAAAACCTGAAATAATCAAAATCTAATAAAACAGCCATTCCAAAGCCATTTATGTTTGGGTTTGAAAGACTTCTCAGGACTTTCCTAACTGGGGCAGAGTCTCTGATAAGAAACCACTTCAGGGAGAGACCGTAACTCAAGGAGAGACCGAGTACGAATGGGTGGTCTCACATGAGAGGTTATGTTTGGGTTTGAAAGACTTCTCAGGACTTTCCTAACTGGGGCAGAGTCTCTGATAAGAAACCACCTCAAAGAAAGAGCAGTCACTAACAATGGATGGTCTCTCATGAGAGGTTATGTTCGGGTTAAAGACTTCTCAGGATTTTCCTAACACATGGAGCAAAGTCTCTGATAAGAAACCACCTTAAAAAGAGACTTTATTGTTATTGTCATACCTTGTGTCATTACACCATGTCATGGAGCCTATTTACATATTATCTTGTTTAGAATTAGTTGTGGTTCAAGTCGTGACTACCATGTATGAGGGTAGATGGTCTGGGGTTGTCTCCTCCTTTCCTCAAGGAGAGACCAGGTACTAATAATGGGGTGGTCTCTCATGAGAGGTTAATATATCTATGATTTACTCTCTTGGTTAAAAAAATCGTAATTACCAAACTAGGTATATTTTTTTGTGTTTGTTTCATTAGTTGGTAGTAAATTCAAGCATGATTTTAATGTCCTTTCCTTTCTTTTTTAAACTTCTATTCAAACCTTGTAATTATTCAATTGTTTATGTAATTATAGTATCTGAATTTAGTGTTGTTTCTTGACGTAAGCATCTCTTGTGGTGATATCGCGTCTGATTTGATAATAAATGAGAAGTTATGTTTGGGTGGAAAGACTTCTCAGGACTTTTCTAATATGGAGCAAAGTCTCTGATAAGAAACCACCTTAAAAAGAGACCGAGGTACGAACAAGAGGTGGTCTCTTATGAGATGGTATGTTTGGGTGGAAAGACTTCTCAGGACTTTCCTAACATGGGACAGAGTCTCTGATAAGAAACCACTTCAAGGAGAGACCGAGGTACTAACAATGGGTGGTCTCTCCTGAGAGACTGTGTTTGGGTGGAAAGACTTCTCAGGACTTTCCTAACATGGGACAGAGTCTCTGATAAGAAACCACTTCAAGGAGAGACCGAGGTACTAACAATGGGTGGTCTTTCATGAGAGACTCTACCTTGGTATAGCGGGACATAGAGATATTTTAAATTATCCCATGGGTAAGATTACATCAGGTCATGAAGGTTGAGAGTAATAATATTGTCAAGTAGCTCCATCCAGATGGGACACCTGTCAATCATCCTTGGACCCCGGGGGGGGGGGGACCACAGGTGTGAGGGGTTCTCGGAAGCTGATATGTAAATAAGGAAAACGGGGGACGGTGGCTGACATTAGGATTATCTTTTAACTTGGGGTAAGTTGTACTTTCTCTCTCTCTCCCTATAAATACCCCTTATAATAAATACTTGGTTACAATATTTTCTACTATAGTTTTGGGGTTGTTGTATAGGTCTTAGCTCCAATACAGTCCAGGATATTGGATATAGAGTGGTACCATTGACCCATAAAAATGACACATCAACCTAAAGACAATACAATGATCAGGTAGATTGTTGGCCATCTAAATCTCAGTTAGATTAGAAAAATAAGTCTATAGTCAGATTTTACTGTTCATCTGGGGGTCGGTGGAAGGAGGGTCTAAACCGTTGGTTTTCGACCGCTACGACCCGGGTTAGATTCCCACATTGGACACTTTTTTCTGATAAAAAAAAAAAATGCTCCAATGGCCCCCGATTCTTGAAAAAGTCCAACCCCACCTGCGAGTGCAAGTAACCAAACGGCGCTCTGGCACATTTGTAAAGTGCAATGTCGAACTGCTTTTCACATGTGTAGACATATGGTGCGCTTACAGTAAAAGTAGTTGCATTCTTCTACCCACCATGATTATCATGCCTGTACTAGGGATAAGTAAAAAAAAAAAAAAACTGTTTGCCTGGTTGGTGGTGGAGTGATAGAAACAGAGACATTACCCAAGATCAAATTCCACAATGGATACATTTTTCAAACAGAGAGAAAAAAACTGCTTCAATAGCTCCAGATTTTTTGCAAAAGTCCAACCCTAATAATGAATGTAAGTCTTCTTTCTTATCTCCACTCAACACTCATATTAGGGTATCAAGCTTGTAGAGCTTAAACACAAGGTAATAAGACCAAATAAATGAATAGTGTGTGATGTTTTGGTATCAGTGTTGTTATCATCTTCAGACATGATAAGGCACAATTTGGATTATAAACACAAAATAATAAGACCAAATCCAAATAAATAGTGTGTGACGTTTCGGTAACAGCATTCTTACCATCTTCAGACAAAAGTACTGAATGTAATACTATATTATGTAGTACTGAGTGTAGTACTACTTGTAGTGAAGTACATTCAGTACTTTTGTCTGAAGATGGTAACAACGCTGTTACCAAAATGTCACACACTATTTATTTGGTCTTATTACCTTGTGTTTATAATCTATAATCCAAATTTTACCTTATCACCTGTATAAATTTTGATGGTGTCTGTCGGGGATGAGTAGAGCTCATCAATGGATGAGCCAATACAGTCAATAATGTGTTTTGAGGTTTCAAGTTGAGAATTGCACTTTGTACATTCGGTTTTTTTTTTGCTTATCCCTAGTACACATGGTACAGGCCATGATAATCATGGTGGGTAGATGTAGGCGACTGCTTTTACTATAAGTACACCACATGTCTACACATGTGAAAAGCAGTTCGACTTTGCGCTTACAAATGTGCCAGAGCCCCGTTTGGTTACTTGCACTCGTTGGTGGGGTTGGACTTTTTTCAAGACTCATGGGCCATTGGAGCATTTTTTTTAATCAGAAAAAAAGTGCCCAATGCAGGAATCAAACCCGGGTCGTAGCGGTCGAAAACCAACGGTTTAGACCATCCTTCTACTGACCCCCCCTATGTATGTAAGTCTTCTTTCTTATCTCCACTCAACAATCATATTAGGGTATCAAGCCTGTAGAGCTTAAATACAAGGTAATAAGACCAAATCCATTTAATTAGATTTGGTCTTATTACCTTGTTTTTATGATCTATAATCCAAATTGTGTCTTATCGCCTGTAAAGCTTGTTGATGGTGTCTGCGCTGGGGATAAGTAGAGCTCATTAATTGGTGAGTCAATACAGTCAATAAAATGGTTTGGTGTTTCAAGTTGAAAATTGTACTTTGTACATTAGTTTTTTTTTACTTATCCCTAGTACACATGGTACAGGCCATGATAATCATGGTGGGTAGATGTAGGCGACTGCTTTTACTATAAGTACACCACATGTCTACACATGTGAAAAGCAGTTCGACTTTGCGCTTACAAATGTGCCAGAGCCCCGTTTGGTTACTTGCACTCGTTGGTGGGGTTGGACTTTTTTCAAGACTCATGGGCCATTGGAGCATTTTTTTTAATCAGAAAAAAAGTGCCCAATGCAGGAATCAAACCCGGGTCGTAGCGGTCGAAAACCAACGGTTTAGACCATCCTTCTACTGACCCCCCCTATGTATGTAAGTCTTCTTTCTTATCTCCACTCAACAATCATATTAGGGTATCAAGCCTGTAGAGCTTAAATACAAGGTAATAAGACCAAATCCATTTAATTAGATTTGGTCTTATTACCTTGTTTTTATGATCTATAATCCAAATTGTGTCTTATCGCCTGTAAAGCTTGTTGATGGTGTCTGCGCTGGGGATAAGTAGAGCTCATTAATTGGTGAGTCAATACAGTCAATAAAATGGTTTGGTGTTTCAAGTTGAAAATTGTACTTTGTACATTAGTTTTTTTTTACTTATCCCTAGTACACATGGTACAGGCCATGATAATCATGGTGGGTAGATGTAGGCGACTGCTTTTACTATAAGTACACCACATGTCTACACATGTGAAAAGCAGTTCGACTTTGCGCTTACAAATGTGCCAGAGCCCCGTTTGGTTACTTGCACTCGTTGGTGGGGTTGGACTTTTTTCAAGACTCATGGGCCATTGGAGCATTTTTTTTAATCAGAAAAAAAGTGCCCAATGCAGGAATCAAACCCGGGTCGTAGCGGTCGAAAACCAACGGTTTAGACCATCCTTCTACTGACCCCCCCTATGTATGTAAGTCTTCTTTCTTATCTCCACTCAACAATCATATTAGGGTATCAAGCCTGTAGAGCTTAAATACAAGGTAATAAGACCAAATCCATTTAATTAGATTTGGTCTTATTACCTTGTTTTTATGATCTATAATCCAAATTGTGTCTTATCGCCTGTAAAGCTTGTTGATGGTGTCTGCGCTGGGGATAAGTAGAGCTCATTAATTGGTGAGTCAATACAGTCAATAAAATGGTTTGGTGTTTCAAGTTGAAAATTGTACTTTGTACATTAGTTTTTTTTTACTTATCCCTAGTACACATGGTACAGGCCATGATAATCATGGTGGGTAGATGTAGGCGACTGCTTTTACTATAAGTACACCACATGTCTACACATGTGAAAAGCAGTTCGACTTTGCGCTTACAAATGTGCCAGAGCCCCGTTAGGTAACTTGTACTCATTGGTGGGGTTGGACTTTTTTCAAGACTCATGGGCCGTTGGAGCATTTTTTTTAATTAGAAAAAAAGTGCCCAATGCGGGAATCAAACCCGGGTCATAGCGGTTGAAAACCAACGGTTTAGACCATCCTTCTACTGACCCCCCCAATGTATGTAAGTCTTCTTTCTTATCTACACTCAACAATCATATTTAGGGTATCAAGCCTGTAGAGCTTAAATACAAGGTAATAAGACCAAATCCATTTAATTAGATTTGGTCTTATTACCTTGTTTTTATGATTTACTAGCGGATGTACCCGGCTTCGCCTGGGTTTTACCCGAGTAAAGGTTTGTCTAACGAATCTCTCGATAAAGTGAACATTTTTTCCCGGTCACTTGAAAAATACTCGATAAGTTTAATAAAATTAATATTAATTAGTTCCCTCGGTAATTGGAAGTTAAAGGAATAGTATCTTGCCTTTGAATTGAATCATTATTCTTGTATGGATGTACCCGGCTTCGCCCGGGTTTTACCCGAGTAAAGTTTTGTCTAAGGGAATCTCTCGATAAAGTGAACATTTTTTCCCGGTCCCTTTAAAAATACTCGATAAGTTGAATAAAATCAATATTAATTGGTTCTCTCGGTAATTGGAAGTTAAAGGAATAGTATCTTGCCTTGGAATTGTATCATTATTCTTGTCTCAAATAAATTGCCGTGTCATCCTGAATTTTGTCTTTCCTAATTTTCTACATTACAAAATCATTGTATCATCATGATAATATTTAGAGCAGATTGTTGAATTATAACAGATAAATTAGAATATTTATCTTGATTATTTTTAGGCGAAAAGTTATTTCAAAAATTTTATTTGCTAGAAACCTTCCCAGTACTATACTAAATAACTTCCCAAAGTTTCATGGCGTTCCAATGAGTGGTTTGGTCAGGCATAAAGAACACACACACATACATTCATTTTTATATATATAGATAATCCAAATTGTGTCTTATCGCCTATAGAGCTTGTTGATGGTGTCTGTGCTTGGGATAAGTAGAGCTCATCAATGGATGAGTCAATACAGTCAATAAAATGGTGTGGGGTTTCAAGTTGAGAATTGTACACAGTACATTGTTGGAAAACATGACCTAGTCATTGATAAGGCATAATTTGGATTATAGATTATAAACACAAGGTAATAGACCAAATCCAAATAAATAAATAGTGTGTGACGTTTCGGTAACAGCGTTGTTACCATCTTCAGACAAAAGTACTGAATGAGAAAATTTTACCACAGCATGTTTTTAAATAGTTCCTGTTATCAAGTGTGTAAACAAGATAACAGATAAGAAGAAGATATTTATCTGTAAAATTTTCTCATTCAGTACTTTTGTCTGAAGATGGTAACAATGCTGTTACCGAAACATCACACACTATTTATTTATTTGGATTTGGTCTTATTACCTTGTTTTTATGACCCAGTCATGAATGCAAGTAAACAAAAGGAGCTATGATACATTAAGAAGTGCAAAAATCTGCTTTCTACATGTATTGACATGTGTGGTACTTATATCAGACTTTCTGTCCCATACTGTAAATTGCGGAAACTATGTTTTAAATACTTAATCGCATACTCAGCAAAAGATTATTTCCTGAATCTATTCAAATTGGCAATCTTTCGAGTTTAAGAACTCTTCTAGGGGATCGGTGGAAGGATGGTCTAAACCGTTGGTTTTCGACCGCTACAACCCGGGATCGAATCCCGTATTGGCAACTTTTTTCTAATTAAAAAAGAAAGCTTCTTGCAAAAGTCCAACCCCATCAGCGAGTGTAAGTAACTAACAGGGCTCTGGCACATTTGTAAGTGCAAAAGTCGAACTGCTTTTCACATGTGTAGATGTGTGGTGTACTTATAGTAAAACAGTCGCCTACTTCTACCCACCATGATTATCATGGCCTGTACCACATGTACTATAGGAATAATAATTAAAAAAAAAAAAAAAGGCCTATACCATGCGTACTAGGGATAAGCAAAAAAAAACTTGTGTTTCTTATCTATAATCCAAATTGTGTCTCATCATAAAGGCAAAAAAATAAAAAATAAAAAAACACACATTTTCATATGAATAACATAACTTTATTGTATTTATAAAATATAGCATTCAAAATATATATATTTTTCACAATTAAAAAAAAAGCATATTGCAATATAATTAACACAAATTTGATTCCTTAAAAAAAAAAAAAACTTACAATTTGCATAATTAATATTCAAATAACGTTTCAAAATCGAAAAAAAATATAATTCCACAACAAAAAAATTTGAAAATACAAAGATGTTATATAAAGCTATAAAAAATGACTTCTTTTTGATATCACAATTAAAAAAAAAAAAAAAACATTCAAAATTTTAAACTACTACATATATATAGAGGAATATTTCAATATGGCAAGTATATCCATTTACATATTTCTTTTGATCTAGAGTGGCAAGAATTATCATTAAAAAAAGCTCTTCATAAATTCATTTTAGGGTATATGTAAATAGGTACCAATCTTTTTTTCTCTATACATAAACCTACAATACAGAAAAACATAATAAAAATAAGGAAGAGTTTCTATAGCGAGGGAAAAAAAAAAAAAAAGAAGAAAGATTACCAAAAAAAAGCATAGACAGATATAGGTAAAAATGTAAATGAACCTATATGCAAATAGGTAGATATAAATAGTTAGGTATATATTTGGTCACATATATATATATATGGTATGATATATTTACATATTCATTTGCATAACTTGTGTGTACACACATAGAAATACCTTCTTAATATAGAAAAAAGAGAAATGTTTTTTTTTGTTCTATGTTAGGTATTAAAATTAAAAAAAAAAAAAAAAGGGCATATACTGACTGATCACATGATATTTGTCAATTAATAGTTTAGTTATTGAAAAGGATGGGAAGTTTCAGCAACTCCGCCTTTGCTGGTTCCAAGCTTGGATGAAAAAGTAGGAGGGGGAGCAGTAACAAGCTCAGTAAAAAACCTGGGCTCAGCTGGCCCGGCTGATAGTACCCTGTAAGGACTCCAGGAATACAGGATGAGTCTGTACTCCATGTTAGGAGCAGCTGTACATGGTGTCTGTTCCTCATGTTAGAGGCGGCCATTTCTTTTGGAGCTAAGTCGGCCTGCTACTGAATAGTGCTCCCAGTCTTAATGACAAAGGCAGACGCATTCGAATTCACCTAGTAATGATGGTTGTCAAAGCTTGATACCCTAATATGATTGAGTGGAGATAAGAAAAGAAGAAGTATCAGCGGGTAAAAAACAACATTGGAAAGTACCTGGGCCTCAATGAATAATCATTTATCAATCATTTGGACGTCCAATTCCACAGAATATGTCAGGAGTATTCTTATACCTTTCTTGATTAAAAAAAAAAAAAAGAGAGAGAGGACATGATTCATCAGTTTCTTGAATTATATCAAACACAAGGTAATAAGACCAAATCCAAATAAATAGTATGTGACGTTTCGGTAACTGCGTTGTTACCATCATCAGACAAAAATACTGAATATTTGTTTTGTGTACTATCATTGTTTATCATCTTGCAGCTTTGTTGTATATATTCAATTCTCTTATGTATTCTTTCATTCATTTTTCATCATATTCAGTACTTTTGTCTGATGGCAACAACGCTGTTATCGAAACGTCACACACTATTTATTTGGATTAGGTATTATTTTCTTATAGCTATAATCTATCATTGTTTATCATCTTGCAGCCTTGTTGTATATATTCAATTCTCCTATGTATTCTTTCATTCATTTTTAATTTCATTCAGTACTTTTGTTTGATGATGATAACAATGCTGTTATTGAAATGTCGCACACTATTTATTTGGATTAGGTATTATTTTCTTATAGCTATAATCTATCATTGTTTATCATCTTGCAGCCTTGTTGTATATATTCAATTCTCCTATGTATTCTTTCATTCATTTTTAATCTCATTCAGTACTTTTTTTTGATGATGGTAACAACGCTGTTATCAAAATGTCACACACTATTTATTTGGATTAGGTATTATTTTCTTATAGCTATAATCTATCATTGTTTACCATCTTGCAGCCTTGTTGTATATATTCAATTCTCCTATGTATTCTTTCATTCATTTTTAATCTCATTCAGTACTTTTGTTTGATGATGGTAACAACACTGTTATCGAAATGTCACACACTATTAATTTGGATTAGGTCTTATTTTCTTGTAGCTATAATCGAAATTGTACTTTATTATTTTAGGCAGAGATATTTATTTATTTCGACTAAATTTAGGTTTTTGTGAAAAATAGTAAAAAAATAATAATGTACTGGGATTAGGTGGATAAATAAATAAAAAAGGCATCTCACGATCGTGCAACTTATGCAACTTTTAGTTGCACGATCAGATGTCTTTTTCTAAATTTAGGTTTCCCTAGAAAATCCAAACTAGCAGGAATTGAGCTATTTTTATAAAAAAAACACACATGCAGTTGTTAAAAAAACAAAAAAATTATCCATAATGGGGAACTAACTGACTTATTCTAAAACAAAGCTGAAAAACTTTAGGTGTATCATATATATATATATCTTAAAAAAGGAACACAATTATTTTTCCCCAAATTGTAGAAATATGCAAATATAGATGTGTTTATGCAACTAATATAAATACTAATTAGAAATAAATGCCAATTGATGAGGCACAATTTGGATTGTAGATTATGAACACAAGGTAATAAGACCAAATCCAAACTATTTATTTATTTGGATTTGGTCTTATTACCTTGTGTAAATAAATGCCAAGAAATCCAACAAATTAGATATGTTAAACAATATGAACAATTAAAAAATAATAATAATTTAAATAAAAAATAATTGTTTTTAAAATTTTGATTATCTCACTCGATTATGGAAAAAAAAGTATATAAAACAAGTTATACAATATATTCAAACCAAACAAACACAAGTAAAAATATATATATTTATTCATAAATGAAAAGATTTCAGAAAATTTAGAAAAAGACCAAAAAAGTTGCATAGCTATATATCAAAATGTAAATATACATATATATACACACATGCAAATAAGGCAATTAGTTTAATTTGAAAATACAGGATGAAAAAAAAAAGCATACCTTACAAGGCACCTTACAGCAATAGGTGCTAACATGCAAATCATTCTAAATTATAAATGCATATAAGCTGCAGCCAGACGACAACATATGTAAATATGACGGCTACAAATGTTACATAAACATTATGGAATACATTAAAGAGAGGGAAACATTATACACTTTTTTTGACTCTAATATTTCTTTTCATATAAAACCATCAAAAACTACTTGTATATATTGGAAACAATGGATTCGGACATCCCAGTTAGGCCTACAGAAGGTGGTTTTGTTTATTCATTTAAAAAAATACATTTTAGTGTCAAAAAAATACATTTATTCAATAAATGGCACTTTATTTTGCTACTTAAAAATAATTATTTGTAACAATAAGACAACTTTTTCTATATTCTCTATTTAAATAGATATTTTTCTATCGACAAAAATATCTCAGTGATTCAATCTAAATACAGACCTCCAACTTCTTTAATTCAACAATTCTAAAAAGATCAGAATTTTCGGTTGAATTTAGAGGTTATACACAATATATTGAACTTTTTGTGCTAAATAAGACACTTCAAATAGAAATATTTGTATTTATATATGTAAATATATATTTATAAATGCATAGATGAATATCAAATAAATATTATCGCAGGTACAATCTATATATATATATATCTATATATATATATGTCATAATTTGTATAATTAATGCCCAAGAGATATAATTTATTTTCGTCAAAATAAGTATGTAAATATGTTAAGCTTGAGTTAAAATGTAAATATGCAAATTAATCCATCTATAAAAACTGTACAAAAAATAAAGGTGTTGCGCTGTTCGCTTGGCATAACGGTTGCGCCCTTTCATTTGACCACGACAGCTACGACATATATATATATGGTATATTTGGAAATGACGCACATATGGACTAGGTGTTTGGAAATATTTCCTTTTAATAAAAAAAATTATGTAAATTAAACATAAGATTGCTTCCATTTTTACTGGTTCGGCAAAAAAAAAGTTTGTAAATGATTTTTTTTTATAAAAGAAAATCGTGTAAATGGAAGGTTTTATATTTACATATCAAAATTTTCTTTTACAGAACTATGAACCTAGATTATTGTTTAAAAACTGACATTTTTTTATTTTATTGGAAGCTTTTGGGTCATGGCTTTTCTCAACCTAAATTATGCTAAGGTGAAAATTTATAGGATCTTTTTCTAGATTTACAAAATTTAAAGTTGAAAAAGGATAAGTCGCGAAAGTTTGCCAATTAAAAAAAAAAAGTTGCTGCTTTTATAAACAGTGGAATTTATACGTTCAAGAATACATTCTCTGTAAAGGACAACACCTAGGTACAAAGTGTCTTTTAGTAGAGTTGCTAAATAGTAAAAAAATGGGAATTTTGAAAATGAAAACTTTGTAGAGAGGTGTCTTTTAGTAGAGTTGCTAAATAGTATAAAATGGGAATTTTGAAAATGAAAACTGACCTTTGTAGAGAGGTGTCTTTTAGCATGAGTGTCCTCTAATGGAGTAAGTTCTACTGTTTAAAATTAAATGATTTATACATCCCAGTAAAAAAAAAAAATTACCTACAATCTTTATAATACAGTAGAACTTGGATAATTCGAACTTCTTTAATTCGAAAACCTCTTTAATTCGAATATTATCTTGGTCCCTAGAAGCCTTAAGCCTTTATTCAAAACATCTTTAATTCGAATTTTTGGATAATTCGAATTTTTTTATGGTCCCTTGAGGTTCGAATTATCCAAGTTCGACTGTAATAATAATAAAAAAAAAAAGAATTTAAGTGAGAAATGCACAATTTTTTTAGAGAACTCTCCAAATATACAATAATATATATATGGTCTACCAACAGTTGGTGGAGCACATCGTGTAAAATTGGGGAGGAAAAGTGCTAAGATTTAAAAAAAAAAAAAAGAGGGGGGGGAGACAAACTACCAAATATTAAATGCAAGATTAGTAACGGGACCATTGAAGAGGGGAAAATAATATACAACTCTACCCCCACACTGGCCCAAAATATAACTGTTTTACGCTCACAAACACAACACACATGCAAATACACCTCCAAAACCCAACCAACAATACAACAAAATACACACATACAATACACCTTCAAAACACTCACAAAAAACACATAAACCTACACAACGCATACAAAATACACACATACAATACATCTATATAAACAACACTCACACAAAACATATACAGTTAAACCTGTCTATAGCGCCCCCCCCCTCTTGGGACTCACCAAAATAGGGTGCTATTGAGAGGGGGTGTTATAGACAGGTCACTTTTAATGTAAATCGCATCGTACTACGTATTTAAAATCGGGTGCTATAGAGAGTGAGGCGCTATAGACAGGTTTAACTGTATACAACATGAAAAAAAAAAAAAAAAAACACAACACACACATACAATACACAATATCTACACAACAGACACAAAACACAGACAGAACATACACAAAACACATCACACAAACACGCACATAAAACACATACACAATATGCAAAAAAAACAACATGCACAATACACACACATACACCTCAGAATATAGCTCAGTAAAAACAGAAGGCCCCAAAGCCATAGATTTGGAAGAGACAACCTCTGCTCAACATCAAACAACACCAGGATATCACGGCCATGCTTCAAATTGCACAACAAGAGACCAAATTTTGATAATAGGTGAAAACCACAAGACCAAATTATATGTTTTAGTAACAGCGTTGGTACTACCTTCAAACAAAAGTATTGAAATTTGATTCAGTGCCTTGGTGTAAGGATAACAATGCGAACAAATATAATTTACTTATTTGCATATCTCCAGCCTTGTTTCCAGGTTAACAGAGTCTATATACAGTAGAACCAACCTCCCTGTTGAGAACAACACCTAATTGCAGAGTCAAAGTATCCTTTAGCAGAGAGGTGTCCATTTTACCATAAAACATCTAATTGGTAAAAATGGTCATTTTGGCGTTGAAAACTGTCCTTTGTAGAGAGGTGTTCTTCTCTAGTGGGAGTATATTTCCATGGAGTATGTCACAGGACGGTGTCAAGACACAATATACCATCTACAGGACCAAAGAGACCTCACCAAACCACCTCTTGGAATGCATGGGAGCCTCAAGACAGGACCTGTATACCAACCCTACCAAGATTATAAATTTAATCCATGAATTCAGTCTCCATGACCTTGTATAATTATACAATAGGATAATAATAGAAAAATGTTCTACTGAAATAGAAAAGACAAATTTCCAAGAATAATTAATAGGTGTGGGAAATCCAAGATATTTACATATAAGAGCACATCCATAAATATCCCATAGAAATCAAGGTATGCAAACTCCAAGGCCACAGATATATTCTCAACTATCCATACAAATATTGACAATAAAATAAAGGATAAAAGATGTAAAAGATATCAACATTTTTTGGATTTGTTGCTAGACACATCATTGAAGCTCCTTGTTTTATCAAATAAGGGGGATGAATGAAGGACCTCTCTACAAACAAACCTATAGGAAATATACAAAAGTATATACATATATAGTTTGTATATAGTTTGCTGTTTTTTTATCCCCCCCATTGTGCAAATATTACAAAATAGTTTGTGGTATATATATATATGTTACGACATATATATATTGTAACATATAGGATCAAAATTTAGAGCTTTACATATATAAAATATATTTTTCCTACTTTTTTTACCATACTAATCATGTAGAGCTAACTTCTATACAGCACTTTGAAAATGCACTTACAAAAGTACAAAAGTTTTATAGCAAAGAAATATATTTTTTAACATATGCAAATTAAGAAATACAGTAGAACTTCACTATAAAGTACAACACCTAGCTGCAGAACCAAAAAATATATTATTTAGGGGGAGGTGTCCTCTTACTGGAGAGTTGCTAAAATATCAATAGTGAAAAATGGTAATTTTGGTGATGAAAAAAACTGTCCTTTATAGAAAAGTTTTCCTTTAGTGAGAATGTCCTCTCATGGAGGTCGTTCTACTGTATAGATTTATATATGTGAAAAAAATAGAAAAAAAAGGTCAGGTGTTGATATTAACAAAAAAAAAAAAAGAGGGCATATCCTGATTGCTCATATGGGCATTTTAAATGGCAGAGCGCCATCTAGTGGAACAAAAAACAACTAAATGTTGATTTAACTTGTTCCGTGATGTATATATCAGTCACAATGAATAATATGAGAGTAAAAACACAAGAGTTTAAATAGGAAAAAAAATACATATATAAATAAAGAGATTTAGAATAAAAAAAATATTCTATATTATATATATATATATATAGGAGAAAAAAAGGAGGTGGAAAAATACAAACAAAAAAAGAACATTCTAAATGTTTTGGCAACATCATTGTAGACAAAAATATATATTTCAGAGCAGTGTGGTAGGGGAGAATATTATAAACTTTTACATATCATTAAACTTATATACATATTCACACAACTTTGCATATCGTAGTATTATTGGAAGTCTATTTTATTTTTCCCTAGCCATCAACTGGTAACTTTTGGGAGTAAATATGCGGGTTCAGCACAATTATGGTCAATCCACAAATTAGTAAAAAATCCTTTTAGAGAAGAACCATCTGACATAACATGCACTATGTAAATAAACACATATGTAAAGACCAATGTTTGCACTAAGAGAGGAAAGACTTGAGATCATTCTAACCTAATGCTGTGGTGTTTACCTCCAGCTTTATTTGCATAGCGGGCATTGGTATCACACCAACATTCCAGGTTTGAATATTGGCAGGCAAAGGAAGAACATTACTACATAGAATTATCTGAAATATCAGCATCAATGTATGTAAATATAAACTAAAAAACACTACATATATATTTTATAAATTTATAAAAAAATATATTCAATGTTATTTTATTTATTAATAACTGTTCTATATATATATTGTAAATTTAATCATTAAATTCAGTCTCCATGACCTTATATAACTATACAATGGGGGGAATAATAATAATAAAAATTATTAATTCTAAACATTTTGACCATTATTTTCAAGACACCATTGTCTTCTTTAAAATTAATGTTTTTCTCTTTTAGTTTGTTCTTGTAAACAATATAAATAATTATGAAAATTAGAAACTATTTTAGATGCATAAGATTCTTTTTGAAATTAAACAATTTCTACTGCCCTTACTGAAATGGAAAAATTAATGGGAGGGCCCCTGGCTCATCAGTGGTGAACCCTCCCAGCGGTTTCGCCAGTTTAATCTACCATACCGCTGTTATATTGCAATTTTGGAACTTTCTTTTATAGTGATACTGATGCTAGATTATATATTTATAAATATATGTAATTCTACTGTCCTCACACAAAGCTTATGTCTATAGTTCATCTAAAATACCCATTCCAAGAATCTAGCATCAGTATCACTATAAAAGAAAGTTCCAAAAATGCAATATAACAGCTGTATGGTAGATTAAACTGGCAAAACTGCTGGGAGGGTTCACCACTGATGAGCCAGGCCCTCCCATTAATTTTTCCATTGCAGTAAGGGCAGTAGAAATTGTTTAATTTCAAAAAGAATCATATGCGTCTAAAATAATTTATAATTTTCATAACAGATGGCGTACTAGTGCATCGTAATATAAATAATTATCCTTATTTTTATCAATCACAAAAATATAGAATTAACTTGATAAATTCTATATTAACTGTTATATAATTTAGTGTAATTTTAGTCAAGAGCTTAAAAAATAAGCCACTTGATAATAAATATTTTTCAATTTTTTTTTTTTCTAAAATGCGTGTATTTTAGGAAGAAACCTTCCTAAAAAATTCAATTCTTCTTTTTAACAAATATCGTAACATATATATAGTTGAACTTGAATAATTCAAAACCCATGGGACCAAAAAAAATTTTTTTTGTGAATTATCCGAAAATTCTAATAAAAAAATGTTTTGAATAAAAGGGACCAAGATAAATAAATGAATTAAAGACATTCGAATTATCCAAATTCTACTGTGTATATATATTGCAACAGTTTTGTTTTTCAAATATATGTAAATATTATTTGTACAAATATAAAATGTTTTTTTTTACTTATCCTTTTATGTTTTTAACTCACAAAGAATGTAATTTTTTTTTTCTCTTCCTTTCAATATCATAAATACACCTTTCCCCCAATTTACACGGTACTTGTTTTACACGTTTTCGCTTTTACACGGTTTTCCAAATAATTATTGTTTTTATCGCACTATACTAAATGCTACTGTGATTGAACACATGCGCTGTGTACACATCTCACGAGGAATCCCGAGCTTATGTGCTGACTACATATTTTAACCTGTCAATGCATTTTATTTCTGTGTACACCTATCCCCCGATTTACATGTTTTTCTCAGGAACGTATCTACCGTGTAAATCAGGGGATAGGTGTATTTAAAATATGTAAATAATAATTTGTATATAAAAATAGTATTTATAATCAATTTATTAACGTGATACTCCTGTTGAAGGACTCCTGCTTGAAAATAAAAAGTTGAACGAGGAACTTAGCCTTGGAAGCTTTATTTATTTAATAATACATAAATGTGTAAGCTGTAACGGCCCCTTCAAATGATAAACACTTATCCTTTTAGTCTAAATTAGACAAGATCTTGGAGGTTGTGCTCATAAAGAAGTTCAAGAACTCTTCTTGGTTCTCTGTACAGGGATCCTTTGTCCTTTCCAATACAATGAAATACAATATGTAAATATAGTTAATTAATTTTTGTTATTAGTTTAGTTTGTTTGCTTTGAATGTGGAAGAGTTATTTTTGTTACTTTGCTAAAAATAATAAATAAATATTTTTGGAATCTTCATGACAATATATATATACCAATACCTTGCTTTGCGTCGTTTCGTTTTGCGTTTTTTTCGAAGATGCGTCGCTGCTTAATTTTTACTGATTTTCACTGTGCGTCGTTAGATTTTCGAAGTTGTGTTGTTTTGGATTCGAGTCTTTAATTTAAAAAAATGTTTTTTTTCCTAAAATATGGCAACACTTTTGTTTTTGATTGCGCCTTCACATATTTTCACTTTACGTCGTTTCAATTTGCGTCGTGTTTTTTTGGAACGTAACCTCGACGCAAAGCGAGGTATGGGTGTATAATAAAAAGGCACATATAATTTTTTTTTTACAAAAGTGTGATGGCTTTTTTTTTTTTAGATTCCGCTAAATAGTAAAAAAAAAGGGCATTTTGGCGATGAAAACTGTTCTTTGTAGAAAGGTATCTTCAAAACTCACATAAAAGTTATACTGTTACCAAAACATCACACACACAATTTTGATTTAGTCTCATTACCTAATGGTAAAAAAAAATATAAAAAAATCATCTGTGATATATAATCCTCTATAAATTGATAAGGCACAATTCGGCTTATAGATTATAAACACAAGGTAATAAGACCTAATCCAAATAAATAAATAGTGTGTGACGTTTCGGTAACAGCGTTGTTACCATCTTCAGAAAAAAGTACTGAAATATCTTCTTCTTATCTGTTATCTTGTTTGCACACTTGATAACAGTAACTATTTAAAAATATGCTGTGGTAAAATTTCTCATTCAGTACTTTTGTCTGAAGATGGTAACAACGCTGTTACCTAAACATCACACACTATTTATTTATTTGGATTTGGTCTTATTACCTTGTGTTTATAATCTTCTATAAAAATGTCCATTCACAATTTATTGGGTTTAATAAACAAAGGTTATTTATAAACACAAGGTAATAAGACCAAATCCAAATAAATAGTGTGTGATGTTTCGTAAACAGCGTTGTTACTATTTCAGACAAAAGTACTGAATGACAAATTTTACCACAACATTTCTCATTCAGTACTTTTGTCTGAAGATGGTAACAATGCTGTTACTGAAACGTCACACACTATTTATTTATTTGGATTTGGTCATATTACCTTGTGTTTATAATCTACTAGCCGAATGACCCGGGCAACGCCCGGGGTTTACCCGATTAAATGCTTTTATTCAAATACTATTCGTTACAATTATAAATTGGCGCCGTGGATGTCATTCTTGTATAATATATAAATGAGTTTTAAAAATTGTAAAAAAAAAAAAAATGCATCGGCCGGGAATTGAACCCGGGGCGCCCGTGTGGCAGGCGAGCATTCTACCACTGAACCAAAAGCAAACGGTGACAGAATTAAGAACGCATGACGATGATAACTGTATATTATCCGTGACAGAGGCCACGACAGACGGTCGTGACTATATATATTAATAATCCAAATTGTGCCTTATCAAAGGTTATTTAATGCTACCAATTAATATATTGCACTTGATAAATTAAAAAACTAACAATGAAAACTCAATTACAATTAGATTCCAATATGTAAATGGTTTACTTCCAACTAACTATATATCATTCTTGTAACTTCATCGTGCAAAAGGCAGTAAATATATTTTTTTTTTAAACAATTTTTTTGCTCTATAAAACATTAAATATAATTTATTCAATAGATTGCACTTTTAATAGTTAACCTCTTTATTTGGTTTAGGTCTTGTTTACCTATAAAATGTAATTATGTACTGTAAAAATTGCATATTACCATAAAATGCATTTTAAACAAAAAAAAATTAATATTGCATAAAATTTTCTTATACATATATACAGTAGAACTACCTCTCTGACAACACCTAGTTACAGTAGAAGTGTCCTCTTACTGGAGAGTTGCTAAATAGTGAAATGGTAATTTTGTTAATGAAAACTGTTCTTTGTTGAGAGCTGTTCTCTCATGGTGGTTCCACTGTATATATCATAGTAAAGCTGCAGTATCATGTTTCTCAATAGAGATAAACATAAACAAAGTTTATCTCTATAGAAAGGATTAGAACGGAATTATAATATTAGCTTTTTTTATAGAAGAAATTATTTTAAAAATTGACGAGTTTTTCTATTATTTCTTTAAAGATTTTAAATTTCTCCTTTTTTTTTTCAATTAAAAACTGTTTATATATACACATTGGATCAAAAAAGATCGAAAAGATAGAAAAAAGTTAATAAATCTTTGGCTTATACACATATATATATAGGCAAATATGCAAAAAAGGCTTGAGTTGCATATTAATAGTATCAAATAGAATAAATTTCACACACACAATTGTTTGAGAAGATTTTCCTGTTTTTCTAAAAAAAAAAAGGCAAAAGATGATATTGTCAAAAAAAAAAAAAAAACTATGTATATAGGTACATAAAACATAAATGCTTTATATCAATATGTAAATATATATATATATGACAATTTTAAAATATGGAAGATCATATATATATATAAATGAGCGTATATGTAAAAAAGGCAATTAATTACATATTTAAATAGAATATCAAAATTACTACACTTTGATCTTTGCCAAAAAGGAAGAAAGAAAAAGTGAGAGAGAAATAAAAAAGATAAATGCACTTTAAAAAAAAAATGTTTATATATATATATATAAATTGCATTTATATAGGATAAAAAAGTTGGTGGGTATGATAATATATAATGATTAAAAAGTATATTTAGGGAGAGAGTGAAAAAGAAGAGAGAAATGGAGAAGCAAGCTTGCATAACATAATTCTCTGATATATAAAGACGCAGTACATTTAATGTTTTTCAAAATGGAGGAATGCATGATGAAATAGAGAAGAGTTGTAAGCAAACAAACAACAGCATATAAAGCTCTTGTTTTTTAACATTGCACTTGAGGTTTTGAGAAAGAGAGAGATTTATATATAAATTAACAACAAAAAAATGATTAAAAACATACATTTTGTTAAAACATGGAATAGTTCTATACAGTAAAATCTCCATGTAAAGAACACCTAATTACAGAGCCAAAGTGTCCTTTAGAGAGAAGTGTCCTCTTACTGGACAGTTGCCGAATAGTAAAAACGGTAATTTTGTAAATGAAAACTGTTCTTTGTGGAGAGGTGTCCGCTAAAGGGAGGTTCTACTGTATATATACATCTTTAAAAAAAAAAAAGTTTGAAAAATGTACTTGAAAAAAAAAAAAAAAAAAAAAAAAGGTAGAAAGTTGGCAATTTTTTTTTATGCAAAGTACATGACATCGCTGAGATTATGGTGGACGGTGACCGCGCGGGCGTACGCTGTTGGCGCAATCTCCTCCCCATTGCCAGAATGATATTTTCCATTTCCGCTGCGCGGTACAGAACTTGTTAGAAGGTGTAAGAACCTCCCTTTCTCTCTGTATCAACTCTGGTAGCCTCAAAAGAATTCCAAACCAATTGGCAATATGGAATACCGACATTTACTTGAATTACAACATAGGTGCTGCTTAAATTGGTGATGACTGACCTTCAATATGGCCGTTTTTCCATATTTATCACTCCAACATACTGTAATATATTCTTGAAAATACTATTTCTTGTCAACAAGCAGTAGTTTAGTGGCTGGCAGTATTCCTGTCCTCTTAAAGCTTCCTTTCTATGGCTAGTCTGTTAATGGTATCGTAGGGTCTATCTATTTCTCCTCAACCAGCCATAGTTTGGTGGCTGGCAGTATTCCTGTTCTCTCAGAGTTTCCTTTCTATGGTTAGTCTGTTGATGGTATCGTAGGGTCTATCTATTTCTCCTCAACCAGCCATAGTTTGGTGGCTGGCAGTATTCCTGTTCTCTCAGAGTTTCCTTTCTATGGTTAGTCTGTTGATGGTATCGTAAGGTCTATCTATTTCTCCTCAACTAGCCATAGGTTGGTGGCTGGCAGTATTCCTGTCCTCTCAGAGCTTCCTTTCTATGGCTAGTCTGTTGATGGTATCGTAGGGTCTATCTATTTCTCCTCAACTAGCCATAGGTTGGTGGCTGGCAGTATTCCTGTTCTCTCAGAGCTTTCTTTCTATGGCTAGTCTGTTGATGGTATCGTAGGGTCTTGTACTAAGATTGTCCATGAATTTCATAGACTTCCTCTTACCAGTCTTCCCTCCAAACATCATCTTCCAGTAATACAGTAGAACTACCTCTATGTAAAGGACAACACCTAGTTGCAGAACCAAAGTATCTTCATATGGAGGTGCATTCTACTGTACCCTAGACACTCTGAGTATCAGACAAGATGTCCAAAAATGCTTCTCTTAATCATCTTCAGAAGAGAGAGAATATGATTTTACGGGCTATTCACCAAAGTGTAAAAATCCATCTTCAGAAGGCCTTTTTCAACCATTTTATGGACGTTTTCCCATGATTAGTCCATGGTCCCTCCATGGTGTTCTTATTAATCAGCATCCCATAGCATTGAAAATATATCATAACAATAGCATGGTCAATTACAAAGGGGATTATAGAATTAAAAACACAAAGGAAACACAAATGATAAGACACAATTTGGCTTATAGTTTAGAACTACAATAAGACCAAATCCAAATAAATTAATAGTGTGTGACGTTTAGGTAACAGCTTTGTTACTGAAACATCACACACTATTTATTTAGATTTTGTCTTATAGGTAGTTATATTTAAAATACAGTTAAACCTGTCTATAGCGCCCCCTCTAAATAGCCCCTCCCTCTCTATAGCGCCCAATTTAAAATATGTAGTACAATGTGATTTACATTAAAAGTGACCGTCTATAGCACACCCTCTCTATAGCACCCTATTTTGGTGAGTCCCAAGAGGGGGCGCTATAGACAGGTTTTACTTTATAAATATTTTAAACTTTGAACTAGGATCCCACCTAAGCACAGTTGGTACAATAAAAGAAAACAAGACCTAATCCAAATAATTTATTTATGTGTGACGTTTCGGCAACAACATTGTCACCATCATCAGACAAAAGAATAAATGAGAAAACATGTTACAGCAAGTTCTTATATAGTCCTGTTATCAAGTGTTTAAACAAGATAACAGATAAGGAAAATAGTTTTTAAGTCAACTTGAAATATTCTTCTTAGAATTAAAAGTGGATTTTTTTTTTTTTTTTTAAATATAATTAAAGGCATATCTGTTTTGGATACTTTCAACAATTTATTACCTGATATCAATTACTCTATGGAAGTAGATAACAACAAATCAATTAATTTCCTGGACATGAACTTATCATACAGTAATAACAATATTACAACCTCTATATACAAAAAATCAACACATACAGGAACTTATTGGAACTTTAGCTCACAGCACCACTTCAGCCAAAAAGTAGGATTAGTAAAAGCTCTTATATATAGAGCTTTTACACTCATTAATGATACAACTAAAAGAAATATAGAAATTAACAACATCAAAAAAGAACTAATCAATGAAGATTTTCCCATCAAATTGATAAATAGAATAATAGAAGACATGAACCAAAAATATGAGAATAATACTTTAATACAAAATCTAAAGTGCAAAAACAAAGAAGCCAAATTTATCTCATTGCCATTTATAAACCAAAAGTTTGCAAGAAATTTTACTAAAATATTCAAAAAGTATGGAAAAATAAACATTGCCTGGAAACCATGTAACCCTATCTCACAATACCTAAACCAGCACAAGAACACCCAATTAACAGAAAGAGCAGGTTTGATCTATGAAGTGTGAGAAGTGTGATCAAAGATATGTGGGACAGACATCCAGAACATTAAAAGAAAGGATGGAAAACCACAAATATGCTCTGAAGTGGGATAGAATCCAAAATTCTGCTCTTGTAGAACACAGAAGGGACACAGGACACAATAAATTCAATTTAGAAAACCCAAAAACACTGGACTATGAAAAAAATTATTACAAAAGACAGTTCAAAGAAGCCTTTTTCATCCAAAAGACATGTGCTTCAATTAATAGAATGGAAGAAAGGGGAATATAAATGATATTTACAGATATGCCTTTAATTATATTAAAAAAAAAAAAAATCCACTTTTAATTCTAAGAAGAATATTTCAAGTTGACTTAAAAACTATTTTCCTTATCTGTTATCTTGTTTAAACACTTGATAACAGGACTATATAAGAACTTGCTGTAACATGTTTTCTCATTTATTCTTTTGTCTGATGATGGTGACAATGTTGTTGCCGAAACGTCACACATAAATAAATTATTTGGATTAGGTCTTGTTTTCTTTTATTATAATCTATAATCCAAATTGTGCTTTATCACAGTTGGTACAGTGGAGTGAACCCAGGAGGAGCTCTGAACATCAGAAATAGACAGCATCAAACAACACTAACAAGATTTAGAACAGGCCATCTCAAGCCATTGAAGATAGAAAATAATAACAAAATCTACCCCACTTGCCCAAAATGTAGCTTGGCACCTGCAGCTCCAGAACACATTTTGGCTTGCATTAGATGCACTAAACAGGACCTTTGGGAGAGGCCGCTTCTCATCATAAAACAGCTAGAGGAGCATGAACTCATGGCGTGTAATCTTTACACAAGGGGATAAGAAACAACAACAACAACAACATTTTTATTATTATATAAAAAAACTAGGAAATTGGCTTCTTTAACAAACAGGTCTAGAAAGATAGTCGATTTTAAGCCTTATTAAAGTTATGTAATAGAGTATGTGTGTAAGACTATATATTTGTACTCTTTTTTTATAAAAAATGACATGAAAAAAACTTATTATCAAGATGTTATGTTTGAACAAATTCTTTATCTATTCACTCAATATATATATACAGTAGAACCTCCCTGTAAAGGACAACAACTAATTGCAGAGCCAAACTGTTCTTTAGGGAGAGGTGTCCGCTTACCGGAGAGTTGCGAAATTGTAAAAATGGTAATTTTGCAAATGAAAACTGTCCTTTGTGGAGAGATGTCTGTTAGTGGGGTGTCCTCTAAAGAGAGGTTCTACTATATATATATAATAAGCTCTTCACCATCTTACACCCCATTTTTATTTTAGAAATTTGACCATTCCAGCTTTCACTTTTCACTCACTCACTTGCGATGACAATGTAATTTTTTGTCAATTTTTTTTTTTTAAATCGTTTCTCTTTATATATATAGAGCTCTCCACGCCCTCCTCATTTTCATTTTAGTCATATAAAAGTATTTGTTTATTATAAATTTGACCATTCCAGCTTTCACTTTTCACTCACTCACTTGCGATGACAATGCAATTTTTTGTCAATTTTTTTTAAAAATCTATTCTCTTAATATATATAATGAGCTCTCTGCCATCCTCATTTTTATTTTAGTCATATAAAAGTGTATTTTTAATTATAAATGTGAACATTTCTCAGCTTTTTTTTTTTCACTCACTCACTCGTGATGACAATGCAATTATTCGTCACTTTTTTAATTTTGGGTTATGATACTCTACAATATCGGCCGTTCTTCCCCGTTGGTTATTCGTGACATACATGAATCCTGCCAAGAAGAAAAAGAAGGCCTACAAGCCCATCGTGAACGTCGCCGACCTGGAGAGGGAAGATGAGATGGTGATCTCACGCAACTGCAGCATCCTGAGCTCCATTGGCCATCCTGCCCTGAAATCCCTGCATGAGGACCTGATCCGCTACATCGCCTCGCGGACTGAAATGATCAAAGCCCTCGCTACCAATGTAGAGAACCTCACTGACACCCTCGAGTCCTTCGCAGAGTTGGACGAAATTGAGGAGGCCAACAAGCCCAAGACAGCTTGCCGCGGCACTCAAACCTGCCCTGCTCCTTCCTGCAAGGAAACCAGCTCCCAGACTGACCCAATCAAGCCCGCCACTCCTGCTCCTGCTGCTCTCCCTGCCAAGAAGCCTGCCTCCACCTTGCCTGCTCCTGCTCCAACCAAAAGGAAGCAGTCTGAGGCTCCCAACCCGCCTGCAAAGAGGACAAACCTGAATGGTCCTTCAAAACCTGCGCCTTCCCGCGTATCCAAGCCTGCGGCCGCCCAAGTGATCCTCCATGGAGAAAAATCGGCGGCCCACACAGTGGTCATCTCTGATGATCCACAGGCTGACCCAAGGGAGATGCTAAAAGCTGTCCGCGCTGCCCACACTCTCCCCCAAGGCGTTTGGGCCTCCCTACACACCAAGGGGAAGCTGGTCCTCCACTCCAGTAATCCTGACACCATCCCTGAGGTGACAACCTCCCTGGCCAGCAAGTTGAATGGAATGAAGGTCCGCCAGCAGAAGGAGATCCTGCCACAGATCTGCCTCTTCAAAGTGGATGAGGAGACAGCCAACTCCACAATTGAGGAGACCTTCCTGGAAACCGCTGCTGTTAGAAAGCTTCCTGGGGACAAGGTGGTGCGCGTGGCGCACCGTTCTGCACCCAGAAACGGGACCTGCACCGCCTTCATCGAGGTGGACCTCAAGACCTTTAGAGCCCTGGGCGTTCGCGGGAGAATCGTGGTTGATGGAGTAATCCTCAACTTCGAGGAGTCCATCCGCGCCCGCGTCTGCTTCCGCTGTTGTGGCTTCGGCCACAACTCTGCCCAATGCTCCAGAGCTCCTAAGTGCTTCCACTGCGGTCAAGACGGCCACGAAGGCCGAGCCTGCCCATCCATTGCTGACCAGCGCACCTCCAAATGTGCCAACTGCTGCTCCAAGGGCCTTCCTGACAAGCACGAGGCAAGAGCCTCAAGCTGCCCCATCCTGAAGTCTAGGGCCCTCAAGTTCTAGGCTTCAAGGACCTTCTGCCTCCAATTCCATCTGCCACTTCTACTGGATTCCTGGCCAATTCAATGCTCTGCCTCACTTCACCTTGGCGCTGTTCCCCTGCTTGCCCAACATTTCCATTACCCCTGCGACACATCTCCTGCAGCCAGATCCTAGGGTCCCTTGCCACCTGACATCGCTCTTGGGCTCAAAAATAATAATTTTTGGTTAGTAGCCCGTGAAACCATATTTTCTCTACTCTACAATATGGATTAAAGATTAGAAACAAAAGGAAGTGGAGTCTTGTTACCTTATATTTATTAGATTATATTTTTTAATAATAGAATCACTGGGTCTTTTACTTAGAGATATATATAATTTTTACTTGATGTGCATCAGAGCTTATTTCGAAACAACAAATGTGTTGAATTTCAAAAAATTTTAAAAGTGTAAAAGTCGAATGGCTTTCTACCTATGAAGAAATTATATAAACTTGGAGTGAAAGTAGAGCTGCTAACTTCTACCCACCATGATTATCATGGTCTGTGTAAAAAAAATATGCTCCAATGGACCCCGAATCTTGAAAAAGTCCAACTCCACCAGCGAGTGCAAGTAACCAAGCGGGGCATTAAACACATTTGTAAGTGCAAAGTAGAACTGCTTTTCACATGTGTAAGACATGTGGTGCACTTACAGTAAAAGCAGTCGCCTTCTTCTACCCACCATGATTATCATGGCCTGTACCATGTGTTGTTGTTGTTGTTTCTTATCCCCTTGTGTAAAGATTACACAAATTCCATGAGTTCATGCTCCTCGAGCTGTTTTATGATAAGCAGTGGCCTCTCCCAAAGGTCCTGATCTCATGGAATGGGGTGTAGGGGTGCAGCTTTCGTTGATCATGGCACTATGATCCAGGCACACTTTGTACCACGTGTACTAGGGATAAACAAAAAAAAAATATTATGGTCTGTACCACGTGTACTAGGAATAAACAAAAAAAAATATTATGGCCTGTACCACGTGTACTAGGGATAAACAAAAAAAAATATTATGGCCTGTACCACGTGTACTAGGGATAAGCAAAAAAAAATATTATGGCCTGTACCACGTGTACTAGGGATAAGCAAAAAAAATATTATGGCCTGTACCACGTGTACTAGGGATAAGCAAAAAAAAATATTATGGCCTGTACCACGTGTACTAGGGATAAGCAAAAAAAAATATTATGGCCTGTACCACGTGTACTAGGGATAAGCAAAAAAAATCATAGTCTGTACCATGTAAAAATAGCTTCACAATGGCCACTGACTCACACAAGTTCACCTCACCAGTGTTTACACTAAGTACCTAAAAAGGTTATTAAAAACTTGTAGTCTATCTGCTTTCTATGTCTATTCCTTCAACTTCCTTATTTCAACATTCTCCAAGGGGGAACAGAATTTTCAGTTGAATTAAAGCCAGCATTGAATTATAGTGGGTAAAAATTTAAAGAAAATAGTCTGATTGGGATTTTAAAAAAAACAACAACAAACAAACAAACCAAAAAAACTGCTGAATTAAAGAGAGTGTTGTTGAATTAAAGAAGTTATACTGTATTATAGATATGGGGTTTTAGTTGCAGTATAAACCCCTGTTGTGACAAAATTCCCTAGCTACCATGTTATCATAGCCTGTATCATACATAATTGGAAAGTTTTTTTTTTTTTTTTGCTTATCCCTAGTACATGTGGTACAGGCCACGATAATCATGTTGTTTTTTATCCCCTTGTGTAAAGATTACACAAATTCCATGAGTTCATTTCTCATGGAATGGGGTGTAGGGGTGCAGCTTTCGTTGATCATGGCACCATGATCCAGGCACACTTTGGTGAAAGTCTGACTTTGCCTGTAGTTTGAGGCCGTTCCTAACATGGAAGCAGACACCTTTGCTGCCGACTCTAACATGAGTACAGACGCAGCTCCTTCGTATCCCTGGAGTGGGACCCTTGCTGAGGTCCATCAACTGGGTCAGTTGAAGTCAGGATTTTTAAAGAGGTCTACTCCTCTTCTAACAATGCTGCTGTTGATACGTGACTGCTTATTCGTCAGTTATTCTGTTTGTTTCACAGCTGGCCTTCATATCTGAAGGTCGTTCCCCTATCTGCCACCAGGGCACGCGCCCTATAGCAGTCAGCTCTGCCAAGGGATGATAATCATGGTGGGTAGAAGTAGGTGACTACTTTTAATGTAAGTGCACCACATGTCTACACATGTGAAAAGCATAATTGGGAAGGTAACAACACAAAGTAAAACATTGTAACATATCAGGTCAGAGGAAGTTGTCTCTATTCCAAATAAACAGGTAATCATGAGATCATATGTTGGTTGTAAGTTAATTAGGAGATGGAGCATGAGGGAGAATGAGGAGCATGAACTCATGGAATTCGTGTAATCTTTACATATTAGGGGATAAGAAACAACAACAACACAGCCACATCAACCTATAGTTCAACTCCTGACAGTGACTGTACTGTTACTAGCCTCTTTCCTCTGAAGAGAGAGACAGTAACTCACTGAAAGTTATATTCTCTTATTTTAACATGTTCTGAAATTTTGCCTGTGTTGTTTCACTTTCACAAAAGTTTTTAAAATGGCCTTTTTTTAGCAATAGCTTTTAAGCACAAGGTTTAAGGGGGATCGGTAGAAGGATGGTCTAAACCATTGGTTTTCGACTGCTACGACCTGGGTTCGATTCCCGCATTGGGCACTTTTTTCTGATTAAAAAAAATACTCCAATGGCCCTCAATTCTTGCAAAAGTCCAACCCCACCAGCGAGTGCAAGTAACCAAACGGGGCTTTGGCATATTTGTAATTGCAAAGTCGAACTGCTTTTCACATGTGTAGACATGTGGTGCACTTACAGTAAAAGTAGTCACCTACTTCTACCCACCATGATTATCATGGCCTGTAACACGTATACTAGGGATAAGCCCAAACACAAGGTAATACTACCAAATCCAAATAAAATAAATAGTGTATGACGTTTCGGTAAAAACGCTGTTACCGAAACGTCACACACTATTTATTTATTTGGATTTGGTCTTATTTCCCTTTTGTGTTTATAATCTATAATACAAACTGTGCCTTATCAGTAATGTCTTTTTTTTTAGGATGCCTTTGTTTACTTTTATTTTCTTTATTTTTGTCAGCCATTTGCATATTTTTCTATTTTCAAATTTGATGGTGTTGCAAAGATATTCTATTTAACAAAAGTATAATGAGGAGTTTTTACATGTGTAGACATGTGGTGTACTTAAAATAAAAGCAGTTGCCTACTACTACCCACCATTATTATCATGGCCTGTACTACGTGTACTAGGGATAAGCAAAAAATAAATAAATAATGGGGAGTTAAACTATTGGTTATTATGGCTGTGTTTTTTCTTTGTTGAGATGAGAGTGTTTCAAGAAAATAAGAACATTGAGGAGCATGAACTCATGGGATTCGTGTAATCTTTACACAAGGGGATAAGAAACAACAACAGCTAGAGGAGCATGAACTCATGGAATTCGTGTGATCTTTACACAAGGGGATAAGAAACAACAACAGCTAGAGGAGCATGAACTCATGGAAATTGTGTAATCTTTACACAAGGGAATAAGGAATAACAAGAACATAAAGAGAAGGAGAAAACAACAGTAGAGAGGACCAAACCTGTCTTGTTCCTTGTCCACAATGTGGCAGCGAGCGCGGACGGCCACCAGATGGGCGTAGTAAGCCGGGGCAGGGATAGAGACGGAGCGGGTGCAGCGTACGTAGGTGTGACAGAGCTGGTAGGTCAGACACTGGATCTCATCTGAGGAGAACTGGTTGTCATCCATAGTACATGGTAGTGGGAAGGTCTTGAGGTACCCTGTCATCACATCACAGCTATGTATTACTTACTTAGATAGCCACAATAACACCAAAATCCAAATACATAAATAGTTTAGAAAGAGGGAATAATATATCGCCGCAACTCTTTTTATTAACGCGATTAAGGAAGCTTTCGGGCAAGCCCTTCTTCAGCTAACTATAGTGTACAAACAAGGCAAGCGAGAGAGAGATTATATATCGTTTTTAAGGAAGAATCTATGCAAAGATCTATTTAAAGAAATTTACATAATTGAATAAATATAAAGAATCAACTATAAACAGTTCAAAGGATTTAGTGGAGACAAAAATGGAATGGCTATTGTTTTATATGGCTTTTGAATATTTTTAGGATAGAAGGGGAACGTACTGTGATGGCAACTGTATACTTTTGTTTAATGGTTTAGGGTGCTTCATGGTTTCTATTGCTTCAAGAATGAGTCTTTGGGTTTTAGTTAGTCATAGTGTCATAATAACAATGCTCTTACCAAACTCTTAGAGAAGAAACACAAGGTAATAAGACCAAATCTAAATAAATAAATAGTGTGTGACGTTTTGGTAACAGCGTTATTACCATCTTCAGACAAAAGGTAACAGTGGTAACAGTATTGTTTCTATCATCAGACATATCATCAGTATTTTTGTCTGAATATGGTAACAACGCTGTTACTGAAACGTCACACACTATTTATTTATTTGGATTTGGTCTTGTTCCCTTGTGTTTATAATCTATAATCTTAGAAAAGAATTACATAAACTATAACAAGACTCAGAACAAAACACTATAAAGGAATGACAATACATCCAGATGGCACAAGAACCTACAGGACATGTAACAACTGTCCTGGTGTGGAACTAACACCTACTCACATATTCTCATGCCCAACAATGGCCGCAGCCTTGCAGAAAATTGACATACACCCAAAGCAGCAGCTTTACACGCCCAAGATAGTGGATATTGCTGCTACTCTGATAGAGATGTATGGGGACATCTGAGGCTCTTCATTGAACACGACAACAACAGAAAATTGACCCAGAACTTTACACATCCAAGATAGAGAACATTGCTGTGATAGAGATGCATGGAGACATCTGAGGCTCTTCATTGGACATGACAACAACAATAACAACCAAAATGTCACACACAGTTTATTTATTTGGTCCTATTACCTTGTGTTTATAATCTATAATCCAAATTGTACCTTATCATTAGATTTGGTCTTATTACCTTGTGTTTATAATCTATAATCCAAATTGTACCTTATCATTAGATTTGGTCCTATTACCTTGTGTTTATAATCTATAATCCAAATTGTACCTTATCATTAGATTTGATCTTATTACCTTGTGTTTATAATCTATAATCCAAATTGTACCTTATCATTAGATTTGGTCTTATTACCTTGTGTTTATAATCTATAATCCAAATTGTACCTTATTATTAGATTTGGTCTTATTACCTTGTGTTTATAATCTATAATCCAAATTGTACCTTATCATTAGATTTGGTCTTATTACCTTGTGTTTATAATCTATAATCCAAATTGTACCTTATCATTAGATTTGGTCCTATTACCTTGTATTTCTAATCTATAATCCAAATTGTACCTTATCATTAGATTTGGTCTTATTACCTTGTATTTCTAATCTATAAACCTAATTGTGCCTATCATTTATAGGTTTAACTTCATTTAAGATTGAAATATTTGTCCTTGTATCTGTCCACGTAGCATTCTGAGTATATTAAAAGGTCAATTCAAGTGAGCAACAGTAACCTAGAAATTATTTGAAAAAGGAAGAATAAATAAAATTAAGGGAAAGAGTTTCTTTTAATTTTGCCCCTAAAGCTTGCAAAATCAAACTCTTTATTCTTCTTTTTTCAAATATTAAAAGTTATCTCAGATGTTTTAATCTCCAAGTTGCTCAGGTCACCAGCACAAGAATGGAGGATTGAGTGAAGCTAAGAATAAAAGAAAGATGCTTGCAGGAATGGAAATCTAACGCTGCACATGACTGGTACAGAGCAGGAGGGACCAATTCTGTCCTCCCAAGAGAACCCCAGTCTTTGATTTCCAGACTTAAGTCTGGTCATCTATGGACAATGACTTTCCAGAATGGTTGCAAGGTTTTCCCACTATGTACTGAGTGTCAACCTGCAACCCCAAAACACATTATTGACTGTATTGATTCATCCATTGATGAGCTCTACTCATTTCCAGCAGACACCATCAACAAGTTTTACAGGCATGATACCCTAATATGATTGAGTGGAGATAAGGAAAAAAGAAGAGATACCTGTACTCCAGGATGGGAACAGAGGTAGAAGTCAAACTCCGTGGGATGGGTAATGCCCACGTCCACTGTGGTGCCTGCGGGGATGTTGCTGCCATTCCCTGACTGATCCTTCTTGTCAGCGCAGAAAAGCCGCGTGTGGTGCCGCTTCTGGACTGCGATGAAAGTAATGCCGGGCTTGTAATCCGCCTCCAGTTTTAGACAGGCTTCTCGGATGGCGATCAATTCATATGCCAGGATCTGTCGCAAGAGGGACTTCCATCACAAAATAGTGGGGGTAACATGCAACAACAGAGAGACCACCTGTGATACTATAATTTTACCTTCCCTTTTATTCATTTATCTTAAAAAATATATATATATATTTTATTATCCCTAGTAGATGTAGTAAAAAAATGCTCCAATGGCCCCCCGATTCTTGCAAAAGCCCAACCCCACCAGCGAGTGCAAGTAACCAAACGGGGCTCTGGCACATTTGTAAGTGCAAAATCGAACTGATTTTCACATGTGTAGACATGTGGTGCACTTACAGTAAAAGCAGTCTCCTACTTCTACCCACCATGATTATCATGGTCTGTACCACGTGTACTAGGGATAAGCAAAAAAAAAGAATGTAGTACTGGCAATGATCATTATTGTGGGTAGTAGTTAGAGACTGCTTTTACTGTAAGTACTCCACATGTCTGTATATGGAGAAAGCAGTTTGTACTTACAAGTATGCAAGAGCCTTATTTTGGTTACTTGCACTCACTGGTGGGGTTGGATTTTGTATGAATTGGGAGCCATTGAAGCAATTTTTTTTTCTTCAGAAAAAGGGCTAAATGTGGGATTCAATTTCAGATTGTGTTTTTGTTTCTTATCGCCTTATGCAAAAATTCCATGAGTCCATGCTCCTCAAGCTGTTTGATGATAAGCAGCGGCCTCTCCCAAAGGTCCTGTTTAGTGCATCTAATCCAAGCCAGAATGTGTTCTGGAGCTGCAGGTGCCAAGCTACATTTTGGGCATGCGGGATAGATTTTGTTGTTATTTTCTATCTTCACTGGCTTGAGATGGCCTGTTTTAAATTTTGTTAGTGTTATTTGATGCTGTCTGAGATTCAGAGCATCTCCTGGGTTCACTCCACAGTACCAACTGTGCTTAGGTAAGATACTTCAGTTCTTGTTTATTTTTGTTTGGCTACTGTCTCTTATTTCTTTAAAAGTAAGTTTATTATTCCGTGGCAAGGGTTCGCTTGTGCTTTTTTTGTGCTACTGTGTCATCAGATTCATTTGCCTTCAGTGTTAACATGTTTATTTCACTATTGTACCTAAAGGGGGTAATGAGATGGTGGTTGAATTAGCAAAGGAAGCCAGTAAGTTGAACCAAAGGAAAGAACAAATATCAGTATTTGACGCTGATGCTTTGGCAAAATACAAGGTAATTCAACAATAGACACAAGGTAATAAGACCAAATCCAAATAAATAAATATTGTGTGATGTTTCGCTAACAACGTTGTTACCATCTTCAGACAAAAGAACTTAATGAGAAATTTTACCACAGCATGTTTTAAATAGTTACTGTTATCAAGTATGAAAAACAAGATAGCAGATAAGAAGAAGAGAGTTTTCTGAGAAATACAGAATATTATTCTTAGAATTGAGAGTGGAAAAAAACAAAACTCTTTTTTTTTGTGTGTGTTTCTCAGAAAACTATCTTATTATCTGCTATCTTATTTATACACTTGATAACAGTAACTATTTAAAACATGCTGTGGTAAAATTTCTCATTCAGCATACTTTTGTCTGAAAATGGTAACAACGCTGTTACCGAAACGTAACACACTATTTGCGGTGTAACTTTAAGTGTTTTTTTTTACAATCACAAGCCGCAGTGTATTATATTGTATTATAAGTTACTTTATGTATTATTTATGAACAGAAAAATACGTCCAAGGTAGCCTAGTGGACATGCCATCTGCCCGGCAAGCGGAACATTGTGGGTTCGATTCCCATCCCTGGACACATTTATTTTTCCGTTCATCATTACTCTTCATAATTCACCCTTTCATACCTCATCCAAAAAGGTTAGAAATAGTCAATATTTCGCCTTGAAATAAATATTGATTTTTCATTGAAAAGAAACTCATGTGGTGTAACTTCAAGTGTTGTTTTACAATCACAGGGTATTATATAGAGAGTTTAAATCACTCCTCCACCATCCTATCATCCAGTTAAATAAAGAACGACCAAAATCAGAACAACTCACCATACTAAACTGTCCCTCAGAGATCCCATCCCTGTAGAAGATGATACGGTTGGGTTTGAACTTGGTGGAACGATAGAACTGGATGAGAAGTTCCTTCACCATATTGGAGAGGTTCTCTATGGTCTCCTGGCGGCGACGTTGGACACACACGGTGGCACCGTACCTGCTGGGATGGGCATCCATGCTCCCCACCAACTGTTGGGACAGAGTCTGAGGAAACAGCCAAAGTAGAGAGAGAGAGGTAGACTTACAGCAGCGATTGACGGCTTCTTATTGTCCCCCGCTGGTGGATGGGTCACGTCCCCACCTAGGAAGATGACAGGCTCCTTA
>CP092863.1:151887333-151970338 GCA_030710605.1 Cordylochernes scorpioides | reverse complement strand
TCCCCTTGTACAAAGATTACACAAATTCCATGAGTCCATGCTCCTCTAACTGTTGTTGTTTCTTATCCCCTTGTGTAAAGATTTCACAAATTCCATGAATCCATACTCCTCTAGCTGTTGTTGTTGTTTCTTATCCCCTTGTGTAAAGATTACACAAATTCAATGAGTCCATACTCCTCGAGCTGTTTGATGATAAGCAGTGGTCTCTCCCAAATGTCCTGATGTACTTGGGATAAGTGCCACAATATCACCATCCAAATTGTGCCCTATTACAGTACCAGTTGTTGCAACCCCATGATTATCATTGCTTGTGTACAAATGTATATGTAGTTAGGAATATTAGTGAGTACTTAGCAAATGAAAACACTTCTTCACACATATATCAAACTTCTAGAGTCCATACTGCGATGAAAAAATATTGGGAGGGCTTGGCTCATCAGTAGTGAACCCCCGCATTAAGGACAGTAGAAGTTTGATTGTGGTGGTAGTGTCTTGTCCATTCTCCATGGAAAGTGGGGTGCCATTGCCCCGATAGTCAGCCACATTACAGAGTTCCCTGTTCACGGTTACCGTAGTGGCTTGGGGCTCACGACACCGTACTACAGGGCAGTTCCTTACTTGTGCTGCTTCTCCGCCCACCACGTAGAGGAGGACTTCTGGGCAGGAGTAGAAGTTTTATATATGTGTTGTTGTTGTTGTCGTGTCCAATGAAGAGGCTCAGATGTCTCCATGCATCTCTATCACAGCAGCAGCAATGTCCTCTATCTTGGGTGTGTAAAGTTCTGGGTCCATGTCAATTTTCTGCAAAGCTGTGGCCATTACTGGGCATGAGAATATGTGGGTAGGTGTTAGTTCCACACCAGAACAATTGTTACATGTCCTTTAGGTTCTTGTGCCATCTGGATGTATTGTCATTCCTTTATAGTATTTTGTTCTGAGTCTTGTTATAGTTTTTGTCAGATTTCTCTCAGAGTTTATTTCACATATTTGATATTTCCCTTTTTTTTTGTTTAATTATCTGTGTCAAATATGTGTGTGAAAGAAACATTCACGTCTTAAGTGTTTTCATTTGCATATTGGTGTACAGATTTGCATATTGTATACAGATGGTGTATTATTGCCTTATATTAATGAGATAATTTACACAGATGTAGAGTGAATGTGGTGTGACAGGTATGTAACATTGTAGCAGGACAGAGGTGCATCAAGAAACTCACAGATGCCCAGACCTCCAGCATGATCAGGGTAAGTTGTTTCATTGCTGCTCACTACACATGCTCTCTACGCATTTTGTATTAAAATTTACAACAATTTATTTTTTTAAAAATATTTTTCTGCAAGAAAATGAAACCTAATTTGGTCTTATTACCTTGTGTTTATAATCTATAATTCCTGCTTTTTACATGTGTAGACATGTGGTGTACTTACAGTAAAAGCAGTCGCCAACTTCTACCCACCATGATTATCATGGCCTGTACCACATATACTAGGTATAAGCCAAAAAAAAAAAATCTATAATCCAAAATGTAACTTACCATTAAGGAGAGAAATTTTGTTTTTTATGTAAAAAAAAATATTTGTGCTTAATGCTTTCATTTCCTTTATATAGCTTATATGTCTCTCTTGTGTTTTTCAGGCTGCAGCCAAATCTGCCCCAGATAGGAAGATGGAAATAACCAGTTTGGTAGGTAGATGACACTCTTCCTTCTACTGCCATGTATTACTATGTACTTGGTGTCTGTTCCTCATGTCAGAGGCAGCCATTTCTTTTGGAGCTAAGTCAGTGGCCTGCTACTGAGTAGTGCTCCCAGTCTTAATGACAAAGGCATTCTACTTCACCCAGTCATGATGGTTGTCAAACAGACACCATCAAGGGTCACAACTTGATACCCTAATATGTTTGAGTGGAGATAAGAAAGAAGAAGAAGACTATGTACTTGCTGTTTCCTGTCGTATTACGCTGCTCCATTTTAACCACCAAACAACTCTTAGGCATGAGCAAAATTATCCTTTATTTCCAAGTTAACACTACAATAGAAAACATGGCGCCTTTTGGTTTTCAACCGATATGACCCGGGTTCGATTCCCGCATTGGGTACTTTTTTTCTGATTTAAAAACAAAATGCTTCAATGGCCCCCGATTCTTGCAAAAGTCTAACCTCTACCACCAGCAAGTGCAAGTAACGAAACGGGGCTCTGGCACATTTATAAGTGCAAAGTCGAACTGCTTTTCACACGTGTAGATATGTGGTGTACTTACAGTTAAAACAGTCACCTACTTCTATCCATCATGATTATCATGGCCTGTACCATGTGTACTAGGGATGAGAAAAAAAAAAACATGGCGTCTAAAGTAACAAGACTACCTAACTCTGGACTGACTACATGTTCTATTTATAGCATCAATAAGTTAACTCGTAACTATGCAAATGGTGCTTCAACAAAGAACTAATATGCAAAGATACAACACCATTTTCCAATGTCAAGCTCAACCTTCATGCAATGCTGTTTCATTCTCTTCTGAGCAATTTTACTTTATGTCTTCATTGGAGACTCTATAGAAAGAGAGAATTAATCATATTTCATTATTTTATAAAATTAAATGTAATTTTTATTTAAAAATAAGTGTTTTTCCCCTGTGACTTATAATTTAATAAAATCACAATAAAGAATTCAGGGCTTAGTATCTTGTACAATTACAAGAAAATAAGCCCCAAATAAATAAAGAGCATGTGACGTTTCTGTAACAGTGATGCTGTTACCGAAACGTCACATAATATTTATTTATTTGGATCTTATTTTCTTGTAGTTATAATCAATAATCCAAATTTTGGGCCTCATCATAATCTTGTACAGTTTTAATTCTCTAGATTTCCTGGTTAACATGCCCTTCAACAGTAGGGTGTATAGTTAGCTGGAAGTAATACACCTAGTTGCTCTTGTTGGAGGACATGTTAGACCGAAAGCTAGAGATATTGTACAAGAAACTTGGCCTTGGATGCTTTATTCTTCTTTCTTATCTTCACTCAATCATATTAGGGTATCAAGCTTGTAGAACCTTTTGATGGTGCCTGCTAGGGATGAGTAGAGCTCATCAATGAATTAGCCAATACAGTCAATGATGTGGTTTGGGGGTTTCAGGTTGAGAATTGCACTTTGAAAATATGAGAACTGTGAAAATATAGGTAGGTAAGTCCTTAGGTGTTTATGAATCCATGGGTTATGCTCTAACAAGGCAGGTTTTTTGGCTGGGTTGGCGGAGAAGTTGTATAAACCGTTAGATTTTTAATACCCACAGCCTTAGATCGATTTCCCACATTGGGCACTTTTTTTTTTCTGAAAAAAAAAAATTGCTTCATTGTTCCCAGGTTCTTCCGAAAACCAATGGTTTAGACCACCCTTCCATCGACCCCCTTGTTTCTTTTTGTCTTCTTCTTCTTTCTTATCTCCACTCAATCATATTAGGATATCAAGTTGTGACCCTTGATGGTGTCTGTTGACAACCATCATGACTGGGTGAAGTTGTTGCTGTTGTTTCTTATCCCCTTGTGTAAAGATTACACAAATTCCATGAGTTCATGCTCCTCGAGCTGTTTTATGATGAGCAGCGGCCTCTCCCAAAGGTCCTGTTTAGTGCATCTAATGCAAGCCAAAATGTGTCCTGGAGCTGCAGGTACCAAACTACATTTTGGGCAAGTGGGATAAATTTTGTTATTATTTTCTATCTTCAATGGCTTGAGATGGCCTGTTCTAAATCTTGTTAGTGTTGTTTGATGCTGTCTATTTCTGATGTTCAGAGCTCCTCCTGGGTTCACTCCACTGTACCAACTGTGCTTAGGTGAGATCCTCCAGTTCTTGTTTATTTTTGTTTTGGCTATTGTTTCTATTTCTTTAAAAGTAAGTTCATTTTTCTGTGGCAAGGGTTCTTTTGTGCCTTTTTTCGCTAGCACATCAGCAGCTTCATTGCCTTCAATGCCAACGTGTGAGGGTATCCATTGAAGGGGAATTTTTGAGGTTTTTGAGAGTTTTTGGAGATAACCAATTATGTTCCTGCTTACTTTGTCTCTGAGTTCCCCTGTGTGACTCAAGTGTTGTATGGCACTTCTACTATCAGTAAGAATCCAGATATCTTGATAATTAGTATTTCTGATGGATTTTAAGGCTTCATAGATGGCTATAAGTTCTGATCTGAAGACTGAGCAAAAATCTGGGTTTCTTCTGTTCATTTTCTCAATGCCATTTGTGGTTTTGATGAGACAGCCACTGCCAGTGTGTCCTAGCTCATCTCTGCTAGCTTCTTCTATCCTTTAAGGGCATAATGTCTGCCTCGTAAAGTACAATATCATTAGGGCAGGTATTTCGAAGACCTGTAATAATTCTAGCTGCACTTAGTTGTATCCTTTCCAGTGATTTTAGATTTGTTTCAGATGCTGTACCATAGATTTGATATCCATATTCCAGGATAGGTCTAATTAGAGATGTGTAAGTTAATTTTAGTGTGGTTGCATCGGCTCCCCACTCTCTTCCTGAAATATATTTCAGGATTTTTAGTCGGTCTCTTCCTTTTCTAATAACTTCTTCAATATGTTTACTGGAGTTAATTTCTGGATTCAGGGTGTAGCCAAGATATTTAGGATGTTTATTATATTGCAATTGTTGTTCTTTCAGAATAATTTTTGGTCTTTTTTTGTATAGTTTCTTATCGGTAGTAAAAAGACAGGTTTCAGATTTTTGGGGGTTAAATTCTAATTTATGTTTATTAGCAAATTTTTCTAGGTGGCTAAGAGTCTTGTTCAAATCTCTTTCAGCTTTTTTCCAGTTAGTATTGCTGCTCCATAGAATAATGTCATCAGCGAAAAGTCCAATATTGGTTTTATGTGAAATTTTTTCTTCTATGCCTGCAATAAATAGGGTGAAGAGAGTTGGGCTAAGGACTGATCCTTGTGGTAATCCTTGGTACAATTTGAAGGTTTTAGATAGAGTGCCATTATATTTGACCCTGAAGTAGAATGCGTCTGCCTTTGTCATTAAGACTGTGAGCACTACTCAGTGGCAGGCCAACTTAGCTCCAAAAGAAATGGCCGCCTCTGACATGAGGAACAGATGCCATGTGCAGCCGCTCCTAACATGGAGTACAAACGCTGCTCATCCAGTATCCCTGGATCAGGAGACCTTACAGGGTACTATCAGCCGGGCTAGCTGAACCCAGGTTTTTTTAGTGAGCTTGTTACTGCTCCCCCTCCTCCTTTTTCATCCGGGCTTGGGATCGGCAAAGGCGGAGATTTTTGTTGTTGAGTCCAACTGTGTTGTGTGCAGGCTCAGCGAGCCAATTTCAACAGTGATCCCTACGTGAGGGAGTTTGGTCTCAACATTAGTAACTCCCTGATGGAAGTCCACGGCAGGATTCTCCAGCCGCCCAAACTTCAATATGGAGGCACAGTAAGTTTGCTACCTGGTGTCACAGTCGATCCTTTATATAACACCCAGGCAAGGGCAACAGGATTTTTATACAGTACTAGCGGACGTACCCGGCTTCGCCCGGGTTTTACCCGAGTAAAAGTTTGTCTAACGAATCTCTCGATAAAGTGAACATTTTTTTCCCGGTCCCTTGAAAAATACTCGATAAGTTGAATAAAATCAATATTAATTGGTTCCCTCGGTAATTGGAAGTTAAAGGAATAGTATCTTGCCTTGGAATTGTATCATTATTCTTGTATGGATGTACCCGGCTTCGCCCGGGTTTTACCCGAGTAAAGGTTTGTTTAACGAATCTCTCGATAAAGTGAACATTTTTTCCCGGTCCCTTGAAAAATACTCTATAAGTTGAATAAAATCAATATTAATTGGTTCCCTCGGTAATTGGAAGTTAAAGGAATAGTATCTTGCCTTTGAATTGTATCATTATTCTTGTCTCAAATAAATTGCCGTGTCATCCTGAATTTTGTCTTTCCTAATTTTCTACATTACAAAATCATCGTATCATCATGATAATATTTAGAGCAGATTGTTGAATTATAACAGATAAATTAGAATATTTATCTTGATTATTTCTAGGCGAAAAGTTATTTCAAAAATTTTATTTGATAGAAACCTTCCCAGTACTATACTAAATAACTTCCCAAAGTTTCATGGCGATCCAATGAGTGGTTTGGTCAGGCATAAAGGACAAACAAACAGACACACATACATTCATTTTTATATATATAGATACCTACCTCTCTGTAAAGGCCTACACCTACACTCATGGACAAAAGGAAATGGCAAGTCTTTGATGTCGGCAGTCATCCTATTATTGTCTTTTTTTTTTTTCTAAAGGAGACAGAGGCAATTTGTTCACACTTGGTCATCTCGGGTGTCTGCTAATATCTTTCAGAGTTATTGTCTGAATCCTGATATACATGCTGAAAAGTACAACTTCCTCAAGTTTTGTCCATGAGTGTATTTGCAGTGTTCTTTGTAGAAGGTGTGTTTTCTTACCAGAGAGTTGATAAACATGGTAATTTTGGTGATGAAAACTGTTCTTTGTAGAGAGGTGTCCTCTAGCGCGAGTTTCCTCTCACGGAGGTTCAACTGTAGATAATAGTTTTTTTGCTGCACTTTGTATATACAGTAGAACCTCCATGAGAGAACACTCCCACTAGAGGGCACATCTCTTTCAAGGACAGTTTTCATTTTCTATATTACCATTTTTACTATTTTGACACTCTTTGGTAAGAGGAGAATTCTCCAGTAAGAGGACACCTCTCCCTAAAGGATACTTTAGCTCTGCAATTAGGTGTCCTCTTTATACAGGGAGGTTCTACTGTATATATACACCAATACCTCGCTTTGCGTCGTTTCGTTTTGCATTTTTTTTTTTTTTTAAGTTGCGTCGCTGCTTAATTTTTACTGATTTTCACTGTGTGTCGTTAGATTTTCGAAGTTGCGTTGTTTTGGATTCAAGTCTTTAATTTATTTATTTATTTTTTTTTTTTTTTTTTTTTTTCCCTAAAATATGGCAACACCTTTTTTTTTGATTGCGCCTTCACATATTTTCACTTTGCGCCGTTTCAATTTGCATCGTGTTTTTTTTGGAACGTAACCCCGACGTAAAGCGAGGTATGGGTGTATATAAAAAATTATATATGAAAATTAATATTTCTTCCATCTATTTAAGAAATTATGTAAAATGGTATCTGATTATAACTCATTTCTTATTAGAGATTTATTGTATCAGGATTTCTCCTGTAGAAGGGCTTTCTGCCTGAAAGCTTTAGAACTAAATCTAAAAATTAAAAAAGAAACTTCTCTTTCAAACTCTTTCACCCTTTAAAAAAAAAAAATTCTTTTTTTAAAGAAAATGTTGCGAACAGAGTTAATCTATTTTATATGTGGTCCTTTTACCCCATGTTACCTATCTGATCTCATGGAATGGGGTGTACGGGTGCAGCTTTCGTTGATCATGGCACCATGATCCAGGCACACTTTGGTGAAAGTCTGACTTTGCCTGTAGTTTGAGGCCTAACATGGAAGCCTTTGCTGCCGACTCTAACATGAGTACAGACGCAGCTCCTCCGTATCCCTGGAGTGGGACCCTTGCTGAGGTCCATATAATTACCTATAATTTGCATATGTGAGTTCTCTTGGCAGAGCTGACTGCTACAGGGCGCGTCCCCCCCAGGTGGCGGATAGGGGAACAACCTTCAAATATGAAGGCCAGCTGCTAAATAACTCTGACCAATAAGCAGTCATGGACCAACAGCAGCAATGTTAGAATATGAGGAGAAAGACCTTTTAAAATCCTGAGTTCACAACTGACCCAGTTGATGGACCTCAGCAAGGGTTCCTCTCCAGGGATACGGAGGAGTCTGTACTCATGTTAGAGTCGGCAGCAAAGGCTTCCATGTTGGGAATGGTCTCAAATTATAGGCAAAGTCAGACTTTCACCAAATTGTGGCCTGGACCATGTGATCAATAAAAGCTGCATCCCTTAAACCCATTTCATTAAAGCATGGACTCATGGAATTTGTATAATCTTTGCACAAGGGGACAGGAGAAACATGTGATGTGACAGCAGCCCAAACAGTCCATAGTACCCCACCAAGGGACCTGGGACATGCGAGGCAAACAGTTCCACACAGGGGTGGAGATCCACACCTGGGCCATCGCCTGCTTCGCACCACCCAAGACCTGCAAGGCCGACTCCCTCAGGAGTTTTGTGGAGAACCTCAAGAGCATCTCGGAGCAGGCCGGGATGCCTATCTCCCCACACCCCTGCTTCCTGAAGTATGCCAGTGGGCCGGACCAAGTAGAACCCATGTTCCGCTATCTCAAGTCTACATACCTGGACCTCCAGCTCCTGTTGGTCATACTCCCCGGGAAAACTCCCGTCTACGGTAGGTGTGTTCTTACACCATCTACACTCCATCTCTCTCTCTTTAAAACTCTTTTTAAAGCTCTGCAGCGGTGGCTGAGGCAGTATGTACAATGTCATTGTGAAAATTAGAAACTATTTTAGACACGTAAGATTCTTTTTGAAATAAAACAATTTCTACTGTCCTTACTGTAATGGAAAAATTTATGGGAGGGCCTGGCTCATCAGGGGTGAACCCTCTCAGCGGTTTCGTCAGTTTTATCTACCATACCGCTGTTATATTGCATTTTTTGTCATTGTACATAGCCTATCTTTTTTAATATCTATTTTTCGTTTTTATCATCATTTCCACTATTATTAAATTCTCATAATCAGTGTGGACTATGCACTTTCCTGTATTGACAAGATTTCAATAAAAATATGTTAATTGTCAAATTGACTCTCTGTAAAACCATTTTCTTTTATAATATATCATCATTAACTTTTCACCCTCAATCGCTGAAAATTATAAATACAGTAGAACCTCCATGAAAGGAGACTCATGCTAGAGGTCACCTCTCTATAAAGGACAGTTTTCATTGTCAAAATACCATTTTTACTATTTAGTAACTCTCTGGTAAGAAGAAACTTCTCCCTAAAGGACACTTTGGCTCTGCAATTTAGTGTCTTTTACAGGAAGGTTCTACTGTAATTATAAAAACACAAGGTAACAAGACCAAATCTCCAAATAAATAAATAGTATGTGACGTTTCAGTAACAGCGTTGTTACTGAAATGTCATGCAATATTTATTTATTTGACCAGCACTTTGGTCTGATGATTTCTTTTGTGTAATCTTTACACAAAGAGATAAGAAACAACATGTGCTACATACAGGAAGTGTGCAGGGGAGGTGAAGAGGGTGGGAGACACCCTGCTGGGCATTGTCACCCAATGTGTCTCGGCCAAGACCATCAGTAAGACCCACCTGGTCCAGGCTATCTCCAACCTCTGCCTCAAGATCAATGTCAAGCTTGGCGGCATCAACTCCATCCTGGTTCCCAACATCAGGTACCTACTCTCTTTCTACCTCTATTCCTTTTTTTTTTAATTTATCCCAAGTACACATGGTACAGACCATGATAATCATGGTGAGTAGTTAGGACTGCTTTTACTTTAAATAATGCTGTAATGTAAGGCTGAATACCTCATTCTTCTTCTTTCTTATCTCCACTCAACAATCATATCAGGGTATCAAGCCTGTAGAGCTTGTTGATGGTGTCTGTACTGGGAATGAGTAGAGCTCATTAATGGATGAGTCAATAATGTTTTTTTTTTTGCTTATCCCTAATACACATGGTATAGGCCATGATAATCATGGTGGGTAGTTAGAAAAAGCTTTTACTGTAAGTGCACCACATGTCTACACATGTGAAAAGCAGTTTGACTTTTGCACTTACAAGTGTGACAGTCCCGTTTGGTTACTTTCCCTCACTGTTAGGGTTGGACTTTTTCAAAATTATAGGAGCATTGAAGGAATTTGATTCTTCAGAAAAAAAGAAAATTTCCAGTTCCTTAAGTTTTGTCCATGAGTACAGTAAAACCTCTCTGTGAAGGACACCTAATTGCAGAACCAAAGTTTCCTTTAGGGAGAGGTGTCCTCTTATTGGAGAGTTGATAAACAGTAAAAATGTAATTTTGCAAATAAGAACTGTCCTTTGTAGAGAGGTGTCCTCTAGCTCAAGTGTCCTTTCATGGAGATTCTACTGTATATACCATCTAGGAAGATTGTCAATCTGGTGTTTACCATTCTTCAGCAAACATTAAAAAGTAAAATCTGCACAAACGGCTCACACCAAGATGTCTTCCAGGCCCCAGGTGTTTAAGGAGCCTGTCATCTTCCTTGGCGGAGATGTGACCCATCCACCAGCGGGGGACAATAAGAAGCCGTCAATCGCTGCTGTAAGGTCACCTCTCTCTCTCTACTTTGGCTGTTTTCTCAGACTCTGTCCAAACAGTTGGTGGGGAGCATGGATGCACATCCCAGCAGGTATGGCGCCACCGTGTGTGTCCAACGTCGCCGCCAGGAGACCATAGAGAACCTCTCCAACATGGTGAAGGAACTTCTCATCCAGTTCTATCGTTCCACCAAGTTCAAACCCAACCGTATCATCTTCTACAGGGATGGGATCTCTGAGGGACAGTTCAGTATGGTGAGTTGTCCTGATGATGTTGGTCGGTCTTTATTTAACTGGATGATAGGTTGGTGGAATAGTGATATAAACTGTCTATTGTTTATAAGGTACAAGCTTATGCCCATAGTTTTCTTGAAAACCATTTCTGAAATTTCACTCTCCAGTGCTGTGTATATAAGCAGATTCGTCCAATACAGTAATAGAGCTCTGAGAAGCGGTCTGGAGGATTAAATTGGCGAAACTGCTGGAAGGGTTCACCACTGATGAGCCAAGAGCCCTCCCAATATATTTTTTCACCGCAGTAAGGGCAGTAGAAGTTTGTATTATGTATAAAAGAAACATTCGAGCTTTTAAATCCTTTCATTTTATATGTATATTGTCACACTCTGCATAGTTATTTTGTAAAAATATGTAAATTAGTATAAAATATAATTGGTAATAGAAATTTATGTAAATAAGGCTTTTGATATAAGAGCGAGATACAATTAGTTGATAGAGCTTCTTTTGTTTTTTGAGTTTAGTTCGTTGTTACTCTAAATCAGTTTAACTTCTTTCATTATTAATAAATAACAGTTGCTTGCTTTATGAGAACGCGGTCTGGTTTATTTTATGAGATGGCGAACGCTGATCAGAAACCCTTAGAAGCACCTACGGTCGAGGCAGGTGTAACAACTGGTGGAGATGCCGGTTTCGACCCTATACCCTTTAATCCAAGCTTGAACATCAGGAAGTATGCTGGAGACGAAGACCCACGCCAATGGATCACTTCTCTTGAAGAAGTTGGGTTTCTTTACCGCTGGGCGGATTACATCATCACCCGCTACGCTGCCATGAACCTAGTCGGACCTGCTAAAACTTGGTATGAATTCCACAAGGTCAATCTTGCCACCTGGGAAATTTTCAAGACTCGCCTCATCCAGGACTTCGCGTCGCTAGAGAACAAGGACGAGATGATGCTCAAACTGAACAGAATGCAGGGGTGGAATGAACTCGCGATGCGATTTGCTGAAGATATATTGCTTCAATGCAGCAAAGTCCAGCCCAATATGGAAGAGATGGAAAAAATTCAATTTGTAATCGGAGGTCTAAAGAAAGAGTACGCGCTGGCGCTATATCTCAACCCCCCTAAAACCATCGACGAACTTCTGGAAGCATGTAAGAGAATCGATGGGTTCGAGAAGGAATACCTGGAACGAAAGGAGAAGAATAAAATTCTTATGAATCGGATTTCTCAAAAAGAAACTAATCATGCCGGATGGAACAGGCGACCAAGAGAGTTTCAATCATATAAAACTGAAAATTACTCGAGGCCTATGATGGGAACACCAAGACAAAACCAAACTTACTTCCCCCCACAGGAGACTCGTACATTTCCCCGATCCACTCAAAGGGATACATATAGACGAACTCCTTCTGGCAACACTTATGATAGAAAACCTCGGAATGATAGAGGTAGAACCGAGGACGGACGACCTATCTGCTTTAGATGTAATAGACCGGGTCATGTGGCAAAGTATTGCAGAATAAAATATGTTCGCATGGTTGAGGAAGTTCCCCCTAGCCTAGACAGCCCGTCTGATGACAAAAAACCGCTGAACACCCGGAACCTGAGCCCAGAGGTATACGCCGATGTGTGTGAGAGACCAAGCATTCCAACTCACAACAGATTCGAGGTGTTGGATGATTTAAACTAGAAAGCGCGCCTGTTCCAGTCAACCAGGGCATGTCGAAAATAGGCGCGATCACAGAGATGGATTCAAAAAGCCGAATAAATGTGAGTGTTGATAGAATTGGAATATTGGAAGCCTTGGTTGACACAGGCGCGGATCTCTCGATTGTGGATTTGAGAACTGCTCTCGAAACTGGCGTTCGTATTGAGACCTATAATGGAAAGTGTATTGGCCCAGATGGTAAAAGGCTTAATATATTGGGAAGCATTTCAATGGATGTAAAAATTGACGAAAAGTCGTTGAATCATAGATTTGTAGTTCTGGAGTCCAATATGAGGTCATTAATAATTGGAAGAGATCTTCTCAGGCGTTTAAATGCGAAAATAAATTGCAAACGGGATATTTTAGAATATGACATTGTGACCGAGTGTCAAGACTCGAACGAAGCACCCAGGAAAATAATCAATCAGCAGGATGAAGTAGTGCCTCGGCTTTGTGTTAAACTAGTCAGGGTAACCGTGAAGGCCGGTGATGGCGAATACGTGGTTGAACCAAATGAAAGGCTTACTCTTACAAATGGGCTTAGAATTGCTAGATGTCTGATCACGGTAAGAAACAAATTAGCAGATTTATGGATAACTAATCCTTATCCTCGAACATTAAAAATAATGAAGAATCAGACCTTGGGCTACGCAAGTCCTCCCACCACGGTTAATTATATAGAAAATGATGAGGAAGATAAGGTGACGGAAATTCAGATAAACGAGGACCTGACATTAAGCCAAAAGAATGAATTAAGGCAAGTTTTATCGAAATACAGTGATCTATTTTCATCAAAATTGGGCAAGACGAATTTGGCCAAACATAGAATTGAAACAGAAAATGCGAAGCCGATAAAACACAAACCGTACAGAGTTAGCCCTAAGAAGCGAGACATCATCAAAGAACAAATTCAGGATATGCTCCAGGAGGGAGTAATAAGGGCATCTTCTAGTCCATGGGCTTTTCCGGTTATTTTGGTTAGAAAGAGAGATGGCAATTTGCGATTTTGTGTGGACTACAGGAAACTGAACAGCATAACGGTAAAGGATGTTTATCCGATCCCCAGAATTGATGATGTTATGGACACACTTCAGGGATCTAGATATTTCACGGCCATAGATCTCAGATCGGGATACTGGCAGGTAGAGATCGAGGAACAAGACAAGAAGAAGACGGCCTTCACAACATCCCACGGGTTATACGAATTTAATGTTATGCCATTTGGGTTGTGCAATGCCCCAGCTACTTTCGAAAGAATTATGGACAATGTACTAAAAAACATTAAATGGAAATTTTGCCTCTGTTACCTAGATGACGTTGTTATCTACAGTCCCGACTTTACCACTCATCTCGGAAGGATTGAGGCTGTCTTAAAGTGCTTTCGTGAATCGAACCTGAGGCTTAATGGGAAAAAGTGCCGATTTGGATTTGAAGAAATTGAAATACTCGGTCACGTGACAAGCAAACATGGAATTAAACCGGCAGATCATAATGTTAAAGCTATTAGAGATTTTCCCCGTCCTTCAAAGACAAAAGAAATTCAGTCATTCATAGGACTTTGCTCATATTACAGGAAATTCATTAAGAACTTCTCGCGAATAGCTGACCCACTGTTCAAACTAACAAGAAAGGATTCTCCATTCATCTGGTCAGAATCTCAGGAAGAAGCATTTATAACTCTGAAATCTTTGCTAACAAATCCCCCGATATTGTCACATTTTGACCCAGAAGCACCGACCCAGATCCACACCGATGCATCAAATATTGGCCTAGGTGCTACCCTTGTTCAAACTATCAATGGTCAAGAAAAAGTAATTTTATACATAAGTCGATCATTAAGCAAGCCAGAACGTAATTATTCGACAACGGAGAAGGAATTCTTGGCATTAGTATGGTCAATGTCGAAGTTACGGCCTTATCTATATGGAAGGCGCTTCAAAGTTATGACGGACCATCACGCATTATGTTGGTTAAGAAACCTACGGGATCCAACAGGTAGACTTGCAAGATGGGCATTAAAAATACAAGAATATGACTTCGAAATAATTTATAAATCCGGGAAAAAACATTTGGATGCAGATGGTCTTTCACGAGGTCCATTACCAGAGGCTGATTTTGACGATAACTATGATAGTTTGTTTTTCAACCCAGTCATCGAGGATTCCGACGAATATATCGAAAACATCAAGAGATGCCTCGGTGACACGGAGGGCAAGCGATCGATCGTTGAAAATTTTAAAAAAGAAAACGGATGTCTGTACAAAAGAAATCCGAGGCCAGAAGGAAGAGCCTGGCTGCTGGTGGTACCCAGAGTGAGAAGGAGGGACATTTTAAAAGAGTACCACAATCATATGATCTGTGGCCATTTAGGTGTGACCAGAACAATGCACCGCCTAAAGGATAAATATTTCTGGCCATCCATGCTGAAAGATGTGGTGGAATATGTTAGGACCTGCCATCTGTGCCAAAGCAGGAAGGGTTCTAATCAGTTGCCTGCTGGCCTACTTCATCCGATCCCTGCTGCAAATTATCCCTTCGAGAGAGTTGGGATCGACTTTTTGGGACCATTGCCATCTACGAAGAACAGAAAGAAGTGGATGATAGTATTGACCGACTATTACACAAAATATGCGGAAACGAAAGCTGTCATCGATGCCACAGCGAGGGAGGTTGCTAAATTTCTGACAGAAAATGTGATTTTGAAACATGGAGCCCCACGGTATCTGATTAGCGATAGAGGAAGCCAATTCACGAGCAATTTGGTGAAAGAAATAACCAAGATATGTCAAATTCAGCATTGCCTCACAACAAGCTATCACCCACAAACAAATGGCCTCACAGAGCGATTGAACAGAACATTGATCAATATGATAAGCATGTACGTGAACGTAGATCAAAGGAATTGGGACGAGATACTACCATTCATAACCCATGCTTACAATACGACAATACAAGAAACAACCAAATATTCCCCGTTCTTCCTTTTGTATGGAAGGGAACCAGTCTCGATTTGGATGACACGAATATCTTCATTGAGCCCGATTCGGAGGATTATGACGAGTACGTGAGCAAGTTGATGGAAAAAATCGTGAGAACGAGAGATATTGTGAAAGTTAATACCGAGAAAAGTCAGGAAAAAATGATTAATTATTACAACCAAAAACATCGGCAAACTGGTTATGAACCAGCTGACTTGGTAGCGCTGTGGACTCCAATAAGAAAACCTGGAAAATGTGAGAAACTTTTGAGACGCTATTTCGGACCCTACATCGTGCTGAAAAAAATTTCCGATGTGAACTACTCCATCGTGCCAGAAGATAACCCTGGGAACCGCACACAGCCTACAACAGTTCACATAAGCAGAATCAAGCCTTACTTTGCGAGAATGGAAGACGGTCACGAGGACGCGACCATTTCGGAGGAGGGAGAAGTGTCACACTCTGCATAGTTATTTTGTAAAAATATGTAAATAAGGCTTTTGATATAAGAGCGAGATACAATTAGTTGATAGAGCTTCTTTTGTTTTTTGAGTTTAGTTCGTTGTTACTCTAAATCAGTTTAACTTCTTTCATTATTAATAAATAACAGTTGCTTGCTTTATGAGAACGCGGTCTGGTTTATTTTATGAGATGGCGAACGCTGATCAGAAACCCTTAGAAGCACCTACGGTCGAGGCAGGTGTAACAATATATAAAGGTACAATTTGGATTATAGATTATAAACACAAGGTAATAAGACCAAATCCAAATAAATATTTGTGACGTTTCGGTAACAGCATTGTTACCATCTTCAGACAAAAGTACTGAATGAGAAATTTTACCACAGCATGTTTTAAATAGTTACTGTTATCAAGTATGCAAACAAGATAGCAAATAAGAAGATAGTTTTCTGAGAAACAAAAAAAAAAAAAAGTGGGTTTTTTCCACTCTTAATTCTAAGAATAATATTCAGTGATTAAGGCACACAATTTGGATTATAGATTATAAACACAAAGTAATAAGACCAAATTCAAATAAATAAATAAATAGTTTGTAACGTTTCGGTAACAGCGTTGTTACCATCTTCAGACAAAAGTACTGAATGAGAAATAGGCTGTGGTAAAATTTCTCATTCAGTACTTTTGTCTGAAGATGCTGTTAGCAAAACATCACACAGTATTTATTTATTTGGATTTGGTCTTATTACCTTGTGTCTATTGTTGAATTACCTTGTATTTTGCCAAAGCATCAGCGTCAAATACTGATATTTGTTCTTTCCTTTGGTTCAACTTACTTGCTTCCTTTGCTAATTCAACCACCATCTCATTACCCCCTTTAGGTACAATAGTGAAATAAACATGTCAACATTGAAGGCAATGAAGCTGCTGACACACTAGCACAAAAAAGCACAAGCGAACCCTTACCACGAAATAATAAACTTACTTTTAAAGAAATAAGAGACAGTAGCCAAAAAAAATATAAATAAGAACTGGAGGATCCCCCACCTAAGCACAGCTGGTACTGTGGAGTGAACCCAGGAGATGTTCTGAACCTCAGACAGCATCAAATAACACTAACAAAATTTAAAACAGGCCATCTCAAGCCAGTGAAGATAGAAAATAACAACAAAATCTACCCCACTTGCCCAAAATGTAGTTTGGCACCTGCAGCTCCAGAACACATTCTGGCTTGGATTAGATGCACTAAACAGGACCTTTGGGAGAGGCTGCTGCTTATCATAAAACAGCATGGACTCGTGGAATTTGTGTAATCTTTGTACAAGGATCTAAGAAACAACAACACGATCTGAAATTGAATCCCACATTTAGCACTTTTTCTGAAAAAAATTTAAAAAAAAATTGCTTCAATGGCTCCCAATTCATACAAAATCCAACCCCACCGGTGAGTGCAAGTAACCAAAATAAGGCTCTTGCATACTTGTAAGTACAAAAGTCAAACTGCTTTCTCCATATACAGACATGTGGAGTACTTACAGTAAAAGCAGTCTCTAACTACTACCCACAATAATTATCATTGCAAGTACTACATTCTTTTTTTTCTTTTTCTTATCCCTAGTACATGTGGTACAGACCATGATAATCATGGTGGGTAGAAGTAGGAGATTGCTTTTACTGTAAGTGCACCACATGTATAAACATGTGAAAAGCAGTTCGACTTTGCACTTACAAATGTGCCAGAGCCCCGTTTGGTTACTTGCACTCGCTGGTAGGGTTGGACTTTTGCAAGAATCGGGGGCCATTGGAGCATTTTTAACTACATCTACTAGGGATAATAATATTTATTTTTTTTTTTTTAAGATAAAGGAATAAAAGGAAAGGTAAAAATTATAGTATCACGGGAGGTCTCTCTGTTGTTGTATTTTACCCCCACTATTTTGTGATGGAAGTCCCTCTTGTAACAGATCCTGGCATATGAATTGATCGCCATCCGAGAAGCCTGTCTAAAACTGGAGGCAGACTACAAGCCCGGGATTACTTTCATCGCAGTCCAGAAGCGGCACCACACACGGCTGTTCTGCGCTGACAAGAAGGATCAGTCAGGGAATGGCAGCAACATCCCCGCAGGCACCACAGTGGACGTGGGCATTACCCATCCCACGGAGTTTGACTTCTACCTCTGTTCTCATCCTGGAGTACAGGTATCTCTTCTTTCTTTTTTATCTCCACTCAATCATTTTAGGGTATCATGCCTGTAAAACTTGTTGATGGTGTCTGCTGGAAATGAGTAGAGCTCATCAATGGATGAGTCAATACAGTCAATAATATGTTTTGGGGTTGTAGGTTAACACTTAGTACATAGTGGGAAAACCTTGCAACCATTCTGGAAAGTCATTGTCCGTAGATGACCAGACTTAAGTCTGGAAATTAAAGACTGTTGTTCTCTTGGGAGGACAGAACTGGTGCTTGTACCTCCTGCTCTGTACCAGTCATGTGCAGCATTAGATTTCCATTCCTGCAAGCATCTTTCTTTTATTCTTAGCTTCACTCAATCCTCCATTCTTGTGCTGGTGACCTGAGCAACTTGGAGATAAAACATCTGAGATAACTTTTAATATTTGAAAAAAGGAAGAGAGAGAATAAATAAAACCAAGGTAAAGAGTTTGATTTTTCAAGCTTTCAGTCAAAATTAAAAGAAACTCTTTACCTTAATTTGATTTATTCTTCCTTTTTCAAATAATTTATAAGTAACTCTATTGCTTACATAAAATAACTTTTTAATATACTCAGAATGCCATGTGGAGACAGATAAAAGGACAAATATTTCAATCTTAAATGAAGTTAAACCTATAAATTATAGGTACAATTAGAAACATAAGGTAATAAGACCAAATAAATAAATAGTGTGTGACATTTTGGTAAAAGCATTGTTATTATCACACACTATTTAATCTATATATATAAAAATGAATGTATGTGTGTCTGTCCTTTATGCCTGACCAAACCACTCATTGGAACGCCATGAAACTTTGGGAAGTTATTTAGTATAGTACTGGGAAGGTTTCTAGCAAATAAAATTTTTGAAATAACTTTTCGCCTAAAAATAATCAAGATAAATATTCTAATTTATCTGTTATAATTCAACAATCTGCTCTAAATATTATCATGATGATACGATGATTTTGTAATGTAGAAAATTAGGAAAGACAAAATTCAGGATGACACAGCAATTTATTTGAGACAAGAATAATGATACAATTCCAAGGCAAGATACTATTCTTTTAACTTCCAATTACCGAGGGAACCAATTAATATTGATTTTATTCAACTTATCGAGTATTTTTCAAGGGACCGGGAAAAAATGTTCACTTTATCGAGAGATTCGTTAGACAAATCTTTACTCGGGTAAAACCCGGGCGAAGCCGGGTACGTCCGCTAGTTTAAAATAAATAAAGCTTTCAGGGTTAAGTTTCTTGTTCAAATTTTTTATTTTCAAGCTTTCGGACTTGTCAGTCCTTCAACAGGAGTATCACGATAATAAATATGATGATATATATTATTTTTATATACAAATTAATTTAAATATTAATGATATTGAAAGGGGGAGAAAATATATATTACATACTATTTATGTATTTGGATTTTGGTTTTCTTGTGGCTATCTAAGTAAGTAGGTGATGTGATGACAGGGTACCTCAAGACCCTCCCACTACCACGTACTATGGGATGACAACCAGTTCTCCTCAGATGAGATCCAGTGTCTGACCTACCAGCTGTGTCACACCTACGTACGCTGCACCCGCTCCGTCTCTATCCCCGCCCCGGCCTACTACGCCCATCTGGTGGCTGTCCGTGCACGCTGCCACATTGTTGACAAGGAACAAGACAGGTTTGGTCCTCTCTCTACTGTTGTTTTCTCCTTTGTGTTCTTGTTGTTGTTGGTTCTTATCCCCTTGTGTAAAGATTACACGGGGGGGTCGGTGGAGGGCTGGTTAAACCATTTGGTTTTCGACCACTACGACCCTTGTTCGATTCCCGCATTGGACACTTTTTTCTGTTTAAAATTTTTAAAAAATGCTCCAATGGCCCCCGATTCTTGCAAAAGTCCAACCCCACCAGCGAGTGCAAGTAACCAAACAGGGCTCTGGCACATTTGTAAGTGCAAAGTCGAACTGCTTTTCACATGTGTAGACATGTGATGCGCTTACAGTAAAAGCAGTCGCTAACTACCCACCATGATTATCATGGCCTGTACCACTTATACTAGGAATAAGAAAAAAATTTAAAAAGATTACACGAATTCCATGAGTTCATACCCCCGTAATAAGACCAAATCCAAATAAATAAATAGTGTGTGACGTTTCGGTAACAGCGTTGTTACCATCTTCAGACAAAAGTACTGAATGTACTAAAGATGTACAAAAGAGTACTTAAGATGGTAACAACGCTGTTACCGAAATGTCACACACTTTATTTGGATTTGGTCTTATTACCTTGTGTTTATAATCTATAATCCAAATTGTACCTTATCATTCTTTGTGTTCTTATTATCCTGAAACACTTTCTTCTCAACGAAGAAAAAACACAGCCATAATAACCAATAGTTTAACTCCCCATTATTTAAAAAATATTTTTGAATATCCCCTAGTACATGTGGTACAGGCCATGATAATCATGGTGGGTAATAGTTGGCGACTGCTTTTACTGTAAGTACACCACATGTCTACACATGTGAAAACTTCCCATTATACTTCGTTAAATAGAATATCTTTTCAAACACCATCAAATTTGAAAATAGAAAAAGATGCAAATGGCTTACAAAAATAAAGAAAATAAAAGTAAACAAAGGCATCCTAAAAAAAAAGAAGACATTACTGATAAGGCATAGTTTGTATTATAGATTATAAACACAAGGGAAATAAGACCAAATCCAAATAAATAAATAGTGTGTGACATTTCGGTAACAGCGTTTTTACCGAAACATCACACACTATTTATTTTATTTGAATTTGGTCTTATCCCGGCAGACACCATCAAAAATCTCAAGCTTTACAAGCTTGATACCTTAGTGTGATTGAGTGGAGATAAGAAAGAAGAAGAAGACCTTGTGTTTGGGCTTATCCCTAGTACACGTGGTACAGGCCATGATAATCATGGTGGGTAGAAGTAGGCGACAGCTTTTACTGTAAGTGCACTACATGTCTACACATGTGAAAAGCAGTTTGACTTTGCACTTACAAATGTGCCAGAGCCCCATTTGGTTACTTGCACTCGCTGGTGTGGTTGGACTTTTGAAAGAATCGGGGGCATTTGAAGCATTTTTTTTTTTTAAACAGAAAAAAAGTGTCCAATGCGGGAATCGAACTCGGGTCGTAGTGGTCGAAAACCAAACGGTTTAACCAGCCTTCCACCGACCCCCATTAATATCATGATTACCACGACCTCTGTTTATTTGGTATAGACAGCTTCATCAGACCCCTGATAATGTTACAACGTTTTACTTTTTTGTGATGTTACCTTCCCAAGTACGCATGATACAGGCTATGATAATCATGGTAGCTAGGGATTTTTGTCTTAACCGGAGTTTATAATACGGCTAACCCCATATCTACAATATAGTATAACCTCTTTAATTCAACAACACTCTCTTTAATTCAACAGTTTTTGTGTTTGTTTGTTTGTTGTTGTTGTTTTTTATCCCAATCAGACTATTTTCTTTAAATTTTAACCCACTATAATCCAACCATGGCTTTAATTCAACTGAAAATTCTGTTCCCCCTTGGAGAATGTTGAAATAAAGAAGTTGCTGGAATATAGGTAGAAAGCAGATAGACTTTACAAGTTTTTAATAACCTTTTTAGGTACTTAGTGTAAACACTGGTGAGATGAACTTGTGTGAGTCAGTGGCCATTGTGAAGCAATTTTTACGTGGTACAGACTATGATTTTTTTTGCTTATCTCTAGTACACGTGGTACAGGCCATAATATATATATTTTTTGTTTATTCCTAGTACACGTGGTACAGACCATAATATTTTTTTTGTTTATCCCTAGTACACGTGGTACAAAGTGTGCCTGGATCATGGTGCCATGATCAACGAAAGCTGCACCCCTACACCCCATTCCATGAGATCAGGACCTTTGGGAGAGGCCATTGCTTATCATAAAACAGCTTGAGGAGCATGAACTCATGGAATTCGTGTAATCTTTACACAAGGAGATAAGAAACAACAACAACAATACATGGTACAGGCCATGATAATCATGGTGGGTAGAAGAAGGCGACTGCTTTTACTGTAAGTGCACCACATGTCTTACACATGTGAAAAGCAGTTCTACTTTGCACTTACAAATGTGTTTAATGCCCCGCTTGGTTACTTGCACTCGCTGGTGGAGTTGGACTTTTTCAAGATTCGGGGTCCATTGGAGCATATTTTTTTTTACACAGACCATGATAATCATGGTGGGTAGAAGTTAGCAGCTCTACTTTCACTGCAAGTTTATATAATTTCTTCATAGGTAGAAAGCCATTCGACTTTTACACTTTTAAAATTTTTTGAAATTCAACACATTTGTTGTTTCGAAATAAGCTCTGATGCACATCAAGTAAAAATTATATATATCTCTAAGTAAAAGACCCAGTGATTCTATTATTAAAAAATATAATCTAATAAATATAAGGTAACAAGACTCCACTTCCTTTTGTTTCTAATCTTTAATCCATATTGTAGAGTAGAGAAAATATGGTTTCACGGGCTACTAACCAAAAGTTATGATTTTTGAGCCCAAGAGCGATGTCAGGTGGCAAGGGACCCTAGGATCTGGCTGCAGGAGATGTGTCGCAGGGGTAGTGGAAATGTTGGGCAAGCAGGGGAACAGCGCCAAGGTGAAGTGAGGCAGAGCATTGAATTGGCCAGGAATCCAGTAGAAGTGGCAGATGGAATTGGAGGCAGAAGGTCCTTGAAGCCTAGAACTTGAGGGCCCTAGACTTCAGGATGGGGCAGCTTGAGGCTCTCGCCTCGTGCTTGTCAGGAAGGCCCTTGGAGCAGCAGTTGGCACATTTGGAGGTGCGCTGGTCAGCAATGGATGGGCAGGCGCGGCCTTCGTGGCCGTCTTGACCGCAGTGGAAGCACTTAGGAGCTCTGGAGCATTGGGCAGAGTTGTGGCCGAAGCCACAACAGCGGAAGCAGACGCGGGCGCGGATGGACTCCTCGAAGTTGAGGATTACTCCATCAACCACGATTCTCCCGCGAACGCCCAGGGCTCTAAAGGTCTTGAGGTCCACCTCGATGAAGGCGGTGCAGGTCCCGCTTCTGGGTGCAGAACGGTGCGCCACGCGCACCACCTTGTCCCCAGGAAGCTTTCTAACAGCAGCGGTTTCCAGGAAGGTCTCCTCAATTGTGGAGTTGGATGTCTCCTCATCCACTTTGAAGAGGCAGATCCGTGGCAGGATCTCCTTCTGCTGGCGAACCTTCATTCCATTCAACTTGCTGGCCAGGGAGGTTGTCACCTCAGGGATGGTGTCAGGATTACTGGAGTGGAGGACCAGCTTCCCCTTGGTGTGTAGGGAGGCCCAAACGCCTTGGGGGAGAGTGTGGGCAGCGCGGACAACTTTTAGCATCTCCCTTGGGTCAGCCTGTGGGTCATCAGAGATGACCACTGTGTGGGCCGCCGATTTTTCTCCGTGGAGGATCACTTGGGCGGCCGCAGGCTTGGATACGCAGGAAGGCGCAGGTTTTGAAGGACCATTCAGGTTTGTCCTCTTTGCAGGCGGGTTGGGAGCCTCAGACTGCTTCCTTTTGGTTGGAGCAGGAGCAGGCAAGGTGGAGGCAGGCTTCTTGGCAGGGAGAGCAGCAGGAGCAGGAGTGGCGGGCTTGATTGGGTCAGTCTGGGAGCTGGTTTCCTTGCAGGAAGGAGCAGGGCAGGTTTGAGTGCCGCGGCAAGCTGTCTTGGGCTTGTTGGCCTCCTCAATTTCGTCCAACTCTGCAAAGGACTCGAGGGTGTCAGTGAGGTTCTCTACATTGGTAGCGAGGGCTTTGATCATTTCAGTCCGCGAGGCGATGTAGCGGATCAGGTCCTCATGCAGGGATTTCAGGGCAGGATGGCCAATGGAGCTCAGGATGCTGCAGTTGCGTGAGATCACCATCTCATCTTCCCTCTCCAGGTCGGCGACGTTCACGATGGGCTTGTAGGCCTTCTTTTTCTTCTTGGCAGGATTCATGTATGTCACGAATAACCAACGGGGAAGAACGGCCAATATTGTAGAGTATCATAACCCAAAATTAAAAAAGTGACGAATAATTGCATTGTCATCACGAGTGAGTGAGTGAAAAAAAAAAAAGCTGAGAAATGTTCACATTTATAATTAAAAATACACTTTTATATGACTAAAATAAAAATGAGGATGGCAGAGAGCTCATTATATATATTAAGAGAATAGATTTAAAAAAAAAATGACAAAAAATTGCATTGTCATCGCAAGTGAGTGAGTGAAAAGTGAAAGCTGGAATGGTCAAATTTATAATAAACAAATACTTTTATATGACTAAAATGAAAATGAGGAGGGCGTGGAGAGCTCTATATATATAAAGAGAAACGATTTTTTTAAAAAAATTGACAAAAAATTACATTGTCATCGCAAGTGAGTGAGTGAAAAGTGAAAGCTGGAATGGTCAAATTTCTAAAATAAAAATGGGGGTGTAAGATGGTGAAGAGCTTATTATATATATATAGTAGAACCTCTCTTTAGAGGACACCCCACTAACAGACATCTCTCCACAAAGGACAGTTTTCATTTGCAAAATTACCATTTTTACAATTTCGCAACTCTCCGGTAAGCGGACACCTCTCCCTAAAGAACAGTTTGGCTCTGCAATTAGTTGTTGTCCTTTACAGGGAGGTTCTACTGTATATATATATTGAGTGAATAGATAAAGAATTTGTTCAAACATAACATCTTGATAATAAGTTTTTTTCATGTCATTTTTTATAAAAAAAGAGTACAAATATATAGTCTTACACACATACTCTATTACATAACTTTAATAAGGCTTAAAATCGACTATCTTTCTAGACCTGTTTGTTAAAGAAGCCAATTTCCTAGTTTTTTTATATAATAATAAAAATGTTGTTGTTGTTGTTGTTGTTTCTTATCCCCTTGTGTAAAGATTACACGCCATGAGTTCATGCTCCTCTAGCTGTTTTATGATGAGAAGCGGCCTCTCCCAAAGGTCCTGTTTAGTGCATCTAATGCAAGCCAAAATGTGTTCTGGAGCTGCAGGTGCCAAGCTACATTTTGGGCAAGTGGGGTAGATTTTGTTATTATTTTCTATCTTCAATGGCTTGAGATGGCCTGTTCTAAATCTTGTTAGTGTTGTTTGATGCTGTCTATTTCTGATGTTCAGAGCTCCTCCTGGGTTCACTCCACTGTACCAACTGTGCTTAGGTGGGATCCTAGTTCAAAGTTTAAAATATTTATAAAGTAAAACCTGTCTATAGCGCCCCCTCTTGGGACTCACCAAAATAGGGTGCTATAGAGAGGGTGTGCTATAGACGGTCACTTTTAATGTAAATCACATTGTACTACATATTTTAAATTGGGCGCTATAGAGAGGGAGGGGCTATTTAGAGGGGGCGCTATAGACAGGTTTAACTGTATTTAAATATAACTACCTATAAGACAAAATCTAAATAAATAGTGTGTGATGTTTCAGTAACAAAGCTGTTACCTAAACGTCACACACTATTAATTTATTTGGATTTGGTCTTATTGTAGTTCTAAACTATAAGCCAAATTGTGTCTTATCATTTGTGTTTCCTTTGTGTTTTTAATTCTATAATCCCCTTTGTAATTGACCATGCTATTGTTATGATATATTTTCAATGCTATGGGATGCTGATTAATAAGAACACCATGGAGTGACCATGGACTAATCATGGGAAAACGTCCATAAAATGGTTGAAAAAGGCCTTCTGAAGATGGATTTTTACACTTTGGTGAATAGCCCGTAAAATCATATTCTCTCTCTTCTGAAGATGATTAAGAGAAGCATTTTTGGACATCTTGTCTGATACTCAGAGTGTCTAGGGTACAGTAGAATGCACCTCCATATGAAGATACTTTGGTTCTGCAACTAGGTGTTGTCCTTTACATAGAGGTAGTTCTACTGTATTACTGGAAGATGATGTTTGGAGGGAAGACTGGTAAGAGGAAGTCTATGGAATTCATGGACAATCTTAGTACAAGACCCTACGATACCATCAACAGACTAGCCATAGAAAGAAAGCTCTGAGAGAACAGGAATACTACCAGCCACCAACCTATGGCTGGTTGAGGAGAAATAGATAAGATCCTACGATACCATCAAAAGACTAGCCATAGAAAGGAAACTCTGAAAGGACAGGAATACTGCCAGCCACCAACCTATGGCTAGTTGAGGAGAAATAGATAGACCCTACGATACCATCAACAGACTAGCCATAGAAAGGAAGCTCTGAGAGGACAGGAATACTGCCAGCCACCAACCTATGGCTAGTTGAGGAGAAATAGATAGACCTTACGATACCATCAACAGACTAACCATAGAAAAGAAACTCTGAGAGAACAGGAATACTGCCAGCCACCAAACTATGGCTGGTTGAGGAGAAATAGATAGACCCTACGATACCATCAACAGACTAACCATAGAAAGGAAACTCTGAGAGAACAGGAATACTGCCAGCCACCAAACTATGGCTGGTTGAGGAGAAATAGATAGACCCTACGATACCATTAACAGACTAGCCATAGAAAGGAAGCTTTAAGAGTACAGGAATACTGCCAGCCACTAAACTACTGCTTGTTGACAAGAAATAGTATTTTCAAGAATATATTACAGTATGTTGGAGTGATAAATATGGAAAAACGGCCATATTGAAGGTCAGTCATCACCAATTTAAGCAGCACCTATGTTGTAATTCAAGTAAATGTCGGTATTCCATATTGCCAATTGGTTTGGAATTCTTTTGAGGCTACCAGAGTTGATACAGAGAGAAAGGGAGGTTCTTACACCTTCTAACAAGTTCTGTACCGCGCAGCGGAAATGGAAAATATCATTCTGGCAATGGGGAGGAGATTGCGCCAACAGCATACGCCCGCGCGGTCACCGTCCACCATAATCTCAGCGATGTCATGTACTTTGCATAAAAAAAAAATTGCCAACTTTCTACCTTTTTTTTTTTTTTTTTTTTCAAGTACATTTTTCAAACTTTTTTTTTTTTAAAGATGCATATATACAGTAGAACCTCCCTTTAGCGGACACCTCTCCACAAAAAACAGTTTTCATTTACAAAATTACCGTTTTTACTATTCGGCAACTGTCCGGTAAGAGGACACTTCTCTCTAAAGGACACTTTGGCTCTGTAATTAGGTGTTCTTTACATGGAGATTTTACTGTATAGAACTATTCCATGTTTTAACAAAATGTATGTTTTTAATCATTTTTTTTGTTGTTAATTTATATATAAATCTCTCTCTTTCTCAAAACCTCAAGTGCAATGTTAAAAAACAAGAGCTTTATATGCTGTTGTTTGTTTGCTTACAACTCTTCTCTATTTCATCATGCATTCCTCCATTTTGAAAAACATTAAATGTACTGCGTCTTTATATATCAGAGAATTATGTTATGCAAGCTTGCTTCTCCATTTCTCTCTTCTTTTTCACTCTCTCCCTAAATATACTTTTTAATCATTATATATTATCATACCCCCCAACTTTTTTATCCTATATAAATGCAATTTATATATATATATATATAAACATTTTTTTTTTAAGTGCATTTATCTTTTTTATTTCTCTCTCACTTTTTCTTTCTTCCTTTTTGGCAAAGATCAAAGTGTAGTAATTTTGTTATTCTATTTAAATATGTAATTAATTGCCTTTTTTACATATACGCTCATTTATATATATATGATCTTCCATATTTTAATATTGTCATATATATATATATTTTTTTACATATTGATATAAAGCATTTATGTTTTATGTACCTATATACATAGTCTTTTTTTTTTCTTTGACAATATCATCTTTTGCCTTTTTTTTTTTTTTAGAAAAACAGGAAAATCTTCTCAAACAATTGTGTGTGTGAAATTTATTCTATTTGATACTATTAATATGCAACTCAAGCCTTTTTTGCATATTTGCCTATATATATGTGTATAAGCCAAAGATTTATTAACTTTTTCTATATATTTTTTGATCCAATGTGTATATATAAACAGTTTTTTAATTGAAAAAAAAAGGAGAAATTCAAAATCTTTAAAGAAATAATAGAAAAACTCGTCAATTTTTTAAAAAATTTGCTTCTATAAAAAAACTATTTTAATTCCGTTCTAATCCTTTATATAGAGATAAACTTTTTTTTGTCTCTCTCTCTCTCTTTATTGAAAAACTTGATACTGCAGCTTTACTATGATATATACAGTGGAACCACCATGAGAGAACTGCTCTCAACAAAGAACAGTTTTCATTAACAAAATTACCATTTCACTATTTAGCAACTCTCCAGTAAGAGGACACCTCTCCTGTAACTAGGTGTTGTCAGAGAGGTAGTTCTACTGTATATATGTATAAGAAAATTTTATGCAATATTAATTTTTTTGTTTAAAATGCATTTTATGGTAATATGCAATTTTTACAATACATAATTACATTTTATAGGTAAACAAGACCTAAACCAAATAAAGAGGTTAACTATTAAAAGTGCAATCTATTGAATAAATTATATTTAATGTTTTATAGAGCAAAAAAATTGTTTAAAAAAAAAATATATTTACTGCCTTTTGCACGATGAAGTTACAAGAATGATATATAGTTAGTTGGAAGTAAACCATTTACATATTGGAATCTAATTGTAATTGAGTTTTCATTGTTAGTTTTTTAATTTATCAAGTGCAATATATTAATTGGTAGCATTAAATAACCTTTGATAAGGCACAATTTGGATTATTAATATATATAGTCACGACCGTCTGTCGTGGCCTCTGTCACGGATAATATACAGTTATCATCGTCATGCGTTCTTAATTCTGTCACCGTTTGCTTTTGGTTCAGTGGTAGAATGCTCGCCTGCCACACGGGCGCCCCGGGTTCAATTCCCGGCCGATGCATTTTTTTTTTTTTTTACAATTTTTAAAACTCATTTATATATTATACAAGAATGACATCCACGGCGCCAATTTATAATTGTAACGAATAGTATTTGAATAAAAGCATTTAATCGGGTAAACCCCGGGCGTTGCCCGGGTCATTCGGCTAGTAGATTATAAACACAAGGTAATATGACCAAATCCAAATAAATAAATAGTGTGTGACGTTTCAGTAACAGCATTGTTACCATCTTCAGACAAAAGTACTGAATGAGAAATGTTGTGGTAAAATTTGTCATTCAGTACTTTTGTCTGAAATAGTAACAACGCTGTTTACGAAACATCACACACTATTTATTTGGATTTGGTCTTATTACCTTGTGTTTATAAATAACCTTTGTTTATTAAACCCAATAAATTGTGAACAGACATTTTTATAGAAGATTGTAAACACAAGGTAATAAGACCAAATCCAAATAAATAAATAGTGTGTGACATTTCGGTAACAGCGTTGTTACCATCTTCAGACAAAAGTACTGAATGAAAAATTTTACCACAGCATGTTTTTTAAATAGTTACTGTTATCAAGTGTGTAAACAAGATAACAGATAAGAAGAAGATATTTCAGTACTTTTGTCTGAAGATGGTAACAATGCTGTTACCAAAACGTTACACACTATTTATTTATTTAGATTTGGTCTTATTACCTTGTGTTTATAATCTATAATCCAAATTGTGTCTTATCAATTTATCAAATCACAGATGGTTTTTTTTTTTACCATTAAGGTAATGAGACTAAATCAAAATTGTGTGTGTGATGTTTTGGTAACAGTATAACTTTTATGAGAGTTTTGAGGATACCTTTCTACAAAGAACAGTTTTCATCACCAAAATGACCTTTTTTTTTTTTTTACTATTTAGCGGAATCTAAAAAAAAAAAGATATCACACTTATGTAAAAAAAAAATTATATGTGCCTTTTTATTATACACCCATACCTCGCTTTGCGTCGAGGTTACGTTCCAAAAAAACACGACGCAAATTGAAACGACGCAAAGTGAAAATATGTGAAGGCGCAATCAAAAACAAAAGTGTTGCCATATTTTAGGAAAAAAAAAATTTAAAAAAAATTGAAGACTCGAATCCAAAACAACGCAACTTCGAAAATCTAAAGACGCACAGTGAAAATCAGTAAAAATCAAGCAGCGACGCAACTTCGAAAAAAACGGCAAAACAAAACGACGCAAAGCAAGGTATTGGTATATATATATTGTCATGAAGATTCCAAAAATATTTATTTATTATTTTTAGCAAAGTAACAAAAATAACTCTTCTACATTCAAAACAAACAAACAACAAAAATTAATTAACTATATTTACATATCTTATTGTATTTCATTGTATTGGAAAGGACAAAGGATCCCTGTACAGAGAACCAAGAAGAGTTCTTGAACTTCTTTATGAGCACGACCTCCAAGATCTTGTCTAATTTAGACTAAAAGGATAAGTGTTTATCATTTGAAGGGACCGTTACAGCTTACACATTTATGTATTATCAAATAAATAAAGCTTCCAAGGCTAAGTTCCTCGTTCAACTTTTTATTTTCAAGCAGGAGTCCTTCAACAGGAGTATCATGTTAATAAATTGATAATAAATACTATTTTTATATACAAATTATTATTTACATATTTTAAATACACCTATCCCCCAATTTAGACGGTAGATACGTTCCTGAGAAAAACGTGTAAATCGGGGGATAGGTGTACACAGAAATAAAATGCATTGACAGGTTAAAATATGTAGTCAGCACATAAGCTCGGGATTCCTCGTGAGATGTGTACACAGCGCATGTGTTCAATCACAGTAGCATTTAGTATAGTGCGATAAAAACAATAATTATTTGGAAAACCGTGTAAAAGCGAAAACGTGTGAAACAAGTACCGTGTAAATTGGGGGAAAGGTGTATTTATGATATTGAAAGGAAGAGAAAAAAAAAATTACATTCTTTGTGAGTTAAAAACATAAAAGGATAAGTAAAAAAAAAAACATTTTATATTTGTACAAATAATATTTACATATATTTGAAAAACAAAACTGTTGCAATATATATACACAGTAGAATTTGGATAATTCGAATGTCTTTAATTCATTTATTTATCTTGGTCCCTTTTATTCAAAACATTTTTTTATTAGAATTTTCAGATAATTCACAAAAAAAATTTTTTTTGGTCCCATGGGTTTTGAATTATTCAAGTTCAACTATATATATGTTACGATATTTGTTAAAAAGAAGAATTGAATTTTTTAGGAAGGTTTCTTCCTAAAATACACGCATTTTAGAAAAAAAAAATTGAAAAATATTTATTATCAAGTGGCTTATTTTTTAAAACTCTTGACTAAAATTACACTAAATTATATAACAGTTAATATAGAATTTATCAAGTTAATTCTATATTTTTGTGATTGATAAAAATAAGGATAATTATTTATATTACGATGCACTAGCACGCCATCTGTTATGAAAATTATAAATTATTTTAGACGCATATGATTCTTTTTGAAATTAAACAATTTCTACTGCCCTTACTGCAATGGAAAAATTAATGGGAGGGCCTGGCTCATCAGTGGTGAACCCTCCCAGCAGTTTTGCCAGTTTAATCTACCATACAGCTGTTATATTGCATTTTTGGAACTTTCTTTTATAGTGATACTGATGCTAGATTCTTGGAATGGGTATTTTAGATGAACTATAGACATAAGCTTTGTGTGAGGACAGTAGAATTACATATATTTATAAATATATAATCTAGCATCAGTATCACTATAAAAGAAAGTTCCAAAATTGCAATATAACAGCGGTATGGTAGATTAAACTGGCGAAACCGCTGGGAGGGTTCACCACTGATGAGCCAGGGGCCCTCCCATTAATTTTTCCATTTCAGTAAGGGCAGTAGAAATTGTTTAATTTCAAAAAGAATCTTATGCATCTAAAATAGTTTCTAATTTTCATAATTATTTATATTGTTTACAAGAACAAACTAAAAGAGAAAAACATTAATTTTAAAGAAGACAATGGTGTCTTGAAAATAATGGTCAAAATGTTTAGAATTAATAATTTTTATTATTATTCCCCCCATTGTATAGTTATATAAGGTCATGGAGACTGAATTTAATGATTAAATTTACAATATATATATATAACAGTTATTAATATAAATAAAATAACATTGAATATATTTTTTTATAAATTTATAAAATATATATGTAGTGTTTTTTAGTTTATATTTACATACATTGTGATGCTGATATTTCAGATAATTCTATGTAGTAATGTTCTTCCTTTGCCTGCCAATATTTAAACCTGGAATGTTGGTGTGATACCAATGTCCGCTATGCAAATAAAGCTGGAGGTAAACACCACAGCATTAGGTTAAAATGATCTCAAGTCTTTCCTCTCTTAGTGCAAACATTGGTCTTTACATATGTGTTTATTTACATAGTGCATGTTATGTCAGATGGTTCTTCTCTAAAAGGATTTTTTACTACGTAATTTGTGGATTGACCATAATTGTGCCGAACCCGCATATTTACTCCCAAAAGTTACCAGTTGATGGCTAGGGAAAAATAAAATAGACTTCCAATAATACTACGATATGCAAAGTTGTGTGAATATGTATATAAGTTTAATGATATGTAAAAGTTTATAATATTCTCCCCTACCACACTGCTCTGAAATATATATTTTTGTGTACAATGATGTTGCCAAAACATTTAGAATGTTCTTTTTTTGTTTGTATTTTTCCACCTCCTTTTTTTCTCCTATATATATATATATATATAATATAGAATATTTTTTAAATTCTAAATCTCTTTATTTATATATGTATTTTTTTTTCCTATTTAAACTCTTGTGTTTTTACTCTCATATTATTCATTGTGACTGATATATACATCACGGAACAAGTTAAATCAACATTTAGTTGTTTTTTGTTCCACTAGATGGCGCTCTGCCATTTAAAATGCCCATATGAGCAATCAGGATATGCCCTCTTTTTTTTTTTGTTAATATCAACACCTGACCTTTTTTTTTCTATTTTTTTCACATATATAAATCTATACAGTAGAACGACCTCCATGAGAGGACATTCTCACTAAAGGAAAACTTTTCTATAAAGGACAGTTTTTTTATCACCAAAATTACCATTTTTCACTATTGATATTTAGCAACTCTCCAGTAAGAGGACACCTCCCCCTAAATAATATATTTTTTGGTTCTGCAGCTAGGTGTTATCCTTTATAGTGAAGTTTCTACTGTATTTCTTAATTTGCATATGTTAAAAAACTATTCCTTTGCTATAAAACTTTTGTACTTTTGTAAGTGCATTTTCAAAGTGCTGTATAGAAGTTAGCTCTACATGATTAGTATGGTAAAAAAAAGTAGGGAAAATATATTTTATATATGTAAAGCTCTAAATTTTGATCCTATATGTTACAATATATATATGTCGTAACATATATATATATACCACAAACTATTTTGTAATATTTGCACAATGGGGGGGATAAAAAAACAGCAAACTATATACAAACTATATATGTATATACTTTTGTATATTTCCTATAGGTTTGTTTGTAAAGGTCCTTCATTCATCCCCTTATTTGATAAAACAAGGAGCTTCAATGATGTGTCTAGCAACAAATCCAAAAAATGTTGATATCTTTTACATCTTTTATCCTTTATTTTATTGTCAATATTTGTATGGATAGTTGAGAATATATCTGTGGCCTTGGAGTTTGCATACCTTGATTTCTATGGGATATTTATGGATGTGCTCTTATATGTAAATATCTTGGATTTCCCACACCTATTAATTATTCTTGGAAATTTGTCTTTTCTATTTCAGTAGAACATTTTTCTATTATTATCCTATTGTATAATTATACAAGGTCATGGAGACTGAATTCATGGATTAAATTTATAATCTTGGTAGGGTTGGTATACAGGTCCTGTCTTGAGGCTCCCATGCATTCCAAGAGGTGGTTTGGTGAGGTCTCTTTGGTCCTGTAGATGGTACATTGTGTCATTACACCATCCTGTGACATACTCCATGGAAATATACTCCCACTAGAGAAGAACACCTCTCTACAAAGGACAGTTTTCAACGCCAAAATGGCCATTTTTACCAATTAGATGTTTTCTGGTAAAAGGACACCTCTCTGCTAAAGGATACTTTGACTCTGCAATTAGGTGTTGTTCTCAACAGGGAGGTTGGTTCTACTGTATATAGACTCTGTTAACCTGGAAACAAGGCTGGAGATATGCAAATAAGTAAATTATATTTGTTCGCATTGTTATCCTTACACCAAGGCACTGAATCAAATTTCAATACTTTTGTTTGAAGGTAGTACCAACGCTGTTACTAAAACATATAATTTGGTCTTGTGGTTTTCACCTATTATCAAAATTTGGTCTCTTGTTGTGCAATTTGAAGCATGGCCGTGATATCCTGGTGTTGTTTGATGTTGAGCAGAGGTTGTCTCTTCCAAATCTATGGCTTTGGGGCCTTCTGTTTTTACTGAGCTATATTCTGAGGTGTATGTGTGTGTATTGTGCGTGTTGTTTATGTTGTTTTTTTTGCATATTGTGTATGTGTTTTATGTGCGTGTTTGTGTGATGTGTTTGTGTATGTTCTGTCTGTGTTTTGTGTCTGTTGTGTAGATATTGTGTATTGTATGTGTGTGTTGTGGTATTTTTTTTTTTTCATGTTGTATACAGTTAAACCTGTCTATAGCGCCCTCTCTAAATAGCGCCTCACTCTCTATAGCACCCGATTTTAAATACGTAGTACGATGCGATTTACATTAAAAGTGACCTGTCTATAACACCCCCTCTCAATAGCACCCTATTTTGGTGAGTTCCAAGAGGGGGGGGGCGCTATAGACAGGTTTAACTGTATTTGTTTTGTGTGAGTGTTGTTTATATAGATGTATTGTATGTGTGTATTTTGTATGCGTTGTGTAGGTTTATGTGTTTTTTGTGAGTGTTTTGAAGGTGTATTGTATGTGTGTATTTTGTTGTATTGTTGGTTGGGTTTTGGAGGTGTATTTGCATGTGTGTTGTGTTTGTGAGCGTAAAACAGTTATATTTTGGGCCAGTGTGGGGGTAGAGTTGTATATTATTTTCCCCTCTTCAATGGTCCCGTTACTAATCTTGCATTTAATATTTGGTAGTTTGTCTCCCCCCCCTCTTTTTTTTTTTTTTAAATCTTAGCACTTTTCCTCCCCAATTTTACACGATGTGCTCCACCAACTGTTGGTAGACCATATATATATTATTGTATATTTGGAGAGTTCTCTAAAAAAATTGTGCATTTCTCACTTAAATTCTTTTTTTTTTTTTATTATTATTATAAAGATTGTAGGTAATTTTTTTTTTTACTGGGATGTATAAATCATTTAATTTTAAACAGTAGAACATACTCCATTAGAGGACACTCATGCTAAAAGACACCTCTCTACAAAGGTCAGTTTTCATTTTCAAAATTCCCATTTTATACTATTTAGCAACTCTACTAAAAGACACCTCTCTACAAAGTTTTCATTTTCAAAATTCCATTTTTTTACTATTTAGCAACTCTACTAAAAGACACTTTGTACCTAGGTGTTGTCCTTTACAGAGAATGTATTCTTGAACGTATAAATTCCACTGTTTATAAAAGCAGCAACTTTTTTTTTTTTTTAATTGGCAAACTTTCGCGACTTATCCTTTTTCAACTTTAAATTTTGTAAATCTAGAAAAAGATCCTATAAATTTTCACCTTAGCATAATTTAGGTTGAGAAAAGCCATGACCCAAAAGCTTTCAATAAAATAAAAAAATGTCAGTTTTTAAACAATAATCTAGGTTCATAGTTCTGTAAAAGAAAATTTTGATATGTAAATATAAAACCTTCCATTTACACGATTTTCTTTTATAAAAAAAAATCATTTACAAACTTTTTTTTTGCCGAACCAGTAAAAATGGAAGCAATCTTATGTTTAATTTACATAATTTTTTTTATTAAAAGGAAATATTTCCAAACACCTAGTCCATATGTGCGTCATTTCCAAATATACCATATATATATATGTCGTAGCTGTCGTGGTCAAATGAAAGGGCGCAACCGTTATGCCAAGCGAACAGCGCACCCGCGATGTCTGCCACCTTTATTTTTTGTACAGTTTTTATAGATGGATTAATTTGCATATTTACATTTTAACACAAGCTCAACATATTTACATACTTATTTTGACGAAAATAAATTATATCTCTTGGGCATTAATTATACAAATTATGATATATATATATATATATATAGATTGTACCTGCGATAATATTTATTTGATATTCATCTATGCATTTATAAATATATATTTACATATATAAATACAAATATTTCTATTTGAAGTGTCTTATTTAGCACAAAAAGTTCAATATATTGTGTATAACCTCTAAATTCAACCGAAAATTCTGATCTTTTTAGAATTGTTGAATTAAAGAAGTTGGAGGTCTGTATTTAGATTGAATCACTGAGATATTTTTGTCGATAGAAAAATATCTATTTAAATAGAGAATATAGAAAAAGTTGTCTTATTGTTACAAATAATTATTTTTAAGTAGCAAAATAAAGTGCCATTTATTGAATAAATGTATTTTTTTGACACTAAAATGTATTTTTTTAAATGAATAAACAAAACCACCTTCTGTAGGCCTAACTGGGATGTCCGAATCCATTGTTTCCAATATATACAAGTAGTTTTTGATGGTTTTATATGAAAAGAAATATTAGAGTCAAAAAAAGTGTATAATGTTTCCCTCTCTTTAATGTATTCCATAATGTTTATGTAACATTTGTAGCCGTCATATTTACATATGTTGTCGTCTGGCTGCAGCTTATATGCATTTATAATTTAGAATGATTTGCATGTTAGCACCTATTGCTGTAAGGTGCCTTGTAAGGTATGCTTTTTTTTTTTTTCATCCTGTATTTTCAAATTAAACTAATTGCCTTATTTGCATGTGTGTGTATATATGTATATTTACATTTTGATATATAGCTATGCAACTTTTTTGGTCTTTTTCTAAATTTTCTGAAATCTTTTCATTTATGAATAAATATATATATTTTTACTTGTGTTTGTTTGGTTTGAATATATTGTATAACTTGTTTTATATACTTTATTTTTCCATAATCGAGTGAGATAATCAAAATTTTAAAAACAATTATTTTTTATTTAAATTATTATTTTTATTTTTAATTGTTCATATTGTTTAACATATCTAATTTGTTGGATTTCTTGGCATTTATTTCTAATTAGTATTTATATTAGTTGCATAAACACATCTATATTTGCATATTTCTACAATTTGGGGAAAAATAATTGTGTTCCTTTTTTTAAGATATATATATATGATACACCTAAAGTTTTTCAGCTTTGTTTTAGAATAAGTCAGTTAGTTCCCCATTATGGATAAATTTTTTGTTTTTTAACAACTGCATGTGTGTTTTTTTTTATAAAAATAGCTCAATTCCTGCTAGTTTGGATTTTCTAGGGAAACCTAAATTTAGAAAAAGACATCTGATCGTGCAACTAAAAGTTGCATAAGTTGCACGATCGTGAGATGCCTTTTTTTTTATTTATCCACCTAATCCCAGTGCATTATTATTTTTTTACTATTTTTCACAAAAACCTAAATTTAGTCGAAATAAATAAATATCTTTGCCTAAAATAATAAAGTACAATTTCGATTATAGCTACAAGAAAATAAGACCTAATCCAAATTAATAGTGTGTGACATTTCGATAACAGTGTTGTTACCATCATCAGATAAAAGTACTGAATAAGATGAAAAATGAATGAAAGAATACATAGGAGAATTGAATATATACAACAAGGCTGCAAGATGGTAAACAATGATAGATTATAGCTATAAGAAAATAATACCTAATCCAAATAAATAGTGTGTGACATTTTGATAACAGCGTTGTTACCATCATCAAAAAAAAGTACTGAATGAGATTAAAAATGAATGAAAGAATACATAGGAGAATTGAATATATACAACAAGGCTGCAAGATGATAAACAATGATAGATTATAGCTATAAGAAAATAATACCTAATCCAAATAAATAGTGTGTGACGTTTCGATAACAGCGTTGTTGCCATCAGACAAAAGTACTGAATATGATGAAAAATGAATGAAAGAATACATAAGAGAATTGAATATATACAACAAAGCTGCAAGATGATAAACAATGATAGTACACAAAACAAATATTCAGTATTTTTGTCTGATGATGGTAACAACGCAGTTACCGAAACGTCACATACTATTTATTTGGATTTGGTCTTATTACCTTGTGTTTGATATACTTCAAGAAACTGATGAATCATGTCCTTTCTCTCTTTTTTTTTTTTTTAAATCAAGAAAGGTATAAGAATACTCCTGACATATTCTGTGGAGTTGGACGTCCAAATGATTGATAAATGATTATTCATTGAGGCCCAGGTACTTTCCAATGTTGTTTTTTACCCGCTGATACTTCTTCTTTTCTTATCTCCACTCAATCATATTAGGGTATCAAGCTTTGACAACCATCATTACTAGGTGAATTCGAATGCGTCTGCCTTTGTCATTAAGACTGGGAGCACTATTCAGTAGCAGGCCGACTTAGCTCCAAAAGAAATGGCCGCCTCTAACATGAGGAACAGACACCATGTACAGCTGCTCCTAACATGGAGTACAGACTCATCCTGTATCCCTGGAGTCCTTACAGGGTACTATCAGCCGGGCCAGCTGAGCCCAGGTTTTTTACTGAGCTTGTTACTGCTCCCCCTCCTACTTTTTCATCCAAGCTTGGAACCAGCAAAGGCGGAGTTGCTGAAACTTCCCATCCTTTTCAATAACTAAACTATTAATTGACAAATATCATGTGATCAGTCAGTATATGCCCTTTTTTTTTTTTTAATTTTAATACCTAACATAGAACAAAAAAAAAAACATTTCTCTTTTTTCTATATTAAGAAGGTATTTCTATGTGTGTACACACAAGTTATGCAAATGAATATGTAAATATATCATACCATATATATATATGTGACCAAATATATACCTAACTATTTATATCTACCTATTTGCATATAGGTTCATTTACATTTTTACATATATCTGTCTATGCTTTTTTTTGGTAATCTTTCTTCTTTTTTTTTTTTTTCCCTCGCTATAGAAACTCTTCCTTATTTTTATTATGTTTTTCTGTATTGTAGGTTTATGTATAGAGAAAAAAAGATTGGTACCTATTTACATATACCCTAAAATGAATTTATGAAGAGCTTTTTTTAATGATAATTCTTGCCACTATAGATCAAAAGAAATATGTAAATGGATATACTTGCCATATTGAAATATTCCTCTATATATATGTAGTAGTTTAAAATTTTGAATGTTTTTTTTTTTTTTAATTGTGATATCAAAAAGAAGTCATTTTTTATAGCTTTATATAACATCTTTGTATTTTCAAATTTTTTTTGTTGTGGAATTATATATTTTTTCGATTTTGAAACGTTATTTGAATTATGCAAATTGTAAGTTTTTTTTTTTTTTTTTTTTTTTTTAAGGAATCAAATTTGTGTTAATTATATTGCAATATGCTTTTTTTTTAATTGTGAAAAATATATATATTTTGAATGCTATATTTTATAAATACAATAAAGTTATGTTATTCATATGAAAATGTGTGTTTTTATTTTATTTTTTACCTTTATGATGAGACACAATTTGGATTATAGATAAGAAACACAAGTTTTTTTTGCTTATCCCTAGTACTCGTGGTATAGGCCATTTTTTTTTTTTTTTTTATTATTATTCCTATAGTACATGTGTGGTACAGGCCATGATAATCATGGTGGGTAAGAAGTAGACGACTGCTTTTACTGTAAGTACACCACATATCTACACATGTGAAAAGCAGTTAGACTTTTGCACTTACAAATGTGCCAGAGCCCCATTAGTTACTTACACTCGCTGGTGGGGTTGGACTTTTGCAAGAAGCTTTCTTTTTTAATTAGAAAAAAGTTGCCAATACGGGATTCGATCCCGGGTTGTAGCGGTCGAAAACCAACAGTTTAGACCATCCTTCCACCGACTCCATAGAAGAGTTCTTAAACTCGAAAGATTGCCAATTTGAATAGATTTAGGAAATAATCTTTTGCGGAATAGTTGATTAAGTATTAAAACGTAGTTTCCGCAATTTACAGTATGGGACAGAAAGTCTGATATAAGTACCACACATGTCAATATATGTAGAAAGCAGATTTTTGCACTTCTTAATGTGTCATAGCTCCTTTTGTTTACTTGCATTCATGACTGGGTCATAAAAACAAGGTAATAAGACCAAATCCAAATAAATAAATAGTGTGTGATGTTTCGGTAACAGCATTGTTACCATCTTCAGACAAAAGTACTGAATGAGAAATTTTACAGATAAATATCTTCTTCTTATCTGTTATCTTGTTTACACACTTGATAACAGGAACTATTTAAAAACATGCTGTGGTAAAATTTTCTCATTCAGTACTTTTGTCTGAAGATGGTAACAACGCTGTTACCGAAACGTCACACACTATTTATTTATTTGGATTTGGTCTTATTACCTTGTGTTTATAATCTATCCTCCAAATTGTGCCTTATCAATGACTAGGTCATGTTTTCCAACAATGTACTGTGTACAATTCTCAACTTGAAACCCCAAACCATTTTATTGACTGTATTGACTCATCCATTGATGAGCTCTACTTATCCCCAGCACAGACACCATCAACAAGCTCTATAGGCGATAAGACACAATTTGGATTATCTATATATATAAAAATGAATGTATGTGTGTGTTCTTTATGCCTGACCAAACCACTCATTGGAACGCCAAGAAACTTTGGGAAGTTATTTAGTATAGTACTGGGAAGGTTTCTAGCAAATCAAATTTTTGAAATAACTTTTCGCCTAAAAATAATCAAGATAAATATTCTAATTTATCTGTTATAATTCAACAATCTGCTCTAAATATTATCATGATGATACAATGATTTTGTAATGTAGAAAATTAGGAAAGACAAAATTCAGGATGACACGGCAATTTATTTGAGACAAGAATAATGATACAATTCCAAGGCAAGATACTATTCCTTTAACTTCCAATTACCGAGAGAACCAATTAATATTGATTTTATTCAACTTATCGAGTATTTTTAAAAGGACTGGGAAAAAATGTTCACTTTATCGAGAGATTCCCTTAGACAAACCTTTACTCGGGTAAAACCCGGGCGAAGCCGGGTACATCCATACAAGAATAAGGATTCAATTCAAAGGCAAGATACTATTCCTTTAACTTCCAATTACCGAGGGAACTAATTAATATTAATTTTATTAAACTTATCGAGTATTTTTCAAGTGACCGGGAAAAAATGTTCACTTTATCGAGAGATTCGTTAGACAAACCTTTACTCGGGTAAAACCCAGGCGAAGCCGGGTACATCCGCTAGTAAATCATAAAAACAAGGTAATAAGACCAAATCTAATTAAATGGATTTGGTCTTATTACCTTGTATTTAAGCTCTACAGGCTTGATACCCTAAATATGATTGTTGAGTGTAGATAAGAAAGAAGACTTGCATACATAGGGGGGGTCAGTAGAAGGATGGTCTAAACCGTTGGTTTTCAACCGCTATGACCCGGGTTTGATTCCCGCATTGGGCACTTTTTTCTAATAAAAAAAAAATGCTCCAATGGCCCATGAGTCTTGAAAAAAGTCCAACCCCACCAATGAGTGCAAGTAACCAAACAGGGCTCTGACACATTTGTAAGCGCAAAGCCGAACTGCTTTTCACATATGTAGACATGTAGTGCACTTACAGTAAAAGCAGTCGCCTACATCTACCCACCATGATTATTATGGCCTGTACCACGTGTACTAGGGATAAGCAAAAAAAAAAGTACAAAGTTCAATTTTCAACTTGAAACACCAAAACATATTATTGACTGTATTGACTCATCCATTAATGAGCTCTAATCATCCCCAGCAGACACCATCAACAAGCTCTACCGGTGATAAAGTGCAATTTGGATTATAGATTATAAACACAAGGTAATAAGACCAAATAAATAGTGTGTGACATTTTGGTAACAGCGTTGTTACCATCTTCATTCATGTCTGAAGATGAACACAAGGTAATAAGACCTAATCCAAATAAATAATGTGTGACGTTTCTGTAACAGCCTTGTTACCATCTTCAGACAAAAGTACTGAAGTACTTCACTACAAGTAGTACTACACTCAGTACTACATACTATAGTACTACTTTAAGTACTTTTGTCTGAAGATGGTAAGAACGCTGTTACCGAAACGTCACACACTATTTATTTGGATTTGGTCTTATTATTTTGTGTTTATAATCTATAATCCAAATTGTGCCTTATCATGTCTGAAGATGATAACAACACTGTTACAGAAACATCACACACTATTTATTTGGAATAGGTCTTATTACCTTGTGTTTAAGCTCTACAGGCTTGCTACCCTAATATGATTGTTTAGTGGAGATAAGAAAGAAGACTTACATTCATTATTAGGGTTGGATTTTTGCAAGGAATCAGGAGCCATTGAAGCATTTTTCTCTTTCTCTCTGTTTGAAAAATGTATCCAATGTGGGATTTGATCTATGGTAATGTCTCTGTTTCTATCACTCCACCACCAACCAGGCAAACAGTTTTTTTTTTGCTTATCCCTAGTACACGTGGTACAGGCATGATAATCATGGTGGGTAGAAGAATGCGACTGCTTTTACTGTAAGTGCGCCACATGTCTACACATGTGAAAAGCAGTTCGACATTGCACTTACAAATGTACCAGAGCCCCATTTGGTTACTTGCACTCGCTGGTGGGATTGGACTTTTGCAAGAATCGGGGGTCATTGGAGCATTTTTTTTTTTTTTTTTTAATTAGAAAAAAAAAGTGTCCAATGCGGGAATTGAACTCTGGTCGTAGCGATCAAAAACCAACGTTTTAGACCATCCTTCCACCGACCCCCAGATGAACAGTAAAATCTGACTATGGACTTATTTTTCTAATCTAACTGAGATTTAGATGGCCAACAATCCACCTGGTCATTGGATTGCCTTTAGCTTGATGTGGCATTTTAATGGATTAATGGTACCACTCTATGTCCCATATCCTGGACTGTATTGGAGCTAAGACCTATACAACAAAACTATAGTAGATAAAATTATTGCTTTCAACCTTCATGACCTGGTGTAGGGGGGTCGGTGGAAGGCTGGTTAAACCGTTTGGTTTTCGACCACTAGGACCCGGGTTCGATTCCCGCATTGGACACTTTTTTCTGTTTAAAAAAAAAAAATGCTCCAATGGCCTCCAATTCTTGCAAAAGTCCAACCCCACCAGCGAGTGCAAGTAACCAAACGGGGCTCTGGCACATTTGTAAGTGCAAAGTCGAACTGCTTTTCACATGTGTAGACATGTGGTGCGCTTACAGTAAAAGTAGTCGCTAACTACCCACCATGATTATCATGGCCTGTACCACGTGTACTAGGGATAATAAAAAAAAAAATGACCTGATGTAATCTTACCTATGGGATAAAAAAAAAAACCTCTATGTCTTGTTACACCAAGGTAGAGTCTCTCATGAAAGACCATCTCTTGTTAGTACCTCGGTCTCTCCTTGAGGTAGTTTTTTATCAGAGACTTTGCTCCATGTTACGAAAGTCCTGAGAAGTCTTTCCACCCAAACATAACATCTCATTTATTTATTATCACCAAATCAGACGCGATATCCCCACAAGGTATGCTTGCGTCAAGAAACAACATTAGATACTATCAAAATTCAAAACTATTTTAATGGCGTAAGATTCTTTTTGAAATTAAACAATTTCTACTGCCCTTATTGCAATGGAAAAATTAATGGGAGGGTTCACCACTGATGAGCCAGGCCCTCCCATTAATTTTTCCATTGCAATAAGGGCAGTAGAAATTGTTTAATTTCAAAAAGAATCTTACGCCTTTAAAATAGTTTAGAATTTTGATAACAGATGGCGCGCTAGTGCATCATACTAGATACTATATTACATAAACAATTGAATAATTACATGGTTTGAGTAGAAGTTTAAAGAATAAAAGAAAGGACATTAAAATCCTGCTTTAATTTACCTCCAACTAATGAAACAAACACAAAAAAAATATACCTAGTTTGGCAATTACGGTTTTTTTAACCAAGAGAAAAATCATAAATATATTAACATCTCATGAGAGACCACCCATTGTTAATACCCGGTCTCTCCTTGAGGAAAGGAGGAGACAACCCCAGACCATCTACCCTCATACATGGTAGTCACGACTTGTACCACAACTAATCCTAAACTAGATACATGTAAAGTCATCATGGCATGGTGTAATGACAGAAGGTATGACAATAACAATAAAGTCTCCTTTTAAGGTGGTTCCTTATCAGAGACTTTGTTCCATGTTAGAAAAGTCCTGAGAAGTCTTTCCACCCAAACATAAATGGCTTTGGAATGGTTGTTCTATTAGATTTTGATCATTTCAGTTTTTTTTTTTTTTGGGGGGGGGGGGGGGGGGGGGGGGTTGAACACTCACGATGATAATGCAATTAACTCGAATACCCTTTTTGAGACACAGAGATAGCTACTTAGAATGCCGTGGACAGATAAAACAACAAATATTTCAATCAACAACAAAGGCTTTTATTAGGGCCCATTGCCCTGTATAGATTCGCCATACAACAACAAAATAATACAGTAATTTTTTCCTCCCTTTCCCTATATGCACGTGAGCCTTTGTTTGAAAAGGGATTTACTTACACATCTGTTCTAAAACTTTCCTCACTACCTCTTATATTTCAATCTTAAATTAATCCTGGTAGATCGTTAGAATCCTAAATGTGTACACAAAGACTGACATACTACAGACACAAAATGAGATAAAAATGAAATATATAATAGTCGGTGGACGAGTGGGTAACACCCTCGATTCCGGACAGTCATGAACCGGGATCGAATCCCGCGTTAGCATTTTATTTAACATATAAATAACCTTCACATATTATTCATTGTTTCAATTATCATAAACTAGGTTGCTCTTGTTGAGCGGTACCTAATATAGTGATTTTGGAACGGAGAGCAAATGATTTAGAAAAGAAGTTGGGAAAATTGAAAGAAGACCTGAAATGAGCTGGCTGGAAAGGATCAAGAAAGCTAACAGAAGGTCACTAAATGAACTGTGAGTAATGGTTACTAATAGATCAAATAGACGTCACAATTTAAATAACAGAACGATGTTCAATTGTGGATTAAAGAATATGTTCATAAACTTTATGTACGAATTATGAATTCATTTAAATTCGATTTAAACTTGACTTATCGTTTGATTTATTTCGTCTCAGTTTATAGATGTTACATTCGAGCACAGCTCACCTTGTCACCTTATTTACACATGAGATTTCACGGGTATATTTACATATATTTGATATTTGCATATACGCCAAACTAAACTCTAATACACCCAGCTTTTTTGCATATAGGCTTTGCCCATTCTACCATATACTATTACATCAACACTCTTGTGTATGTGAAATCTTAAGGGATAATTAACAACAACAAAAAAAAAACTCATTTTTTACAATGATTAAACAAAATTTATTTTAAAAAATAGTAAAGTATATTTACATACAATATATATACAAAAAAAAACGATATTTCTCAACATTGGCATCGCCATCTCGTCAAATAGGGAGGAAAAAGGTCAAATAAAAAAAAACTTATTCATACTTTTAAATCTTCTTTGCCATTATCTTGGATTTCTTAAAAAGTTTATTTACATGGGTATTAAACATTATTTTCTTTTTTGATTCGTATGTTTTTGGTTCCCACTGAAGACAACTCGGATCAACTCTTAATCTTTTTTTGATAGGAGACTTATCGAGTTCAGGTACGTACGTATATTTGCCACCTCTGTTATAGGATAAATAGGTCATTTTTTCAGCAGTTGTTTCAATATCTTCTTCAAGCAATCCAGTTTCATATACAAGATCATTTAAACTCATTTCCCTATTTGCCTTTTTAATAACTTTGTAAATTTTCTCTTTCCAGTATGCATTAAAGGCTGCTCTACCTTCAGTCGAAAGTGGAAATTCAGGACCTGCTGGTATATGACCTTGAAGATGACTAAGTAAATATGCAAAATCGATCATAAACCAACCATAACCACGTTTCTGGAACGGTGGATAAACTATAATCGTATTTATTGTGGTATATGGTTTCGGATTGTCTTTCACTTTTGAGAAATAACCAATTACCGATTTATGGTTGAATGCTCGCGATGTTTTAACGAAGATGTAGAGGGAAAAATTATCCATATCTATTTTAGGATCTTTATCCATAAGAAAACATTGTGTAATAAAGAAAAGATCTTTTGAGAATCTTATATCTTCTGTTACATCGGCTTCTAAAACTATGATATCATCTTTTCTGTAGATTTCTTTTCCTGGAATGTCATTTTGACATGTTCTACTATGTAGTTCTATATTTTCGATCTCTGTAAACCATCGCATACATTTCAAACATGGAAATACAGCGTTGGTATCTGATGGGAATTCTTTTAATTCAATCTTCGCTGGAATTTCAAATATAATATTGGAGTTAAGATAGAATGTTACTGGGATTTTTTTGTAAATACATTTTCTTGCAACACGAGTTCGTGTATGCTCTTGGTTCATTAATGTTCTTCTCTTTTTATATTTCATTTTAGCCCTTATGTAAATATGAGGTAATTAAATTCTATCACTTTATATATATATATAATCCTTCCTTTATATATATATAATTTATTATTTTATATATTTTAATTATAATTTTTTTCGCATATATATATATATATATATATTCCTTTTTTATTGGATCAGAGAGTGAGAAGATTGAAATGAGGCAAATGAAACATATTTATAATGAAAATATTTTTAAAAAATTATTATAATTAATTTTTAAAATATGTTTTTTTTTTTTAGTAATAATCTGAAATATTTATACGATTGCATTAGAGCGCCATCTGTTAGAAGAATTTTAAACTATTTTAGACGCTTATGATTTATTTTTTTTAAAGAATCATTTACGTCAAAAAAGTTCAAATTTATTATAATCTGAAATATATTGAGAAGAGAAATATTTATAACCCAGGGAACACAGAACACCAACTACCAGCAAAGTCCAGTTCACCAGTATGGACTAGTTGCTAAGCGCTTTTACTCGCGTTCTGTTTTGATTACTGAGTTAAACCAGTTGACCAGGAAGTTCCATGTTGAGATTGAGTCTGGTCCCAATCGAAATATTTATATATTTCTATATACAGGGTGTATTCAAGTAAATTGGAAATAAATTTAGAAGTCCATAAAACAAATACTAATTTAGAGATTTTAAAAATTATATATTTTTTTCATACTATATAGGCATATTCATGTAAAATGTAACAGAACATATGTTTGTAAAACGACATTTGAAATACTATCCCGCATGTGTTTCTTCTCAACGAAAATTCAAAATTTATTTCAAGGAGAAATAACGATTATTTCTAACCTTTTGGATGAGGTATGAAAGGATGAATTGTGAAGAGTAATATGATAAACGGAAAAATAAAAGTTTCCAGGGATGGGAATCGAACCCACAGTGTACCGCTTACCGGGCAGATGCCATGTCCACTAGGCTACCCTGGACAGTGTAGTGAATGAACAATAATCAAGAATTAGAAAAATCAAGCAGCCATCATCGTTGCTCTGTGTGCCAGAGGAAGCCTCAAAGAGATAGTGAACTTTCTTAAGTTGCCCAAAACCACTGTTTATTATGTCAAGAAGCAGTTTGATGAGACCGACAGTAACACAGAGAGAATGGCTGCAAGGAAAAAACACTCGAGTCGATAGGACAGGGTGAGAGGCGAAGAATTTGTCAAAAATATCAAGGAGAAGATTAATGGAAACCTTGGGAAGAGCATGAAGGCCATAGCTATGGATATGGACATTGGCTCTATGACAATTGTCAGAACTATCCATGAAGACCTTGGTCTCAAGTTCTATGCCCTTCGGAAAAAAGCCAAGTGCTGACTGGGAACATGAAGGATAACAGAAAGGGAAAGACTGCTGAGGTTCTTCTCTAATGAAAATAACTTTGACGTGAACCAAAAGGTGTTGTTTCTTACCCCCTTGTGTAAAGATTACACGAATTCCATGAGTCCATGCTCCTCGAGCTGTTTTATGATAAGCATCGGCCTCTCCCAAAGGTCCTGTTTAGTACATCTAATGCAATCCAAAATGTGTTCCAAAAAGGTACCAAAAGGTAAATCTCAGGAATGATCGCTGGATCTGTAAAGACCACTCAGAGGCACCTGTTGTGATGTACACCAAATCTCCTACCTCCGTGATGGTCCTTGCCGTTATCAACAATGAAGGTGATGTCATGGTTATCAATTTCTTTGAGAAGGGCCTTAGGATGAACGTTGACACCTACATCAATTACTTGTTGACCGTTGTGAAGCCTTGGATGGACATGGTGGCAGCTTGAAGGAAGTATGTCTTTTAACAGGACTCAGCTCCAGCACATAAATAAAAAAAGACACAATCATGGCTGACACTTAACGTCCCCAGTCACTGGAGTCCTGATATTTGGCCCCCTAACTCTCCAGACTGCAAACCCCTCGACCACTTTGTATGGGTTGAGAGAGATGTAGCTTCCCATAACACCATCCAGTCTGTCAAGAAATCACACAGTGATGATCCAAATGGACAAGATCATCATCATCAAGACCTGTGCTTCATTCCGCACTCACCTCGAGACTGTTGTAGCTGACACACTACATTGAATAAATCAAAGCTATATCCCTTTTTTATCTACTACTGTACTAAATTTTATTTCACTTTTTTTTTAAATTACTTGCAATATATATAAGAAAAATTTTCCATTGTAGTTATTCCCAATTTAAGTGTATATAATAAAAGTTTAAGTATATATAATAGTAAATCTTTATATATTCGTTTCTTATTTGTTTCCTCATAATATTAACCAATCAGGGGCTGAAATTTTAAATAGGATATAGAATCTGGAAGAAGTTTTTGGTCATATTTTCAACCATGGAGAATTCAACTTAACCATGTGTGTATACTAGAATAATTATAATAAAGCACAATTTGGATTTTAGATTATGAACACAAGGTAATAAGACCAGATCCAAATAAATAAATAGTGTGTGTCCCATAGGAAGAATAACTTCTTAGGTCCATTGAAATCTATAAAAATGATAAGGACACACACTATTTATTTATTTGGATTTGGTCTTATTGCCTTGTTTTGTTTCTGTTGTTGTTTCTTATCCCCTTGTACAAAGATTACACAAATTCCATGAGTCCATGCTCCTCAAGCTGTTGTTTCTTATCCTATTGTGCAAAGATTATACAAATTCCATGAGTTCATGCTCCTCTAGCAAAGATTAATCATAAAAAATGATGATGATAATTGTTTAGTCTTTGTGTATTAGAACTGAGAATGACTAACAGTCATTGAGATCCCGGAGAATAATTAGGCTTGACCTTTTCAATAATATTAAACTTTATTGCTTAATATGTTAATCCGAGAATATCATAAGGCTTATTTACATATGTACAACTCTATCTTCCTTATTTCCAATTCTTTAGAATTCACTTTATCAGGTTTTACTTCCGCTTCCTTTGCTTTGTCTTTTAACTTGATCTTCTTTGATTTCTTGTACTTGCCGCTACTTCTTCCTTCTACCTTACTTGCCGCTACTTCCTTCTACCTTACTTGCCGCTACTTCCTTCTACCTTACTTGCCGCTACTTCCTTCTACCTTACTTGCCGCTTCTTCCTTCTACCTTACTTGCCGCTTCTTCCTTCTACCTTACTTGCCACTACTTCTTCCTTGGACTTCTACCTCTGGTGCACCTTCTTTCACTTCGGAACTACTTGCCGTCTACTTCCTTCCACCTTACTGACTCTCGTCTACCTTCCACACAGCCGACTCTCGTCTACCTTCCACACAGCCGTCTCTCGTCTACCTTCCACCTTACCTTTACCTCTCCCCTGACTCTCGTCTACCGCCACTGCCCTCGCTCACTCCACACCTTCTTTTATACGCTCAAAAACTGTCACGTGGGCGCACTCTGTGGTGATCCTGCGGCGCATCTCGTGGCTCGCGCCATCTAGTGTCGCCTTTCCTAACTACTTCTCAACATACCCCCACCCTCTTTGTGTGAGCACAAAGAGCCATATCCATTTTTGAGGTCACTTCTAAGGGGTAAATCTTTCGTATTGGCCAGTCTATTCTCTCTGCGACCTTTGCATCATCATTCAACTCTTTCCTTTTCCTCCGGATCCTTGAGGTATGGGGCACTTAACTAAAATCGTCTACAACGATTTCCCGCCCGAAAACCATCAGTTATCCATCTTCTTTTTCCAAATAAATCTGAGGTAGTCCCAATCATTGCTCTTAATGGCCATCAACCGGAAGTATCTTCTCAGGTCGGCCAGAACTCCGTACTTATTTTTCCGAAGCTCTATCCTCACATCAGGGATTCTTCTCAGCAGACCGGGTCTCCTCCTCAAGTACCGCCTCAAGGCGAGTCCGCCGTTTCCTCGACAGGAAGCGTCGCCAAATACTGGCCGTATAGGCGTAGCCTCGGACTTACACCCAAATACAGGGCGATCAGTACCCTGTTCTGCATCTAGCTTTTCTTCTTCCTTTGGATCAGTACCCTGTTCTGCATCTAGCTCTTCCTCCTCCACCTTTGAATCAGTACCCCGTTCTGCATCTAGCTTTTCTTCTTCCTTTGATTCAGTACCCTGTTCTGCATCTAGCTTTTCTTCTTCCTTTGATTCAGTATCCTGTTCTACATCTAGCTTTCTTTCCATCTTTAACTCTGTACAATGTACTTCATCTATATTTTTCGCTTCATTTGCATCATGATCTTTTCCCTTGTTGTATTTATCATCCTTATTCTTTGCATAATCAGATCTATTTATGGTTTTCCAATCTTTGGATTCTGTTTCCTTATAATTATCCTTTATTTTAGATTCCGTATCTCTCGTTGATCCTACCTCCACCAATTTCCTCGATGCTGCAACTTTGACAACTCCTTCCTCATTTTCCTCATTATCATCAATCGATTCAGCCTCATCTGAAATCTTTACTTGGTCAGCGCTTTCGGCTACCGCTCTAGAATTGTTCACCGTTTCATAACCTTTAATTGCCGTTCCAGAATCCTTCACTCCATCGCCCTTAGGTTCATCTTTAGAGTCCTTTATTCCGTCGCCCTTAGGCTCATCTTCAGAATCCTTTATTCCGTCGCCCTTAGGCTCCGCTTCGGAATCCTTTACTCCGTCGCCCTTAGGCTCCGCTTCAGAATCCTTCATCCCTTCGTCCTTAGGTTTCGTTTCAGAATCCTTTACTCCTGCGCCCTTAAGCTTCGCTTCAGAATCCTTTTTTCCGTCGCCTTCATCTCCTGCTTTTTGACCTTCAAATTCTTTTACTTCATCTCCTTTATCTCCGTCGTCCTTAGGCTTCGCTTCAGAATCCTTTACACCTTCGCCCTCAGGCTTCGCTTCAGAATCCTTCACTCCGTCGTCCTTAGGCTCCGCTTCAGATTCTTTTATGCGTAAGTTCTCAATCCTTGCATTCATCGCCTCCACTTTCTGCCCTAATCTTTTTAGATGTAGGTTTAGAGCCAATATTTCTAATCTATTCGTAGGATCATCCTCCATTATCCTTTCAATCTCGGCTATCGTCCTCACCATCAATCTTTGAAGAGGAGCTCTCATCCTTTTCAATGCCTCCATTTTCTCCAGGATCACGTCCGGCTCACCAATATGTTTAGTCTTCGTGTATTAGAACTGAGAATGACTAACAGTCATTGAGATCCCGGAGAATAATTAGGCTTGACCTTTTCAATAATATTAAACTTTATTGCTTAATATGTTAATCCGAGAATATCATAAGGCTTATTTACATATGTACAACTCTATCTTCCTTATTTCCAATTCTTTAGAATTCACTTTATCAGGTTTTACTTCCGCTTCCTTTGCTTTGTCTTTTAACTTGATCTTCTTTGATTTCTTGTACTTGCCGCTACTTCCTTCTACCTTACTTGCCGCTACTTCCTTCTACCTTACTTGCCGCTACTTCCTTCTACCTTACTTGCCGCTACTTCCTTCTACCTTACTTGCCGCTACTTCCTTCTACCTTACTTGCCGCTACTTCCTTCTACCTTACTTGCCGCTTCTTCCTTCTACCTTACTTGCCGCTTCTTCCTTCTACCTTACTTGCCACTACTTCTTCCTTGGACTTCTACCTCTGGTGCACCTTCTTTCACTTCGGAACTACTTGCCGTCTACTTCCTTCCACCTTACTGACTCTCGTCTACCTTCCACACAGCCGACTCTCGTCTACCTTCCACACAGCCGTCTCTCGTCTACCTTCCACCTTACCTTTACCTCTCCCCTGACTCTCGTCTACCGCCACTGCCCTCGCTCACTCCACACCTTCTTTTATACGCTCAAAAACTGTCACGTGGGCGCACTCTGTGGTGATCCTGCGGCGCATCTCGTGGCTCGCGCCATCTAGTGTCGCCTTTCCTAACTACTTCTCAACAATAATATTGATGAATTATTTTTGATGGGAAGAAACGAGAATCTTTCGGCGAAACATTCACTGGAGTAGAACAAGGACGTAGCTAGGTCATATGTTATATTAAATTCTGTTGATTTCTGGTTATCTTGAGGATTATGCTATGGTAATGTAGTCGTGGTTTAAAATCTTGAAAGTATAATAAAAATAGTAAAGATTTTTAACCACGACTGCATTACCATAGCATAATCCTCAATATAATCAAAAATCCACAGAAAATATCATTTTTTATATAAAAAAATGCTCCAATGGCCCCCGATTCTTGTAAAAGTCCAACCCCACCAGCGAGTACAAGTAACCAAACGGGCTCTGGCACATTTGTAAGTGCAAAGTCGAACTGCTTTTCACATGTGTAGACATGTGGTACGCTTACACTAAAAGCAGTCGCTAACTACCCACCATGATTATCATGGCCTGTACCACGTGTACTAGGGATAAGCAAAAAAAAAAAAACTAATAAAATTTTCAACAAGTGTCAGATGGAAATGAAGTTCATTTTAGAATTTGGATTACATCAAGAGAGAGCGAAATGTAGTTTAAAATATAGGTCATTCTACGCTTATTCAAATTAAACCGATACCTAATTTACATATTTTGTGATTGAAAACGATGATGATAATATATCAATGATATTTTTTGATAAGATACCATTGTGTCAGAAAGAGATATGTACAATCCAGGTTCCTGGTGTTGGAATATTACAGAGTAACAATGGCTATAGATGAGACTGAGTTTGAAAAGGAACTTGTATGTATATAATGTTTATAGTATCGTTTTCGTTGTTTTCATGTAGACATATATACCAAGATTTGTTTTCATACTAGCGGACGTACCCGGCTTCGCCCGGGTTTTATCCGAGTAAAGGTTTGTCTAACGAATCTCTCGATAAAGTGAACATTTTTTCCCGGTCCCTTGAAAAATACTCGATAAGTTGAAAAAAAAATCAATATTAATTGGTTCCCTCGGTAATTGGAAGTTAAAGGAATAGTATCTTGCCTTGGAATTGTATCATTATTCTTGTCTCAAATAAATTGCCGTGTCATCCTGAATTTTGTCTTTCCTAATTTTCTACATTACAAAATCATCGTATCATCATGATAATATTTAGAGCAGATTGTTGAATTATAACAGATAAATTAAAATATTTATCTTGATTATTTTTAGGCGAAAAGTTATTTCTAAAATTTTATTTGCTAGAAACCTTCCCAGTACTATACTAAATAACTTCCCAAAGTTTCATGGCGTTCCAATGAGTGGTTTGGTCAGGCATAAAGGACAGACACACATACATTCATTTTTATATATATATACTAGCGGACGTACCCGGCTTCGCCCGAGGTTTTACCCGAGTAAAGGTTTGTCTAACGAACATTTGTTAAAACAATTCTCTATAAACTTATAAAAAAAGAGATATATTTTGATAATTTGAAACTCGTAAATGTGAATCTCTCGATAAAGTGAACATTTTTTCCCGGTCCCTGTGTGCCGTGTCATCCTGAATTTTGTCTTTCATAATTTTCTACATTACAAAATCATCGTTTTATCTAGTGAACATATTTTCCCGGTCCCTTGATAAATACTCGATAAGTTGAATAAAATCATGGTCGTGAATCTCTCGATAAAGTGATAATTTTTTCCCGGTCCCTGTGTGCCGTGTCATCCCGAATTTTGTATTTCCTCGATAAAGTGAACATTTTTTACCGTTCCCTGTGAGCCGTGTCATCGTGAATTTTGTCTTTCCTAATTCTATGCATTACAAAATCATCGACACGGGATATCATTTAATGTTGTCTAAAGGGGGTTAAGAGAGCAGTCTCTTTCAAATGAAAAATGCTTTAATTAAGCAGATGTTTAAAGTATAATATATGAGAGAGGCAATCTTACAGGTTGTCGACGCTGTAAAATCCCCAGAGAGAGTGTTTTTGTAGCATCATGCTGTGACTCACACGATGACCCAAGGTCATCAGAAGCAGCAAACTAAGCCTATCTCCGTCTCAATGGTGGCGCTGCTTGCGAGTTAAATATACAAATCTGCAAATAACTCTAAGGATATTCAAGATATTCAAGAAATTATTTTTCGTAAACCTTTCCGGGGATACACCTAATAATATCCCAAATTTTCACGGCGATTGGATGTATGGTTTTTGAATCCATAGAGGACACACACACACACACAGACAGACATTCAATTTTATATATATAGATATACTAGCGGATGTACCCGGCTTCGCCCGAGGTTTTACCCGAGTAAAGGTTTGTCTAACGAACATTTGTTAAAACAATTCTCTATAAACTTATATAAAAAAAAAGATATATTTTGATAATTTAAAACTCGTAAATTTGAATCTCTCGATAAAGTGAACATTTTTTCCCGGTCCCTGTGTGCCGTGTCATCCTGAATTTTGTCTTTCCTAATTTTCTACATTACAAAATCATCGTTTTATCTAGTGAAAATTTTTTCCCGGTCTCTTGAAAAATACTCGATAAGTTGAATAAAATCAATATTAATTGGTGCCCTCGGTAATTGGAAGTCAAAGGAATAGTATCTTCCGCCTTGAATTGTATCATTATTCTTGTCTCAAATAAATTGCCGTGTTATCCTGAGATAATCTTACTTTTGATAAATAATCTTTAAGATAATAAACTTAGTGATAATAAAACTTATAGATAAAAAAAAAAACTTGCTACATCGTCGCAATGGTGGCGCTGCTTGCGAGTTAAATCTACAAATCTGCAAATAACTCTAAGGATATTCAAGATATTCATGAAATTATTTTTCAAAAACCTTCCCGGGGATATACCTAATAATATCCCAAATTTTCACGGCGATTAGATGTATGGTTTTTGAATCTATAGAGTACACACAGACAGACATTCAATTTTATATATATAGATAGATATATAGATAGATGATTACTATTAATAATAAATAATATGTAAAATTAAATTGGTTATGGATTCATCCTTCTTACTTACTTTAATTACATAACACCTGGAACATATTGTTAAAACCATGTTCGTTAGGAAATGGCAGCATTAAAGCTACGAATGTTTCTGTTGTTGCTTATTTCTCAAGTCGTATAAACGATCTCCATTAGGTTCCATTGTCTTTCTATTATAGTCCTGGGGTTTTCCCAGAGGTCTTTTTTGGAGGATTTGATACAATTCAATAGATGTTCAGGACTAGCTGGTTGGGAATCACATTTGGGTCACTTCGGGAATGTTTTGATTTTTCTATTAAATTTGAGCATTCTGAGATGTCCTGTTCTTACAAATGTTTCTTTTACATATAAAACAAACTTCTTTTTTCTTATCTCCACTCAATCATATTAGGGTATCAAGTTGTGACCCTTGATGGTGTCTGTTTGACAACCATCATGACTGGATGAAGTAGAATGCCTTTGTCATTAAGACTGGGAGCACTACTCAGTGGCAGGCCGACTTAGCTCCAAAAGAAACTGTTCTTTACCGCGATGGAAATTTATTGGGAGGGTTTGGCTCATCAGTGAGGAACCCTATCAGCGGTTTCGATAATTCAATTCATCACAGTAAGGATAGTAGAAGTTTGTTTTATGTGTTTAAAAGAAGCATTCGTGCTTTAATTTCTTATATATAGATGGCATGATATCGTTTTATAATTTTCGTTAGGTTAATCTTCACTCCGGTAAAAACCCGGGCGAAGCCGGGTATATTCGCTAGTATTTTATATAAATACAATATTTGTCTGTCTGTGTGTGTTACAAGTTTTCAACTGGGAAACTCCAATGAGTTGATACTTTTTTTTCCAGCTATTGTTCCTGACTTAAAAATCGGAAGAAATAAAAAAAAAAAAATCTGTCTCAGGTGTCTATCTAAAACCTCCTCTGAATTACAAGCAAAAATAAGTTATAAATTTATCCGTTATAATTCTGTAATCTTCTTTCCAAAATCATAAAGTACACTCATGGACAAAACTTAGGGAAATTATACCTTTTATCATGTATATCGGGATTGAGACAATAACTCTGAAAGATATTACATTGACCTTTATTGAAGACACATGAGATAATCAAGTGTGAACAAAATTGCCTATGTCTCCTCAAAAAAAAAAAAAAGAGACGACCGGCGATATCAAAAACTTTCCACTTCCTTAAGTTTTGTCCATGAGTTTATATATTTTTATATTCATTATATCATCTATACTCATAATCTATATATAGGATGTCTGTGTGTGAAGTACAATTTCAAACAGTACTGGCTATTGTTTTAGACCCGCTCGTAAAACGGGGGGCTAATGTTCTATACAGTATGTGACACTGGTCTACAAAAAAAAATAGTTTTTTTTTTTTTGCCCAAAAGAAATGATACAAATGAAAACACAAAGACGCGAATGTTTCTTTCCACAAATGAATCAAACTCTACTGTCCTTATTGCGATGAAAAAATATATTGGGAGGGCTTTGCTCATCAGTTCCAAAATCACTATATTAGGTACCACTCAACAAGAACAACCTAGTTTATGATATTTGTAACAATGAATGTGAAGGGTATTCACATATTAAACAAAATGTTAACGTGGGATTCAATCCCGGTTCATGACTGTCGGGAATCGAGGGTGTTACCCACTCGTCCACCGACTTTTATGGCTCATCAGTGGTGAACCCTCCCAGCAGTTTCGCCAATTTAATCTATCAGACAGCTTCTTAGAGCTCTAATACTGTATTGGACAATTCTGCTTTTATATGAAACACTGATGGTTAGAATCTTAGAAATGGCATTTAATCAAACTATGGACGTGAGCTTCTAGGACAGTAGAATTACATTTAAATATTTGCATCGAGCAATTCTCTTCCGCAAACAATAAGGACAAGTTAGGTATAAATTAATACAAGGCAATAATCCCTAACTTGTACTTATTGTTTGCGGAAGAGCATTTCTCGATGCAAATATTTATATGTAATTCTACTGTCCTAAAAGCTTATGTCAATAGTTTGCTTAAATACAATTTCTAAGATTCCACCTTTCAGTGTAGCATATAAAAGCAGAATGATCCAATACAGTATTAGAATTCTAAGAAGCGCAGTCTGGTAGATTACATTGGCGAAACCGCTGGAAGGGTTCACCACTGATGAGTCAAGCCCTCCCAATATATTTTTTCATCGCAGTAAGGACAGTAGAAGTTTGATTTATTTGTGAAAAGAAACATTCGCGTCTTAATGTCTTCATTCGTTATATATAGATGGCGCGTTATTGATTTGTTAAAATAAAAAATATTTGATCTTAATGTGACTTTTTGAAATAGAGAGATATTTTCTAGAGAGTATTAGTCTATATAAAGATAAAAGTCAACTCTCCCGTCAAAATAGACGTCAAAGCTAGACGCCATCTATTGACTGTCTCCACAAACTAGAGGCCTCAGGTCGGTAACAAAGCCATAACACCAGGTTTGGCAAACTGAGAAGTATCCACCTATACCATGGTTTCGGGTTAATGGCCCTTTTCAGTCCATTTGGGTGATCCGATTTTGCATAAGTTGGTGTTGTGGCTTTGTGTAGAACGGGTCTATAGTATATATATCATTAATCGTTCATCTCAATCATCGTTATCATCACATGGGGGGTCGGTGGAAGGATGGTCTAAACCGTTGGGTTTCGACCGCTACGACCCGGGTTCGATTCCCGCATTGGACACTTTTTCTGATAAAAAAAAAAAAATGCTCCAATGGCCCCCGATTCTTGCAAAAGTCCAACTCCACCAGCGAGTACAAGTAACCAAACGTGGCTCTGGCACATTTGTAAGTGTAAAAGTCGAACTGCTTTTCACATGTGTAGACGTGTGGTGTACTTACAGTAAAAGCAGTCGCCAACTTCTACCCACCATGATTATCATGGCCTGTACAACGTGTACTAGGGATAAGCAAAAAGAAAATTATAATCACATTGTAAAACAATAGTGGCGACTGTGAATTTTTGCATGTATTGACAAGATGAATTATGTTAATTATCTAGTAGACACACAACATTAGGTACTGGCTGATTGACCCGTCTTCTGCCCGAGTAAATGTTTACCCGACCGGAGAAACAGACGCGAAGTCTGAAAATCACCACCTTCGAAGAAGACACAACAAACTAAAAGCTTAACAACTTATAAAAAGTAATTTCTTCATTATTTAACTTTTAAAATATATAATAAATGAAACCGTTAGAGCAAGAATGTTTCTTTTATACATAAAACAAACTTCTACAGTCCTTACTGCGATGAAAAAAATATTAAGAGAGCTTGACTCATCAGTGGTGAACCCTCCCAGCGGTTTCGCCAATTTGATCTACCAGACCGCTCTTCTTAGAGCTCTAATACTGTATTGGATCATTCTGCTTATATATGCTACACTGAAGGATGGAATCTTAGAAATGGTATTTAAGCAAACTATGGACATAAGTTTTTAGGACAGTAGGATTTTTACATTTGTAAACGTAAAAGTCGAATTAAGGTAGTTGTTAACTACCCACCATGATTATCGTGACCTTTACCATGTGTAGACATGTGGTGTACTTACAGTAAAAGGCTAGTTGCTAACTACCCATCATGATTATCATGGCCTGTACCATATGTACTTGGGATATGTAACCCCCCAAAAGGTTTTATCCTCTACCCAATACAGTATTAGAACTCTAAGAAGCGGTCTGGTAGATTAAATTGGCGAAACCGCTGGTAGGGTTCACTACTGATGAGCTAAGCCCTCCCAAAGAAGTTTGTTTTTGTATTTAAAAAGAAAAATTCGTGAATAAATGCTTCCATTTCTTTCTTATATATAGATTGCGCGTTATTGCCTTATAATTAATTATGACCATTGTATATGGTAACCTACTTATTGGAAGGTTTTGGAAATGTATCTTTACCGTGTGTCAACAAGAGAATTAAAGAATTGAAGCCAATAATCTCCACAGCGCTATAATAGGAAAACTCTAAAAGCTTTTGTGATAAAGCACAATTTGGATTACAGCTACAAGCTTGTTCCAAAATCACTTTATTAGGTACCGCTCAAAAAGAACAACCTAGTTTATGATAATTGCAACAGTGAATAATATATGAAAGTTATTCACATATTAAACTAAATGTTAACGGGGGATTCAATCCCAGTTCATGACTGTCGGGAATCGAGCGTGTTACCCACTCGTTCTCTACAACTACAAGATAATAAGACACCAAATCCAAATAAATAGTGTGTGACGTTTCGGTAACAACGTTGCTACCATAATCAGACAAAAAAAAAGAATAAATACAAAAAATAAGAATTATTAATTCTTTTGTTTGATGATGGTAACAACGCTGTTACCGAAACGTCACACACTATTAATTTATTTGAATTAGGTCTTATCACCTTGTATCTGTAAAAGCTTCTATAAGGAATTCTGTAAAAGCACTCGAACAAGTTGCCAAATAATTCCAATTCCAAAAGTGAAGGCAGCCATCTGGGAAATTGCATTTAACAGCTGCATTGTGGCATTGCAAAATTCTGTTGATCTCTGTTGAAGCAAATCTAAAATGCTTACACCCTTTTTTTTACGAGCTGCAACAATAAATTTAACAAACTATACGTACCACCATGGTTATTTATGTTTTTTTATATCAATAGTACATGTGGTACTGGCCATGATAATCATGTTGGGTAGTTAGCGATTCCTTTTACTGTAAGTGCATCACATGTCTACACATGTGAAAAGTAGTAGACACTCTGTAACTAGGCGTTGTCAGAGAGGTAGTTGTACTGTTTACAAACACTTGGTTTGCAAGCTTTATTGATCTCACAATGTCTTCTTTCACCAAGCGCCCACATAAACACACATACAGGTAAACAAGTACACAAGTAGAAAGCAGTTCGACTTTTGCATTTACAAGTGTGACAGAGCCCTGTTTGGTTACTTTCACTTATTTATATATAATTTGAATTTCTTCTCTTAAAACTTTTTTTTAAATGAGTAAATGTAATGTAAAAAACATTGGAGACACACTGCTATTTTAATATTTCTATCGTGACATGAATCAACAACCCTGCCTGGATATCTCTATACATGCTTCTATGTAAATATGTTTTTTTATTAAATTATATATATATGCAAATATATTTGTTATAAAACCCACAGCGTAACATTAAATTTAGTGAACAAATCATTGCAAATCGTCGGCAGTCAAAAAATAAGTTATAAACTTCAACAATAGATGGCGGGCCTAGCAAATTTGCATATTACGCTTCCTTGCTATGCAAATTAAATATGACCATCGCAGACAACTATGACCGCCTCAAAGGAAGGTAAAATCCACCCCAAACCCCGAGAAACAGAGTTATTCCCCAAACTACCCGTTTGATCCCGCCCCCCCCCCCCCTGGCCATAAAGCTACCCTCCTTGCTCTACTGCCAACCCCTGGCTCTACTGCAAACCCCTGGCTTTACTGCTAACCACTGGCTCTACTGCTAACAACTGGACCTGCTGCCAACTACAGGCTCTACTGCTAACTACTGGCTCAAGCCATACCACCGGCTCACTGAAGATCTGAAACCTACTGCACACATCCCCTGACCCTATGAACTCCTGAAAGAAAAAACAAACTGAAAACGAAGCTCTCCCGGACGACCGAAATCGCCAATATTTACTCACTTTAACAAATAGCTGCTCTCCAGAGCGGCCGCCAGCACCCCTCTCCATCTAAATGGGAAAAGGAAGAAACAAAAAGAACGATACCACTGTAACTCAAGTTCCACCTGAACCAGTTCAAAATGCCTCATTCCCAGCAGAACCACCCATAAGGGCTGAACCTGAAGTAACCAACACGGGCTTCTGTGGTGGCAGCTTCAAACCCACTTCCCCTACCTACTCCCCAACGTATAACCCTGAAACCTACAAGCCTATGTACGCCTCTACCTACTACAATAGTGTTCCATCGTCAAACTACTATGGCTCCTCACCAAATTACAGCACCGCTCTCTACCAAGAACCTGAAGGACTCCAAATTACACCGGAGACAATTGAGGCTATTGACAACGCCACTGGGGCCCGATACAACAGCTTCTCCCATCCTGACCTGCACGCCACCATCGGCAGGCTTCTCCAGAATCGCCGTGACTGCATCCTGGGACTTTCAAAAGAACTGAAAGCCATGACTGCCGAACGCGACCAACTCTTGGAGAAGCTTACATCCCTCGAGGCCTCTACTGCCCGCCCTCCAACCATCACTGCTTCCACCCAAACCCCCAAACCGATACTCCCAAGGGCCACCCTCTCTACACAAACCATCCCCAAAACAGCGGCACCTAAACCAACCACCAAGCCTTCTACCAATCCCAAACCCTCGTCCTCCACCAAAAAGAAGACTCAGGACCACCTGCGAGCTTCCGCATCCCATGTTGTCATTGAAGCAACCGACCCAAATACCAACCCAAGGGAAATCCTCAAGACCATCCGCGCCACCCACAAAATCCCCGAGAACACAGTCTGGGCTTCACTTAGGACCAGGGGAAAATTAGTCCTTCACTCTGCCAACCCAGAAATTATACCCGACCTCAGCTCCGCCCTGTCTAAAAAACTTGCCGACAACCTAAAGATCCGTGAAACTCGGGAACTCCTCCCCAGGGTCTGCATCTTCAGAGTCGACAGTGAAACATCTGACCCTTCAATCATAGAATCCGTCAAGGCCATCCCCGGCATCGCAGCCATCCAAGGTGACAAGATCATCAGAGTGGCTCACCGTTCTGCACCAAGATCTGGAACAAGCACCGTGTTTTTGGAACTTGACCCGGCCTCCTTCAAGGCTCTAGGCCAAAAAGGAAGACTCATCTTAGAAGGGGTCATCCACCACTTCGAAGAGTCCATCCGAATCAGAAGATGCTTCCGGTGCTGCGGCTTCGGACACAACTCAAACAGATGCACCTCTGCTGAACCCATCTGCTACCATTGTAGCAAAACTGGACACGAAGTCAACTCCTGCCCCACCAAATCCTCCCCTAGCACAGCAAGATGCACCCACTGCCACCCCAAGGGAATCACAGCCAACCATGAAGCCCGCTCCTCTGCCTGTCCCACTGCTAGACTTCATGCATTGAAGTACTAGAACTACAAATCTCGACTACCATACTCCAAAGAACAAATCCCTGGGCGAAAAATCTGACCTAACAAACGACTACACAGAGCTACACCGGCTCCACTTCACCTACGCCTTGGCGTCCACCGACACGACTTGTGTTTTAGATACAGTGTGCCCGGAAAAGTCTCCACTGAGACTTGGGCGGGCGATGGATGCATATTAAACCGACCCTAGTAGTTGTCCCGGAAGGGGATCTGGTCGTTGGCGTCCGCTCCACGTGGGTTGATTCCAGGCTCAGAACCTAGGGCCGCCTTCAACGTCGTCCATCAAATTCTGCCGCTTTGGGACACTGCGGCTTTATTTGCTGGACACCGCGTTTGTCGTGTCGGCCCTTTGTTTTGTCCTGTTTAAGTCCCCCCGCGTAGGGGGCGTCAAAGCGACCTCTTCCTCTTTCGGGGTGTAGTGTAATCCGCCTCCACGTGGTGCACCCTGGGTAATGCTAAATGGATTACAACTTCCTGTCTGTGTATAGGGGGCCATTTTACATCGCGTCAGGTCCACATGGACTTCCGGTACTGTACGACAGTATGTGAAGTATTCTATAACTACATTCAATTACAAAGAAATCCCTGCAGAATCAAAAAGTCGGCTGTTTGAGGCAAGATTAGCGATCTCTAAAACTTATGTGCATATTGGCCCGAAATATTCTTAAGGATCCAGACATGTTCTCAATAATTTCCACCATTTTGAGAACGACTCATTTATAAGTATACTCTCCTTAGTGACGTTCCGCTTTACGACGATATCGTATTTACGACGGCTAATTTAGTTACAAATAAGAAATAAAATGAAATTTTAAGATAGTTTCTTTAATATATATATATATATATATATATGAGGTGTGTTAAAAAAGTATCGCGATTTTTGAATTTTCGCGGGTTACGTATATTCGAATTTCGATCTTTTTGTGGCTTTATGTTGGTACTCATGTCTCTCACTTATGCCGACAAGCTCGGCCATTTTGAATGTTCACTTAATTGTTGACAGCTGCTTTGCTTGCAGGTGTTTTGGATCGTCTTCGATTTTTACCTATTAATTTTGTGTGAAAAACGAAATTAAGTGCGCGGATGCATTCCGAATGTTGACTGTGGCATACGGAGAAGCTACCTTGGACCGAAGCAACGTTTATCGGTGGTACAAAATGTTCTCAGAAGGCCGAGAAGATGTGAACGACGAAGAGCGTGCCGGACCCCCGAGCACTTCAACAACAGACGAAAAAATTAATGAAGTGGAGAAAATGATATTGGCCAATCGTCGAATCACCGTTAGAGAAGTTGCTGAGGATCTAAACGTATCGATTGGCTCGTGCCATTCGATTTTTATCAATGATTTGGGCATGAGACGGGTCGCCGCGAAATTCGTACCAAAATTGCTCAATTGCGACCAAAAACAGCATCGCATGAACATTGCTAATGAGATGTTGGACTCTGTCCGCGACGACCCAAATTTGCTCCAGAGGGTCATAACTGGTGACGAAGCGTGGGTTTATGGTTATGACGTGGAAACCAAAGCTCAATCATCTCAATGGAAGCTGCCGCACGAACCAAGACCGAAAAAAGCGCGCCAAGTTCGGTCGAATGTGAAAGTTTTGCTGACAGTTTTCTTCGATTGCAGGGGCGTGGTGCATCATTAGTTCTTGCCACAGGGTAGAACGGTCAATAAGGAATATTACCTGCAAGTTATGCGCAATTTGCGCGAAGCAATCCGCCAGAAACGCCCGGATTTGTGGAAGAACAAAAATTGGCTTTTGCACCACGATAACGCCCCTGCTCACACATCGTTGCTTGTGCGCGACTTTTTGGCCAAAAACAACACACTAATGATGCCGCAGCACCGTATTCCCCAGATCTGGCCCCTGTGACTTTTTCTTGTTCCCTAAACTGAAGAGGCCCATGAAAGGACGACGTTACGCTACGCTTGACGAGATAAAGACGGCATCGAAGGAGGAGCTGAAAAAGATTTTTAAAAAATGATTTTTTGAAGTGCTTCGAAGATTGGAAAAACCGTTGGCACAAGTGTATAATATCTCATGGGGATTACTTTGAAGGAGACAAATAGGTATTCATGAATAAATAAATAATATTTGAAAAAACACAAAAGTCGCGCTACTTTTTGAACACACCTCGTATACTGTGTAAACGAAAAATCCTTCATCATTTTTTACAATTTTATTTCAATTTAAAGCGCTATGTCCCCCTAGGGACACTTGCGCTGTCATACATGTATGCCTTTACATTTGTCTATACATATATATACAATAATTTTAGGCCGTGAATAGAATAGTCATATGATGTTAACAATGAGAAAGAGAGAAAAGAACTGTGTACAAAAGAAAGAAGTGTCTGGTAATATGTACAATCAGCATAATATATATATTGTTACGTGTAAGGCCTCTAAACGGTTAAAACCTCCGCCAATAGATGGCGCTTTCTTCGGATTCCCTTGCTGGCTGATGAGGGAGTCGCCGACTGCTGTGGTCCCGTTTCCTGGGTAGGTTGGATGTAAATACGCTTTTGTGTTGGCCCCAGGATGTAGGGTCATGTAAATACCCATTGCATGTTGTTTTATTTAGATTTAATGTTAGTAATAGATGACAATAAAAGAAGTGCTTCAAGTCTGCGTGCTGCCTCCTGTCGTTACTCTGACACTGCCATCGTCACCAGTCTACTGCTGCTGCTGCTACTACTCTTCTGGTAAGTCTCTCGTGTCCCCCCACCAGTGGTAAGGCCGAGAGATACTGCCAGAAGAAGGGAGTTTCCACAGGAGAGGTGGAACTCAGGAAGTCTTTGGGTGGCCTGCGGGGAAAAGCCGCAGGGAAGAGCAACCGGAGTCCGAGTAGGTGAACCACGAAGGGAAGAAGCGCGTTGTCGCAAAGAACCAGAGGGTAAACACGCGACAATATTTTTAATCCTTCTTTATAGCTGTCCAGCTTTCTTGAGACATAGGATACAAACAGCTGCTTAGACTGACCCACGTCAACCCTACATCTATGGCCAGACTCAGCATGGAACTTCCAGGTTAACTGGTTCAACTCAACAATCCACTCAGTGGTTACTTAGCACTAGTTCATACTGGTGACTTCCCGGGTAGTTGGTGTTCTGTGTGGTCTCTGTGTGTTATCTACACTCATGGACAAAACTTAAGGAAGTTGTACCTTTCAACATGTATATCAGGATTGAGACAATAACTCTGAAAGATATTACAGTGACCTTTATTGAAGACACACGAGATAACCAATATACACTCATGGACAAAACTTAAGGAAGTTGTACCTTTCAACATGTATATCAGGATTGAGACAATAACTCTGAAAGATATTACAGTGACCTTTATTGAAGACACACGAGATAACCAATATACACTGATGGACAAAACTTAAGGAAGTTGTACCTTTCAACATGTATATCAGGATTGAGACAATAACTCTGAAAGATATTACAGTGACCTTTATTGAAGACACACGAGATAACCAATATACACTCATGGACAAAACTTAAGGAAGTTGTACCTTTCAACATGTATATCAGGATTGAGACAATAACTCTGAAAGATATTACAGTGACCTTTATTGAAGACACACGAGATAACCAATATACACTGATGGACAAAACTTAAGGAAGTTGTACCTTTCAACATGTATATCAGGATTGAGACAATAACTCTGAAAGATATTACAGTGACCTTTATTGAAGACACACGAGATAACCAATATACACTCATGGACAAAACTTAAGGAAGTTGTACCTTTCAACATGTATATCAGGATTGAGACAATAACTCTGAAAGATATTACAGTGACCTTTATTGAAGACACACTAGATAACCAATATACACTCATGGACAAAACTTAAGGAAGTTGTACCTTTCAACATGTATATCAGGATTGAGACAATAACTCTGAAAGATATTACAGTGACCTTTATTGAAGACACACGAGATAACCAATATACACTCATGGACAAAACTTAAGGAAGTTGTACCTTTCAAAATGTATATCGGGATTTAGACAATAACTCTGAAAGATATTACAGTGACCTTTATTGAAGACACACGAGATAACCAATATACACTGATGGACAAAACTTAAGGAAGTTGTACCTTTCAACATGTATATCGGGATTTAGACAATAACTCTGAAAGATATTACAGTGACCTTTATTGAAGACACACGAGATAACCAATATACACTCATGGACAAAACTTAAGGAAGTTGTACCTTTCAAAATGTATATCGGGATTTAGACAATAACTCTGAAAGATATTACAGTGACCTTTATTGAAGACACACGAGATAACCAATATACACTCATGGACAAAACTTAAGGAAGTTGTACCTTTCAAAATGTATATCGGGATTTAGACAATAACTCTGAAAGATATTACAGTGACCTTTATTGAAGACACACGAGATAACCAATATACACTCATGGACAAAACTTAAGGAAGTTGTACCTTTCAAAATGTATATCGGGATTTAGACAATAACTCTGAAAGATATTACAGTGACCTTTATTGAAGACACACGAGATAACCAATATACACTCATGGACAAAACTTAAGGAAGTTGTACCTTTCAAAATGTATATCGGGATTTAGACAATAACTCTGAAAGATATTACAGTGACCTTTATTGAAGACACATGAGATAACCAATATACACTCATGGACAAAACTTAAGGAAGTTGTACCTTTCAAAATGTATATCGGATTTAGACAATAACTCTGAAAGATATTACAGTGACCTTTATTGAAGACACACGAGATAACCAATATACACTCATGGACAAAACTTAAGGAAGTTGTACCTTTCAAAATGTATATCGGATTTAGACAATAACTCTGAAAGATATTACAGTGACCTTTATTGAAGACACACGAGATAACCAATATACACTCATGGACAAAACTTAAGGAAGTTGTACCTTTCAACATGTATATCGGGATTGAGACAATAACTCTGAAAGATATTACAGTGACCTTTATTGAAGACACACGAGATAACCAATATACACTCATGGACAAAACTTAAGGAAGTTGTACCTTTCAAAATGTATATCGGGATTGAGACAATAACTCTGAAAGATATTACAGTGACCTTTATTGAAGACACACGAGATAACCAATATACACTCATGGACAAAACTTAAGGAAGTTGTACCTTTCAGCATGTATATCGGGATTGAGACAATAACTCTGAAAGATATTAATGTGACCTTTATTGAAGACACACGAGATAACCAATATACACTCATGGACAAAACTTAATGAAGTTGTACCTTTCAGCATGTATATCGGGATTGAGACAATAACTCTGAAAGATATTACTGTGACCTTTATTGAAGACACACGAGATAACCAATATACACTCATGGACAAAACTTAATGAAGTTGTACCTTTCAGCATGTATATCGGGATTGAGACAATAACTCTGAAAGATATTACTGTGACCTTTATTGAAGACACACGAGATAACCAATATACACTCATGGACAAAACTTAATGAAGTTGTACCTTTCAGCATGTATATCGGGATTGGGACAATAACTCTGAAAGATATTACAGTGACCTTTATTGAAGACACACGAGATAACCAATATACACTCATGGACAAAACTTAAGGAAGTTGTACCTTTCAGCATGTATATCGGGATTGAGACAATAACTCTGAAAGATATTACAGTGACCTTTATTGAAGACACACGAGATAACCAATATACACTCAAGGACAAAACTTAAGGAAGTTGTACCTTTCAGCATGTATATCGGGATTGAGACAATAACTCTGAAAGATATTACAGTGACCTTTATTGAAGACACACGAGATAACCAATATACACTCGTGGACAAAACTTAAGGAAGTTGTACCTTTCAGCATGTATATCGGGATTGGACAATAACTCTGAAAGATATTACAGTGACCTTTATTGAAGACACACGAGATAACCAATACACTCGTGGACAAAACTTAAGGAAGTTGTACCTTTCAGCATGTATATCGGGATTGAGACAATAACTCTGAAAGATATTACAGTGACCTTTATTGAAGACACACGAGATAACCAATATACACTCGTGGACAAAACTTAAGGAAGTTGTACCTTTCAGCATGTATATCGGGATTGAGACAATAACTCTGAAAGATATTACAGTGACCTTTATTGAAGACACACGAGATAACCAATATACACTCATGGACAAAACTTAAGGAAGTTGTACCTTTCAGCATGTATATCGGGATTGGGACAATAACTCTGAAAGATATTACAGTGGCCTTTATTGAAGACACACGAGATAACCAATATACACTCGTGGACAAAACTTAAGGAAGTTGTACCTTTCAGCATGTATATCGGGATTGAGACAATAACTCTGAAAGATATTAATGTGACCTTTATTGAAGACACACGAGATAACCAATATACACTCATGGACAAAACTTAATGAAGTTGTACCTTTCAGCATGTATATCGGGATTGGGACAATAACTCTGAAAGATATTAATGTGACCTTTATTGAAGACACACGAGATAACCAATATACACTCATGGACAAAACTTAAGGAAGTTGTACCTTTCAGCATGTATATCGGGATTGAGACAATAACTCTGAAAGATATTACAGTGACCTTTATTGAAGACACACGAGATAACCAATATACACTCAAGGACAAAATTTAAGGAAGTTGTACCTTTCAGCATGTATATCGGGATTGAGACAATAACTCTGAAAGATATTACAGTGACCTTTATTGAAGACACACGAGATAACCAATATACACTCGTGGACAAAACTTAAGGAAGTTGTACCTTTCAGCATGTATATCGGGATTGGGACAATAACTCTGAAAGATATTACAGTGACCTTTATTGAAGACACACGAGATAACCAATACACTCGTGGACAAAACTTAAGGAAGTTGTACCTTTCAGCATGTATATCGGGATTGAGACAATAACTCTGAAAGATATTACAGTGACCTTTATTGAAGACACACGAGATAACCAATATACACTCGTGGACAAAACTTAAGGAAGTTGTACCTTTCAGCATGTATATCGGGATTGAGACAATAACTCTGAAAGATATTACAGTGACCTTTATTGAAGACACACGAGATAACCAATATACACTCATGGACAAAACTTAAGGAAGTTGTACCTTTCAGCATGTATATCGGGATTGGGACAATAACTCTGAAAGATATTACAGTGGCCTTTATTGAAGACACACGAGATAACCAATATACACTCGTGGACAAAACTTAAGGAAGTTGTACCTTTCAGCATGTATATCGGGATTGAGACAATAACTCTGAAAGATATTACAGTGACCTTTATTGAAGACACACGAGATAAACAATATACACTCATGGACAAAATTTAAGGAAGTTGTACCTTTCAGCATGTATATCGGGATTGAGACAATAACTCTGAAAGATATTACAGTGACCTTTATTGAAGACACACGAGATAACCAATATACACTCATGGACAAAACTTAAGGAAGTTGTACCTTTCAAAATGTATATCGGGATTGAGACAATAACTCTGAAAGATATTACAGTGACCTTTATTGAAGACACACGAGATAACCAATATACACTCATGGACAAAACTTAAGGAAGTTGTACCTTTCAAAATGTATATCGGGATTGAGACAATAACTCTGAAAGATATTACAGTGACCTTTATTGAAGACACACGAGATAACCAATATACACTCATGGACAAAACTTAAGGAAGTTGTACCTTTCAGCATGTATATCGGGATTGAGACAATAACTCTGAAAGATATTAATGTGACCTTTATTGAAGACACACGAGATAACCAATATACACTCATGGACAAAACTTAATGAAGTTGTACCTTTCAGCATGTATATCGGGATTGGGACAATAACTCTGAAAGATATTAATGTGACCTTTATTGAAGACACACGAGATAACCAATATACACTCATGGACAAAACTTAATGAAGTTGTACCTTTCAGCATGTATATCGGGATTGGGACAATAACTCTGAAAGATATTAATGTGACCTTTATTGAAGACACACGAGATAACCAATATACACTCATGGACAAAACTTAAGGAAGTTGTACCTTTCAGCATGTATATCGGGATTGAGACAATAACTCTGAAAGATATTACAGTGACCTTTATTGAAGACACACGAGATAACCAATATACACTCAAGGACAAAATTTAAGGAAGTTGTACCTTTCAGCATGTATATCGGGATTGAGACAATAACTCTGAAAGTTATTACAGTGACCTTTATTGAAGACACACGAGATAACCAATATACACTCGTGGACAAAACTTAAGGAAGTTGTACCTTTCAGCATGTATATCGGGATTGGGACAATAACTCTGAAAGATATTACAGTGACCTTTATTGAAGACACACGAGATAACCAATACACTCGTGGACAAAACTTAAGGAAGTTGTACCTTTCAGCATTTATATCGGGATTGAGACAATAACTCTGAAAGATATTACAGTGACCTTTATTGAAGACACACGAGATAACCAATATACACTCGTGGACAAAACTTAAGGAAGTTGTACCTTTCAGCATGTATATCGGGATTGAGACAATAACTCTGAAAGATATTACAGTGACCTTTATTGAAGACACACGAGATAACCAATATACACTCATGGACAAAACTTAAGGAAGTTGTACCTTTCAGCATGTATATCGGGATTGGGACAATAACTCTGAAAGATATTACAGTGACCTTTATTGAAGACACACGAGATAACCAATATACACTCATGGACAAAACTTAAGGAAGTTGTACCTTTCAAAATGTATATCGGGATTGAGACAATAACTCTGAAAGATATTACAGTGACCTTTATTGAAGACACACGAGATAACCAATATACACTCATGGACAAAACTTAAGGAAGTTGTACCTTTCAAAATGTATATCGGGATTGAGACAATAACTCTGAAAGATATTACAGTGACCTTTATTGAAGACACACGAGATAACCAATATACACTCATGGACAAAACTTAAGGAAGTTGTACCTTTCAGCATGTATATCGGGATTGAGACAATAACTCTGAAAGATATTAATGTGACCTTTATTGAAGACACACGAGATAACCAATATACACTCATGGACAAAACTTAATGAAGTTGTACCTTTCAGCATGTATATCGGGATTGAGACAATAACTCTGAAAGATATTAATGTGACCTTTATTGAAGACACACGAGATAACCAATATACACTCATGGACAAAACTTAATGAAGTTGTACCTTTCAGCATGTATATCGGGATTGAGACAATAACTCTGAAAGATATTAATGTGACCTTTATTGAAGACACACGAGATAACCAATATACTTTCATGGACAAAACTTAATGAAGTTGTACCTTTCAGCATGTATATCGGGATTGGGACAATAACTCTGAAAGATATTAATGTGACCTTTATTGAAGACACACGAGATAACCAATATACACTCATGAACAAAACTTAATGAAGTTGTACCTTTCAGCATGTATATCGGGATTGGGACAATAACTCTGAAAGATATTAATGTGACCTTTATTGAAGACACACGAGATAACCAATATACACTCATGGACAAAACTTAAGGAAGTTGTACCTTTCAGCATGTATATCGGGATTGAGACAATAACTCTGAAAGATATTACAGTGACCTTTATTGAAGACACACGAGATAACCAATATACACTCAAGGACAAAATTTAAGGAAGTTGTACATTTCAGCATGTATATCGGGATTGAGACAATAACTCTGAAAGATATTACAGTGACCTTTATTGAAGACACACGAGATAACCAATATACACTCGTGGACAAAACTTAAGGAAGTTGTACCTTTCAGCATGTATATCGGGATTGGGGACAATAACTCTGAAAGATATTACAGTGACCTTTATTGAAGACACACGAGATAACCAATACACTCGTGGACAAAACTTAAGGAAGTTGTACCTTTCAGCATGTATATCGGGATTGAGACAATAACTCTGAAAGATATTACAGTGACCTTTATTGAAAACACACGAGATAACCAATATACACTCGTGGACAAAACTTAAGGAAGTTGTACCTTTCAGCATGTATATCGGGATTGAGACAATAACTCTGAAAGATATTACAGTGACCTTTATTGAAGACACACGAGATAACCAATATACACTCATGGACAAAACTTAAGGAAGTTGTACCTTTCAGCATGTATATCGGGATTGGGACAATAACTCTGAAAGATATTACAGTGACCTTTATTGAAGACACACGAGATAACCAATATACACTCGTGGACAAAACTTAAGGAAGTTGTACCTTTCAGCATGTATATCGGGATTGAGACAATAACTCTGAAAGATATTACAGTGACCTTTATTGAAGACACACGAGATAAACAATATACACTCATGGACAAAATTTAAGGAAGTTGTACCTTTCAGCATGTATATCGGGATTGAGACAATAACTCTGAAAGATATTACAGTGACCTTTATTGAAGACACACGAGATAACCAATATACACTCATGGACAAAACTTAAGGAAGTTGTACCTTTCAGCATGTATATCGGGATTGAGACAATAACTCTGAAAGATATTACAGTGACCTTTATTGAAGACACACGAGATAACCAATATACACTCATGGACAAAACTTAAGGAAGTTGTACCTTTTAGCATGTATATCGGGATTGGGACAATAACTCTGAAAGATACTACAGTGACCTTTATTGAAGACACACGAGATAACCAATATACACTCATGGACAAAACTTAAGGAAGTTGTACCTTTCAGCATGTATATCGGGATTGAGACAATAACTCTGAAAGATATTACAGTGACCTTTATTGAAGACACACGAGATAACCAATATACACTCATGGACAAAACTTAAGGAAGTTGTACCTTTCAGCATGTATATCGGGATTCAGACAATAACTCTGAAAGATATTACAGTGACCTTTATTGAAGACACACGAGATAACCAATATACACTCATGGACAAAACTTAAGGAAGTTGTACCTTTTAGCATGTATATCGGGATTGGGACAATAACTCTGAAAGATACTACAGTGACCTTTATTGAAGACACACGAGATAACCAATATACACTCATGGACAAAACTTAAGGAAGTTGTACCTTTTAGCATGTATATCGGGATTGGGACAATAACTCTGAAAGATACTACAGTGACCTTTATTGAAGACACACGAGATAACCAATATACACTCATGGACAAAACTTAAGGAAGTTGTAACTTTCAGCATGTATATCGGGATTCAGACAATAACTCTGAAAGATATTACAGTGACCTTTATTGAAGACACACGAGATAACCAATATACACTCATGGACAAAACTTAAGGAAGTTGTACCTTTTAGCATGTATATCGGGATTGGGACAATAACTCTGAAAGATACTACAGTGACCTTTATTGAAGACACACGAGATAACCAATATACACTCATGGACAAAACTTAAGGAAGTTGTACCTTTCAGCATGTATATCGGGATCGAGACAATAACTCTGAAAGATACTACAGTGACCTTTATTGAAGTCACACGAGATAACCAATATACACTCATGGACAAAATTTAAGGAAGTTGTATCTTTTAGCATGTATATCGGGATTGGGACAATAACTCTGAAAGATATTACAGTGACCTTTATTGAAGACACACGAGATAACCAATATACACTCATGGACAAAATTTAAGGAAGTTGTATCTTTTACCATGTATATCGGGATTGAGACAATAACTCTGAAAGATATTACAGTGACCTTTATTGAAGACACACGAGATAACCAAGTGTAAACAAAGTTAACTCTGTCTCCTTAAAATAAAAAAGAAGGGGTTGATTCTTTAAATATGAAACTTCCATAAGGTTTGTCTATGATTGTATATTATGATACATTAGCGCGCCATCTGTTATGAATATTCGAAACTATTATAGACGTGTATGATTATTTAGAAATTCTTTTGTAAGGGCAGTAGAAATTGTTTAATTTTCAAAAGAATCATACGTGTCTATAATGCTTTCGAATATGATTGTATATATTTCTCTATACACCTATCCCCCGATTTACACGGTAGAATCGTTCCTGAGAAAAACGTGTAAATCGGGGGATAGGTGTACATAGAAATAAAAATAAAATGCATTGACAGGTTAAAATATGTAGTCAGCACATAAGCTCGGGATTCCTCGTGAGATGTGTACACAGCGCATGTGTTCAATCACAGTAGCATTTAGTATAGTGCGATAAAAACAACAAAAAAAAAAAATCTTATTTGGAAAACCGTGTAAAAGCGAAAACGTGTAAAACAAGTACCGTGTAAATCGGGGGAAAGGTGTATATATTTTTATATTTTCACATAAAAGATATTCATTGAATTAGTACGTCACAAAATGCATATACTGTTGAATTACAGGATATTTTCAAATTATTAGGCCAATGACCCAGGAATGGGTTTTCCCAGAGGGAATTTTGACCCGAGTGTATTTTAAAGAGCATTTTTTTCTCTTCAAAAATTAATCGTCGATTTGTGAATTGTGGAGTTAGAAGTTATCATTATGGTCATCATTAGTATATGCGATATGGAGTTTTCTCCCTAAATTACAAAACTAACCGAACAAAATTTCACATCTCTATAAACATTGATAATCATCAAAATTCTTGATTTATTATTGTAAACATCTGTACAGGTATTCACACACACAAAGCTTTATTAAGACCTCCGGTCTTATACAGATTCACCACAGGAAGAAAGGAATCATAGATAGAGCTCCTATACTCCAGGCAACGCAGCACCCAACAACAGCCTACAGGTCCGACGCATGTCCAATGGCCACACGTTCCTTCGTGCCTATGTCATGGTTAGCATATGAACATTGAATATATTTAGTAAAATATTAGAAAAAAAAAAAAAAACTGGAGATGCCGGGGATCGAACCCGGGACCTTTCACATGCAAAGCGGACGCTCTACCACTGAGCTACATCCCCGTCTTCTTCTTCTGTTTATAGATAGATGAAAGAATTGCCCGTTTTATACGGGTGTATTTAGAAAAGATAGAAAACAAAGTTTTTAACCTTTTGAAAATTATTATTTATAAAATAATAATTTATTCATCTCTCACATAATCATTATCGGTTTTAGACTGACGCGTAATTTGCCTGTTAACGCAATTCTACAGAATATGTTCGCTTTACGACGGAGTCGTTTAACAACCTCTGTCTTGATTTCTGTCCCCTTCGTTAAGTGAACATGCGTTCCTCTTCTAAAAATTCGCAGTGAATTATGCATAGGAACTATATGAGTCCTCAGGGACGACTCTCTATTTAAAACCAATGACCTATTTTTAGCTGTATGCCTTATAAACAGGCCTTATCTAGGTGTATGCGTATTTATGTTTTAAGCGTATTTTAAAAATTCTTAAATAATTTTTAATCTCTCAAAAATTATTGACGATTTGTTTATACATTATCAACGCCATATAAATCTCTCAGTATACAAATAAATAAATTATTATATATATTTTAAAAACTGTGTTAACTTTGTTAAGTTAAATAATTCAATTTACGGAATTATTAAAAAACACACAATAAAAACAAAAATGACTTTTAAAAATGCGAAAATATTATTCACACCAAAAACCCATTAAAAAAATCTACGCAAGCATTCTTCAGGGTGAAAACAATCATTATTAAATTACACAATTTTAACAAATAAAAATTATTTATTTATTGTTCACAATCACATTGTGTATAGCACTATGTTCGTTCCAGGAAACTGGGTTAGAAATATCTTTCTTTATAGCATTATGTTGCTTGAATTATATACTTGAATTATTTATGATTTTTAAATAAACCATATAAATATTAAATAGATAATACTTCTTTAAAATATTCGAATAATGATTTAAAAACAACAATCAATATACAAAACAACGTAAAAGTAATTATTTTATTATTTTAGTATATTAAAGAACAATAAATTCTATTTATATTTCTTCAAATATTAATATAGTGGGAAGTTGTGCGTAATTTATTCCTGTCAAATTCCTGAGGAGGCCCAGTTATAACCCAATGAAGATTTATCTTCTGGCCGGAATAACCTTCAAAACCAGACGATACCGGCAAAAAAATTCAAGGTCAACATTTTTATTATAGCTACACCCGCCCCTCATTCTTTTCATATCCTGCTTTCATAACTAGAATTTTATTTTAATATATTTTAAAAGATAAAATAAACGGTGTAAAAAAATCGATTTTTTATAAATAAATATTTTGAACATAGGGGGTAATATATATATACGAAAATTATAAATAATAAAAACATATTTATATAAATTCATCCATTTATAAATATTCAAATTGAAAAGTATAAATATAAATCCAAATGATAAATTTTAAAAAAGTATTGCAAACGAAATTAACACGGACTATTATCTGAAAAAAAAAATGTAAACAATAGAAACAGAAGATTTTTAAAATTTCTTATAATACAATTGAATCGCTCTTAAAAAGTGAAAAAAAAAATATTTAGAAAAAATATTTTTTAAAATGTACAATGCAAATTTATATAGAGAGGTTTAGAATGGTACCCAAAAATCAGATATTTCTTTATAGTATATTTTCTAGTATCCCATTCATTCATTAAAAGGCTGCGCAAGCGCGGTTGGCACTGAGCCTACAATTTGTACCACGTGATCAATATGAGGATTAGCCGGTTCCAGAGTGATGAAACCTAGGCTAGGGCAACAAGGAAGCGCTGGTGGTGCACCTTTTTGTTAACTTTTTAGCTTAAATATTTTATTTTTGATTTGATTTTTAGTATAGTTTCGTTTGCATTTTATGCCATTAAGTTCGTTTTCATGTTTGGTTGAATATTAATTGCATATTTCGCTTAAAATTCGGCTTTTAAAAAGCCTATTTAAAATGGCCAGCCAATCCCAGCGGGTACGAAGAAACATTTCGCCAAAGCAAGGGCCATTAAAAGCAACTTTACCAATTTCATTGATGCAACAAAATTCAAGTTATAGTCCAACAAGTAATATTAAAAAAGATAGTCCAACAAAATCGCCAATATTTTTAAGCAGGACAGAAGTTCCAAAATTTATAAATAGGCATTCTCCAGAAGAAAGACTATTTTCTGCTTATCAAAATAAAGGTATGTATCATTATATTTATTCATATTATCTATATATCTTTTGATTTTATCGAGATCTTAAAAGAGAAGTCGCAATATTTCTTTGTTCTCGTCTAGCGAGCCTGTTTTCAGATTTGACATTTACAAGTTGAAACAAGAAATATTCGAAATTGCTTTGTGTGTGTTTTGTATAAATATTAAATTTATATCATTTATCAAATATATTATTCTTCAGTTAGTTGCAAATCAATAATATTGCATTTTGTTTATTTATTTTCCAAATATAAATGTATATCGCTAGAGATAATAGAACTAATGAAAATATATTAATATTAAACATTATATAAATAAAAACTTTACTATTTAGACCTTTGTTATATTATAAATCAAGATAATCTTTATCATTTTATCTAATAATTTCTACATTTTATACGGCTATATATCAATGTGAAAGAACTAAAAAATATTCGTTTGATATATTTTCTACTATGTGTTAATCAATTTCATTTAAAAAAATACTATATATATATATATAAAAAGAAAAATATGAATGTAGGTGAACGTATTTCATAAAAATGTCAATTTTCAACCCTTTAAATTAGATCTTTTGATATCATAAACAAAATTTGTTTATAATACAAAATATTTTTAAAAACGACATTTATATTCCAAAAATATATATTTCAACCATAAGATCTATTAGATGTATGTAAAATAAATAAATATATAAATATATTATACAAAGTTGGGGAGATATATATTTATTAAAAAAATCAAAGTATATTTATGATAACAAAATGATATTTTCCTAATTTTATCTTAGTGATTTTAATTTTTAAGATATAAGTGTCAAAATCTAACAGATTCAGAAATGCCATACAAATATTTATTATTTATTTTGAAGAATGAATAATACCAAAAGATTAAATATCATATAAACAAAAATAATGATGATAATATTTTGAAATATATATATATATATTTAGGATAATTAATGATATTTTAATCACACACAATCATTTTATTCACTATATTTATTTATTTATTTTAATAAGTAAAAACATAAATAATTAATTATTGTAGAGGAATCTTTTGCTAATATATTCAATTAATATAAGTAATTGAGTTTTAGACTTTTATTATAACATAATTCTATTTTGAAAATAGAGCAATCCATAAATAAATCTTTAATTAAAAAGACATATATTGGATCAAAATATCATTTATTTTACCAATATTCAGTTGGCTGAATGCCAACCTTAATTAAAAAGGCATATATTTTGATCCAATATATGCCTTTTTAATTTAAATAATTCTATTTATTTTTTAAAATTTAGATATTAGGATAAAGCACAATTTGGATTATAGATACAAGGGAAAAAAGACTTAATCCAAATATATTTATAGTGTGTGATGTTTCAGTAGCAGCATTGTTACCATCATCAGACAAAAGAATTAAGAATTTGGCCTCTACATAGAGGTAGTTCTACAGCAGCAACTCTCCAGTATAAGAAATGATACATCATGTATTCCTTTGTCTGATGATGGTAACAATGCTGTTACCGAAATGTCACACACTATAAATTTATTTGGATTAGGTCATATTTTACACAAGGTAAATTTTTACACATTTTGATAGACTTAAATGGACCTAAGAAGTTATTCTTCCTATGAGCTGATGAATTCCAAAGTGAATATCAATGTTGATGCCATCACTTGAAGATTCTATTTTAAAGAATTCAGGATCTGAAGCTTTCTCCTCTATTTCAAGAAGTTGAGACACTTCACTTGTGCCTTATCAAGACCAAATACAAATAAATAAATAGTGTATGACGTTTCGGTAACAGCGTTGTTACCATCTTCAGACAAAAGTACTGAATGAGAAATTTTACCACAGCATGTTTTAAATAGTTACTAGAAACTTTCAAAGAAGTTGAGAACTTCAATGGTCCTAAGAAGTTATTCTTCCTATGAGCTGAAGAATTCCAAAGTGAATATCAATGTTGATGCCATCACTTGAAGATTCTATTTTAAAGAGTTCAGGATCTGAAGCTCTCTCCTCTATTTCAAGAAGTTGAGAAAACACATTTTTCTAGGTCTTATTTTCTTATTATCCAAAGTAACCTAATTTAACCTAACCTAGGTCATATATTTTAATATACTTAGTGGCACTTTGCCACCAGTGGTCCACCACAAATGGGTATTTCACCATAAAAAAAAATGTATACATAAATCATTATTTTCTATAAACACAAGGTAATGAGACCAAATAAATAAATAGTGTGTGACGTTTCAGTTACAACGTTGTTACCATCGTGTTTATAATATATACTCCAAATTGTGCCATATCATTATTTTCTATACTTTATTTATAATTCTTAAAATATATATAAAAAATAGCCTGATATTTAAAAATATATACACTTAAACCTGTCTATAGCGCTCCCTCTTGGGACTCACCAAAATAGGGTGCTATAGACAGGTCACTTTTAATATAAAATGTTTACATTTTAATGTTTAGAATTGGGCGCTATAAAGAGGAAGGCGCTATTTAGAGGGGGCGTTATAGACAGGTTTAACTGTATATATATATATACAGTAGAATCTTCCTTTAGTGGACACCCCGCTAGCAGACACCTCTCCACAAAGGACAGTTTTCATTTGAAAAATTACCATTTTTTACTATTAAGCAACTCTCCAGTAAGAGGACACTTCTCCCTAAAGTACACTTTTGCTCTAAAATTAGGTGTTCTTTACATGGAGATTTTACTGTATATAAGATATTAAATAAAAAAGTTAGCAAGAACAAATCTAATTGAGTATGATCATCTTTCAGATAAGAAAGTTGTATTAAGGTATCAAGCTTGTAAAGCTTGACAACCATCATGACTGGGTGAAGTAGAATGCGTCTGCCTTTGTCATTAAGACTGGGAGCACTACTCAATGGCAGGCCACTGACTTAGCTCCAAAAGAAATGGCCGCCTCTGACATGAAGAATAGACACCATGTACAGCCACTCCTAACATGGAGTACAGACTCATCCTGTATCCCTGGAGTCCTTACAGGGTACTATCAGCTGGGCCAGCTGAACCCAGATTTTTTTAGTGAGCTTGTTACTGCTCCCCCTCCTCCTTTTTCATCCGGGCTTGGGACTGGCAAAGGCGGAGTTATTGAGTATGATAAGGTACACAACACTTGGAATATAAATTTGAAACATAAAGGTAACAAGACCTAATTCAAATAAATAAACAGGGTGTATTGTTTTGAAACATAGATTATTGGATTATTCTGCTCTTGGCCTATTCACAGTCTTCTTCTTATTCAATCACACTAAGGTATCAAGCTTGTAAAGCTTGTTGATGGTGTCTGCCGGGGAAGAGTAGAGCTCATCAATGGATGACTCAATACAGTCAATAATATGTCTTGGGGTTGCGGGCTGAGAATTGCACTTAGTACATACCTATTCACAGTGAACCAAAATAATTCCATTTTTCAAACAACCTAAACTATCCCAATTTAATCTATCTGAAAACCTTCATTAAGCTAGTCAATTGATACACTCAGTGGCGCCTGTACTTTGGAAAAAGCTTCGGAATCATCCTATTTAGGTTAGATTTAACCATTGTAGTAATGGATTGTAAACACTAAACAACGGGGTGGCCAGAATTCTACCTCTCAGCCAAAAACTGCGGCTAGATATATACAGTAGAACAACCTCCATGAGAGGACACTCGTGCTAGAGGACACCTCTCTACAAAGGACAGTTTTCATTTGCAAAAATTACCATTTTTACTGATAAGGCACAATATGAATTATAGATTATAAACATTTCAGTACTTTTGTCTGAATATGGGAACAACGCTGTTACTGAAACGTCACACACTATTTATTTATTTATTTGGATTTGGTCTTATTACCTTGTGTTTACCATTTTTACTATTTTGTAACTCTCCAGTAAGAGGACACCTCTCCCTAAAGGACACTTTGTAACTAGGTGTTGTCAGAGAGGTAGTTCTACGGTAGCAACTCTCCAGTAAGAGGACATCTCTCCCTAAAGGACACTCTGTAACTAGGTGTTGTCAGAGAGGTAGTTCTACTGTAGCAACTCTCCAGTAAGAGGACACCTCTCCCTAAAGGACACTTTGTAACTAGGTGTTGTCAGAGAGGTAGTTCTACGGTAACAACTCTCCAGTAAGAGGACATCTCTCCCTAAAGGACACTCTGTAACTAGGTGTTGTCAGAGAGGTAGTTCTACTGTAGCAACTCTCCAGTAAGAAAACACCTTCTCCCTAAAGGACACTCTGTAACTAGGTGTTGTCCTTTACAGAGAAGTAGTTCTACTTTACTAATAAGGTACAATTTGGATTATAGATTATAAACACAAGGTAATAAGACCAAATCCAATACTTTACTATAATAGTATAATAAACAGTACAAATACATTTAATAGTGAGTGAAATACTTTAGGTAAAATTTTATCTAAAGATGATAACAATGCTGTTACCAAAAACATTACCTACAACTAATTTAGGATTTTTTTGGTCTCGCTACCTCGACAATTCTTCTCATACCCAAAAATAAAACATAATTTATCAGCACCTAATTCTATTAATGATTAATAAACATGATAAAATCAGAGGACACTTCATCCCCCCTCCTCCCTTTTTTTTATAAGGCCTTTCTTCCTATATCATTTATTGTTATCACTTTCACCCTCTATCTCGGCACTGCACTGCCGCAATCTAATCTACCACGGCCCTCCTAACTGTGTTCAGCTGATGCCACCATGACCATTCCTGTTGCGCTTGTTATAAAACTCTTTACACAGCCATTCTCAACCTGCAACCTCAAACCACATTATTGACTGTATTGACTCATCCATTGATGAGCTCTACTCATCCCCAGCACAGACACCGACACCCTTATAATCCGACACTTGCAGTAATTCGATCTTGTTTTCATGTTCCCAACCTACAGTAACTACCTGCTGTAACTCGATCATGTGGAAGAGTGTTCTAAACCATTTGGTTTATGACAGCTACGATTCATGATTGAATCCTGCATTGGGCACTTTTTTTTTATAACTTTACACAAATAAATT
>CP092863.1:151867159-151887233 GCA_030710605.1 Cordylochernes scorpioides | reverse complement strand
TACTGGCAATGCGTTTCTTTTAAATATCATCAAATATTATCTCTACAGATCTTACTGTAATGATACGAGTTATTGAATGAGAGGGCTTGGCTCATCAGTAGTGAACCCTCTCAGCGGTTTCGCCAAATTAATCTCTAGACCGCTCTACTATCTAGAGCTACTAACTCATATCATTGCAGTAAGGTCTGTAGAGATAATATTTGATGATATTTAAAAGAAACGCATTGCCAGTAAATTTATTTGTGTAAAGTTTGAACGATAGATGGCAATTAAATTTAATTTACTTTTTTTATAAATAAAAAAAAAATGCTCCAATGGGCCCCCCGATTATTGCAAAAGTCCAACTCCACCAGCGAGTGCAAGTAAACAAACCAGGCTCTGGCACATTTGTAAGTGCAAAGTTGAACTGCTTTTCACATGTGTAGACATGTGGTGCACTTATAGTAAAAAAAAGCAGTCGCTAACTACCCACCATGATTATCATGGCCTGTACCACGTTTACTAGTGATAACAATAATAAAAACAACTTTAAATGATCCCACCAACAAACAATACCAAAATCCAGAATACTTAAGACAATTATCATTAGAAATAATTAATAACACACATTCCTAAAAATGCTATAACTATCTACACCGATGGTAGCAGAGACGAGTTGGGACATACTGGCAGTGGCTGTCTCATCAAAACCACAAATGCCATTGAGAAAATGAACAGAAGAAACCCAGATTTTCGCTCAGTCTTCAGATCAGAACTTATAGCATCTATGAAGCCTTATAAAATCCATCAGAAATACTAATTATCAAGATATCTGGATTCTTACTGATAGTAGAAGTGCCATACAACACTTGAGTCACACAGGGGAACTCAGAGACAAAGTAAGCAGGAACATAATTGGTTATCTCCCAAAAACTCTCAAAAACCTCAAAAATTCACCTTCAATGGATACCTTCACATGTTGGCATTGAAGGCAATGAAGCTGCTGATGTGCTAGCGAAAAAAGGCACAAAAGAACCCTTGCCACAGAAAAATAAACTTACTTTTAAAGAAATAGAAACAGTAGCCAAAACAAAAATAAACAAGAACTGGAGGATCCCACCTAAGCACAGTTGGTACATTCTAGGAGCAAAGGTTCCCCAGGCCTCAAAGGCCCATAAACCGAATACCTTTGCTGCAACCAGGTCACACAGCCAAAAAGAATGATGCATTCTCCATGCACCGAGCGGCCATTGGTTGGCCCCTCGCGCCCGCCATTAAGGTCTGGCTCCATGGGGTTGACCATTCACCCACAGGCGTCTCCGAGAGTTCATTGGCTGGGTTGCTGACCGAGCCCTCTCGTTCGGACTTAGTTAAACCCGTCCTACGCTCTAATAGGACTCCCCCCCCCTTTAGCCCTCGTACCCTTATCCAGTACTCCCTGAATCTGCCGTGGAATCAAGGACCTCTGAGGCACGAGGTTTACGCGAGTAACGTCGTGAACACGGGGGGGTGGTACTACTGTGTGCACCCCTTGGTTTTTCATGGCGCGCACGACAAGGACGCTCCCAATGGCGCACACACAGAGCGAAGACCCAAGAGTTTCAAGACTCGTGCGTCTCACGCCAGCTGCCCAAGGGCCGAAGTCAGCTTACAGCTTCACTGACTCCGGCCAATAGCACTCCGACGTAAGGCAAACACGCGGAGTCGCCTCTCCACTCACTCCCCTCTAGAGTGATTGTAGAGGGGGGGAAACTTCTTCCCCGCGCACAGTTGGTACAGTGGAGTGGACCCAGGAGGAGCTCTGAACATCAGAAATAGACAGCATCAAACAACACTAACAAGATTTAGAACAGGCCATCTCAAGCCATTGAAGATAGAAAATAATAACAAAATCTACCCCACTTGCCCAAAATGTAGCTTGGCACCTGCGGCTCCAGAACACATTTTGGCTTGTATTAGTTGCACTAAACAAAACCTTTGGGAGAGTCCGATGCTTATCATAAAACAGCTCGAGGAGCATGAAGTCATGGAATTCGTGTAATCTTTACACAAGGGGATAAGAAACAACAACAACAACATAATAAAAACAAAAACTTTTGTCTGATAAAAGTAGCAACGCTATTACCGAAACATCACACAATTTATTGTTACCTTGGATGTTTTGGTAAACTCTAATATTTATATACTTTCAACTTTCTCAGAATATTGAACCTCTCCTAGATGCTAACAGGCAAATCTTCAATGTGGCAGATAAATCAAAACCGACACAAAAGAATGTGGTCTGGAGAGATTGCCAAGCAATGGAAAAAATTGTTGCCCACACTCCTCCATCCAGTAATGAAAAAATATACCTGTGCTATCAATTCATTGTGTGTGCTGAAATATGTCCTCTTACTGGAGAGTTTCTACAGTAGAACTACCTCTCTGACAACACCTAGTTACAGAGTGTCCTTTGGGGAGAGATGTCCTCTTACCTGAGAGTTACTAATTAGTAAAAATGGTCATTTTGGTGAAGAAAATTGTCCTTTATAGAGAGGTGTGTCTTCTCATGAACTAAGTTCTACTCTCTATATGTTCCTTTTTTTTTTTTCAAAATTTTTAAAAAAAATTTCAAAAAAGTCTCAAAATTGATTAGGTCAAACAAATTGGATTATAGATTAGAAACACAAGGTATCATTAATAAGACCAAATCCAAATAAATAAATAGTATGTGAGGTATTTCAGTATTTTTGTCTGATGATGGTAACAACACTGTTACAATCACACACTATTTATTTGGATTTTGGTGTTATTATTACCTTGTGTACATTATATGAGGAAATATAACTCCTATAAATAATTAAAAATAGAATCTTTCCCTTTAAATTATTTCCTTAGCTATTTTTATAAACCCGGGGCATTTTTTTTCCTCCTACCATCGCTATATATAGAGATATAATTGTACACCATCATAATTTAGAATCCCTTTGGAGGTTTTTATATATTAAATGAAGCCACAAATTGTCCATTGTTTTCTCTCTCTCTGTTTTTGAGCTGATTATGATAAAAGTGCTATATCAGGTGATAACGTTCCATCTACACACAATATGTAAATATAATTCTGGTGTCCTAAAAGCTTATGTACATTTTTTTTTCTTATCCCTAGTACACGTGGTACAGGTCATGATAATCATGGTGGGTAGAAGTAGGCGGCTGCTTTTTACTGTAAGTGCACCACAAGTCTACACATGTGAAAAGCAGTTCGACTTTGTACTTACAAATGTGACAGAGCCCCTTTTGGTTACTTGCACTCACTGGTGGGGTTGGACTTTTGCAAGAATCGGGGGCCATTGGAACATTTTTTTTTATCAGTAAAAAAAGCCCAATGCGTGAATCGAACCCGGGTCGTTGGGGTCGAAAACTACCGGTTTAAACCATCCTTCCACCGACCCTTCCTGTGTCCATAGTTTGCTTAAATACCATTTCTAAGATTCCACCCTTTAGTGCAGCATATATAAGCGGAACCGTCCAATATAGTATTAGAGCTCTAAGAGGCGGTCTGGTAGATTAAATTGTGAAACCGCTGGGAGGGTTCACCACTGATGTGCCAAGCCCTTCTAATATACTTTTCAGTGTAGTAAGAGCACTGAAAGTTTGATATATATTTTTAAAAATGTATACTCTTCACAATTCATCCTTTCATACTTCATCACTAAGGATAGAAATAGTCGTTATTTCTCCTTAAAATAAATTACGATTTTTCGTTCTGTAAAAAGAAACATTTGCGGTAAAAATTGTCAAACGTCATTCTACAATCATAAGCCACATTATATTGTATTATATATATATATTCATGCTTACCCAGTTTTTCCTCTATTGCACTCTCCTTTTTATAGATAACACTAGCCGAATGACCCGGGCAACGCCTGTGTTTTACCCGATTGAATGTTTTGTTTCAAATACTATTTCTCCTTAAAATAAATTACGATTTTTCGTTCTGTAAAAAGAAACATTTGCGGTAAAAATTGCGGGCATTTCCCCACAGACATAATAATATATAAAAGATACATAGACGACATATTCTGTATATGCACAGCTAACAAAGTTAACCACATATTAACCTCATTAAATAACTACCACCCTAAAATCAAATTTACAATAGAATTTGAAAAAAACAATAAACTACCATTCTTAGACATTAATATCATAAGGTCACAAAACAGATTACATACCTCTGTATACTACAAGCCAAGTTTCGAACCAAATTATATACATTTCACCTCATATTGCCCACTAAGCCATAAGATAAACACAATTAAAACACTAACCAAAAGAATACACACCCATTGCTCGCAACAGAATTCAAAATTGATTGAAACACAGAACATCATAAATAATCTCCAGCAAGCAGGATACCCAATTACCTTTATATTAAAACATTTCCACAAAAATATAACAATCAATATAACCCAATAAACAAAACCACAGATATTTACAGAGCAATATGTTACATTCCATACTCACAAACAGCTACAACAATAGCCAACTACTTAAAAAACTTCGGCATCCAAACACATTACAGTAATTCCCCTAACATAGGCTCCATCATTAAAAATCCACTATCTAAAAATAATTCTAATATCATAAAACCCACTAACAAAAAAGAAGCAATATATTCCATAGAATGCAACAACTGCCAAGCCAAATACGTGGGGGAGACAGGAAGGAGAGTCAGCAATAGAATATATGAACATAAACGCAACATAATAAATCAAGACAATAGATCCCTAATTTTCCAACACTGCAAAGAAACAGGCCACACTTTCGCATTAGAAGAACCCATAATACATTACAATAACATAAACAGCAAATATCAAAGGCTTATAATTGAATCTTTATTATCCAGAAAACACAATAGCATCAATAGAAAAATAGATTTGCCCGAAACATATAACACAATATATCCTAGTACCAGCTAATAATATCAACAATAATATAAGTAACTTATATGCAATAGCCAATAACCATTATAAAACTAACTTAAATATTAGAATTCCGAACCTATAAGATAATTCATAAAATATAACAAACAATAGTAAAATATGTAAATACCTTGACCAAATAAAAAAACATATCTTAAGTAAAAAATAATATGCAAAAACATCCTAGTGTATATATATATATATATATATGTACATAAAATCATAATAGTTTTAGCATCAGGCGGCGTTATAGTTTCTCGATATATTGTATATGTTTCTCCTGTAGAAGGGCGGACAAGCCCGAAAGCTTGAGAAGACCAGAATAAAAGATACTCATCTCCATAAACGTTTTACTTTGATATCAGATATCTAAAGGAGATTTAAATTTATTCATCTGAAAGTTGCACTATAAACCATGAATTTAACGCCCGATGATATTACTTATTATCTGAAAGTATTCCGCAAGAAATCTTTACAGCTAGCCAAATGGCAAAGCCACTTGAGTTTCAACAAGATATGCATAGAAGCCAATTTTATCCCCCCATCACTACGAATTAGAGATCTGGTAAAGAACCCATTCTCAGAAAAAGTCATAAAAGAAACCCAAACAGATTATTAAAAGCCAGAAAAGAAGGATGTCACTCGTACATCAGATTGCTATCAAAATCCATCAAGGAACTCATATGCATAATATCCCAGCACATCCCAGAATCCGAATTCCACAGAATAATAACCGATATCATCCCAGAAATAATGAAACTGAAATCCAACATAAAGAACAGACAGGACAAGAAGTTAAAATTTTGGGCAAACAAATATAAAGAACCAAATCTCTTAAGAAGTGAAACAACACCAAAAGTAGTCAACATATCACAGGCCATATTAACCCATGAAGAAATAGCTGTACTATCTAAAGGCTTAAAATATCGACCAGTCACTAAACCCGACCCCATAAAGATAATCAGCGGAATAGAAGTAGCGATACCGAAACTTAACACCCAAGAAAAAGAAAAAATAAGACAAAAAGTTTCCAGAACATTGAATCACCCACCAAACCAGCCCCTACGAAACCCAAGAGAGAAACATATTCTAAGAAACTTAAAAAACAGGAAAGAAATAGTAATAACCCAAGCAGACAAAGGAGGAACCACAGTAATAATGAATAAAACAGAATACCAAAACAAAATGGAAAACATACTAAAAGATAGCACCACCTTTGAGCCTCAGACAGATACTGAGAGAAACCAAGTCTACTTAAATATAAAAAAGGACATCAATAGATTGAAGAAATCCAAAATAATCACCGAAGACGAACATAAAGCATTTCTTAGTAATAGCGATTCTGAAGCCCACATATACGGAAAACCAAAATTGCACAAGCAAAATATACCGCTAAGACCAATAGTCGCATTTTACCTATCCCCCATTGCTCCAATAGCTAAGTTTTTAACCAAATTCCTACAGCCATTAGTCAGAACACACACACCCACTCAATCAATAGCAAACATACCCACATTCATACAAGAAATTTTAAACACAAATATAGAAAACCATCACTTAATAGTATCTTTCGATGTTGAGGCTCTCTATCCTAGTCTCCCTCACCAATTAATATTAGAAAACACTAAATCCTTGTTAATAGAAAATAGATTAGACCAAACAGTCATAAACAAAATAATAGAATTAATAGATATATCATTAAAATCGAACATCTTTAATTTCAACTCACAATCATATAAATAAATAAAAGGATCGCCCATGGGCAGCCCACTATCTTCCCCGTTAGCCGAAATAGTTATGAACACAATAGACAAATGGATAACTACACAATTCCCCACAGACATAATAATATATAAAAGATACATAGACGACATATTCTGTATATGCACAGCTAACAAAGTTAACCACATATTAACCTCATTAAATAACTACCACCCTAAAATCAAATTTACAATAGAATTTGAAAAAAACAATAAACTACCATTCTTAGACATTAATATCATAAGGTCACAAAACAGATTACATACCTCTGTATACTACAAGCCAAGTTTCGAACCAAATTATATACATTTCACCTCATATTGCCCACTAAGCCATAAGATAAACACAATTAAAACACTAACCAAAAGAATACACACCCATTGCTCGCAACAGAATTCAAAATTGATTGAAACACAGAACATCATAAATAATCTCCAGCAAGCAGGATACCCAATTACCTTTATATTAAAACATTTCCACAAAAATATAACAATCAATAACCCAATAAACAAAACCACAGATATTTACAGAGCAATATGTTACATTCCATACTCACAAACAGCTACAACAATAGCCAACTACTTAAAAAACTTCGGCATCCAAACACATTACAGTAATTCCCCTAACATAGGCTCCATCATTAAAAATCCACTATCTAAAAATAATTCTAATATCATAAAACCCACTAACAAAAAAGAAGCAATATATTCCATAGAATGCAACAACTGCCAAGCCAAATACGTGGGGGAGACAGGAAGGAGAGTCAGCAATAGAATATATGAACATAAACGCAACATAATAAATCAAGACAATAGATCCCTAATTTTCCAACACTGCAAAGAAACAGGCCACACTTTCGCATTAGAAGAACCCATAATACATTACAATAACATAAACAGCAAATATAAAAGGCTTATAATTGAATCTTTATTATCCAGAAAACACAATAGCATCAATAGAAAAATAGATTTGCCCGAAAAATATAACACAATATATCCTAGTACCAGCTAATAATATCAACAATAATATAAGTAACTTATATGCAATAGCCAATAACCATTATAAAACTAACTTAAATATTAGAATTCCGAACCTATAAGATAATTCATAAAATATAACAAACAATAGTAAAATATGTAAATACCTTAACCAAATAAATGTTTCTCCTGTAGAAGGGCGGACAAGCCCGAAAGCTTGAGAAGACCAGAATAAAAGATACTCATCTCCATAAACGTTTTACTTTGATATCAAATACTATTTGTTACAATTATAAATTGGCACCTTAAATGTATGCATATATTAGTTAATAACTATAGCCTATGTGCTTTATCTGTCTATGTACTGTTGGCTTCCGTAGGTGTCTCTTACTGGGAAAAAGAAAGAGAGGATTCCATTTAGTTATTAATTAATATATGCATTTATTTAAGGTGCGACCCGCTCCAACACAATAGTTACAACAACCAAAGAGCAAGTGGGGGGGGCAAAGTCAAACACAAAGTGTCTCGCGTAGTGGCGGCGCCATCGTAGCCACGTGATCGTAGCCAACCAATAGGAGAGCGCCATTCCAAAAAAAAGCAAACAGTGACAGAGATGAAGAATTGAAGAATGACGCATGACGCTCGTAACTGTATATAGAATACTTTTCATAGTTACAAGAAAATAAGACACCTAATCCAAATAAATTAATTGTGTGTGTGACATTTCAGTAACAGCGTTGTTACCATCATCAGACAAAAGAATAAATGTTTTCTTTTATCATTCATTTTTTTTTATTCTTTTATCTGATGATGGTAACAGCGCTGTTACAGAAATGTAACACACTATAAATTTATGTAGATTAGGTATCTTATATTTCTTATAGCTATGTAGAGAAGGTTATCTGTAAAAGAGGAGAGCGCAATAGAGGAAAAACTGGACAACATTTCTGGATTCAACACACAGATCAAAATCACGAAGGAACTGGTATAATAATCCACAGCCAATAAAAGTCAATTCTACCTGTGTAGAAAGGTGGTGTAACTTGAAGTGGAGAAGCCATTGCCAACCATCGGTTTCCCATCATAATGGCCGGTCATATTTATTTGGGAATACAGTAGAACCTCCATGAGAGGACACTCACGCTAGAGGACACCTCTCTAAAAAGGACAGTTTTCATCACCAAAATTACCATTTTTACTATGTAGCAACTCTCCAGTAAGAGGAAACATCTTCCTAAAGGACACTTTACTTCTGAAATTAGGTGTTGTCAGAGAGGTAGTTCTACTGTAGCACCTCTCCAGTAAGAGGACATCTCTCCCTAAAGGACACTCTGTAACTAGGTGTTGTCCTTTACAGAGAGGTAGTTCTACTGTAGCAACTCTCCAGTAAGAGGACACCTCTCCCTAAAGGACACTCTGTAACTAGGTGTTGTCCTTTACAGAGAGGTAGTTCTACTGTAGCAACTCTCCAGTAAGAGGACACCTCTCCCTAAAGGACACTCTGTAACTAGGTGTTGTCCTTTACAGGGAGGTAGTTCTACTGTAGCAACTCTCCAGTAAGAGGACACCTCTCCCTAAAGGACACTCTGTAACTAGGTGTTGTCCTTTACAGAGAGGTAGTTCTACTGTAGCAACTCTCCAGTAAGAGGACACCTCTCCCTAAAGGACACTCTGTAACTAGGTGTTGTCCTTTACAGAGAGGTAGTTCTACTGTAGCAACTCTCCAGTAAGAGGATACCTCTACCTAAAGGACACTCTGTAACTAGGTGTTGTCCTTTACAGAAAGGTAGTTCTACTGTAGCAACTCTCCAGTAAGAGGACACCTCTCCCTAAAGGACACTCTGTAACTAGGTGTTGTCCTTTACAGAGAGGTAGTTCTACTGTAGCAACTCTCCAGTAAGAGGACATCTCTCCCTAAAGGACGCTCTGTAACTAGGTGTTGTCCTTTACAGAGAGGTCCTACAGTAATACGAAAACAGCTTCATTGGTGATGGCACAAACCCAACACCCCTCTGGTTGCCACATGTTTTAATTACTTTCATTAATTATAGGTCAGTGACGCCATTTTTTTTTGGTCGTTTGATCTTCTCATCATTTATTTAATTTTTTTTTGTCTTTCTTTGTTAAAAATGCTAATTTTCTTAATTGACTTGGCCATTAAGCTACATAATCTAAAGGATTCAGTTTTAATTATCGCAGTAGGTAATCTCTCTTTCATCAGAGACTTCTCTTGGTAAGCTGAATAACATGTTCTGTACAGATTTCTCAATTGAAGGTTGAGCTATGTTTATTATGGGGGGTTGATGGTGGAGTGGTGTATACAACTGTTGATTTATTGACAGCCATGACCTGGGATCCAATCCTGTATTGGGCACTCTTTTTTTTTTCTAAAGAAAATGATAAAGCACCATTTAGATTATAGATTATAGCTACAAGGTAATAAGACCTAATCCAAATAAATTTATAGTATGTGACATTTCGGTAACAGTGTTGTTACCATCATTAGACAAGAGCATTAGACAAGAGTACTTTTTCTTCTTTCTTATCTCCACTCAATCATATTAGGGTATCAAGCTTGTAAAGCTTGAGATCATGACTGGGTGAAGTAGAATGCGTCTGCACTGGGAGCACTACTCAGTAGCAGGCCAACTTAGCTCTAAAAGAAATGGCCGCCTCTAACATGAGGAACAGACGCCATGTGCAGCTGCTCCTAACATGGAGTACAAACACTGCTCATCCTGTATCCCTGGAGTCCTTACAGGGTACTATCAGCTGAGCCAGCTGAACCCAGGTTTTTTAGTGAGCTTGTTACTGCTCCCCCTCCTCCTTTTTCATCCCGGCTTGGGACTGGCAAAGGTTGAGTTACAAAAATACTGAATGAGAAAATATCACAGCATGTTCTTAAATAGTAGTTATCAAGTGTGTAGCCGTGGATAAGAAAAAATAATGAATAAATAAATAATTTTCAGGTTGTCTTAGAAAACTTTTTTTTTCTTATCTGCTATCTAGTTTACGCATTTGGTACCTACTATTTAAGAACATGTTATGATAATTTTTCTCTTTTATTCTTTTGTCTGATGATGTTAACAAAGCTGTTACCTAAATAATCTCACACTATTAACACAAGGTAATAAGACCAAATCCAAATAAATAAATAGTGTGTGTGACTGTTTCTGTAACAATTTATTTGAATTTGGTCTTATTACCTTGTGTTTATAATCGATAGTCCAAATTGTGCCTTATCATCTCATACTATTAATTTAATTGGATTAGGTCTTATTGCCAATAACTCTGCCTTTGCCGGTCCCAAGCCCGGATGAAAAAGGAGGAGGAGGAGCAGTAACAAGCTCACTAAAAAACCTGGGCTCAGCTGGCCTGGCTGATAGTACCCTGTAAGGGCTCCTAATCCAGGATACAGGATGAGCAGCGTTTGTAGTCCATGTTAGGAGCGGCTGCACATGGCGTCTGTTCCTCATATCAGAGGTGGCCATTTCTTTTGGAGCTAAGTCAGCCTGCCACTGAGTAGTGCTCCCAGTATTGATGACAAAGGCAGATGCATTATACTTCACCCAGTGTGGAGATAAGAAGAGGTCTTATTACCTTTGCTATTTGAAACTCTTGTTTAATACAACCCAAAGAGATGGGTTGACAGTCCAGTATGTAAACAACAACCACCCAGTCCTACCTACTGAGTCACATTGCTGGGAGATGACACCTTGTTGATAACAGTGTCATCTTCTGTGACTCACCTGCTGCTGTTCTATAGATTTGGTGACGTTCACATTAAAGTCTTCTCCCTCCCCTCTACCTCTGTGAATGATAAAAGAAAAATATATACAGTAGAACTACCTCTCTGACAAAATCTAGTTACAGAGTGTCCTTTAGGGAGATGTGTCCTCTCACTGGAGAGTTACTACAGTAGAACTACCTCTCTGACAAAATCTAGTTACAGAGTGTCCTTTAGGGAGATGTGTCCTCTCACTGGAGCGTTGCTACAGTAGAACTACCTCTCTGACAACATCTAGTTACAGAGTGTCCTTTAGGGAGATGTGTCCTCTCACTGGAGAGTTGCTACAGTAGAACTACCTCTCTGACAACACCTAGTTACAGAGTGTCCTTTAGGGAGATGTGTCCTCTCACTGGAGAGTTGCTACAGTAGAACTACCTCTCTGACAAAATCTAGTTACAGAGTGTCCTTTAGGGAGATGTGTCCTCTCACTGGAGCGTTGCTACAGTAGAACTACCTCTCTGACAACACCTAGTTACAGAGTGTCCTTTAGGGAGATGTGTCCTCTCACTGGAGCGTTGCTACAGTAGAACTACCTCTCTGACAAAATCTAGTTACAGAGTGTCCTTTAGGGAGATGTGTCCTCTCACTGGAGCGTTGCTACAGTAGAACTACCTCTCTGACAACATCTAGTTACAGAGTGTCCTTTAGGGAGATGTGTCCTCTTACTGGAGCGTTGCTACAGTAGAACTACCTCTCTGACAACACCTAGTTACAGGGAGTCCTTTAGGGATATGTGTCCTCTTACTGGAGAGTTGCTACAGTAGAACTACCTCTCTGACAAAATCTAGTTACAGAGTGTCCTTTAGGGAGATGTGTCCTCTCACTGGAGCGTTGCTACAGTAGAACTACCTCTCTGACAACATCTAGTTACAGAGTGTCCTTTAGGGAGATGTGTCCTCTTACTGGAGCGTTGCTACAGTAGAACTACCTCTCTGACAACACCTAGTTACAGGGAGTCCTTTAGGGATATGTGTCCTCTTACTGGAGAGTTGCTACAGTAGAACTACCTCTCTGACAACACCTAGTTACAGGGAGTCCTTTAGGGATATGTGTCCTCTTACTGGAGAGTTGCTACAGTAGAACTACCTCTCTGACAACACCTAGTTACAGAGTGTCCTTTAGGGAGAGGTGTCCTCTTACTGGAGAGTTGCTACAGTAGAACTATTTCTCTGACAACACCTAGTTACAGAGTGTCCTTTAGGGAGAGGTGTCCTCTTACTGGAGAGTTGCTACAGTAGAACTACTTCTCTGACAACACCTAGTTACAGAGTGTCCTTTAGGGAGAGATGTCCTCTAACGGAGAGTTGCTAAATAGTAAAAATGGTAATTTTACAAATGAAAACTGTCCTTTGTAGAGAGGTGTCTTCTCATGGAGGTTGTTCTACTGTATTCTGTATGTTTGTGAATAGATGTTCCATTTAATCTTCCTCACTGGATAGAGAGGAGCTGTCCCAAAACACAACTTTGTCCCCTCTTTGTGCCTTGTGTTTTTTTAAAAGATTGAGGTGGTGGGGGAGCTGTACTTGGCAGAGGTAAGGCTACAGTGAGTGGGCTCACACACTGCCAATTGTAGCGCTGCCATTGTCTGCGGCGGTTACTGCCCCCATTGTCTTGTTGTTGTTGTTGCTCAAACCTAACGAAGGTTAGGTAACCGCTAAAGCACACACCTTCTCTATAAAAAATATTTTATATTTAGATTTGCTTTCTACTGCTGCACATGACTGGCACAGAGCAGGAGGTACAAGCACCAGTTCTGTCCTCCCTTCTCTTCTTCTTCTTCCTTATCTCCACTTAATCATATTAGGGTATCAAGTTGTGCCCCTTGATGGTGTCTGTTTGATAACCATCATGACTGGGTGAAGTATAATGCATCTGCCTTTGTCATTAAGACTGGGAGCACTACTCAGTGGCAGGCCGACTTAGCTCCAAAAGAAATGGCCGCCTCTGACATGAGGAACAGACGCCATGTGCAGCTGCTCCTAACATGGAGTACAAACGCTGGTCATCCTGTATCCCTGGATTAGGAGCCCTTACAGGGTACTATCAGCCGGGTCAGCTGAGCCCAGGTTTTTTAGTGAGAGTCAAACCTACTCCATGAAGAAGACACTTCTTCTCTTCTACTGCTGCACATGACTGGTACAGAGCAGGAGGGACAAGCACCAGTTCTGTCCTCCCAAGAGAACAACAGTCTTTGATTTCCAGACTTAAGTCTGGTCATCTACGGACAATGACTTTCCAGAATGGTTGCAAGGTTTTCCCACTATGTACTAAGTGTCAACCTGCAACCCCAAACCACATTATTGACTCTATTGACTCATCCATTGATGAGCTCTTCTCATCCCCAGCACAGACACCATCAACAAGCTTTACAAGCTTGACACTTTAATATGATTGAGTGGTGATAAGAAAGAATAAGAAGAGATTCGCTTTTATTGTTATGACAGTAGAACTTACTCTGTGTGTGAATACTCTCACTTGAAGATACCACTCTCTACTACAAAGAACAATTTTTTTATTGACAAACTTGCCATTTATACTATTTAGCTATCTCCACCTTTATCAGTCCACAGCGCGGACAAAAAAAGAAGAAAGGGGAGCAGTAACAAGCTCGCTAAAAAACCTGGTCACATCTGATTGTACCCTATAAAAGCTCCTGATCCAGGGATACAGGATGTCTGTATTCCATGTTAGGAGTAGCTGTACTTGGTGTCTGTTCCTCATATCAGAGGCGGCCATTTCATATTGGAGCTAAGTCAATGGCCTGCTTACTGAGTAGTGCTCCCAGTCTTAATGACAAATGGAGACACATTCTACTTCACCCAGTCATGCACCAATTCTGACTTCCCAAGGTAACAGCTGTCCTTAATTTACAGACTTAAGTCTGGTCATTTACGGACAATGACTTTCCAGAATGGTTACAAGGTTTTACCCATTATGTACTAAGTGTCAACCTGCAATATCCCCAAACCACATCATTGACTGTATTGACTCATCCATTGATGAGATCTACTCATCCCCAGCACAGACACCATCAACAAGCTCTACAAACTTGATTCCCTGATATGATTGTTGAGTGGAGATAAGAAAGAAGTAGACTATTTAGCTGCTCTCCATTAAGAAGACTCAAGAGGGTCGGTGGAAGAGTGGTCAAAACCGTTGGTTTTTGACTGCGACGACCCGGGATCGAATCCCGAATTGGTCACTTTTTTTCTGATAAAAAAACGTTCCAATGGCCCCCGATTCTTGTAAAAGTCCAACCTCACCAGCGAGTGCAAAGTAGTCAAACAGGGCTCTGGCACATTTGTAAGTGCAAAAGTTGAACTGCTTTTCATATGTGTAGACATGTGGTGCACTTACAGTAAAAGCAATCGCCAACTTCTACCCACCATTATTATCATGGCCTTTACCACGTGTAGTAGGGATAAGCAAGAAGTACCACCCCCATTCCTGAAAACAGTAGAACCTCTTTTAAAGGAGGAACCTCTCTAAAAATATAAGGGCGGTAGAAAATTATTTTATTTTAATGAAGGCTCTGTAATTAGGTGTTGTTCCTTACAGGGAGGTTGTTGTTCTACTGTATTTTTTTTAGCTTGTCTTTGGTATCAAACAAGCGTGAAACTAACTTCTAAAAAAAATTAGAAAAAGGCATTTACTTGGTCATATTACAGCTTGTCCAGTCAGTTTACCAACTCAATGTCTATTTGGTGAATTCTGAAGATATCGTTGAATCCCTTCCTTGCCTTTCTCTTGAAACCCGTCTTGGACTGAGGAAGGCCATTAGCTGAAAAAAAGGTGAACGCCCAGGTGGGCGTTTCTCAGTTTGCAAAAGCTGATGTCACCGAACCAAGACAGCTAGTTTGAGGAGACAATTAATAGATGATGCTTACAATGATAAAGAACAATTTGGATTATAGATTAAAGACCTAATCCAAATAAATAAATAGTGTGTGACATTTCGGTAACTGTGTTGTTACCATGATGATGGTGTGACATTGCTGTTGCTGAAACGTCACACACTATTAAATTATTTGGATTAGGTCTTATTACCTTGTAAGATGATGCTTATGTTTAGCAGCTATTTTGACGGGTCAGGTGACCTTTTTTTCCCCCTTCTTATAGGTCATTCTCTCGCAAAATTTTTCTATTTTTATGAGTGCCATACTGATTCAAAATATAAGATAGAAACTAGAAAAAATATCTTATTTTTGATCTAAAAAATGAATTTTCTTCATTGTATTGACTCCAATAGAAAATGGAGAGACGGCCTTGCTTCCTTATTGTCCATTAGGAAGGTCTTTCTTTGATATAATCTGATATACACTCATGGACAAAACTTAAGGAAGTTGTACCTTTCAGTATATCGGGATTGAGACAATAACTCTGAAAGATATTACAGTGACCTTTATTGAAGACACACGAGATAACCAATATACACTCATGGACAAAACTTAAGGAAGTTGTATCTTTTACCATGTATATCGGGATTGAGACAATAACTCTGAAAGATATTACAGTGACCTTTATTGAAGACACATGAGATAACCAATATACACTCATGGACAAAACTTACACGTGGTACAAGCCATGATAATCATGGTGGGTAGTTAGAGACTGCTTTTACTGTAAGGGCACCACATGTTTACACCTGTGAAAAGCAGTTTGACTTTGCACTTACAAATGTGCCAGAGCCCCGTTTGGTTACTTGCACTCGCTGGTGGGGTTGGACTTTTGCAAGAATCGGGGGCCATTAGAGTATTAAGTAAAAAATAGATGAGAGACCAGCTACATCTAAATATGAAACTTTCTCAAGTTTTGTCCATCAATGTAATTTATTTTTTTATATGCAAATGGCTCACTGATGCCATATTAAAAAATTGGACTGTCACAAATTCCTAGCAAGGTTTCTTGTTCTAGATTAGAGAATCAATGATATGTCAAAACATGATTCAGTTGCCCCCTAGTCTGATAAACTTTGTGTACCACAGTAGAACTACCTCTCTGACAACACCTAGTTAGAGTCAAAATGGCCTTTAAAGAATGTTTTTTTTAATACCAGAGAGTTGCTAATTAGTAATTGATTCAGTACTTTTGTCTGAAGATGGTAACAACACTGTTACCGAAACGTCACACACTGTTTATTTATTTGGATTTGGTCTTATTATCTTGTGATTACCTTGGGTATATTGGTGGTTAAAACTATTCTTTATAAAGGTATCTTCTAGCCAAATTGTGTTCCTCTCAGATGTTCTTCTGTATTTGCATATGGGGTTGTTACCATATATGTAATTTGTATTTGTCTTACCCACACAGACATCCAATCACAGGGTTGTTGTGCTGTGTGGGATAGAACCTTGAGCAGAGCGACACTCTTGAGCAACCAGCCCCTTATCTCTCCGTCCTGGCGGCCATCTTTATGATGATGGCGGAGTGTTTACTCTCTCTTTGTTGTTCTCCTCTCCCTGTCTCTCTCTCTCTTGCTAACAAGCGGGTCTGCGAGTGAAATAGGGAAAGTTGTTAATAAATCCATTAATAACTCCAAGGATATTCGAGATAGAAGCCTGAAAATTTGACTATAAGTTTTTTCCAGATTAGTTACGTATTGTGGATGTGCTATTAATTTATTTGGATTATGTCATATTTTCTTGTAGCTCTAATCTATATTTCAATTTCTGCTTTATCACTTTATCATATTCAATACAGTAGAACCTCCCTGTAAAGGACAACATCTAATTGTTGAGCCAAGGTGTCCTTTAGAGAGAGGTGTCCTCTTACTGGAAAGTTGCTACAGTAGAACTACCTCTCTGTAAAGGACAACAACTAGTTACAGAGTGTCCTTTAGGGAGGGTGTCCTCTTACTGGAGAGTTGCTACAGTAGAACTACCTCTCTGACAACACCTAGTTACTGAGTGTCCTTTAGGGAGAGGTGTCCTCTTACTGGAGAGTTGCTACAGTAGAACTACCTCTCTGTAAAGGACAACAACTAGTTACAGAGTGTCTTTAGGGAGAAGTGTCCTCTTACTGGAAAGTTGCTACAGTAGAACTACCTCTCTGTAAGGGACAATACCAAGTTACAGAGTATCCTTTAGGGAGAGATGTCCTCTTACTGGAGAGTTGCTACAGTAGAACTACCTCTCTGACAACACCTAGTTACAGAGTGTCCTTTAGGGAGAGATGTCCTCTTACTGGAGAGTTGCTACAGTAGAACTACCTCTCTGTAAGGGACAATACCAAGTTACAGAGTATCCTTTAGGGAGAGATGTCCTCTTACTGGAGAGTTGCTACAGTAGAACTACCTCTCTGTAAGGGACAATACCAAGTTACAGAGTATCCTTTAGGGAGAGATGTCCTCTTACTGCAGAGTTTCTACAGTAGAACTACCTCTCTGACAACACCTAGTTACAGAGTGTCCTTCAGGGAGAGGTGTCCTCTTGCTGTAGAGTTGCTAAATACTAAAAATCAAATGAAAACTGTCCTTTATAGAGAGGTGTCCTTTCATGGAGGTTCTACTGTAGTTTCAATCTCAATCTCTCTCACTTAACGAACAACAACAACAACAAAAAGGTTTAAATGAGATGGGGAGTAGTCCATGTGTGGGGATTGCCGGAGTTGGAGTTAATCCAAAACTCTCCCCTGGCCCTATTCCAGCAAGTTTCCACATTCATTATGCAAATATTGTGTTGCCAATTGTCATTCCCCGCTTTGACAAGATCCTCTCTCTGCAAGTGAAAGGTCACTTAGCTAGCTGACAAAATACATTCGTGGATGTTTCATATTTTAAGTATAAACCATTCCTTGTTTTGCTTTTTTGAAGGAGACAGAGGCAATTTTATTTACAACTTTGTTATCTCGTGTGTCTTCAATAAAGGTCACTGTAATATCTTTCAGAGTTATTGTCCCAATTCCGATATAAATGCTTCTTTAAGTTTGTGTCCATGAGTGTAAAAGGGGCTTCGTCATACAAGGCAAAAAAATAAGGCATAATTTTCTCTCCTAATTTAAAAATATTTCAACCTAATTTCATAACGCACTTATATCTAAAGAATATACACTCATTGACAAAACTTAAAGAAGTTGTACCTTTTACCATGTTTATCGGGATTCAGACAATAACTCGGAAAGATTCAAGGTAATAAGACCAAATAAATAAATAGTGTGTGATGTTTCGGTAACAGCGTTGTTACCATCATCAGACAAAAGTATTGAATGAGAATGATAACATCACTGTTACCGAAACGTCACACACTATTTATTTATTTAGATTTGGTCTTATTACCTTGTGTTTATAATCTATAATCCAAATTGTGCCTTATCAACTCTGAAAGATATTACAGTGACCTTTATTGAAGACATATGAAACAACCAAGTGTGAACAAAATTGCCTCTGTCTCCTTCAAAAAAAATAGATGACCGGAGACACCAAAGACTTTCCAGTTTCTTAAGTTTTGTCCATGAGTGTAGTTTGGAAACTCAATTCCTATCTACTTACAATATAAGTATAAAAGGGGGTCGGTGGAGTAATGGTATAAATGGTTGACAGCCACGACGCATGAGGCACTTTTTCTGAAGAATAAAAAAATTGCTTCAATGGCCCTCAATTCTTGCAAAAGTCCAACCCCACCAGAGAGCGTGCAAGCAACCAAAATGAAGCTTTCTGACTCACTTGTAATTGCAAAAGTCTAACTGCTTTTACATGTGGTGCACTTACAATGAAAGGCAGTGATAACTAACCACTATGATTATCGTGGACAGTGCCACATGTCTCTCTAGTGTAGACACTAACTTACCTTTTCAGGTTCACAAATGGGTCAGAAAAAGCTTTAGCGAAATACAACTATCCCTTGCAGCTAGAGACAACCATCTCTTTTTGTTGCAAAAAAAAAACGCTAGGAATGTAAAAACAAACATCTTCCCTTTTGACTTTTTTTTTTAAACTCTTTAAAAAGAAAGTTACAAAGGGAGAATTTTTTTTTTTTTTTCAGTTTTATCACTTTTTTTTGCAGTTAAAAACGGATGTTGTCTCCACTTTTGCAAGAATTGGGAGCCATTGAAGCAAATTTTTTTATTCTCCAGAAAAAGTGTCCAATGCATTAATTAATCCTGAGTCGTAGCTGTCAACACTTTATAACACTGCTCCACCAACCCCCTTCTTCTTTCTTATCTCAAAGCCATGATAATCATGGTGGGTAGTTAACGACTGCTTTTACTGTAAGTGCACCACATGTCTACACATGTGAAAAGCAGTTAGACTTTGCACTTACAAATGTGCCAGAGCCCCGTTTGGTTACTTGCACTCGCTTATGGGGTTGAACTTTTGCAAGAATCGGTGGCCATTGGAACTTTTTTTTTTTAAACAGAAAAAAAAGTTTCCAATGCGGGAATCGAACCCGGGTTGTAGACCAACCCCCTATTATAGTTATATTGTAAGTAGATAAGTAAATGCACCACATGTGCTCTGCAACCTCTCTTTCTGTACCAAGCCAGTTCCTGCCATCAGCACGACTATTTTAGACCTTTCCCCCTCCATACTTTCTCTCTCTCCCTCATTTAGTTTGAAACATTCCTCCTTGTCGCTTCTTCAATCCTTCCTCTTGCCTCGTAAAGTTGTA
>CP092863.1:151854831-151867059 GCA_030710605.1 Cordylochernes scorpioides | reverse complement strand
TACTACAAAGAACAATTTTTTTATTGCCATTTATACTATTTAGCTATCTACGCCTTTATCAGTCCACAGCGCAGATGAAAAAGGAAGAAAGGGGAGCAGTAACAAGCTCGCTAAAAAACCTGGTCACATCTGATTGTACCCTGTAAAATCTCCTGATCCAGGGATACAGGATGTCTGTACTCCATGTTAGGAGTGGCTGTACATGGTGTCTGTTCCTCATGTCGGAGGCGGCCATTTCATATTGGAGCTAAGTCAATGGCCTGCTTACTGAGTAGTGCTCCCAGTCTTAATGACAAATGGAGACACATTCTACTTCACCCAGTCATGCACCAATTCTGACCTCTCAAGGTAACAGCTGTCCTTAATTTACAGACTTAAGTCTGGTCATTTGCGGACAATGATTTTCTAGAATGGTTACAAGGTTTTCCCATTATGTACTAAGTGTCAACCTGCAATATCCCCAAACCACATCATTGACTGTATTAACTCATCCATTGATGAGATCTACTCATCCCCAATACAGACACCATCAACAAGCTCTACAAACTTGATTCCCTGATATGATTGTTGAGTTGTTGAGTGGAGATAAGAAAGAAGGTGACTATTTAGCTGCTGTCCATTAAGAAGACTCAAGAGGGTCGGTGGAAGAGTGGTTGAAACCGTTGGTTTTTGACTGCGACGACCCGGGATCGAATCCCAAATTGGTCACTTTTTTTCTGATAAAAAAATGTTCCAATGCCCACCGATTCTTATAAAAGTCCAACCTCACCAGCGAGTGCAAAGTAGTCAAACAGGGCTCTGGCACATTTGTAAGTGCAAAAGTTGAACTGCTTTTCATATGTGTAGACACGTGGTGCACCTACAGTAAAAGCAATCGCCAACTTCTACCCACCATGATTATCATGGCCTTTACCACGTGTAGTAGGGATAAGCAACAAGTACGACCCCCATTCCTGAATCAGTAGAATCTCTTTTAAAGAGGAACCTCTCTAAAAATATAAGGGCGGTAGAAAATTATTTTATTTTAATGAAGGCTCTGTAACTAGGTGTTGTCCTTTACAGGGAGGTTGGTGTTCTACTGTATTTTTTTAGCTTGTCTTTGGTATCAAACAAGCGTGAAACTAACTTCTAAAAAAATAGAAAAAGGCATTTACTTGGTCATATTACAGCTTGTCCAGTCAGTTTACCAACTCAATGCCTATTTGGTGAATTCTGAAGATATCGTTGAATCCCTTCCTTGCCTTTCTCTTGAAACCCGTCTTGGACTGAGGAAGGCCATTAGCTGAAAAAAAGGTGAACTCCCAGGTGGGCGTTTCTCAGTTTGCAAAAGCTGGTGTTACCGAACCAAGACAGCTAGTTTGAGGAGACAATTAATAGATGATGCTTACAATGATAAAGAACAATTTGGATTATAGATTAAAGACCTAATCCAAATAAATAAATAGTGTGTGACATTTCGGTAACTGTGTTGTTACCATGATGATGGTGTGACATTGCTGTTGCTGAAACGTCACACACTATTAAATTATTTGGATTAGGTCTTATTACCTTGTAAGATGATGCTTATGTTTAGCAGCTATTTTGACGGGTCAGGTGACCTTTTTTTTCCCCCTTCTTATAGGTCATTCTCTCGCAAAATTTTTCTATTTTTATGAGTGCCATACTGATTCAAAATATAAGATAGAAACTAGAAAAAATCTCTTATTTTTGATCTAAAAAATGAATTTTCTTCATTGTATTGACTCCAATAGAAAATGGAGAGACGGCCTTGCTTCCTTATTGTCCATTAGGAAGGTCTTTCTTTGATATAATCTGATATACACTCATGGACAAAACTTAAGGAAGTTGTACTTTTACCATGTATATTGGGATTGAGACAATAACTCTGAAATATATTACAGTGACCTTTATTGAAGACACACGAGATAACCAATATACACTCATGGACAAAACTCAAGGAAGTTGTACCTTTTACCATGTATATCGGGATTGAGACAATAACTCTGAAAGATATTACAGTGACCTTTATTGAAGACACACGAGATAACCAATATACACTCATGGACAAAACTTAAGGAAGTTGTATCTTTTACCATGTATATCGGGATTGAGACAATAACTCTGAAAGATATTACAGTGACCTTTATTGAAGACACATGAGATAACCAATATACACTCATGGACAAAACTTAAGGAAGTTGTACCTTTCAGTATATCGGGATTGAGACAATAACTCTGAAAGATATTACAGTGACCTTTATTGAAGACATATGAGATAACCAATATACACTCATGGACAAAACTTAAGGAAGTTGTACCTTTTAGCATGTATATCGGGATTGAGACAATAACTCTGAAAGATATTACAGTGACCTTTATTGAAGACACACGAGATAACCAATATACACTCATGGACAAAACTTAAGGAAGTTGTACCTTTTAGCATGTATATCGGGATTGAGACAATAACTCTGAAAGATATTACAGTGACCTTTATTGAAGACACACGAGATAACCAATATACACTCATGGACAAAACTTAAGGAAGTTGTACCTTTTAGCATGTATATCGGGATTGAGACAATAACTCTGAAAGATATTACAGTGACCTTTATTGAAGACACATGAGATAACCAATATACACTCATGGACAAAACTTACACGTGGTACAAGCCATGATAATCATGGTGGGTAGTTAGAGACTGCTTTTACTGTAAGGGCACCACATGTTTACACCTGTGAAAAGCAGTTTGACTTTGCACTTACAAATGTGCCAGAGCCCCGTTTGGTTACTTGCAGTCGCTGGTGGGGTTGGACTTTTGCAAGAATCGGGGGCCATTAGAGTATTAAATAAAAAATAGATGAGAGACCAGCTACATCTAAGTATGAAACTTTCTCAAGTTTTGTCCATCAATGTAATTTATTTTTTTATATGCAAATGGCTCACTGATGTCATATTAAAAAATTGGACTGTCACAAATTCCTAGCAAGGTTTCTTGTTCTAGATTAGAGAATCAATGATATGTCAAAACATGATTCAGTTGCCCCCTAGTCTGATAAACTTTGTGTACCACAGTAGAACTACCTCTCTGACAACACCTAGTTAGAGTCAAAATGGCCTTTAAAGAATGTTTTTTTTTTAATACCAGAGAGTTGCTAATTAGTAATTGATTCAGTACTTTTGTCTGAAGATGGTAACAACACTGTTACCGAAACGTCACACACTGTTTATTTATTTGGATTTGGTCTTATTATCTTGTGATTACCTTGGGTATATTGGTGGTTAAAACTATTCTTTATAAAGGTATCTTCTAGCCAAATTGTGTTCCTCTCAGATGTTCTTCTGTATTTGCATATGGGGTTGTTACCATATATGTAATTTGTATTTGTCTTCCCCACACAGACATCCAATCACAGGGTTGTTGTGCTGTGTGGGATAGAACCTTGAGCAGAGCGACACTCTTGAGCAACCAGCCCCTTATCTCTCCGTCCTGGCGGCCATCTTTATGATGATGGCGGAGTGTTTACTCTCTCTTTGTTGTTCTCCTCTCCCTGTCTCTCTCTCTCTCTCTTGCTAACAAGCGGGTCTGCGAGTGAAATAGGGAAAGTTGTTAATAAATCCATTAATAACTCCAAGGATATTCGAGATAGAAGCCTGAAAATTTGACTATAAGTTTTTCCAGATTAGTTACGTATTGTGGATGTGCTATTAATTTATTTGGATTATGTCATATTTTCTTGTAGCTCTAATCTATATTTCAATTTCTGCTTTATCACTTTATCATATTCAATACAGTAGAACCTCCCTGTAAAGGACAACATCTAATTGTTGAGCCAAGGTGTCCTTTAGAGAGAGGTGTCCTCTTACTGGAAAGTTGCTACAGTAGAACTACCTCTCTGTAAAGGACAACACCTAGTTACAGAGTGTCCTTTAGGGAGGGTGTCCTCTTACTGGAGAGTTGCTACAGTAGAACTACCTCTCTGACAACACCTAGTTACAGAGTGTCCTTTAGGGAGAGGTGTCCTCTTACTGGAGAGTTGCTACAGTAGAACTACCTCTCTGTAAAGGACAACAACTAGTTACAGAGTGTCTTTAGGGAGAAGTGTCCTCTTACTGGAAAGTTGCTACAGTAGAACTACCTCTCTGTAAAGGACAATACCAAGTTACAGAGTGTCCTTTAGGGAGAGGTGTCCTCTTACTGGAGAGTTGCTACAGTAGAACTACCTCTCTGTAAAGGACAACAACTAGTTACAAAGTGTCATTTAGGGAGAGGTGTCCTCTTACTGGAGAGTTGCTACAGTAGAACTACCTCTCTGACAATACCAAGTTACAGAGTGTCCTTTAGGGAGAGGTGTCCTCTTACTGGAGAGTTGCTACAGTAGAACTACCTCTCTGACAACACCTAGTTACAGAGTGTCCTTTAGGGAGAGGTGTCCTCTTACTGGAGAGTTGCTACAGTAGAACTACCTCTCTGACAACACCTAGTTACAGAGTGTCCTTTAGGGAGAGATGTCCTCTTACTGGAGAGTTGCTACAGTAGAACTACCTCTCTGACAACACCTAGTTACAGAGTGTCCTTTAGGGAGAGGTGTCCTCTTACTGGAGAGTTGCTACAGTAGAACTACCTCTCTGACAACACCTAGTTACAGAGTGTCCTTTAGGGAGAGGTGTCCTCTTACTGGAGAGTTGCTACAGTAGAACTACCTCTCTGACAACACCTAGTTACAGAGTGTCCTTTAGGGAGAGGTGTCCTCTTACTGCAGAGTTTCTACAGTAGAACTACCTCTCTGTAAAGGACAATACCAAGTTACAGAGTGTTCTTTAGGGAGAGGTGTCCTCTTACTGGAGAGTTGCTACAGTAAAACTACCTCCCTGTAAAGGACAACACCTAGTTACAGAGTGTCCTTCAGGGAGAGGTGTCCTCTTGCTGTAGAGTTGCTAAATACTAAAAATCAAATGAAAACTGTCCTTTATAGAGAGGTGTCCTTTCATGGAGGTTCTACTGTAGTTTCAATCTCAATCTCTCTCACTTAACGAACAACAACAACAACAAAAAGGTTTAAATGAGATGGGGAGTAGTCCATGTGTGGGGATTGCCAGAGTTGGAGTTAATCCAAAACTCTCCCCTGGCCCTATTCCAGCAAGTTTCCACATTCATTATGCAAATATTGTGTTGCCAATTGTCATTCCCCGCTTTGACAAGATCTCCTCTCTCTGCTAGTGAAAGGTCACTTAGCTAGCTGGCAAAATACATTCGTGGATGTTTCATATTTTAAGTATAAACCATTCCTTGTTTTGCTTTTTTGAAGGAGACAGAGGCAATTTTATTTACAACTTTGTTATCTCGTGTGTCTTCAATAAAGGTCACTGTAATATCTTTCAGAGTTATTGTCCCAATTCCGATATAAATGCTTCTTTAAGTTTGTGTCCATGAGTGTAAAAGGGGCTTCGTCATACAAGGCAAAAAAAATAAGGCATAATTTTCTCTCCTAATTTAAAAATATTTCAACCTAATTTCATAACGCACTTATATCTAAAGAATATACACTCATTGACAAAACTTAAAGAAGTTGTACCTTTTACCATGTTTATCGGGATTCAGACAATAACTCGGAAAGATTCAAGGTAATAAGACCAAATCCAAATAAATAAATAGTGTGTGATGTTTCGGTAACAGCATTGTTACCATCATCAGACAAAAGTATTGAATGAGAATGATAACATCGCTGTTACTGAAACGTCACACACTATTTATTTATTTAGATTTGGTCTTATTACCTTGTGTTTATAATCTATAATCCAAATTGTGCCTTATCAACTCTGAAAGATATTACAGTGACCTTTATTGAAGACATACGAAACAACCAAGTGTGAACAAAATTGTCTCCTTCAAAAAAATAGATGACCGGAGACACCAAAGACTTTCCACTTCCTTAAGTGTTGTCCATAAGTGTAATATGGAAACTCAATTCCTATCTACTTACAATTCTATATACAGTTACGAGCGTCATCATCTCTGTCACCGCTTGCTTTTTTTTTTGGAATGGCGCTCTCCTATTGGTTCGCTACGATGGCGCCGCCAATGCGCGAGGCACTTTTTTTTTTTTTACTTTGCCCCCCCCTCACTCGCTTTTTGGTTTTTGTAACTATTGTGTTGGAGCGGGTCGCTCCTTAAATAAATGCATATATTAGTTAATAACTAAATGGAATCCTCTCTTTCTTTTTCCCAGTAAGAGACGCCTACGGAAGCCAACAGTATATAGACAGATAAAGCACATAGGCTATAGTTATTAACTAATATATGCATTTATTTAAGGCGCCAATTTATAATTGTAACAAATAGTATTTGAATAAAAACATTCAATCGGGTAAAACACGGGCGTTAATGATCCAACAGGTCCACATGTCTAAATTAAAACACGGGCGTTGCCCGGGTCATTCGGATAGTATAAGTATAATAGGGGGTTGGTGGAGTAATGGTATAAACGGTTGACAGCCACGACGCATGAGGCACTTTTTCTGAAGAATAAAAAAAATTTCTTCAATGGCCCTCAATTCTTGCAAAAGTCCAACTCCACCAGAGAGCGTGCAAGCAACCAAAATGGAGCTTTCTGACTCACTTGTAATTGCAAAAGTCTAACTGCTTTTACATGTGGTGCACTTACAATGAAAGGCAGTGATAACTAACCACTATGATTATCGTGGACACATGTCTCTCTAGTGTAGACACTAACTTACCTTTTCAGGTTCACAAATGGGTCAGAAAAAGCTTTAGCGAAATACAACTATCCCTTGCAGTTAGAGACAACCATCTCTTTTTGCTGCAAAAAAAGCGCTAGGAATGTAAAAACAAACATCTTCCCTTTTGACTTTTTTTTTTTAAAACTCTTTAAAAAGAAAGTTACAAAGGGAGAAAGTTTTTTTTTTTTTGCAGTTAAAAGAGGATGTTGTCTCCAGCTGCAAGGAATAGTTGTATTTTTCTAAAGTTTTTTTTTTAGGCATTCAAAAACCTGAAAAGGTAAGTTAGTGTTTCCGATATAGAGAAACATACATGTGGCACTGGCCATGATAATCATAGTTAGACTTTGCACTTACAAATGTGCCAGAGCCCCGTTTGGTTACTTGCACTCGCTTATGGGGTTGAACTTTTGCAAGAATCGGTGGCCATTGGAACTTTTTTTTTTTTTAAACAGAAAAAAAAAGTTTCCAATGCGGGAATCGAACCCGGGTTGTAGACCAACCCCCTATTATAGTTATATTGTAAGTAGATAAGTAAATGCACCACATGTGCTCTCCAACCTCTCTTTCTGTACCCAGCCAGTTCCTGCCAGTAGCACGACTATTTTAGACCTTTCCCCCTCCATGCTTTCTCTCTCTCCCTCATTTAGTTTGAAACATTCCTCCTTGTCGCTTCTTCAATCCTTCCTCTGCCTCGTAAAGTTGTACTTGATGGATGGGTTCATTTGGGACGTTTCACATTCCAACATGATCTGTGTGTGTGGGGGCTTTCTTTATCTTTTTTTTCCCTTTAGTTTTTTTTTTTCTGATTTTTTGTGTGTGTGTGTTTGTGGAGAAACATATGCTGATTTAGCTCATCCTTCCTCCTTTTGTTTTTCATTCTTTTGTGTTGTGGTATTATGTTAAATCACCACAAACACGATTCACTAACAAAAAAACGAGTTTATTAAATTTCTTTAGTCAAAGTACATATTCTTTTGAAATATAAGGAAGTGGGTAAAACAAGGTAATAAGACCAAATCCAAATGAATAAATAGTGTGTGTCGTGTTTCGGTAACAGTGTTGTTAACATCTTCAGACAAAAGTACTGAATGAGAAATTTTACCACGGTAACAACGCTGTTACCGAAACGTCACACACTATTTATTTATTTGGATTTGGTCTTATTACCTTGTGTTTATAATCTATAATCCAAATTGTGCCTTATCATTAGATTTGGTCTTATTACCTTGTGTTTATAATCTATAATCCAAATTGTACCTTATCATTAGATTTGGTCTTATTACCTTGTTGTACCTGGTTGTATAGCTTTATTACCTTGGGTTTATAATCTATAATCCAAATTGTGCCTTATCAAGGATGTGGGTAGTTAAGAGAAAAATTAATTAAATTAAGAACTAAATATAGTTTTAGGAATAGAAAGATGTATATATAAATATAAAAGGTTTGGGAATAAATAAGCATAATATCCAATTAGTACAGTTTTAGAAACTATTTATCCTAAAGTGTTGCTTTTAAGTCTGTTGTCTTGGTGATCTCTCTCCCTCTATAAATGGCTAGAAGAATGCTGAAGTTAATTGCTTTATCTTTTTTTTTTAGAATTTTTTTTAGTAATGAAAAGATTGATTATTTTTAAACATAATATTTATACGATGCACCTGCCATCTGTTATAAACAATTTGAACTATTAAAAAAAAAAGCTCCAATGGCCCCCGATTCTTGCAAAAGTCCAACCCCAACAGTGAGTGCAAGTAACCAAACGGGGCTCTGGCACATTTGTAAGTGCAAAGTCAAACTGCTTTACACATGTGTAGATATTTGGTACACTTACAGTAAAAGCAGTCGCCAACTTCTATCCACCATGATTATCATGGCCTCTACCACGTGTACTAGGGATAATAATTTTAAAAACCCTTGTAATTATGATAGTGCACAATTTGGATTATAGATCATAAACACAAGGTAATAAGACCAAATCCAAATAAATAAATAGCGTGTGACATTTCGGTAACAGCATTGTTACCATCTTCAGCCAAAATGTCAATCAGTACTTTTGTCTGAAGATGGTAACAATGCTGTTACCGAAACATCACACACTATTTATTTATTTGGATTTGGTCTTATTACCTTGTGACCTTGTAATTATAAAAATGTAATACAAATTGTATCCTATTATTTATCACACTAATAATTCCTGGCATTGTTTAAAAGAAATGTGTGAGCCTCTCTATTAACAAGAACAAAACAAACTTGTCACAGAGTTGTGTTGACGACAACTACGGTGTAGTTGTAGATGGTGGAATACGGAGAGCGGCTTCCTTGGATGCCCTAGCCCAGTCCATGGTGGACCACTCAACCCAGGTACTCCCTGATTTGTATAGTGTGTGTAGTGTATGTAAATATAACTCTATATAGCCTATAAATATAGCCTAGTGGACATGGCATCTGCCCGGTAAGCGGAACATTGTGGGTTCGATTCCCATCCCTGGACACTTTTATTTTTCCGTTCGTCATTACTCTTCATATTTCACCCTTTCATACTTCATCCAAAAAAGTTAGAAATAGTCAATATTTCTCCTTGAAATAAATGTTGATTTTTCACAGAAAAGAAACTCATGCGGTGAAACTTCAAGTGTCGTTTTATAACTCTTGTTTATTCCAGCCTGCCACTATTAGAACCACTAGGTAATAAGATACCAAATCCAAATTAATGAATAGTGTGTGTGACGGTTCAGTAACAGAGTTGTTTCCAAAATGTAACCCACTATTTATTTATTTGGATTTGGTATCTTATTACCTTGTTACCGAAACATTGTACACTATTAATTTATTTGGATTTGGTCTTATTTGGATTCAGTTACTTTTGTCTGATGATGGTAACAACGCTGTTACTGAAACGTCACACACTATTTATTTATTTGGATTTGGTATCTTATTACCCAGTTACCGAAACATTGTACACTATTAATTTATTTGGATATGGTGTTATTTGGATTCAGTTACATTCGTCTGATGATGGTAACAACGCTGTTACTGAAACGTCACACACTATTTATTTATTTGGATTTGGTATCTTATTACCTTGTTACCGAAACATTATACACTATTAATTTATTTGGATTTGGTCTTATTTGGATTCAGTTACTTTTTGTCTGATGATGGTAACAACGCTGTTACTGAAACGTCACACACTATTTATTTATTTGGATTTGGTATCTTATTACCTTGTTACCGAAACATTATACACTATTAATTTATTTGGATTTGGTCTTATTTGGATTCAGTTACTTTTTGTCTGATGATGGAAACAACGCTGTTACTGAAACGTCACACACTATTTATTTATTTGGATTTGGTATCTTATTACCCAGTTACCGAAACATTGTACACTATTAATTTATTTGGATTTGGTCTTATTTGGATTCAGTTACTTTTTGTCTGATGATGGTAACAACGCTGTTACTGAAACGTCACACACTATTTATTTATTTGGATTTGGTATCTTATTACCTTGTTACCGAAACATTATACACTATTAATTTATTTGGATTTGGTCTTATTTGGATTCAGTTACTTTTTGTCTGATGATGGTAACAACGCTGTTACTGAAACGTCACACACTATTTATTTATTTATTCGGATTCAGTCTAAATTAACACAAAGCAATAATGTGCCATCTATACATATAAAATGAAAGGATTTAAAAGCGCGAATGTTTCTTTTATACATAATACAAACTTCTACTGTCCTTACTGCGATGAAAAAATATATTGGGAGGGCTTGGCTCATCAGTGGTGAACCCTCCCAGCAGTTTCGCCAATTTCGTCTATTACCTTCATGCTTGTCTTTCCTTCCCATCATTTGTCTCTACATCAGGTTTCCTTATTTACATATTCTTTACTTCTCTCTCTTTAAACAATGTCTCCATATTTTGGACATGGAGAGAATTAAAGCCACAAATGTTTCTTTTACACACATAAAACAAACTTCTACTGTCCTTACTGCCATGATAAAATATATTGGGAGGGTTGATAAGGCACAATTTGGATTATTCTATATACAGTTACGAGCGTCATGTGTTCTTCATCTCTGTCACCGTTTGCTTTTTTTTTGGAATGGCGCCCTCCTATTGGTTGGCTACGGTCACGCCACCTTTGCCCCCCCATCATGCCTCCCCCACTCGCTCTTTCGTTTTTGTAACTATTGGTTTGGAGCGGGTCGCTCTTTAAATAAATGCATATATTAGTTAATAACTAAATGGAATCCTCTCTTTCTTTTTCCCAGTAAGAGATGCCTACGGAAGCCAACAGTACATAGACAGATAAAGCACATAGGCTATAGTTATTAACTAACATATGCATTTATATAAGGCGCCAATTTATAATTGTAACAAATAGTATTTGAATCAAAACATTCAATCGGGTAAAACACGGGCGTTGCCTGGGTCATTCGGCTAGTAGATTATAAACACAAGGTAATAAGACCAAATCCAAATAAATAAATAATGTGTGACGTTTCGGTAACAGCGTTGTTACCATCTTCAGACAAAAGTACTGAATGAGAAATTTTACCACAGCATGTTTTTACACACTTGATAACAGGAACTATTTAAAAACATGCTGTGGTAAAATTTCTCATTCAGTACTTTTGTCTGAAGATGGTAACAACGCTGTTACCGAAACGTCACACACTATTTATTTATTTGGATTTGGTCTTATTACCTTGTGTTTATATTGGGAGGGCTTAAGTACCCATAGTTTTCTTGAATACCATTATCTAAGATTCCATCCTTCATTGTAGCATAAATAAGCAGAATCGTCCAATACAGTATTAGAGCTCTAATAAGCGGTCTGGTAGATTAAATTGGCGAAAATGCTGGGAAGGTTCGCTAATGATGAGCCAATCTCTTTCCCAATAATTTTTTCATCACAGTAGAGGATGCTAGAAGTTTGTTTTATGTGTAAAAGGAAACATCTGTGGTTTAATTCTCTCATTTCTTGTACAGTAAAACCTCCATGAGAGGACACTCACACTAGAAAACACCTAAAACAAGGTAATAAGACCAAATCCAAATAAATAGTGTGTGACGTTTCGGTAACAGCATTTTTACCATCTTCAGACAAAAGTACTGAATGAGATATTTATTTATTTGGATTTGGTCTTATTATCTTGTTTTATAATCTATAATCCAAATTGTGCCATATCAATAGAAAACACCTCTCTATAAAGGACAGTTTTTAATTTGCAAAATTACCATTTTTACAGTTTAGAAACTCTCCAATAAGAGGACATCTCTCCCTAAAGGACGTTCTGTAACTAGGTGTTGTCAGAGAGGTAGTTCTACTGTATATAGATGATGTATTATTGTTTTCTAAATTATTTTTCTACATTCTTCCCCACACAGCCCCTGTTGCAAACCAACCCTGTTGTTCCCACCTTGGTATGTGTTAGCTGAGAAAGTGTCCCTTGAGTTCTATGGGTAAATGATC
>CP092863.1:151829009-151854731 GCA_030710605.1 Cordylochernes scorpioides | reverse complement strand
CTTGATGGATGGGTTCATTTGGGACGTTTCACATTCCGACATGATCTGTGTGTGTGGGGGCTTTCTTTATCTTTTTTTCCCTTTAGTTTTTTTTTCTGATTTTTTGTGTGTGTGTGTTTGTGGAGAAACATTTGCTGATTTAGCTCATCCTTCCTCCTTTTGTTTTTCATTCTTTTGTGTTGTGGTATTATGTTAAATCACCACAAACACGATTCACCAACAAAAAAACGAGTTTATTAAATTTCTTTAGTCAAAGTACATATTCTTTTGAAATATAAGGAAGTGGGTAAAACAAGGTAATAAGACCAAATCCAAATGAATAAATAGTGTGTGACGTGTTTCGGTAACAGTGTTGTTAACATCTTCAGACAAAAGTACTGAATGAGAAATTTTACCACGGTAACAACGCTGTTACCGAAACGTCACACACTATTTATTTATTTGGATTTGGTCTTATTACCTTGTGTTTATAATCTATAATCCAAATTGTGCCTTATCATTAGATTTGGTCTTATTACCTTGTGTTTATAATCTATAATCCAAATTGTACCTTATCATTAGATTTGGTCTTATTACCTTGTTGTACCTGGTTGTATAGCTTTATTACCTTGGGTTTATAATCTATAATCCAAATTGTGCCTTATCAAGGATGTGGGTAGTTAAGAGAAAAATTAATTAAATTAAGAACTAAATATAGTTTTAGGAATAGAAAGATGTATATATAAATATAAAAGGTTTGGGAATAAATAAGCATAATATCCAATTAGTACAGTTTTAGAAACTATTTATCCTAAAGTGTTGTTTTTAAGTCTGTTGTCTTGGTGATCTCTCTCCCTCTATAAATGGCTAGAAGAATGCTGAAGTTAATTGCTTTATCTTTTTTTTTTTAGAATTTTTTTTAGTAATGAAAAGATTGATTAATGTATGATTATTTTTAAACATAATATTTATACGATGCACCTGCCATCTGTTTTAAACAATTTGAACTATTAAAAAAAAAGCTCCAATGGCCCCCGATTCTTGCAAAAGTCCAACCCCAACAGTGAGTGCAAGTAACCAAACGGGGCTCTGGCACATTTGTAAGTGCAAAGTCAAACTGCTTTACACATGTGTAGATATTTGGTGCACTTACAGTAAAATCAGTCGCCAACTTCTATCCACCATGATTATCATGGCCTGTACCACGTGTACTAGGGATAATAATTTTAAAAACCCTTGTAACTATGATAAAGCACAATTTGGATTATAGATTATAAACACAAGGTAATAAGACCATATCCAAATAAATAAATAGTGTGTGACGTTTCGGTAACAGCGTTGTTACCGAAACGTCACACACTATTTATTTATTTGGATTTGGTCTTATTATCTTGTGACCTTGTAATTATAAAAAAATAATACAAATTGTGTCCTAATATTTATCACACTAATAATTCCTGGCATTGTTTAATAGAAGTGTGTGAGCTTCTCTTACAAAGAAAGAAACTAGTCGCAGAGTTGTGTTGACGATGACTACGGTGTAGTTGTAGATGGTGGAATACGGAGAGCGGCTTCCTTGGATGCCCTAGCCCAGTCCATGGTGGACCACTCAACCCAGGTACTCCCTGATTTGCATAGTTTATGTAGTGTAGTGTATAAATATAACTCCTTTGCGGAAGAGTATTTTTCAATGCAAACATTTAAATGTAATTCTACTGTCCTTATGTTCTTAGTTTGCTTAAATACCATTTCTAAGATTACACCCTTCAGTGTAGCATATAAAAGCAGAATGATTCAATACAGTATTAGAGCTCTAAAGAAGTAGTATGGTAGATTAAATTGGCGAAACCGCTGGGAGGGTTCAGCACGGATGAGTCAAACCCTCCCAATATTTTTTGATAGCAGTAAGGACAGTAGAAGTTTGATTTATTTGTGTGTGAAAGAAACATTTGTGTCTATTCGTGTCTAAACATTATAATTGATGTACTAGCACGCCATCTGTTATCAAAATTCGAAACTATTTTAAACGCCTAAGATTCTTTTCGAAATTAAACAATTTCTACTGCCCTTACTGCAATAGAAAGATTAAACTGCCAAAACCACTCGGAGAGTTCACCACAGGGGGGTCGGTGGAAGGCTGGTTAAACCGTTTGGTTTACGACCACTACGACCCGGGTTCGATCCCCGCATTGGACACTTTTTTCTGTTTAAAAAAAAAAATGCTCCAATGGCTCCCCGATTCTTGCAAAAGTCCAACTCCACCAGCGAGTGCAAGTAAACAAACGGGGCTCTGGCACATTTGTAAGTGCAAAGTCAAACTGCTTTCACATGTGTAGACATGTGGTGCGCTTACAGTAAAAAGCAGTCGCTAACTACCCACCATGATTATCATGGCCTGTACCACGTGTACTAGGGATAAGCAAAAAAAAAAACCACTGATGAGCCAGGCCCTCCCTTTAATTTTTTTTTCATTGCAGTAAGGGCAGTACAAATTGTTTAATTTCAAAAAGAATCTTACGTGTTTAAAATAGTTTCGAATTAAAAACATTATAATGTTTTCATTTGTTAAATACAACTCTGTTCATTACAGCCTGCCACTAAGTAATAGGACAACAAATCGAAATAGTGTGTGACGGTAACAGCGTTATACTTTTGTCCGATGATAACAACACTGTTATAAGGTACAATTTGGATTATAGATTAGAACTACAAGGTATTAAGACCAAATTATTGAATAGTGTGTGACGTTTTGGTTAACACAGCGTTGTTATCGAAACGTCGCACACTATTAATATATTTGGATTTGGTCTTTTTACCTTGTTACGCTGTTTACTGAAATGTCATACACTATTTATTTTAATTTGGTGTTATTAGAAGACAGTTACAGTATTGTCTGATGATGGTAACAATGATCTTACCAAAACGTCACATACTATTTATTTATTTATTTGGATTTGGTCTTATTAAGATTCAGTACTTTTTTCTGATGATGGTAACAATGCTGTTACCAAAACATCACTTGCTATTAATTTAACTCATATTTGGTCTTATTTGGATTCAGCTACTTTTGTCTGATGGTAACAACGCTGTTAACTGAAACGTCACACACTATTTATTTATTTATTTGGATTTGGTCTTATTTGGATTCAGTTACTTTTGTCTGATGATGGTAACAACGCTGTTACTGCAACGTCACACACTATTTATTTATTTGGATTAGGTCTTATTTGGATTCAGTTATTTTTGTCTGATGATGGTAACAATGCTGTTACCAAAACATCACTTACTATTAATTTAACTCAGTTTTGGTCTTATTTGGATTCAGCTACTTTTGTCTGATGGTAACAACGCTGTTAACCGTAACGTCACACACTATTTATTTATTTGGATTTGGTCTTATTTGGATTCAGTTACTTTTGTCTGATGATGGTAACAACGCTGTTACTGCAACGTCACACACTATTTATTTATTTGGATTAGGTCTTATTTGGATTCAGTCATTTTTGTCTGATGATGGTAACAATGCTGTTACCAAAACATCACTTACTATTAATTTAACTCAGTTTTGGTCTTATTTGGATTCAGCTACTTTTGTCTGATGGTAACAACGCTGTTAACCGTAACGTCACACACTATTTATTTATTTGGATTTGGTCTTATTTGGATTCAGTTACTTTTGTCTGATGGTAACAACGCTGTTAACCGTAACGTCACACACTATTTATTTATTTGGATTTGGTCTTATTACCTTGTGTTTTGTGATCCTTGTTTTTCCTTCCCTTATTTGTCTCTACATGACATTATCACCAGGTTTCCATCCCCTTATTTACATATTCTTTACTTCTCTCTCTTTAAACAATGTCTCATCTCCATATTTTGGACATTGAGAGAATTAAAGCCACAAATGTTTCTTTTACACATAAAACAAACTTCTACTGTCCTTACTGCGATGATATTGGGAGGGCTTAAGTACCCATAGTTTTTTTGAATACCATTATCTAAGATTCCATCCTTCATTGTAGCATAAATAAGCAGAATCGTTCAATACAGTATTAGAGCTCTAATAAGCGGTCTGGAAGATTAAATTGGCGAAAACGCTGGGATGGTTCGCTAATGATGAGCCAAGCTCTTTCCCAATAATTATTTCATCACAGTAGAGTATGCTAGAAGTTTATTTTATGTGTAAAAGGAAACATCTGTGGTTTAATTCTCTCATTTCTTGTACAGTAAAACCTCCATGAGAGGACACTCGCACTAGAAAACACTTAAAACAAGGTAATAAGACCAATTCCAAATACAGTAAAACCCCGCTAAGACGAACCATGGCTATAACGAACCTTCCCTTATAACGAACCCATCGAAAATCCGCATTCCATTCCATTAAAATTACCATCGCTATAACGAACTTTTCACTTTTCAAACTAGCGAACTATCGCTATAACGAACCCAATTTTGGTCCCAAAATGATAAAATCTATTAAAAATACTATGCTTATAACGAACTTAGAATTGTAATTTAAAAAAAAATAATAAAAAACAAAATTTTGAGCATGTTTAAAGCTCGCGGATCGCGATTTCAAAACAATAAATTTAGCGGCATTGTTAGTTTGATTTTTGCACTTTATTTTTGCTGTATGTTGTATAAATTTTTACACATTATACTTTTTATTAATTAGAATATCTTTGCATCCATTAAATTTGAAATATAAAAAATGCAAATGGCTTCCAAAATGAAGAAAACAAAGGCATTTTAAAAACAAAAGCATTATTTCATTTTAAAAAAAAAAGGCCATTTTCAGAACTTTTCAAAGTGAAACAACATAGGCAAAATGTTAAGAACATATTAAAATAAGAGAATATAACTTTTCTATTATAAAAGATAAAATATAAAGTTATTAAAAATTGTTACAAAGAGGAATCAACTTCAACTTTTGCCGCGATCGCGATCGTACGTTTTAGAACTTAAAAAAAAAAAAGTCCAAATAAACGGTCCCGTGATGAAACAAAAATTATTTTTATGCCATTAACTATGGTGATTTTAAAGTCAGCAATGTTTTGCATGGCAGGTTAAAAAAAAAAAACGAAATCTAGACCTAGAAGAATATGGGGAAACATGAAATGGAAGAAAAACACTAACTTTATTTGAATGGTGCAAATGCTTGGAAGAATGCTTTGAAACAACAAGGTATTAGAGCCATTTTTTTCAAGTAAAAATTGTATTATATAATGTGATAATGATGTTTTAAAATCATTTCATATCTTTGAATATATATTTAATAAAACTTTGCCTAGGATTTGTCTTGATTTTTAACTTAGACATAGAGGTACATGTATGTTAATCATAAGAAGAACCTATTATCTAATGATTTCTATTATTATTCAGTATTAATATAAGGAAATTAGTCAATTAAGGGAATTAAAATAAAGTGACCACTATTAAGAGGCAGCCTCTTCTTGTGTGTATGGCTGTTTTTTAATTATACGGTCTAAAATTTTTGAAAAGTAAAAAAAAATAGCCAAACCGTGGCTATAGTGAACCGTGGCTATAGTGAACCAAAAGTCCCGTCCCAATGGGGTTCACTATAGAGGGGTTTTACTGTAAATAAATAGTGTGTGACGTTTCGGTAACAGCATTTTTACCATCTTCAGACAAAAGTACTGAATGAGATATTTATTTATTTGGATTTGGTCTTTTTTACCTTTTTTTATAATCTATAATCCAAATTGTGCCATATCAATAGAAAACACTATAAAGGACAGTTTTTCATTTGCAAAATTACCATTTTTACAGTTTAGAAACTCTCCAGTAAGAGGACATCTCTCCCTAAAGGACATTCTGTAACTAGGTGTTGTCAGAGAGGTAGTTCTACTGTAGTAACTCTCCAGTAAGAGGACACCTCTCCCTAAAGGACATTCTGTAACTAGGTGTTGTCAGAGAGGTAGTTCTACTGTAGCAACTCTCCAGTAAGAGGACACCTCTCCCTAAAGGACATTCTGTAACTAGGTGTTGTCAGAGAGGTAATTCTACTGTATATAGATGATGTATTATTGTTTTCTAAATTATTTTTCTACATTCTTCCCCACACAGCCCCTGTTGCAAACCAACCCTGTTGGTCCCACCTTGGTATGTGTTAGCTGAGAAAGTGTTCCTAGAGTTCTATGGGTAAATGATCCATTGTCACAGGACACCTTGAAAACTTGTTTTTTTTTTTTTTTTACACCGTTAATGTGAGAGAGATCTTGACACCTTTTTCTCTTTTTTTTTCTCTCTTTGTGAAAAATATTTTTTGTCACTTTTTGTAGGTCAACATTGTGTTTTAAATACAGTAGAACAATCTCCATGAGAGGACACTCGTGCTAGGGGACACCTCTATATAAAGGACAGTTTTCATTGACAAAATTAGCATTTTTACTATTTACCAACTCTTCAATAAGAGGATACCTCTTCCTAAAGGACACTCTGTAACTAGGTGTTGTCAGAGAAGTAGTTCTACTGTAGCAACTCTCCAGTAAGAGGACACCTCTCCCTAAAGGACACTCTGTAACTAGGTGTTGTCAGAGAGGTAGTTCTACTGTAGCAACTCTCCAGTAAGAGGACACCTCTCCATAAAGGACACCCTATAACTAGGTGTTGTCAGAGAGGTAGTTCTACTGTAGCAACTCTCCAGAAAGAGGATACCTCTCCCTAAAGGACACTCTGTAACTAGGTGTTGTCAGAGAGGTAGTTCTACTGTAGCAACTCTCAAGTAAGAGGACACATCTCCCTAAAGGACACTCTGTAACTAGGTGTTCTCAGAGAGGTAGTTCTACTGTAGCAACTCTCCAGTAAGAGGACATCTGTCCCTAAAGGACACTCTGTAACTAGGTGTTGTCCTTTACAGAGAGTTAGTTCTACTGTAGCAACTCTCCAGTAAGAGGACATCTCTCCCTAAAGGACACTCTGTAACTAGGTGTTGTCCTTTACAGAGAGGTAGTTCTACTGTAGCAACTCTCCAGTAAGAGGACATCTCTCCCTAAAGGACACTCTGTAACTAGGTGTTGTCAGAGAGGTAGTTCTACTGTAGCAACTCTCCAGTAAGAGGACATCTGTCCCTAAAGGACACTCTGTAACTAGGTGTTCCCAGAGAGGTACTGTATTCAGTACCAGTACATTGAGAATAGTTGTCCAAAGTGCGGTGTGTGCAGACTCCAGAAGAATGGGATGATGTCAAGATGAAAGTTATCCCAGAACAGCTAGAAAAGAAGGTGAGAGATCCTTCTTGGTCCCCTGACACTGTGGGTGGGTAACTTCTTCACCGCTATTTTCTCTCTGTGCCTGTAGGAGGTATACACACATTCCCTATACAGGCAAATCTTCTTTAATACAATTTACTAAAGGTACAGAATTATGAAAACCATCATGACTGGGTGAAGTAGTCTCCCCTCTCTCTTTGTATGTGTCCGACTATACACGTCGATACTTGGTCCCCGGCTTTACACGTCGTATGTATGGTGGGAGGAATACACATGCACACTTTGTATCTTCTTCTTTCTTATCTTCATTCAATCATATTAGGATATCAAGGTTGTAGAGTTGCCAACCATCATGACTGGGTGAAGTAGTCTGCCATGTCATTATAACTGGGAGCACTACTCAGTAGCAGGTCGACTTAGTTCCGAAAGAAATGGCCGCCTCTGACATGAGGAACAAACGCCATGTGAAGCCGCTCCTAACTTGGAGTTCAAACGCTGCTCATCCTGTATCCCTGGATCAGGAGCCTTTACAGGGTACAATCAGCTGAGTCCAAGTTTTTTGGAGAGCTTGTTACTACTCCCCCTCCTCCTTTTACATCCGGGTATGGGACTGGCAAAGGCAGAGTTGTGCCAAAATTACAGTCCCACTTCTTTGATTCAAAGCCCCAAGGGGACAAAATTTTGCTTGAATTACCCTCATGAACAAAACTTAAAAAAGTGAAAAGTATTTGATGTCACCAGTCATCTATTTTTTTTTTTTGCTTATCCCTAGTACACGTGGTACAGGCCATGATAATCATGGTGGGTAGTTAGCGACTGCTTTTTACTGTAAGCGCACCACATGTCTATACATGTGAAAGCAGTTCGACTTTGCACTTACAAATGTGCCAGAGCCCCGTTTGGTTACTTGCACTCGCTGGTGGGGTTGGACTTTTGCAAGTATCAGGGGGCCATTGGAGCATTTTTTTTTTTTTTAACAGAAAAAAGTGTCCAATGCGGGTTCGAACCCGGGTCGTAGTGGTCGTAAACCAAACGGTTTAACCAGCCTTCCACCTTTTTTTAAAAGGAGACAGTCAATTTTTGTTCACACTTGGTTATCTCGTGTGTCTTCAATAAAGGTCACTGTAATATCTTTCAGAGTTATTGTCTCGATATACATGAAGTCAGTTCTGGCAATGAAGTTCCATCTGAAAGATTTTGGCTTTGTGCCCATAACCTACATTGGCCTGTAGTAGCATCACAAACTGCTAATATTGACTTTGTAAGTTCATCAATGCCTTTTTTTTTCCTATCCCTTTTTTTCAACCTTTTTCGAGGTCCAACAATATATGTAAGCAACAAACTTAGTGCCACATAACGTTAATACATAGTTGTACCATGAAAAAGGTTGGCGCTCAGCCAAACTGAAATATGGGTCAATAAATATATTTTTAAATCCAATATATATATATGTCATAATTTGTATATTTGTATAATATCAAGATATGTATAATTTATTTTCGCCAAAATACGTATGTAAATATGTTAAGCTTGTGTTAAAATGTAAATATGCAAATTCATCCATCTATAAATACACTGTACAAAAATAAAAGGGGCAGACATCATGGGCGAATGCTATGTCACATCGTGGGTGCGCTGCTCACTTGGCTGGAACTAATTCTTTGGGATTGTATGCATAATGGTTGCACCCTTCCATTCGATCACGACATATATATATATGTCTTTTTAATTAAAGATCTATTTATGGATTATTCTATTTTTTCAAAATAATCTAAATTGTACTTTTTGTAGGAGTATTCAGTACCTAGTATGTGTGTGTGAAGGTTTTAGGGGGATTATAAAGAAACACACAGGTCAGCTAATAATGATGTGCCGTGGTGTACAGTTCATCCGGCAGCGGCTGCGGTCAGGTCACCGTAGTACCACGCTGCAGCACACCTCCCCCGTCCCTGCAGACCACTCGGCTGTCAGGCCGCTCCTCACCCCCCGAAGTCTTCTCCGCAGCAGCCTCGAGGGACTCAATCAGGTCTGTGGTGGGGTTCCTACATATTGGCTTCTTCTATCTTATCTCCACTCAATCATATTAGGGTATCAAGTTGTGAACCTTGATGGTGTCTGTTTGACAACCATCATTTTTATATATTTTTTTAATTATCCCTTTTACACGTGGTACAGGCCATGATAATCATGGTGGGTAGTTAGCGACTGCTTTTACTGTAAACGCACCACATGTCTACACATGTGAAAAGCAGTTCGACTTTGCACTTACAAATGTGCCATCAGTGACTGGGTGAAGTAGAATGCGTCTGCCTTTGTCATTAAGACTGGGAGCACTACTCAGTGGCAGACCGACTTAGCTCCAAAATAAATGGCCACCTCTGACATGAGGAACAGATGCCATGTGCAGCCGCTCCTAACATGGAGTACAAACGCTTCTCATCCTGTATCCCTGGATTAGGAGCCCTTACAGGGTACTATCAGCCGGGCTAGCTGAGCCCAGGTTTTTTAGTAAGCTTGTTATTGCTCCCCTTCCTCCTTTTTCATCCGGGCTTGGGACCGGCAAAGGCGGAGTTACATATTGGCTTCTATTTGCATACCTCCTTTTTTGAAGTTGCATATGATAACAATTTTGATTTTTTAATATGTGTATTGTTGTATTTTTTCACAAGATTGATTGCTTTCACATGTGTAGACATGTAGTGCACTTACAGTAAAAAGCAGTCGTCAATTTCTACCCACCATGAAGCTTGGCACCTACTGCTCCTGAACAGATTCTGGCTTGTATTAGATTCACTAAACAGGACCTTTGGGAGAGGCCGCTGCTTATCATAAAACAGCTTGAGGAGCATGAACTTATGGAATTCGTGTAATCATTACACAAGGGAATAAGAAACAACATGATTATCATGGTCTGCACCACGTGTACTAGGGATAATAAAATAATTTCTATTATAATGATAAGACACAATTTGGATTAGGTTGTTGTTGTTTGTTATCCCCTTGTACAAAGATTACACAAATTCCATGAGTTCATGCTCCTAGAACTGTTTGATGATAAGCAAGCGTCCTCTTCCAAAAGTCCTGTTTGAATTATAGATGATAACTACAAGGTCTTATTTCTTATCTCCACTCAATCATATCAGGCTATCAAGCCTATAGAGCTTGTTGATAGTGTCTGTGCTGGGGATGAGTAGAGAACTCATCAATAGATGAGCCAATACAGTCAATAATGTGGTTTGGGGTTGCAGGATGACACTTAGTACATAGTGGGAAAACCTTGAAACCATTCTGGAAAGTCATTGTCTGTAGATGACCAGACTTAAGTCTGGAAATCAAAGATTGTTGTTTTCTTGGGAGGACAGAATTGATGCTTGTCCCTCCTGCTCTGTACCAGTTATGTGCAGCAGTAGAAGAGAAGAAAAGTCTTCTTCATGGAGTAGGTTCGACTCTTATTTTTTAATTTAAGAATTTCATTGAGCTGAAGAGAAGGGTTTGCCTCGAAATTTTTCTATTACAGTAGAACCTCCCTGTAAAGGACAACACCTAATTGCAGAGCCAAGCTGCCCTTTAGGGAGAGGTGTCCTCTTACTGGAGAGTTGCTTAATAGTAAAAATGGTAATTTTGCAAATGAAAACTGTCCTTTGTGGAGAGATGTCCTCTAGCGGGGTGTCTTCTAAAGGGAGGTTCTACTGTATTATCAAGATATCATTAACATAATATTTTTCTCATTTATTCTTTTGTCTAATGATGGTAACAATGCAGTTACCGAAACGTCACATACTATTAATTTATTTGGATTAGGTCTTTATTTTACCCCCTATAGTTATTATTATTATACACAGAGAGAAGAAGAAAATTTAAAAAAAAGTTTGCTGTGTATATAAACTCTTCTTGTTATTTACAAAGATAAGAGTTTTTGTTTATCATGTTTGTGCAGGAGATTGAGAAGTTGGTTCTGAAAGGTTACTCCGGTGGCCTTGAAGGAGAGCCGGACTTGGAAAAGGTAAAAAAAAAAAAAAAAGTTTTTTTCTTCTCGTAATCTCTACTCTATAAGACATGGAAAGCATTAAAACAGGAATGTTTCTGGTACACATAACACTTCTACTGTCCTTATTTGCACAGAAAAGTATATTGGAAAGGCTTGGCTCATCAGTAGTGAACCCTCCCAGCGGTTTCACCAATTTAATCTACCAGACTGTGCTTCTCTCAGAGCTCTAATACTGTATTGGATGATTCTGTTTATATATGCTATACTGAAGGGTGGAATCTTTGAAATGGTATTTAAGTAAATTATGGACATAGGCTTTTAAGACAGTAGAATTACATATAAATCTATTCATTAGAAACATCCGTGCTTTAATGATTTCATTTCTTCTCTAAAGATGGCGTGTTATTTCCCTTATAATTAATCTTCACTCTGGCAAATATTATGTGTTTTTCTCCTTTGATTCCATATAGTTTATCTACAAACTTGTGTCCATTCAAAGCTCATTTATTAAATTCTGAAGTAGAATGCTTGTCATTTAGACTGGGAACACTACTCACTGACTTAGCTCTAATATGAAATGGTCACCTCTGACATGAGGAATAGACACCATGTATAGCCGCTCCTAATAATGGAGTACAGACATCTTGTATCCCTGGAATACTCACAGTGTACCATTAGCTAGACCAGCTAAACCCAGGTTTTTCTAAATAGCTTTTACTTCTCTTTTTCATCTGGAACGACAATGGATCATTTTCTGCCTATATGTCAGAGATAAAAGATAGGTAGTATTTATTCTATTAGAACTACAAGGTCTTCTTCTTCTTTCTTATCTCCACTCAATCATATTAGGGTATCAAGCTTTGACAACCATCATGACTGGGTGAAGTAGAATGCGTCTGCCTTTGTCATTAAGACTGGGAGCACTACTCAGTGGCAGGCCGACTTAGCTCCAAAAGAAATGGCCGCCTCTAACATGAGAAAAAGAAGCCATGTGCAGCTGCTCCTTACATGGAGTACAAACGCTGCTCATCCTGTATCCCTGGATCAGGAGTCCTTACAGGGTACTATCAGCCAGGCCAGCTGAGCCCAGGTTTTTTAGCGAGCTTCTTACTGCTTCCCCTCCTCCTTTTTCATCCGGGCTTGGGACCGGCAAAGGCGAAGTTGAACTACAAGGTAATAAGACCAAATAAATAGTATGTGATGTTTCGGTAACAGCGTTATTACCATCTTCAGACTGAATAAGTATATTAATATATAACAAGTCATAAAAGTTCATTCAGAATCTTTGTCTGATGATAGTAACAATATTGTTACAGAAATGCCACACACTATTTATTTGGGTTTGGTCTTATTACCTTGTGTCTGTCCAGGTAATGTTTGGGCACCAATGCGTCTTCTGCCTTTGTTATTAAGACTGGGAGCACTACTCAGTGGTAGGCCACTGACTTAGCTCCAAAAGAAATGCCCGCCTCTGACATGAGGAACAGACACCATGTGCAGCCACTCCTTACATGGAGTTCAAACGCTACTCATCCTGTATCCCTGGATCAGGAGCCCTTACAGGGTACTATCAGCCAGGCCAGCTGAGCCCAGGTTTTTTTAGTGAGCTTGTTACTGCTCCCCCTCCTCCTTTTTCATCCGGGCTTGGGACCGGCAAAGGCGAAGTTTTGACAATTTGTGAAATCAACCAGTGTAGAGGTAGGTGTTACCATGAATGTGGTGTGTACAGATTCCAGATGGCCACAGAGCCCCAGTCCTGGAGCTGGCCACCCCCAGCAGTACTGGCAGTTCTCGGAGTCACTCCCTCTCTCCCCTGGTGGCTTCAGACTGGTACCTGCTCTCCTCTGCTACTGGAGGAGGTGGTGGTGAGTTACAGGCACTCTCCTCACATCTTCTTTCTTATCTACAACCATCTTCTTCTTTCTTATCTAGTAGGGGGTCGGTGGAAGGATGGTCTAAACCATTGGTTTTCGACCGCTACGACCAGAGTTCGATTCCCGCATTGGGCATTTTTTTTTTCTGATATTAAAAAAAAAAATGCTCCAATGGCCTCCGATTCTTGCAAAAGTTCAAACCTGACCAGTGAGTGCAAGTAACCAAACGGGGCTCTGGCTCATTTGTAAGTGCAAAGTCAAACTGCTTTTCACATATGGTAGACATGTGGTGCACTTACAGTAAAAGCAGTTGCCTACTTCTACCCACCATGATTATCATGGCCTGTACCACGTGTACTAGGGATAAGCAAAAAAATATATATTCAAGTGACCTGTCCATGTTAATTATTTTATAATAAAAAGACATATTTTGGATTGAATAAAATGATTTATTTGCCGATATTTTGGTTGGTTGAATGCCAACCTTTGTCAAGGTATTACATTTTTTTTATAAACAAACTCAGCGCCACATTTTTTTTTTTATTGTCTAAAGATTTAAATATTTATTTCAACACACAAAACGCGATATCCCGGCTAGGGATAAAATATTTAAATATGGACAGAACTCTTATACTACAGGGTGTACCAGGTAAATTGGGAATTTCAACAATGGTATTTTAACTGAAATTTTTTGCAAGTAAAAATTAAAATATCCGAATGAAATTTGACACAGTAGTAGATAAAAGGATATAGTTTTTATTTATTCAATGTAGTTTCCATTATTAGCTACAACAGTCTCGAGGCGAGTGCGGAATGAAGCACAGGCCTTGGCGACGATGACCTTGTCCATTTGGGTCATCACCGTGTGAACTGCTTTCTTGACAGACTGGATGGTGGTATGAGGAGCTTTGTTGACATCTCTCTCAACAACGCCCCATACATAGTAGTCGAGGTGATTGCAATCTGGAGAATTAGGGGGCCAAATATCAGGACCCCAGTGACTAGGGACGTTAAGTGTCAGCCACGATTGTGTCTTTTTTGCCTTATGGGCTGGAGCTGAGTCCTGTTGGAAGACATACTTCCTTCCTGCGGCCACCATGTCCATCCAAGGCTTCACAACGGTCTCCAGAACATTGATGTAGGTGTCAGCGTTCATCCTAAGGCCCTTCTCAAAGAAATGACATCACCTTCACTGCTGATAACGCCAAGGACCATTACGGAGGCAGGAAATTTCGTGTGCATCACGACAGGTATCTCTGAGGGGTCTTTACAGATCCAGCGATCATTCCTGGGATTTACCTTTTGGTCCACGTCAAAGTTCTTTTCGTCAGAGAAGAACCTTAGCATGCCAAAAGAGTCGTGTTTCAGGTTGTTGAGGAGGGCAGCAGCCTTTCCTTTTCTGTTATTCTTCATATTCTCAGTCAGCAACTGACCTTTCCGAAGGGCATAAGACTTGAGACCAAGGTCCTCATGGATAGTTCTGACAATTGTCATAGAGCCAACGTCCATTTCCTTGGCTATGGCCCTCATGCTCTTCCCAGGGTTTCCATCAATCTTCTCCTTGACATTTTTGACAAATTCTTCGCCTCTTACCCTGTCCGATCGACGCGAGTGCTTTTTCCTTGTAGCTATCCCCTCTTTGTTACTGTCGGCCTCATCAAACTGCTTCTTGACACGATAAATAGTGGTTTTGGGCAACTTAAGAAAATCCACTATCTCTTTGGGGCTCCTTCCGGCGCGCAGAGCAGCGATGATGGCAGCTCGATTTTCAAATTCTCGGTTACTCTTCATCACTACACTGCGCACACATGTACTGTTGCATTTTACATGAATATGGCTACATAATGAAAAAAAAAAAAGTTTTTAATCTCAAGTAGTTTTTGTTTTATGGACTGTCAAAGTTAGTCCCAATTTACCTGGTACACCCTGTATATAGGGTATATCTCTGCTAATGTCTTAGAAAATATTGTTAGAACGGATTGCAGTTTTGTAGGGACTTTGACCTTGATTTCTACTTTCTTTAGGTAGTACATGTTCCCCGAGTGGGTTTCTATAATCAAAGTATATAAATAAAAAAGGTAAATAATAAGAAAATTATCTTTAAATGTTGTTGTGTTGTTGTTGTTTCTTATCCCCTTGTGTAAAGATTACACGAATTCCATGAGTTCATGCTCCTCTAGCTGTTTTATGATAAGCAGCGGCCTTTTAATCTTTTAATGTTATTATGTTTATTTGTTGTCTTCCTCGTAGTTGAGGTGCTCCCAAGTCTTTCTCATCTGTGGCTTCTCAAAATCTCCAAAGAATGACCAGATATATCTATAACCAGGTTTTGTACAAATCCTGGCCACTTATTTTGAATTTTCTTGTCTCTTTTGTACATGTTTCCTTCCTTCCACAGTTAATGATTGGATTTACATATACAGTTAAACCTGTCTATAGCGCCCCCTCTTGGGACTCACCAAAATAGGATGCTATAGAGAGGGGGTTGTTGTTGTTGTTTCTTATCCCCTTGTGTAAAGATTACACAAATTCCATGAGTTCATGCTCCTCGAGCTGTTTTATGATGAGCAGCGGCCTCTCCCAAAGGTCCTGTTTAGTGCATCTAATGCAAGCCAAAATGTGTTCTGGAGCTGCAGGTGCCAAGCTACATTTTGGGCAAGTGGGGTAGATTTTGTTATTATTTTCTATCTTCAATGGCTTGAGATGGCCTGTTCTAAATCTTGTTAGTGTTGTTTGATGCTGTCTATTTCTGATGTTCAGAGCTCCTCCTGGGTTCACTCCACTGTACCAACTGTGCTTAGGTGGGATCCTCCAGTTCTTGTTTATTTTTGTTTTGGCTACTGTCTCTATTTCTTTAAAAGTAATTTTATTTTTCTGTGGTAAGGGTTCTTTTGTACCTTTTTTCGCTAGCACATCAGCAGCTTCATTGCCTTCAATTCCAACATGTGAGGGTATCCATTGAAGGTGAATTTTTGAGGTTTTTGAGAGTTTTTGGAGATAGCCAATTATGTTCCTGCTTACTTTGTCTCTGAGTTCCCCTGTGTGACTCAAGTGTTGTATGGCACTTCTACTATCAGTAAGAATCCAGATATCTTGATAATTAGTATTTCTGATGGATTTTAAGGCTTCATAGATGGCTATAAGTTCTGATCTGAAGACTGAGCAAAAATCTGGGTTTCTTCTCTTCATTTTCTCAATGCCATTTGTGGTTTTGATGAGACAGCCACTGCCAGTGTGTCCTAGCTCGTCTCTGCTACCATCGGTATAAATAGTTATTGCATTTTTAGGAATGTTATTAATTGTTTCTAATGATAATTGTTTTAAGTATTCTGGATTTTGGCATTGTTTGTTGGTGGGTTCATTTAAAGAGGCATTAAAAATAACATTTTGTAGTGGTTCGCATGGAGAAATTTTTTCTGCTAAATAATTTTTTTCTACTTTATATTTTAAAAATCCATTTCTTTTGGCCAGGTGGAGAGGGCCTTCTTTTTTGAGTCTTAGATTGGATTCCCAATTAAGTATGTAATTGGAAGTTCTGTGTTTGTTTCCATAACTCTTGATTTTGTTTATATATTTTGGCAGATTGTAGCTTCTTCTATCCTTTAAGGGCATAATGTCTGCCTCGTAAAGTACAATATCGTTAGGGCAGGTATTTCGAAGACCTGTAATAATTCTAGCTGCACTTAGTTGTATCCTTTCCAGTGATTTTAGATTTGTTTCAGATGCTGTACCATAGATTTGATATCCATATTCCAGGATAGGTCTAATTAGAGATGTGTAAGTTAATTTTAGTGTGGTTGCATCGGCTCCCCACTCTCTTCCTGAAATATATTTCAGGATTTTTAGTCGGTCTCTTCCTTTTCTAATAACTTCTTCAATATGTTTACTGGAGTTAATTTCTGGATCCAGGGTGTAGCCAAGATATTTAGGATGTTTATTATATTGTAATTGTTGTTCTTTCAGAATAATTTTTGGCCTTATTTTGTATAGTTTCTTATCGGTAGTAAAAAGACAGGTTTCAGATTTTTGGGGGTTAAATTCTAATTTATGTTTATTAGCAAATTTTTCTAGGTGGAGAAGAGTCTTGTTCAAATCCCTTTCAGCTTTTTTCCAGTTAGTGTTACTGCTCCACAGAATAATGTCATCAGCGAAAAGTCCAATATTGGTTTTATGTGAAATTTTTTCTTCTATTCCTGCAATAAATAGGGTGAAGAGAGTTGGGCTAAGGACTGATCCTTGTGGTAATCCTTGGTACAATTTGAAGGTTTTAGATAGAGTTCCATTATATTTAACCCTGCTGTATCTATTTTTAAGGAAATCATTTATCCAAGTGATAGCTTTTCCATCAATTTTGAAATGCTTGTATAATTTTGTAATTAACTTGTTTTTCCATACTGTCTCTTTATCAAAAGCTTGTGTAAGGTCTAAAAAAGCAGCTATGGTGTGGTTAGTTGGTTTTCTGTTTGTGCATCTTTTACCTTTTGCGTGAAAAATAAGAGTTGGTCTATTGTCCCATGTCCTTTCCTAAATCCATATAGAGAGGGGGTACTATAGACAGTTCACTTTTAATGTAAATCTTCGCATCGTACTATATATTTAAAATCAGGTGCTATAGAGAGGAAGGTGCTATTTAGAGGGGGCGCTATAGACAGGTTTAACTGTATGTATATATTTGTACTACATATTTCGTCCCCTTGGAAGAGCTGACTGCTATAGGGCGCGTCCCCAGGTGGCGGATAGGGGAACGACCTTCAGATATGAAGGCCAGCTGCGAAACAAGCAGAATAACTCTGACAAATAAGCAGTCGCAGACCAACACAACAGCAGCATTGTTAGAAGAGGAGTAGACCTCTTTAAAAATCCTGAGTTCAACTAACCCGGTTGATGGACCTCAGCAAGGGTCCCACTCCAGGATACGGAGGAACTACATCTGTACTCATGTTAGAGTCGGCGGCAAAGGCGTCTGCTTCCATGTTAGGAACAGCCTCAAACTACAGGCAAAGTCAGACTTTCACCAAAGTGTGCCTGGATCATGGTGCCATGATCAACGAAAGCTGCACCCCTACACCCCATTCCATGAGATCAGATGCATGAACTCGTGGAATTTGTGTAATCTTTACACAAGGGGATAAGAAATAACAAATTCCATGAGTTCATGCTCCCGAGCTGTTTTATGATAAGCAGAGGCCTCTCCCATAGGTCCTGTTTAGTGCATCTAATACAAGCCAGAATGTGTTCTGGAGCTGCAGGTGCCAAACTACATTTTGGGCAAGTGGGGTAGATTTTGTTGTTATTTTCTATCTTCAATGGCTTGAGATGGCCTGTTCTAATTCCTGTTAGTGTTGTTTTTTTTTCTGCTTATCCCTAGTACACGTGGTACAGGCCATGATAATCATGGTGGGTAGAAGTAGGCGACTGCTTTTACTGTAAGTGCACCACATGTCTACACATGTGAAAAGCAGTTCACCTTTTGCACTTACGAATGTGCCAGAGCCCCGTTTGGTTACTTGCACTCGCTGGTGGGGTTGGACTTTTGCAAGAATCGGGGGCCAATGGAGCATTTTTTTTTTATTAGAAAAAGTGCTCAATACGGGAATCGAACCCCAAGTCGTAGCGGTCGAAAACCAACGGTTTAGACCGTCCTTCCACCGACCCCCTTTGTTAGTGTTGTACCACGTGTACTAGGGATAATAAAAATGTGCATGTTCACATTTGCATATACAGGTGTTGTGATAACAGTGGGTGGTGGTGCAGTAGGTGGGGATGAAGATCCTGACCACACCAAGCTGGGCACCTCCCCTCACATCAACACCTTCCTGGCCCGGGAACCTCCAGATGGCTGTGAGAGGGTCAAGATCTTAGAGGAACCTTACAGGTAACCACACCTGCTGGTATTGACACTTAGTTTACAAACACAAGGTAATAAGACCAAATCCAAGTAAATAGTGTGTGAAGTTTCGGTAACAGCGTTTTTACCATCTTCAGACAAAAGTCACACACTATTTATTTATTTGGATTTGGTCCTATTACCTTGTTTTATAATCCAAATAGTGTCTTATCAACCACAAGGTAATAAGACCAAATTATAATGCATCACTTAGATATATCAAAGCTCTACATAAAATACTTACCTGTAGAAAGGACGTTTAAAACCAGAAAGCTTGTAAACTCGTTAATAATGAAAATAAAGAAACTCGGAGATTTATATATCTAATAAGACCAAATCCAAATAAATGAATAGTGTGTGATGTTTCGGTAACAGCATTGTTACCATCTTCAGACAAAAGTGCTGAATTCAGTTCAGACAAAAGTTTCAGTACCTTTTGTCTGAAGATAGTAACAACGCTGTTACCGAAATGTCACACACTATTTATTTATTTGGATTTGGTCTTATTACCTTGTGTTTATAATCTATAAACCACAAATTGTGTGTGCTTTATCATATTTTGTTTTCATTTTTGCACTTATGGAGACAAAACTTAAGGAAGTTGTACCTTTTACCATGTATATCGGGATTTAGACAATAACTCTGAAATATATTACAGTGACCTTTATTGAAGACATACGACCAAGTGTGAACAAAATTGCCTCTGTCCCCTTCAAAAAAATAGATGACAGGAGACCTTAAAGACTTTCCACTTCCTTAAGTTTTGTCCATGAGTGTATATATTAGCACTGTAATTGGTTTTATGTTAATTATATACTTTTGGGTTTTTTTTTTAAAGGGTCTGTCTACTCAATATCTCCATGCTGTTCGGGAAAGTTTATTGTATTCAAATGTGGATATCTTTCCAAAAAATATAATTTACTCATTAATGATAAGGCACAATTTGGATTATAGATTATAAAATAAGGTAATAAGACCAAATCTAACTATTTATTTATTTGGATTTGGTCTTATTACCTTGTTTTACTCATTAATGAAATCAAGATAGCCTTTTCTCAATTAGGTCTTAGATCCTCCAATTTCTAGAAGAAAAAAATCTTTTATTTCTAAGAACCTAGAGATATGTGAGAGAGCAAATTTTTAAGGATAGCTGTGGTAGAACTGTTCCACACCTTGTTGTTTTAGGGAGTTTCATCCTTGGGGGCTGTAGCAATTATTATTATTTTTTTTTACAATCTGGGTAGCATCACAGGAAAAACATGGAAAAATACTTCCCTTCCAGAGAGGACACCTCTCTACAAAGAGAATAGTTTTTAATATCCAAAATTTAAATTTTTTACTAAATTAGCTGCTCTGATGTAAGAGGACACTTTGGCTCTCTGCAACTAGATGGTGTTTTTTAGAGAAGGGTTCTCTGTGCTGTATTTCAACACAATTCTAATGTATACTGCAACATATTATTATGCAACGTATCTCTTTGAAAATTCTGACATGCCCTCACATTTTCTAAGTAGTGTGAAATCACATATAACCATATAACCAGTTATTAAGTCTATTATAACAAATTTGTTGTTTCTTATCCCAAGATCACACACATTCCATGAGTTGAGTTGTTTAATGATAAGCAGTGGCCTCTCCAAAAGGTCCTGTTTAGTGCATCTAAATGCCAAACCAAATTATAAAATTGGAATGACTCTAAAACATTCCAAAAATCCCATCCTATTCTATATAAGTCCCTGTTGATTGCCTTGGGTCTCCTGGGTAGGTGCTTCAAATAAACTCTCCCTGCACTCTACTGACCCTGGATGTCCAGTAACAGATCATTGATGATGTCTATATCAACTAGATACAGTAGAACAACCTCCACGAGAGGACACTCACGCTAGAGAACACCTCTCTATAAAGGACAGCTTTCATTTGCAAAATTACCATTTTTACTATTTAGCAACTCTCCGGTAAGAAGACACCTCTCCCATAAGGATAATTTTGCTCTGTAACTAGGTGTTGTCAGAGAGGTAGTTCTACTGTAGCAACTCTCCAGTAAGAGGACATCTCTCCCTAAAGGACACTCTGTAACTAGGTGTTGTCAGAGAGGTAGTTCTACTGTAGCAACTCTCCAGTAAGAGGACACCTCTCCCTAAAGGACACTCTTTAACTAGGTGTTGTCAGAGAGGTAGTTCTACTGTAGCAACTCTCCAGTAAGAGGACACCTCTCCCTAAAGGACACTCTGTAACTAGGTGTTGTCAGAGAGGTAGTTCTACTGTAGCAACTCTCCAGTAAGAGGACACCTCTCCCTAAAGGACACTCTTTAACTAGGTGTTGTCAGAGAGGTAGTTCTACTGTAGCAACTCTCCAGTAAGAGGACACCTCTCCCTAAAGGACACTCTTTAACTAGGTGTTGTCAGAGAGGTAGTTCTACTGTAGCAACTCTCCAGTAAGAGGACACCTCTCCCTAAAGGACACTCTTTAACTAGGTGTTGTCAGAGAGGTAGTTCTACTGTAGCAACTCTCCAGTAAGAAGACACCTCTCCCTAAAGGACACTCTTTAACTAGGTGTTGTCAGAGAGGTAGTTCTACTGTAGCAACTCTCCAGTAAGAGGACACCTCTCCCTAAAGGACACTCTGTAACTAGGTGTTGTCAGAGAGGTAGTTCTACTGTAGCAACTCTCCAGTAAGAGGACACCTCTCCCTAAAGGACACTCTGTAACTAGGTGTTGTCAGAGAGGTAGTTCTACTCTATCAATTGTTTCTCCCTGTCAACAAACAAAACTGCGGTTGAGCGCGGTGTTGTCTAAAAGGTATTGAGAACAATATCTTTCAAATTAAAAAAAAAAATATTTTATTAAACAGTTGTTTAAGTACAAAATAAAAAATATATATAGAGAGAGACAAACTTACAGGATGTTGATGCCATGAACAATCATAAGAGACTACTGGTGGTTTGTTGACGTTTGATAACAGGTGAAAATTCCTGACTGCTTATGTCAGGTGTTGATAACAGATAAAATCTGAACAGATAAGAAGAAAAAAGATGGCTGCCTTGTCATTTTCTATAATCATTTAGTCACTGGCAAATACCTGACTGCTTCTCTGCGACACCCCTCTCTCTCCTTATTTCATCTATTTATTCATATCAATTATATAATCTTATTATTTATATTTATTCTGTATTTAACCTTATATAATCTTATATAACGACTTTGAAATAAAATAGCTTCAATCTCTTCATTTCAGCCCTATATACAATTGTGGAGCTTACACCAGTTTCCTCTCTTTTTTGCTCTCATTTGCTCCTCCAGTGATGTCTTGGTGTAAAGTGTTCTCTGTAGGTTGATGGTTTGTATCCAGCTGGTTATGATAAGGCACAATTTGGATTCTAGATTATAAACTCAAAGTAATAAGACCAAATCTAAATAAATAAATAAATAGTGTGTGACGTTTCGGTAACAGCGTTGTTACCATCATATTTGGTCTTATTACCTTGTGTTTATCCAGCTGGTTCTTCCTCTGGTTTACCTTCATCTATTTTGTTATAGAAAGATTTTCTTGTAGATGGGGGTTTGTAGCTATTTACTCTGGCTAAACTATTGAAGTTATTTCCCCTGGTGTTGTTATTGGGAAGAGAATAAATGGTCAACACCATCCCTATGATAAAAGAAAATAAAACCTAATCCAAATAATTTAATAGTGTGTGACGTTTTGGCAACAGTATTGTCACCATCATCAGACAAAAGTATTAAAAATAATTGTGCTATATCACCATCCCTATGTAAATTTTATTGGTCTTCTTAAATTATTTCAGCTATTTATTCAAATAGAGGAAAAATGTATATGCTGCCTCTGATACAGTAGAACTACCTCTCTGACAACACCTAGTTACAGAGCCAATGAGATGTCCTCTTACTAGAGAGTTTCTAATTAGTAAAAATGGTAATTTTGTTGATGGAAATTGACCTTTGTAGAGAGGTGTCCCCTCACAGAGTATGTTCTTACTTGTTTATGTAGCACCTCCTGTTTGTGGAGTTAGTTTAGTTTGAGAAGATTGGCCATTTATGTAAATAAGAGAAAAAAATTGATAAACTTAATGTTTACGGAGTTATGGTTAGGTACAATTTGGATTATAGATTTGAGAAACAGAAGGTTATTACTGATCAAATAAATAGTGACATTTTGGTGACAACACTGTTACTGAAATGTTGCACACTATTTATTTGGATTTGATCATATTACCTTGTGTTTTACAGAGTTAAAGTTTGAAAACAATAGCTATATAATCTGTGGAAATTGTTATTGTATAAAATTCAATGAATGATGCACACCTATTTCCACCAGGCTGCTTACATAGAGGTTGTCCAGATGTAACTACCTGCCAGAAACATTCAGTGTGTTGGAAGTCTATACTGGAAGGCCACAATGGGTAGCTAAGATAACTTGGAGTAGTTTTGAAGCTTCTATCTTCACCAGTGTCAGAGATAATAGCCTTATTCAACAACCCCTGCCGTACTACCCAACCATTTGATATTGTTTCTTATCCCCTCGTGTAAAGATTATACACAAATTCCATGTATCCATGCTCCTCAAGCTGTTTGATGATAAGCAGCAGCCTCTCCCAATACAAGCCAAAATGTATTCTGGAGCTGCAGGTGCCAAGCTACATGTTGGGCAAGTGGGGTAGAATTTGTTATGTTCTATCTTCAATGGCTTCATATGGCCTGTTCTAAATCTTGTTAGTGTTGTTTGATGCTGTCTGAGGTTCACTCCTGGATCCACTCCACTGTACCAACTGTGCTTAGGTGCAAGTTCTTATTTATTTTTGTTTTGGCTACTGTTTCTTATTTCTTTAAAAGTAAGTTTATTTTTCTGTGGCAAGGGTTCTTTTTTGCCTGTTTTTGCAAGCACATCAGCAGCTTCATTGCCTTCAATGCCAAAGTGTGAGGGTATCCATTGAAGGTGAATTTTGGAGAGTTTTTGGAGATAACCAATTATGTTCCTGATTACACAGTCAATGCTCCTCGAGCCGTTGTTGTTTCTTATCTCCTTGTGTAAATATTACACAAATTCCACAAGTTCATGCTCCTTAAGCTGTTATTATTGTTTCTTATCCCCTTGTACAAAGATTACACAAATTCCATGAGTCCATGCTCCTCTAACTGTTGTTGTTGTTTCTTATCCCCATGGGCAAAGATTACACAAATTCCATGAGTCCATGCTCCTTAAGCTGTTATTATTGTTTCTTATCCCCTTGTACAAAGATTACACAAATTCCATGAGTCCATGCTCCTCTAACTGTTGTTGTTGTTTCTTATCCCCATGGGCAAAGATTACACAAATTCCATGAGTCCATGCTCCTTAAGCTGTTATTATTGTTTCTTATCCCCTTGTACAAAGATTACACAAATTCCATGAGTCCATGCTCCTCTAACTGTTGTTTCTTATCCCCTTTTACAAAGATTACATGGATTCCATGTTCCTCGAGCCCACAATACAACTAACGCAGTGTTTGTACGGAGTACAGAGCCCCGGACAGCGGACCCTCCCACCCCCTGTTGAGCAGCTTCATCCTGCTGCCCAGCCAGAGCTCCGCCTTCATCCCTTTGCCCCGGGACTTCCCCCGTCCCTAGCTGGTGTTTTTCTACAACAATCCCCCCCTCATATCACATCAGTCAGTCAATCAAGCTGAGACAAACAAATATTTTTGATGATGCCACTCTTTCTCTAGTCCCCAGCCCCCAGCATGTTGATGTACCTCCCCCATTGTTGTTGTTGTTAGATTTCTTTCACAAACTCCCCTTTTATTACCACCCCTCTCCCTCCCCCCCCCCTTTTTTTTTTTAATTCAATTTTAAATAAGTATTCTAGTATTGTTTTTTTTATCCATTTTTTTTATTATATTAGTTATTACCCCCCCATAATTCCCCAATATTGTTATAGTTATATATATATATATGACATATAAATGTGTTAATTTTTTATATATATATAAATGGATATATAGTGATGAAACTACGTAGCTTTTTATTAATTTTGTGTGATGTATATATATATAATGACGATGAGGCAGGCACATTGTTTATATACCTCTATATATATATAAAGAAGAGCTCCGAAACAATCGAATGGTTTGGGGCAGGAAAATAACAAAAAGAAGAAGAAATCTATTTTTCCATTGGCTAACTACTACCTCAGCTCTGACTGCCCCGACACACAATGAAGAGTTGATGAGAATAAACTTGGTATATATATTATATGTAAATGGGTAGACTTTTTTTCCATATTTACATATACACACTCTATATATATATTACGATGCACTAGCGCGATACTCTGATGAAAATTAGAAACTATTTTAGACGCGTAAGTAAGGGCAGTAGAAATTATTTAATTTCAAAAAGAATCTTACGCGTCTAAAATAGTTTCTAACACTCTATATACACTATACATTCACATGGACAAAACTTAAGTGGAAAGTCTTCGACTGGTTGTCTGTTTTGTTGAAGAAGACAGTCAATTTAGTTCATACTTGGTTATCTCGTGTGTCTTCAATAAAGGTCGCTGTAATATCTTTCAGAGTTATTGTCTCAATCCTGATATACATGGTAAAAAGTGGTGGTGTCTTGTCTATGGAGCAGAGCAGATCAGATCAGTCCATGCACCCTGATCACAATACCGGCCAACTGAGGTGTCTTATCCGTATAGATGTCCTCTACTGGATTGATGTATGCCATATAGAGGGCTGCAAGGATATCTGGGTATATATGATC
>CP092863.1:151800968-151828909 GCA_030710605.1 Cordylochernes scorpioides | reverse complement strand
CATTGTCACGGGACACCTTGAAAACTTGTTTTTTTTTTTTAATTTTTTTACACCGTTAATGTGAGAGAGATCTTGACACCTTTTTCTCTTTCTTTTTTTTTCTTTGTGGAAGAATTTTTGTCACTTTTTGTGGGTCAACATTGTGTTTTAAATACAGTAGAATAACCTCCATGAGAGGACACTCGCGCTAGTGGACACCTCTATATAAAGGACAGTTTTCATTTGCAAAATTAGCATTTTTACTATTTAGCAACTCTTCAATAAGAGGATACCTCTCCCTAAAGGACACTCTGTAACTAGGTGTTGTCAGAGAGGTAGTTCTATTGTAGCAACTCTCCAGTAAGAGGACAACTCTCCTTAAAGGACACTCTGTAACTAGGTGTTGTCAGAGAGGTAGTTCTACTGTAGCAACTCTCCAGTAAGAGGACACCTCTCCCTAAAGAACACTCTGTAACTAGGTGTTGTCAGAGAGGTAGTTCTACTGTAGCAACTCTCCAGTAAGAGGACATATCTCCCTAAAGGACACTCTGTAACTAGGTGTTGTCAGAGAGGTAGTTCTACTGTAGCAACTCTCCAGTAAGAGGACACCTCTCCCTAAAGAACACTCTGTAACTAGGTGTTGTCAGAGAGGTAGTTCTACTGTAGCAACTCTCCAGTAAGAGGACACCTCCCTAAAGGACACTCTGTAACTAGGTGTTGTCAGAGAGGTAGTTCTACTGTAGCAACTCTCCAGTAAGAGGACACCTCTCCCTAAAGAGCACTCTGTAACTAGGTGTTGTCAGAGAAGTAGTTCTACTGTAGCAACTCTCCAGTAAGAGGACATCTCTCCCTAAAGGACACTCTGTAACTAGGTGTTGTCAGAGAGGTAGTTCTACTGTAGCAACTCTCCAGTAAGAAGATATCTCTCCCTAAAGAACACTCTGTAACTAGGTGTTGTCAGAGAGGTAGTTCTACTGTAGCAACTTTCCAGTAAGAGGACACCTCTCTCTAAAGAACACTCTGTAACTAGGTGTTGTCAGAGAGGTAGTTCTACTGTAGCAACTCTCCAGTAAGAGGACACCTCTCCCTAAAGAACACTCTGTAACTAGGTGTTGTCAGAGAGGTAGTTCTACTGTAGCAACTCTCCAGTAAGAGGACACCTCTCCCTAAAGGACACTCTGTAACTAGGTGTTGTCAGAGAGGTACTGTATTCAGTGCCCCAGCAGTACATTGAGAATAGTTGTCCAAAGTGCGGTGTGTGCAGACTCCAGAAGAATGGGATGATGTCAAGATGAAAGTTATCCCAGAACAGCTAGAAAAGAAGGTGAGAGATCCTTCTTGGTCCCCTGACACTGTGGGTGGGTAACTTCTTCACCGCTATTTCCTCTCTGTGCCTGTAGGAGGTATACACACACTCCCTATACAGGCAAATCTTCTTTAATACAATTTACTAAAGGTACAGAATTATGAAAACCATCATGACTGGGTGAAGTAGTCTCCCCTCTCTCTTTGTATGTGTCCGACTATACACGTCGATACTTGGTCCCCCCCCTCTCTGTGTGTGACCGGCTTTACACGTCGTATATATGGTGGGAGGAATACATGCGCACACTTTGTGTCTTCTTCTTCTTTCTTATCTCCATTCAATCATATTAGGATATCAAGCTTGTAGAGTTGAAAACCATCATCTTCTTCTTTCTTATCTCCACTCAATCACACTAAGGTATCAAGCTTGTAGAGTTGACAACCATCATCTTCTTCTTCTTTCTTATCTCCACTCAATCACACTAAGGTATAAAGCTTGTAAAGCTTGAGACTTTTGATGGTGTCTGCTGGGGAAGAGCAGAGCTCATCAATGGAAGAGTCAATATAACCATCATGAATAAGTGAAGTAGAATGAGTCTGCCTTTGTCATTTAAACTGAGAGTACTACTCAGTAGTGGGCCTACTTAGTTCCGAAAGAAATCCTTGCTTCTGACATGAGGAACAGACACCATGTGTAGCCGCTCCTAACTTGGAGTTCAAACGCTGCTCATCCTGTATCCCTGGATCAGGAGCCTTTAAAGGGTACTATCAGCTGAGTCCAAGTTTTTTTGGAGAGCTTGTTACTGCTCTCCTTCCTCCTTTTTCATCTGGGTTTGGGACTGGCAAAGGCGGAGTTGTGCCAAAATTACAGTCCCACTTCTTTGATTCAAAGCACCAAGGGGGCTGAATGTTTGCTTGAATTACCCTCATGGACAAAACTTAAAGAAGTGGAAAGTATTTGATGTCACCAGTCATCTATTTTTTTAAAAGGAGACAGTCAATTTTGTTTACACTTGGTTATCTCGCGTGTCTTCAATAAAGGTCACTGTAATATCTTTCAGAGTTATTGTCTCAATATACATGAAGTCAGTTCTGGCAAAGAAGATGAAAGATTTTGGCTTTGTGCCCAAAACCTACATTGGCCTGTAGTAGCATCACAAACTGCTAATATTGACTGTAAGTTCATCACTGCCTTTTTTTACCTATCCCTTTTTTTCAACCTTTTTCGAGGTCCAACAATATATATGTAAACAACAAACTTAGTGCCACATAACGTTAATACATAGTTGTACCATGAAAAAGGTTGGCGCTCAGCCAAACTGAAATATGGGTCAATAAATATATTTTTTAATCCAATATAATATATATGTCATAATTTGTATAATATCAAGATGTATAATTTCTTTTCGCCAAAATACGTATGTAAATATGTTAAGCTTGTGTTAAAATGTAAATATGCAAATTCATCCATCTATAAATACACTGTACAAAAATAAACGGGGCAGACATCATGGGCGAATGCTATGGCACATCGCGGGTGCGCTGCTCACTTGGCTGGAACTAATTCTTTGGGATTGTATGCATAACGGTTGCACCCTTCCATTCGATCACAACATATATATATATTGTTCGAATTGTAGATTTAGATTTGAGTATTTATTTAGATTTGAGTTAATGAATGAATGATTAAAACTTTGCAAAGAATAGAGTAGGTTTTAGTTAATGAATGAATGAATAAAACTTTGCAAAGAATAGAGTAGGTTTTATTACCACAAATTCGATTACAATAATGATAATGGTAGGAGATTAAAATATCAACAAAACACCAACGGTGCCAAATAACAAAATAAACTTCACAGATTAAAATGAAAATAAATAAATTAATGAAACAAAATGAATTTAAGAAAAATGCAAATAAATGAATTAATGAATATTTACATTTGAATCCAACATACTCCCCCACAACCTTGAACTATATTCCAGTTCAAGAGCTCACTCCTTGTAAGGCAGAGGACATATCTTGGTTATTGGTCTCTTCAAAAGGCCTTTAGGGGTACGAAGAAGCACCACTCTGACATGATCATCTTCTCCTGGGAATATCTGGACAATTCTCGCCAGTTTCCATTGTAGTGGTTTGTTTTGTTCCTTCAACATAACTAAATCTCCAATGTTGACATCCGGATGTGAAGTCCTCCACTTCCTTCTTTCTTGGAGTTGATGTAGATATTCACAGCTCCAACGGTTCCAGAAGTCTCTTTGAGGTTGAATCAGATTCCATCTGGAGCGAAGATTCAAAGTAGAATGATCAGATTCTGCATCATGTAGTATAGCATTTCCTATAAGAAAATGTCCTGGTGTTAGCGCTCCCAAGTCATTTGGATCATTGCTAACAAAAGTTAATGGTCTGGAGTTAAGACAGGCTTCAATTTGAGCTAATAAGGTCAGTAACTCCTCGTAATTCAATAACCTAGATTTCATCGTTTTAGATAAGATGGTTTTAACTGATTTAATGCCAGCTTCCCATAATCCACCAAAGTTAAGTGCCGACGGAGGAATGAAATGCCAATTAATGGATTCTATGGCTGAAAATTCTTGAATATTAGCAGCATTGAACAACTTCCATCGTTCTTTCAAAATGTTGCTTGCACCCTTAAAGTTAGTTGCATTGTCTGAGTATATATCAGTTGGTCTTCCTCTTCTAGAGATGAATCTTTTCAATGCTGCAAGAAAGGTTTCCGCAGTCAAATCTGATGAAATTTCTAAGTGAATGGCTTTGGTGGTGAAGCAAACGAATAGGACTATGTAGAATTTGAAAATAACTTTGCTTCGTTTCAACATAGGTTTAGCTTGAATGGGACCGGCCAAATCAATACCAATCTTTTCAAATGGTCTACCTGGAAGAAGTCTATTTTTTGGTAAGTCTCCCATTATCTGATAAATAGCCTTAGATTTACTCCTCAGGCATACGAGACATTGATTTAAGACCCTTTTGATCAAGTTTCTTCCAGAAGGAATCCAAAATTTATTTTGAATCAAAGATAAAGTTAATTGAGTTCCAGAATGAAGATTGTTTATGTGATAGTGCATTACAATTAATTTGGTTACAAAATGATCTTTAGGAATTAGCATAGGATGCTTCTGATCAATATCTAAATCCGAGTGACGTAATCTTCCGCCTACTCTAAGAATTCCTTGGGAATCTATAAAAATGTTAAGCGAAATAAGCCTGCCTTTTCTTGGTAATGGAATATTTTTTATGCAAGCATTGATTTCTGGGGTGAATTCACATCTCTGAATAATCTTGACGATTTGCAATAGAGAGTTTTTTAAGTCTTGGGATGTTAGAAATGAGAGTCTTTGAGTTGGCTGTTTTCGGGTAATATTAATAAATCTTTTACACCAAGCCATGACCCTTAAAAGTTTGGTAAAGGAAGAATATTTTGACAAAAACTCTGGGCATGGTTCTGCTATTGTAGCATGCAGTATAACACTACGCTCTTCTAAACCCATAGAAGGGTCTATAGTGAATGAAGGAATATTTTCAGAACCATCTAATGTCAACCAAACGGGTCCATGCCACCATAATTTTGAATTGATCAAACAGGAAGGCAGAATTCCTCTCGTTGCAAGGTCTGCTGGATTTTGCTTGCCTGATATATATTGCCATGAATGGGCTGCAGTCAGATCTTGAATCTTTGCCACCCGATTGGCCACAAATATCTGCCACTTCTTTGATTCAGAAGTAATCCACGCCAGAACAATCTTTGAATCTGTCCAATAGAATTGTTCATCGATATTAAAGGGAAGTGCTTGAGTTGTCTGCGATTGAAGTTGCGCCAACATCAAGGCTGCGCAAAGCTCAAGTCTTGGTATGGTTATTTTCTTGATGGGAGCGCAACTTTTGTTTTTGCTGTCAAAAGAATGGTCTCAATTTGATTATTCTCATAAGTTATTCTTAGATAACAGACAGCAGAATAAGCCAACTCTGATGAATCACAGAATCCATGCATCTGCATATTGGAAATTAATAAATTCCTTTTGAATATACATCTTGGAATACTGACTTGTTGGAAATGCTTCATTTCTCTTTCAAAAGTATTCCACTTTCTTTGAATAGAAGCAGGTATATCTTCATCCCAGCCACATTTCAATTTCCATATTTCTTGGAGGAGAAGTTTCAGCACAACTGTGGTAGGGGAAAGCCAGCCACAGGGGTCATAAATTCTGGCTATAGCCGATACAATTTGTCTCTTTGATTTAATATCAGCTGGACCAGATTTACAAGAAATGTTGAGGGTATCATAACTTGGATCCCATTGGATTCCAAGAATGTTCACGCCTGATTCCTTTCTATTAAATTCCATCACCTCACCTTTTCCTCTCAATAATAAAGGTAAGTCTTCAATTATAGAAGTTTCATTGGATACCCATTTTCTCAGGACGAATCCACCAGAACCCAATACAGCAATCAATTGTTGCACGAGTCCCTTGGCGTCTTCCACTGTGGGGCATCCAGTCAGAAGGTCATCCACGTAGAAATCCTCACGAATAATCTTGGATACTCTTGGATTAGAAACTTGTACCTCATGGGCAATCTGATGTAGAGTTCGAATTGCCAAGTAAGGGGCACATGCAAGGCCATAAGTGACTGTCAACAAGCTATACTCCTGCAATTCTAGATCTTTACAATCTCTCCATAGTATGGTTTGATATCTAATATCGTCTGGATGTAATCTAATCTGCCGATACATCTTTTCAATGTCGGCCACTAAAGCAACAGAGTTCGTGCAGAACTTGAGTAGGATGTTGAATATATTATTTTGAAGTTTTGGACCTACATGAAGGAGATCATTCAATGATATTTGGGTGGTAGTCTTGGTGGATGCATCAAATACCACTCGTAACTTAGTTGGCTGTGCCTTGAGAATACAGTGATGAGGAATGTAATACTTTGGTTCAGTCTGTAGAGAACAACTTGCCTGCATATGACCTAATCTTATATATTCATTCATAAATTGTTTATATTGAACATATATTTTTTCATTTTGTTCTAACCTTTTCTCTAGATTAAGAAATCTGCTAATTGCGATGGATTTCGATTGACCTAACTTTTCAGCTGATTCCTTAAATGGAAGCCTTACAATATACCTTCCTGATTCATCCCTGACTACATTTTTTAAATAATGACTTTCACAATCCTTTTCTTCTTTTGTAGGAATTTCTTCCAAAGGAATAGATTCCAACTCCCAGAACCTTTTTATTAAATCTTCAGATTCCAATTCAGAAGAGAAATGTGCCATATTTCTGAATGACTGCCGTTCACTCACTGAGGTCGGACCATATACGAGCCATCCCAATTTTGAATGGATAGCAGATGGCTCATTTTCATTTCCATTTCTCCTTCCTTCCTGAATGAGGTTGAATACTATATCTGACCCCAAGATTACATCTATTTCTCTTGATTTAAAATATGAAGGATCAGCCAGGATCAATCCCTTCATATGTGAATAATTTATTTTCTTGACCGTAAAACTGGGAATATTGTTTGTTAACTTGGTAAGAACCAGTGCTGTAGTCTCAAACGATTGATCATCAAAATGAGAAGAAAACCTGATAAAGACCTCACCTAGGGAAGATTCTACAAGTTGATCTCCCAAACCTCCAACTGCTATACGTTTACGTCTGATGGGTATTCCTAGTTTTGCTGCGCACTTTTCAGTGATAAGGCTTCTTTGACTTCCATTATCTAACAGAGCTCTACAAATTTGATCTTCCCCATTTACATCTTGTATATGAATTATAGCTGTAGATAACAGTATTTGTATAGAACCATCTGCTCCACTCAAACAGCAGGATGTGCTTGTTGAAGGTACATTCGATGGTTGTACTGATTTGGGAGAGGTAAACTGGACACTAGATGATTCCCTTTGTCTTGGAGGACTTGAAATCACATGCAACAAGGTATGATGGTTTTTATTGCAATGGAAACAACGATTTGTGATTTTACAATTCTCAACAGAATGATTGCCACGCAAACAATTAAAACAAAGTTGGTTCTTGTTTTACATAACCTATTCTATTTTGAATTGACATTTGTCTGAATTCATTACATTGATTCAATTTATGCCTCAATTTACATAGTAGACAATTTTTGAAACCTACATTGATGTTGTATGTATTTACTCTTTTATTCAAATATTCCTTTGAGGTAGTGTCCTTCATTGTATTCATTAAAGATTGAGCTTGTTTTTCCAAAAAGGAAATAAACCTTTGATATGAGGGCATTTCTTGATTATCATAAGACAATTCCCATTGTTGTCTGATTGGAGTATCTAGCTTCTTTTGTAAAAAATGTATTAACATAACGTCTACCATTTCATTTCTTTCCAAACCTATAGTCTCCAAATTTCTAAGAGATTCGTTGCAAATATCCAACAACTCATACATAGCCTTCGAGGTAGAGATCTTATATAATTTGATTTTAAATATTTTATCTAGTTGAGAGAATATTATCTCTCTTTTATTATCATATCTTTCTATCAAAGTTTTCCAAGCTTGATTATAATTATTTTCAGTGATCGGGAAACCCTTTATTATACGAGCTGCATCACCTTTTAACGAAGAATGCAAATATTGCAATTTTTGTATATCTGAAAGAGTCGTATTTTTATCTATATGGTAACCAAAAATAGGTCCTTAAAACTCAACCACTGAGACATCTCACCGGAAAATACAGGCAAATTAAATTTTGGTAATTTAACATTAGATATTACATTTTGCTCCAATTTGACTGGTTGAGAAACGTCCTCTACCTCCAAAATTTCCCCAATTTGAAATACAAAATTTTCATAACGATTCTTTACATCTATGTATTCTTTAATTAGGGTTTCACTGGCTTCCAAAGCATTTGATCTCACTATTTGATAATATGTTTCCTTGATGGTTTTGAATAATTCCGCAATATTTTCATGATAAAGTTTTACTCTACGTATATTTCTCTGTTGACAAATTTCGTCAAACTGATTTGCATATGTATTGAATTCCTCAACATAAATTTTGAAAATAAGTATATCTGAATTCGCCTTTTTAGACATGATTTAGATTATTTTATGTATAAAATATTTATATTTCGCTTGATTCTATTCACCACAAGATAATTTAATTATTACTTACCAAATTATCAGTGGATCCGGCTCGAGGGACCAGAAAGATGTTCGAATTGTAGATTTAGATTTGAGTATTTATTTAGATTTGAGTTAATGAATGAATGATTAAAACTTTGCAAAGAATAGAGTAGGTTTTAGTTAATGAATGAATGAATAAAACTTTGCAAAGAATAGAGTAGGTTTTATTACCACAAATTCGATTACAATAATGATAATGGTAGGAGATTAAAATATCAACAAAACACCAATGGTGCCAAATAACAAAATAAACTTCACAGATTAAAATGAAAATAAATAAATTAATGAAACAAAATGAATTTAAGAAAAATGCAAATAAATGAATTAATGAATATTTACATTTGAATCCAACATATATATTTATATCTTATATAAAGAAAAGAGATTTTCTGCTTATATTTAGATCATGTTTAGGATTATGGTAATGCAGTCGTGGTTAAAATCTTGAAAGAATAATATTAAAAATGGTTTTGATCAGATATTTTTTAAATTGAACTTATGGACTATATAAAAAAACATAATGCGGTAAAAGTACTGCCTGGCTTAAGGCGAGTAGAATAAGGAAAACAAAAGATTATTTACATAATGTACAAAAGTTTTGAGCCGGCCAACGGGGAACAACAACAATGAGTATTTATAGGGAAAGCGTGACCTCTGGCGGTTGATTTAACAGAGTATTTGAATCGAAATATAATTTTAAATAAAATATTTTAATATAACATATATATGCCTTTTTAATTAAAGATCCATTTATGGATTTTTCTATTTTTTCAAAATAATCTAAATTGTACTTTCTGTAGGAGTATTCAGTACCTAGTATGTGTGTGTGAAGGTTTTAGGGGGATTATAAAGAAACACACAGGTCAGATAATAATGATGTGCCGTGGTGTACAGTTCATCCGGCAGCGGCTGCGGTCAGGTCACCGTAGTACTACGCTGCAGCACACCTCCCCCGTCCCTGCAGACCACTCGGCTGTCAGGCCGCTCCTCACCCCCCGCAGTCTTCTCCGCAGCAGCCTCGAGGGACTCAATCAGGTCTGTGGTGTGGTTCCTACATATTGGCTTCTTCTATCTTATCTCCACTCAATCATATTAGGGTATCAAGTTGTTACCCTTGATGGTGTCTGTTTGACAACCATCATTTTTTTTTTTTTTTAATTATCCCTAGTACACGTGGAACAGGCCATGATAATCGTGGTGGGTAGTTAGCGACTGCTTTTACTGTAAACGCACCACATGTCTACACATGTGAAAAGCAGTTCGACTTTGCACTTACAAATGTGCCATCAGTGACTGGGTGAAGTAGAATGCGTCTGCCTTTGTCATTAAGACTGGGAGCACTACTCAGTGGCAGGCCGACTCTGACATGAGGAACAGACGCCATGTGCAGCCGCTCCTAACATGGAGTACAAACGCTTCTCATCCTGTATCCCTGGATTAGGAGGAGCCCTTACAGGGTACTATCAGCCGGGCTAGCTGAGCCCAGGTTTTTTAGTAAGCTTGTTATTGCTCCCCCTCCTCCTTTTTCATCCGGGCTTGGACCAGCAAAGGCGGAGTTACACATATGGCTTCTATTTGCATACCTCATTTTTTGAATTTGCATATGATAAATACAATTTTGATTTTTTTAAACATGTGTATTGTTGTGTTTTTTCACATGATTGATTGCTTTTCACATGTGTAGACATGTGGTGCACTTAACAGTAAAAAGCAGTCGTTAACTTCTACCCACCATGAAGCTTGGCACCTGCAGCTACAGAACACATTTTGGCTTGTATTAGATTCACTAAACAGGACCTTTGGGAGAGGCTGCTGCTTATCATAAAACAGCTTGAGAAGCATGAACTCATGGAATTTGTGTAATATTTACACGAGGGGATAAGAAACAACACCAACAACATAATTATCATGGCCTGTACCACGTGTACTAGGGATAATAAAATAATTTCAATTATAGTGATGACACAATTTGGATTAGGTTGTTGTTGTTTGTTATCCCCTTGTACAAAGATTACATGAATTCCATGAGTTCATGCTCGTAGAACTGTTTAATGATAAGCAAGCGTCCTCTTCCAAAAGTCCTGTTTGAATTATAGATGATAACTACAAGGTCTTATTTCTTATCTCCACTCAATCATATCAGGCTATCAAGCCTATAGAGCTTGTTGATAGTGTGTGCTGGGGAAGAGTAGAGCTCATCAATGGATGAGCTAATACAGTCAATAATGTGGTTTGGGGTTGCAGGTTGACACTTAGTACATAGTGGGAAAACCTTGAAACCATTCTGGAAGGTCATTGTCTGTAGATGACCAGACTTAAGTCTGGAAATCAAAGTGTTGGAAAAGAAGGCGTCCGAAGCAGCCAATGGGAGGCCGGCGGAAGCGGCTACGGGGATGCAGCGGCTAAAATGAAAAAACAATAAGAGAAGAACTTGTAAACAACTTTCGAATGCTAGAATTTGCCCTGATCTCCGATTCTTTTAGTGTAAATATTTAAATATATAATTAATTAAATAATACTTTACTTATTTTCTTAAATTGTAATAAATATAATTTTCCCTCCTGTTTTCGTCGTATATTTTAAAAGTGTTATAAACAGCGACACCACAATTTTGAACCTTCAACCCCGCCGACCAAGAATAGAGGTGAGTGATTACCTCTATAGAATTTATATCGTCGTCACAACACAGAGTGGCGGTGAAAACACAATACAAAGACTGTTATTCTCTTGGGAGGACAGAACTGGTGCTTGTCCCACCTGCTCTGTACCATTTATGTGCAGCAGTAGAAGAGAAGAAGTGTCTTCTCATGAAGTAGGTTCTACTGTATTTTCATTTTTAGAATTTCATTGAGCTGAAGAGAAGGGTTTGCCCTGAAGGTTTTCAATTATACACAGATGATAAAGCACAATTTGGATTATAGATTATAGCTATAAGAAATTAAGACCAAATCTAAATAAATTAATAGTGTGTGATGTTTCAGTAACATCATTGTTATCATCATCAGACAAAAGAATAAATGAGAAAAAATATATAGCATGTTCTTAAATAGTATTGTTATCAAGATATCATTAACATTTCTCATTTATTCTTTTGTCTAATGATGGTAACAACGCTGTTAACGAAATGTCAACACACTATTAATTTATTCCTTGATAAAAGTACTATTTAAGAACATGCTGTGGTATTTTTTTTTTTCATTTATTCTTTTGTCTGAAGATACCAACAATGCAGTTACTGAAACGTCACACACTATTAATTTATTCCTTGATAAAAGTACTATTTGAAAACATGCTGCGATATTTTTTCTCGTTTATTCTTTTGTCTGATGATGGTAACAATGCTGTTACCGAAACGTCACACACTATTAATTTATTTGGATTAGGTCTTTATTTTACCTATAGTCACTATTATTATACACAGAGAGAAGAAGCAAATTAAAAAAAAAGTTTGCTGTGTTTATATAAACTTTTCCTGTTATTTACAAAGATTTTGTTTATCGTGTTTGTGCAGGAGATTGAGAAGTTGGTTCTGAAAGGTTACTCCGGTGGCCTTGAAGGAGAGCCGGACTTGGAAAAGGTAAAAAAAAAAAAAATTTTTTTTTCTTCTCGTAATCTCTACTCTATAAGACATGGAAAGCATTAAAACAGGAATGTTTCTGGTACACATAACACTTCTACTGTCCTTATTTGCACAGAAAAGTATATTGGAAAGGCTTGGCTCATCAGTAGTGAACCCTCCCAGCGGTTTCACCAATTTAATCTACCAGACTGTGCTTCTCTCAGAGCTCTAATACTGTATTGGATGATTCTGTTTATATATGCTATACTGAAGGGTGGAATCTTTGAAATGGTATTTAAGTAAATTATGGACATAGGCTTTTAAGACAGTAGAATTACATATAAATCTATTCGTTAGAAACATCCGTGCTTTAATGATTTCATTTCTTCTCTAAAGATGGCGTGTTATTTCCCTTATAATTAATCTTCACTCTGGCAAATATTATGTGTTTTTCTCCTTTGATTCCATATAGTTTATCTACAAACTTGTGTCCATTCAAAGCTCATTTATTAAATTCTGAAGTAGAATGCTTGTCATTTAGACTGGGAACACTACTCACTGACTTAGCTCTAATATGAAATGGTCACCTCTGACATGAGGAATAGACACCATGTATAGCCGCTCCTAATAATGGAGTACAGACATCTTGTATCCCTGGAATACTCACAGTGTACCGTTAGCTAGACCAGCTAAACCCAGGTTTTTCTAAATAGCTTTTACTTCTCTTTTTCATCTGGAACGACAATGGATCATTTTCTGCCTATATGTCAGAGATAAAAGATAGGTAGTATTTATTCTATTAGAACTACAAGGTCTTCTTCTTCTTTCTTATCTCCACTCAATCATATTAGGGTATCAAGCTTTGACAACCATCATGACTGGGTGAAGTAGAATGCGTCTGCCTTTGTCATTAAGACTGGGAGCACTACTCAGTGGCAGGCCGACTTAGCTCCAAAAGAAATGGCCGCCTCTAACATGAGAAAAAGAAGCCATGTGCAGCTGCTCCTTACATGGAGTACAAACGCTGCTCATCCTGTATCCCTGGATCAGGAGTCCTTACAGGGTACTATCAGCCAGGCCAGCTGAGCCCAGGTTTTTTAGCGAGCTTCTTACTGCTTCCCCTCCTCCTTTTTCATCCGGGCTTGGGACCGGCAAAGGCGAAGTTGAACTACAAGGTAATAAGACCAAATAAATAGTATGTGATGTTTCGGTAACAGCGTTGTTACCATCTTCAGACTGAATAAGTATATTAATATATAACAAGTAATAAAAGTTCATTCAGAATCTTTGTCTGATGATAGTAACAATATTGTTACAGAAATGCCACACACTATTTATTTGGGTTTGGTCTTATTACCTTGTGTCTGTCCAGGTAATGTTTGGGCACCAATGCGTCTTCTGCCTTTGTTATTAAGACTGGGAGCACTACTCAGTGGTAGGCCACTGACTTAGCTCCAAAAGAAATGGCCGCCTCTGACATGAGGAACAGACACCATGTGCAGCCACTCCTTACATGGAGTTCAAACGCTACTCATCCTGTATCCCTGGATCAGGAGCCCTTACAGGGTACTATCAGCCAGGCCAGCTGAGCCCAGGTTTTTTTAGTGAGCTTGTTACTGCTCCCCCTCCTCCTTTTTCATCCGGGCTTGGGACCGGCAAAGGCGAAGTTTTGACAATTTGTGAAATCAACCAGTGTAGAGGTAGGTGTTACCATGAATGTGGTGTGTACAGATTCCAGATGGCCACAGAGCCCCAGTCCTGGAGCTGGCCACCCCCAGCAGTACTGGCAGTTCTCGGAGTCACTCCCTCTCTCCCCTGGTGGCTTCAGACTGGTACCTGCTCTCCTCTGCTACTGGAGGAGGTGGTGGTGAGTTACAGGCACTCTCCTCACATCTTCTTTCTTATCTACAACCATCTTCTTCTTTCTTATCTAGTAGGGGGTCGGTGGAAGGATGGTCTAAACCATTGGTTTTCGACCGCTACGACCAGAGTTCGATTCCCGCATTGGGCTTTTTTTTTTTCTGATATTAAAAAAAAAAATGCTCCAATGGCCTCCGATTCTTGCAAAAGTTCAAACCTGACCAGTGAGTGCAAGTAACCAAACGGGGCTCTGGCTCATTTGTAAGTGCAAAGTCAAACTGCTTTTCACATATGGTAGACATGTGGTGCACTTACAGTAAAAGCAGTTGCCTACTTCTACCCACCATGATTATCATGGCCTGTACCACGTGTACTAGGGATAAGCAAAAAAATATATATTCAAGTGACCTGTCCATGTTAATTATTTTATAATAAAAAGACATATTTTGGATTGAATAAAATGATTTATTTGCCGATATTTTGGTTGGTTGAATGCCAACCTTTGTCAAGGTATTACATTTTTTTATAAACAAACTCAGCGCCACATTTTTTTTTTATTGTCTAAAGATTTAAATATTTATTTCAACACACAAAACGCGATATCCCGGCTAGGAATAAAATATTTAAATATGGACAGAAATCTTATACTATTGGAATTCGTGTAATCTTTACACAAGGGGATAAGAAACAACAACAACAACTCTTATACTATATAGGGTATATCTCTGCTAATGTCTTAGAAAATATTGTTAGAACGGATTGCAGTTTTGTAGGGACTTTGACCTTGATTTCCACTTTCTTTAGGTAGTACATGTTCCCCGAGTGGGTTTCTATAATCAAAGTATATAAATAAAAAAGGTAAATAATAAGAAAATTATCTTTAAATGTTGTTGTGTTGTTGTTGTTTCTTATCCCCTTGTGTAAAGATTACACGAATTCCATGAGTTCATGCTCCTCTAGCTGTTTTATGATAAGCAGCGGCCTTTTAAACTTTTAATGTTATTATGTTTATTTGTTGTCTTCCTCGTAGTTGAGGTGCTCCCAAGTCTTTCTCATCTGTGGCTTCTCAAAATCTCCAAAGAATGACCAGATCTATCAATAACCAAGTTTTGTACAAATCCTGGCCACTTATTTTCAATTTTCTTGTCTCTTTTGTACATGTTTCCTTCCTTCCACAGTTAATGATTGGATTTACATATACAGTTAAACCTGTCGCCCCCTCTTGGGACTCACCAAAATAGGGTGCTATAGAGAGGGGGTTGTTGTTGTTTCTGTTGTTGTTTCTTATCCCCTTGTGTAAAGATTACACGAATTCCATGAGTTCATGCTCCTCGAGCTGTTTTATGATGAGCAGCGGCCTCTCCCAAAGGTCCTGTTTAGTGCATCTAATGCAAGCCAAAATGTGTTCTGGAGCTGCAGGTGCCAAGCTACATTTTGGGCAAGTGGGGTAGATTTTGTTATTATTTTCTATCTTCAATGGCTTGAGATGGCCTGTTCTAAATCTTGTTAGTGTTGTTTGATGCTGTCTATTTCTGATGTTCAGAGCTCCTCCTGGGTTCACTCCACTGTACCAACTGTGCTTAGGTGGGATCCTCCAGTTCTTGTTTATTTTTGTTTTGGCTACTGTCTCTATTTCTTTAAAAGTAAGTTTATTTTTCTGTGGTAAGGGTTCTTTTGTACCTTTTTTCGCTAGCACATCAGCAGCTTCATTGCCTTCAATTCCAACATGTGAGGGTATCCATTGAAGGTGAATTTTTGAGGTTTTTGAGAGTTTTTGGAGATAGCCAATTATGTTCCTGCTTACTTTGTCTCTGAGTTCCCCTGTGTGACTCAAGTGTTGTATGGCACTTCTACTATCAGTATGAATCCAGATATCTTGATAATTAGTATTTCTGATGGATTTTAAGGCTTCATAGATGGCTATAAGTTCTGATCTGAAGACTGAGCAAAAATCTGGGTTTCTTCTGTTCATTTTCTCAATGCCATTTGTGGTTTTGATGAGACAGCCACTGCCAGTGTGTCCTAGCTCGTCTCTGCTACCATCGGTATAAATAGTTATTGCATTTTTAGGAATGTTATTAATTGTTTCTAATGATAATTGTTTTAAGTATTCTGGATTTTGGCATTGTTTGTTGGTGGGTTCATTTAAAGAGGCATTAAAAATAACATTTTGTAGTGGTTCGCATGGAGAAATTTTTTCTGCTAAATAATTTTTTTCTACTTTATATTTTAAAAATCCATTTCTTTTGGCCAGGTGGAGAGGGCCTTCTTTTTTGAGTCTTAGATTGGATTCCCAATTAAGTATGTAATTGGAAGTTCTGTGTTTGTTTCCATAACTCTTGATTTTGTTTATATATTTTGGCAGATTGTAGCTTCTTCTATCCTTTAAGGGCATAATGTCTGCCTCGTAAAGTACAATATCGTTAGGGCAGGTATTTCGAAGACCTGTAATAATTCTAGCTGCACTTAGTTGTATCCTTTCCAGTGATTTTAGATTTGTTTCAGATGCTGTACCATAGATTTGATATCCATATTCCAGGATAGGTCTAATTAGAGATGTGTAAGTTAATTTTAGTGTGGTTGCATCGGCTCCCCACTCTCTTCCTGAAATATATTTCAGGATTTTTAGTCGGTCTCTTCCTTTTCTAATAACTTCTTCAATATGTTTACTGGTGTTAATTTCTGGATCCAGGTGTAGCCAAGATATTTAGGATGTTTATTATATTGTAATTGTTGTTCTTTCAGAATAATTTTTGGCCTTATTTTGTATAGTTTCTTATCGGTAGTAAAAAGACAGGTTTCAGATTTTTGGGGGTTAAATTCTAATTTATGTTTATTAGCAAATTTTTCTAGGTGGAGAAGAGTCTTGTTCAAATCCCTTTCAGCTTTTTTCCAGTTAGTGTTACTGCTCCACAGAATAATGTCATCAGCGAAAAGTCCAATATTGGTTTTATGTGAAATTTTTTCTTCTATTCCTGCAATAAATAGGGTGAAGAGAGTTGGGCTAAGGACTGATCCTTGTGGTAATCCTTGGTACAATTTGAAGGTTTTAGATAGAGTTCCATTATATTTGACCCTGATGTATCTATTTTTAAGGAAATCATTTATCCAAGTGATAGCTTTTCCATCAATTTTGAAATGCTTGTATAATTTTGTAATTAACTTGTTTTTCCATACTCTCTCTTTATCAAAAGCTTGTGTAAGGTCTAAAAAAGCAGCTATGGTGTGGTTAGTTGGTTTTCTGTTTGTGCATCTTTTACCTTTTGTGTGAAAAATAAGAGTTGGTCTATTGTCCCATGTCCTTTCCTAAATCCATATAGAGAGGGGGTACTATAGACAGGTCACTTTTAATGTAAATCTTCGCATCGTACTATATATTTAAAATCAGGTGCTATAGAGAGGAAGGTGCTATTTAGAGGGGGCGCTATAGACAGGTTTAACTGTATGTATATATTTGTACTACATATTTCGTCCCCTTGGAAGAGCTGACTGCTATAGGGCGCGTCCCCAGGTGGCGGATAGGGGAACGACCTTCAGATATGAAGGCCAGCTGCGAAACAAGCAGAATAACTCTGACAAATAAGCAGTCGCAGACCAACACAACAGCAGCATTGTTAGAAGAGGAGTAGACCTCTTTAAAAATCCTGAGTTCAACTAACCCGGTTGATGGACCTCAGCAAGGGTCCCACTCCAGGATACGGAGGAACTACATTTGTACTCATGTTAGAGTCGGCGGCAAAGGCGTCTGCTTCCATGTTAGGAACAGCCTCAAACTACAGGCAAAGTCAGACTTTCACCAAAGTGTGCCTGGATCATGGTGCCATGATCAACGAAAGCTGCACCCCTACACCCCATTCCATGAGATCAGATGCATGAACTCGTGGAATTTGTGTAATCTTTACACAAGGGGATAAGAAATAACAAATTCCATGAGTTCATGCTCCCGAGCTGTTTTATGATAAGCAGAGGCCTCTCCCATAGGTCCTGTTTAGTGCATCTAATACAAGCCAGAATGTGTTCTGGAGCTGCAGGTGCCAAACTACATTTTGGGCAAGTGGGGTAGATTTTGTTGTTATTTTCTATCTTCAATGGCTTGAGATGGCCTGTTCTAATTCTTGTTAGTGTTGTTTTTTTTTCTGCTTATCCCTAGTACACGTGGTACAGGCCATGATAATCATGGTGGGTAGAAGTAGGCGACTGCTTTTACTGTAAGTGCACCACATGTCTACACATGTGAAAAGCAGTTCACCTTTTGCACTTACGAATGTGCCAGAGCCCCGTTTGGTTACTTGCACTCGCTGGTGGGGTTGGACTTTTGCAAGAATCGGGGGCCAATGGAGCATTTTTTTTTTTTATTAGAAAAAGTGCTCAATACGGGAATCGAACCCCAAGTCGTAGCGGTCGAAAACCAACGGTTTAGACCGTCCTTCCACCGACCCCCTTTGTTAGTGTTGTACCACGTGTACTAGGGATAATAAAAATGTGCATGTTCACATTTGCATATACAGGTGTTGTGATAACATTGGGTGGTGGTGCAGTAGGTGGGGATGAAGATCCTGACCACACCAAGCTGGGCACCTCCCCTCACATCAACACCTTCCTGGCCCGGGAACCTCCAGATGGCTGTGAGAGGGTCAAGATCTTAGAGGAACCTTACAGGTAACCACACCTGCTGGTATTGACACTTAGTTTACAAACACAAGGTAATAAGACCAAATCCAAGTAAATAGTGTGTGAAGTTTCGGTAACAGCGTTTTTACCATCTTCAGACAAAAGTCACACACTATTTATTTATTTGGATTTGGTCCTATTACCTTGTTTTATAATCTATAATCCAAATTGTGTCTTATCAACCACAAGGTAATAAGACCAAATTATAATGCATCACTTAGATATATCATACATAAAATACTTACCTGTAGAAAGGACGTTTAAAACCAGAAAGCTTGTAAACTCGTTAATAATGAAAATAAAGAAACTTATTCTCGGAGATTTATATATCTAATAAGACCAAATAAATGAATAGTGTGTGATGTTTCGGTAACAGCATTGTTACCATCTTCAGACAAAAGTGCTGAATTCAGTTCAGACAAAAGTTTCAGTACCTTTTGTCTGAAGATAGTAACAACGCTGTTACCGAAATGTCACACACTATTTATTTATTTGGATTTGGTCTTATTACCTTGTGTTTATAATCTATAAACCACAAATTGTGTGTGCTTTATCATATTTTGTTTTCATTTTTGCACTAATGGAGACAAAACTTAAGGAAGTTGTACCTTTTACCATGTATATCAGGATTGAGACAATAACTCTGAAAGATATTACAGTGACCTTTATTGAAAATACACGACCAAGTGTGAACAAAATTGCCTCTGTCCCCTTCAAAAAAATAGATGACCGGAGACCTTAAAGACTTTCCACTTCCTTAAGTGTTGTCCATGAGTGTATATATTAGCACTGTAATTGGTTTTTATGTTAATTACTAGCCGAATGACCCGGGCAACGCCCGGGTTTTACCCTATTAAATGTACCCTGTTTCACCCGTGGTCTCTGTTTTTTGGAATTTTTCCCGATATAATTTTGTATCTGATAATCAAACATGATACAGCAAAATTTTTAAAAAGCAAATTTTTTAAAATAGCCTATCGTCTTCCCAGTATTCTTTTACCTATGTATGGAAATTTTGGTTTGAATTAGTGAACTACTGAGAATTTGTAGACGAATGACCCAGGCAACGCCCGGGTTTACACGATTAAATGTATATTACATATGGAAGATGGACGTAGTTCCCGGAGGGCACCCGCGAGGTCACTCTGCCCCCGCGCAACTGTCCAACTGGGAGCGCCCCGCGCCGTCAAAATCGTCACGCGTTCTAGAGGGCGCTGTTCGTGAGCTCAATCGGCCGTCAGCCGGGAGATCTCATTTACTCGACGGGGGGGGACAGGGGGAAGGGAAGTCACGTGCTGCGCCGGCAGCCAATCGTCGCGCGCCGCCATCGCCCGCCTGAGTGTTCTAGAGGGCGCTGCTCGTGAGCTAAGTTGAATAATTTGAAGATATAGTTTTAATAAATGATTTATATATATTTTAAAATAGCCTATCGTCATCCTCGTTATTTTTTACCTATGTATGGAAATTTTGGTTTGAATTAGTGATCTACTGCGAATTTGTATAGGAGTCATACAAACAAAGACACAGACAAACAAACATACAAACATTCATTTTCTATAATCATTTAGTCACTGGCAAATACCTGACTGCTTCTCTGCGACACCCCTCTCTCTCCTTATTTCATCTATTTATTCATATCAATTATATAATCTTATTATTTATATTTATTCTGTATTTAACCTTATATAATCTTATATAAGGACTTTGAAATAAAATAGCTTCATTTCAGCCCTATATACAATTGTGGAGCTTACACCAGTTTCCTCTCTTTTTTGCTCTCATTTGCTCCTCCAGTGATGTCTTGGTGTAAAGTGTTCTCTGTAGGTTGATGGTTTGTATCCAGCTGGTTATGATAAGGCACAATTTGGATTCTAGATTATAAACTCAAAGTAATAAGACCAAATCTAAATAAATAAATAAATAGTGTGTGACATTTCGGTAACAGCGTTGTTACCATCATATTTGGTCTTATTACCTTGTGTTTATCCAGCTGGTTCTTCCTCTGGTTTACCTTCATCTATTTTGTTATAGAAAGATTTTCTTGTAGATGGGGGTTTGTAGCTATTTATTCTGGCTAAACTATTGAAGTTATTTCCCCTGGTGTTGTTATTGGGAAGAGAATAAATGGTCAACACCATCCCTATGATAAAAGAAAATAAAACCTAATCCAAATAATTTAATAGTGTGTGACGTTTTGGCAACAGTATTGTCACCATCATCAGACAAAAGTATTAAAAAAAATTGTGCTATATCACCATCCCTATGTAAATTTTATTGGTCTTCTTAAATTATTTCAGCTATTTATTCAAATAGAGGAAAAATGTATATGCTGCCTCTGATACAGTAGAACTACCTCTCTGACAACACCTAGTTACAGAGCCAATGAGATGTCCTCTTACTAGAGAGTTTCTAATTAGTAAAAATGGTAATTTTGTTGATGGAAATTGACCTTTGTAGAGAGGTGTCCCCTCACAGAGTATGTTCTTACTTGTTTATGTAGCACCTCCTGTTTGTGGAGTTAGTTTAGTTTGAGAAGATTGGCCATTTATGTAAATAAGAGAAAAAAATTGATAAACTTAATGTTTACGGAGTTATGGTTAGGTACAATTTGGATTATAGATTTGAGAAACAGAAGGTTATTACTGATCAAATAAATAGTGACATTTTGGTGACAACACTGTTACTGAAATGTTGCACACTATTTATTTGGATTTGATCATATTACCTTGTGTTTTAGAGTTTTTTTTTTTTTTTTTTTGCTTATCCCTAGTACACGTGGTACAGGCCATGATAATCATGGTGGGTAGTTAGCGACTGCTTTTTACTGTAAGCGCACCACATGTCTATACATGTGAAAGCAGTTCGACTTTGCACTTACAAATGTGCCAGAGCCCCGTTTGGTTACTTGCACTCTCCTTTACAGAGTTAAAGTTTGAAAACAATAGCTATATAATCTGTGGAAATTGTTATTGTATAAAATTCAATGAATGATGCAAACCTATTTCCACCAGGCTGCTTACATAGAAGTTGCCCAGATGTAACTACCTGCCAGAAACATTCAGTGTGTTGTAAGTCTATACTGGAAGGCCACAATGGGTAGCTAAGATAACTTGGAGTAGTTTTGAAGCTTCTATCTTCACCAGTGTCAGAGATAATAGCCTTATTCAACAACCCCTGCCGTACTACCCAACCATTTGATATTGTTTCTTATCCCTTCGTGTAAAGATTATACACAAATTCCATGTATCCATGCTCCTCAAGCTGTTTGATGATAAGCAGCAGCCTCTCCCAATACAAGCCAAAATGTATTCTGGAGCTGCAGGTGCCAAGCTACATGTTGGGCAAGTGGGGTAGAATTTGTTGTTATGTTCTATCTTCAATGGCTTCATATGGCCTGTTCTAAATCTTGTTAGTGTTGTTTGATGCTGTCTGAGGTTCACTCCTGGATCCACTCCACTGTACCAACTGTGCTTAGGTGCAAGTTCTTATTTATTTTTGTTTTGGCTACTGTTTCTTATTTCTTTAAAAGTAAGTTTATTTTTCTGTAGCAAGGGTTCTTTTTTCCTGTTTTTGCAAGCACATCAGCAGCTTCATTGCCTTCAATGCCAAAGTGTGAGGGTATCCATTGAAGGTGAATTTTGGAGAGTTTTTGGAGATAACCAATTATGTTCCTGATTACACAGTCAATGCTCCTCGAGCCGTTGTTGTTTCTTATCTCCTTGTGTAAATATTACACAAATTCCACAAGTTCATGCTCCTTAAGCTGTTATTATTGTTTCTTATCCCCTTGTACAAATATTACACAAATTCCATGAGTCCATGCTCCTCTAACTGTTGTTGTTGTTTCTTATCCCCATGGGCAAAGATTACACAAATTCCATGAGTCCATGCTCCTTAAGCTGTTATTATTGTTTCTTATCTCCTTGTACAAAGATTACACAAATTCCATGAGTCCATGCTCCTCTAACTGTTGTTTCTTATCCCCTTTTACAAAGATTACATAGATTCCATGTTCCTCGAGCCCACATTACAACTAACACAGTGTATGTACGGAGTACAGAGCCCCGGACAGCGGACCCTCCCACCCCCTGTTGAGCAGCTTCATCCTGCTGCCCAGCCAGAGCTCCGCCTTCATCCCTCTGCCCCGGGACTTCCCCCGTCCCTAGTCGGTGTTTTCTACAACAATCCCCCCCCTCATATCACATCAGTCAGTCAATCAAGCTGAGACAAACAAACAAATATTTTTGATGATGCCACTCTTTCTCTAGTCCCCCCGCCCCCAGCATGTTGATGTACCTCCCCCATTGTTGTTGTTGTTAGATTTCTTTCACAAACTCCCCTTTTATTACCACCCCTCTCCCTCCCCCCCTTTTTTATTTTAATTCAATTTTAAATAAGTATTCTAGTATTGTTTTTTTTTATCCATTTTTTTTTTTTATTATATTAGTTATTACCCCCCCATAATTCCCCAATATTGTTATAGTTATATATATATATATGACATATAAATGTGTTAATTTTTTATATATATATAAATGGATATATAGTGATGAAACTACGTAGCTTTTTATTAATTTTGTGTGATGTATATATATAATGACGATGAGGCAGGCACATTGTTTATATACCTCTATATATATATAAAGAAGAGCTCCGAAACAATCGAATGGTTTGGGGCAGGAAAATAACAAAAGAAGAAGAAATCTATTTTTCCATTGGCTAACTACTACCTCAGCTCTGACTGCCCCGACACACAATGAAGAGTTGATGAGAATAAACTTGGTATATATATTATATGTAAATGGTAGACTTTTTTTTTCCATAATTTACATATACACTCTCTCTATATTTACATATACACACTCTATATATATATTACGATGCACTAGCGCGATACTGTGATGAAAATTAGAAACTATTTTAGACGCGTAAGGGCAGTAGAAATTGTTTCATTTCAAAAAGAATCTTACGCGTCTAAAATAGTTTCTAACACTCTATATACACTATACATTCACATGGACAAAACTTAAGTGGAAGTCTTTGACTGGTTGTCTGTTTTGTTGAAGGAGACAGTCAATTTAGTTCACATTTGGTTATCTCGTGTGTCTTCAATAAAGGTCACTGTAATATCTTTCAGAGTTATTGTCACGATTACATGGTAAAAAGTGGTGGTGTCTTGTCCATGGAGCAGATAAGATCGGTCCGTGCACCCTGATCACAATACCAGCCAACTGAGGTGCCGTATAGAGGGCTGCAAGTATGTCTGGGTATATATGGTCCGGACAGATTTTGGTGCTAAAAAGTACAACTTTCTTGAGTTTTGTCCATGAGTGTAGTTCACACAACCAAAGATTGAGCTAAAGATGGCAATTTGATCTGGAGTTGGTCAAAATATTTTAAAAATGACTAAATTGATTTAAATTAGTAAGGATATCTGGCAAGAGAGAGAAAACCTCTTTAAAAAGCTGTTAGATTCAAACTAAATTGTTAAAACTTTATAAAAGAGGGAGAAGTGTCTTCTATACCTACTAAAGTTCCATTGAGTGGGGTGAAGTAAAGAGACTTACTGCACAACCGGTGTTTTAATAACTCCCAGGTTACTTGGTGACATACCGGATCCACCTGCTGTGGAAGTGCAGTGCCGTGAAGATGCTGGGCTTTCCTTCCTTGCCGCAGCCCTCGTTGGCATTGGCAATGAACAGTCCGGCGGCGTACCATCGTCCCATGTACTCGTATTGGAGCGGTGTGCCCCAGTCAAACTGCCCACACACCCACCACAATTGTCAACCTACTGGAGAGCTGTTGTTTCTTATCCACTTGTGTAAAGATTACACAAATTCCATGAGTCCATGCTCCTCTAACTGTTATTGTTGTTTCTTATCCCCTTGTGTAAAGATTACACAAATTCCATGAGTCCATGCTCCTCTAACTGTTATTGTTGTTTCTTATCCCCTTGTGTAAAGATTACACAAATTCCATGAGTCCATGCTCCTCTAACTGTTATTGTTGTTTCTTATCCCCTTGTGTAAAGATTACACAAATTCCATGAATCCATGCTCCTCTAACTGTTATTGTTGTTTCTTATCCCCTTGTGTAAAGATTACACAAATTCCATGAGTCCATGCTCCTCAAGCTATTTTTGTTGTTTCTTATCCCCTTGTGTAAAGATTACACCAATTCCATGAGTCCATGCTCCTCTAGCTGTTGTTGTTTCTTATCCCCTTGTGTAAAGATTACACCAATTCCATGAGTCCATGCTCCTCTAGCTGTTGTTGTTGTTTTTATCCCCTTGTGTAAAGATTACACAAATTCCATGAGTCCATGCTCCTCTAACTGTTATTGTTGTTTCTTATCCCCTTGTGTAAAGATTACACCAATTCCATGAGTCCATGCTCCTCTAGCTGTTGTTGTTTCTTATCCCCTTGTACAAAGATTACACAAATTCCACCAGTCCATGCTCCTCTAGCTGTTGTTGTTGTTGCTTATCCACTTGTACAAAGATTACACAAATTCCATGCATCCATGCTCCTTGAGCTGTTGTTGTTTCTTATCCCCTTGTGTAAAGATTACACAAATTCCATGAGTCCATGCTACTCGAGCTATTTTATGATAAGCAGCGGCCTCTCCCAAAGATCTTGTTTAGTACATCTATAATACAAGCCAGAATGAGTTCTGGAGCTGCAGGTGCCAAGCTACATTTTGGGCAAGTGGGAATAGAATTTTGTTGTTATTTTCTATCTTCAATGGCTTGAGATGGCATACTGGAGAGTCACCAGTGTAGTTACTTCAGGTCTTATAAGAAATTAGGAAAAATGTTAACCTTCCCAAAGAGTCTCAATTTGAGATTTGACCAGAATTGAAACTTTGTCATCTCTATTGGTAAAGAAAAATAGTAGAACAACCTCCCCGTAAAGGACAACACCTAGTTACAGAGCCAAAGTGTTCTTTAGGGAGAGGTGTCCTCTTACTGGAGAGTTACTACTTACTTAGTAAAAGTGATCGTTTTGGAGAATTGTCCTTTGTAGAGTGGCGTGTTCTCTCATGGAGTAGGTTCTACTGTTTGAAATGTTAAACACAAGGTAATAAGATTAAATCCAAATAAATAAATAGAGTGTGACGTTTCGGTATAAGAGTTGTTACCATTATCAGACAAAAGTACTGAAAGACATTCAGTACTTTTGTCTGAAGATGGTAACAACTCTGTTACCGAAACGTCACACGCTATTTATTTATTTGGATTTGGTCTTATTACCATGTGCTTATAATCTATAATCCAAATTGTGGCTCATCATGTTTGAAATGTTGGGAATTGCAGGGTTCTACTAAATATATATATTGGGTTAGTGTTGCATAAAATAACTCAAACACCATTTAAACCTGACAGGCTGGATTTGGTCCTGAACTTGATTCTATATGGTCCTTGTTACCATTTTTACATCTTGTTATAAATCTGGGGGTCCTTTAGAAGCTCTAAAAATAGTCAAAGTGTTCCACACATAAGGTCTGTTTGTTCCCACAATGTCTAGGTGCAGGCTAGGACCTTACACACCTATATAGAACGCATCTCTACAACCTCCACTACGGCCATTGTCTGGAAGAACCAGCTGTGTGTGCAGCTCTAAATTTAGATCTTACTTTGAACAACAACTAACAAGTTGGAAGCCTAGGACAAACACATTGCCAGCTCCTTGGTGTTTCAGAAAAAAGGAGGGTACAGATTGGCCTGGATGTGTGTAGCCAAGTTTATCTCAATGGGTCCCAATAGAAAAAGAAGACCTAACAAAGGTTGGTTCCACAAGAACATGTGCCTATCTAACTCCGCCTTTGCTGGTCCCAAGTCCAGGTGAAAAAGGAGGAGGGGGAGCAGTAACAAGCTCACTAAAAAACCTGGGCTCAGCTGGCCCGGCTGATAGTACCCTGTAAGAGCTCCTAATCCAGGGATACAGGATGAGCAGCGTTTGTACTCCATGTTAGGAGCTGCTGCACATGGTGTCTGTTCCTCATGTAAGAGGCGGCCATTTCTTCTGGAGCTAAGTCAGTGGCCTGCTACTGAGTAGTGCTCCCAGTCTTAATGACAAAGACAGCCGCATTCTACTTCACCCAGTCATGATCTCAAGCTTGATACCCTAATATGATTGAGTGGAGATAAGAAAGAAGATGTGCCCATCTGGCCATTTATTCCACAAGCACTAATTAGAGTATGTTCTGTGTGGAGGAGCGGTATAAACTGTCAATATTTGACAGCCATAACTCAATATTGAATCATGCATTGGGTTCTTTTTTCTAAAAATTGCTTCAAAAAGGCCCTCAGTTTTTAAACTTTCATTCAGTACTTTTGTCTGAAGATGGTAACAACGCTGTTACCGAAACGTCACACACTATTTATTTATTTGGATTTGGTCTTATTACCTTGTGTTTATAATCTATAATCCAAATTGTGCCTTATCATCGCCCTCAGTTTTTGTATAAGTCCAACCCTACCTCTGGCACACTTGTGTTGTTTCTTATTACCTTGTGCAAAGATTACAAAAGTTCTATGAGTTCATGTTACTCGAGCTGTTTTATGATAAGCAGCGGTCTCTTCCAAAAATCCTGTTTAGAGCATCTAATGCAAGCCAAAAAAAAAAAAGTCTAACAGCTTTCTACATGTATAACACATGTGGTGTACTTACAGTAAAAACTGTTGCTAATTACTACCCACCCTTGCAATGTTTTCCCACTATGTACTAAGTGTCAACCTGCAACCCTAAAATACATTATTGACTCATCCATTCATCAGTTCTACTCATCCCCAGCAGACACCAACAAAAGTCTCAAGTTTTATACCCTAACTAGACGGGTGACCCGGGCTTCGCCCCGGGATTGACCCGTGTGCATATCTACCCGAGTGATATATATTTAGATAAGATTTTTTTATAATTGTTTGTTATTAGCATTATCTATTTGTTTGCATCAGAATAATTTAATCTAATCTTTGATAGAGGGCGCTGTTCGTGAGCTAAGTAGAATAATTTGAATATATAGTTTTAATAATTGATTTATATATTTTTTAAAATAGCCTATCGTCTTCCCCATATTTTTTTACCTATGTATGGAAATTTTGGTTTGAATTAGTGAACTACTGCGAATTTGTATACTGGACATACATACAAACAAACAAACATACAAACATTGATTTTTATATATATAGATATGATTGAGTAGAGATAAGAAAGAAAGAAGATAACCTACCCCATTGGGATAAGCACAACTTCAATAGAAACTCACCTCGCAAGCATCAGCTCTGCCCATGCCGCCGGCACAGATCATGGTGGAAGACAGCATGCCCGGGTAGATTAGGGAGCACAGCTTGTGGGACACTATGGGGAGGTTCACTTCCCTGG
>CP092863.1:151755160-151800868 GCA_030710605.1 Cordylochernes scorpioides | reverse complement strand
CGGACAGATTTAGGTGCTAAAAAGTACAACTTCCTTAAGTTTTGTCCATGAGTGTATTTCAACCAAAGATTGAGCTAAAGATGGCAATTTGATCTGGAGTTGGTCAAAATATTTTTAAAATGACTAAATTGATTTAAATTAGTAAGGATATCTGGGAAGAGAGAGAAAACCTCTTTAAAAAGCTGTTAGGTTCAAACTATTTTGTTAAAACTTTTTTTCAAGAGTGAGAAGTGTCTTCTATACCTACTACAATCAAAGTTCCATTGAGTGGGGTGAAGTAAAGAGACTTACTGCACAACCGGTGTTTTAATAACTCCCAGGTTACTTGGTGACATACCGGATCCACCTGCTGTGGAAGTGCAGTGCCGTGAAGATGCTGGGCTTTCCTTCTTTGCCGCAGCCCTCGTTGGCATTGGCAATGAACAGTCCTGCGGCGTACCATCGTCCCATGTACTCGTATTGGAGTGGCGTGCCCCAGTCAAACTGTCCACACACCCACCACAATTGTCAACCTACTGGAGAATTGTTTCTTATCCCCTTGTGTAAAGATTACACAAATTCCATCAGTCCATGCTCCTCTAGCTGTTGTTGTTTCTTATCGCCTTGTACAAAGATTACACAAATTCCATGAGTCCATGCTCCTCTAGCTGTTGTTGTTTCTTATCCCCTTGTGTAAAGATTACACAAATTCCATGAGTCCATGCTCCTCTAGCTGTTGTTGTTTCTTATCGCCTTGTACAAAGATTACACAAATTCCATCAGTCCATGCTCCTCTAGCTGTTGTTGTTTCTTATCGCCTTGTACAAAGATTACACAAATTCCATGAGTCCATGCTCCTCTAGCTGTTGTTGTTTCTTATCCCCTTGTGTAAAGATTACACAAATTCCATCAGTCCATGCTCCTCTAGCTGTTGTTGTTTCTTATCGCCTTGTACAAAGATTACACAAATTCCATGAGTCCATGCTCCTCTAGCTGTTGTTGTTTCTTATCCCCTTGTGCAAAGATTATACAAATTCCATGAGTCCATGCTCCTCTAGCTGTTGTTGTTTCTTATCGCCTTGTACAAAGATTACACAAATTCCATGAGTCCATGCTCCTCTAGCTGTTGTTGTTTCTTATCCCCTTGTGTAAAGATTACACAAATTCCATGAGTCCATGCTCCTCTAGCTGTTGTTGTTTCTTATCCCCTTGTACAAAGATTACACAAATTCCATCAGTCCATGCTCCTCTAGCTGTTGTTGTTTCTTATCGCCTTGTACAAAGATTACACAAATTCCATGAGTCCATGCTCCTCTAGCTGTTGTTGTTTCTTATCCCCTTGTGTAAAGATTACACAAATTCCATCAGTCCATGCTCCTCTAGCTGTTGTTGTTTCTTATCGCCTTGTACAAAGATTACACAAATTCCATGAGTCCATGCTCCTCTAGCTGTTGTTGTTTCTTATCCCCTTGTGCAAAGATTATACAAATTCCATGAGTCCATGCTCCTCTAGCTGTTGTTGTTTCTTATCGCCTTGTACAAAGATTACACAAATTCCATCAGTCCATGCTCCTCTAGCTGTTGTTGTTTCTTATCGCCTTGTACAAAGATTACACAAATTCCATGAGTCCATGCTCCTCTAGCTGTTGTTGTTTCTTATCCCCTTGTGTAAAGATTATACACAAATTCCATTAGTAAATGCTCCTGAGCTGTTTTATGATAAGCAGCGGCCTCTCCCAAAGATCCTGTTTAGTACATCTAATACAAGCCAGAATTAGTTCTGGAGCTGCAGGTGCCAAGCTACATTTTGGGCAAGTGGGGATAGAATTTGTTATTATTTTCTATCTTCAATGGCTTGAGATGGCATACTGGAGAGTAGCCCTGTGATGTCACCAGTGTAGTTACTTCAGGTCTCACAAGAAATTAGCAATAATGTTGACCTTTCCAAAGAGTCAATTTGAGAGTTGACCAGAATTGAAACTTAGTCATCTCTATTGGTAAAGAAAAATAGTAAAACAACCTCCCCGTAAAGGACAACACCTAGTTACAGAGCCAAAGTGTTCTTTAGGGAGAGATGTCCTCTTATTGGGAGTTACTACTTAGTAAAAGTGATCATTTTGGAGAATTGGCCTTTGTAGAGTGGCATGTTCTCTCATGGAGTAGGTTCTACTGTTTGAAATGTTAAACACAAGGTAATAAGACCAAATAAATAAATAGCGCGTGATGTTTTGGTAATAGAGTTGTTACCATTATCAAACAAAAGTACTGAAAGACATTCAGTACTTTTGTTTGAAGATGGTAACAACTCTGTTACCGAAACGTCACACACTATTTATTTATTTGGATTTAGTCTTATTACCTTGTGTTTATAATCTATAATCCAAATTGTGCCTTATCATGTTTGAAATGTTGGGAATTGCAGGGTTCTACTAAATATATATATTGAGTTAGTGTTACATAAAATAACCCAAACACCATTTAAACCTGACAGGCTGGATTTGGTCCTGAACTTGATTCTATATGGTCCTTGTTACCATTATATATCTTGTTTTAAATCTGGGGGTCCTTTAGAAGCTCTAAAAAGAATCAAAGTGTTCCACATATAAGGTCTGCTTGTTCCCACAATGTCTAGGTGCAGGCTAGGACCTTACACACCTATATAGAATGCATCTCTACAACCTCCACTATGGCCATTGTCTGGAAGAACCAGCTGTAGTACAGTGTGTGCAGCCCTAAATTTAGCTCTTACTTTTAACAACAACAAGTTGAAAGGCTAGGACAAACACATTGCCAGCTCCTTGGTGTTTCAGGAAAAGGTGGGTACAGATTGGCCTGGCTGAGTGTAGACAAGTTTATCTCAATGGGTCCCAATAGAAAAAAGAAGAGCTAACAAAGGTTAGTTCCACAAGAACCTATACCCATCTGGCCACTTATTCCACAAGCACCAATTAGAGTATGTTCTGTGTGGAGGAGCGGTATAAACTGTCGATATTTGACAGCCATAACTCAATATTGAATCATGCATTGGGTTCTTTTTTCTAAAAATTGCTTCAAAAAGGCCCTCAGTTTTTAATCTTTCATTCAGTACTTTTGTCTGAAGATGGTAACAACTCTGTTACCGAAACGTCACACACTATTTATTTATTTGGATTTGGTCTTATTACCTTGTGTTTATAATCTATAATCCAAATTGTGCCTTATCATCGCCCTCAGTTTTTGTATAAGTCCAACCCTACCAGTGAGTTCAAGTAACCAAATGGTCTCTGGCACACTTGTGTTGTTTCTTATTACCTTGTGCAAAGATTACACAAGTTCTATGAGTTCATGCTCCTCAAGCTGTTTTATGATAAGCAGCGGCCTCTTCCAAAGATCCTGTTTAGAGCATCTAATGCAAGCCAAAAAAAAAGTCAAACTGTTTTCTACCTGTATAAACATGTGGTGTACTTACAGTTGCTAATTACTACCCACCCTTGCAATGTTTTCCCACTATGTACAACCTGCAACCCTAAAACACATTATTGACTCATCCATTAATCAGCTCTACTCATCCCCAGCAGACACCAACAAAAGTCTCAAGTTTTATACCCTAATATGATTGAGTAGAGATAAGAAAGAAGACTACCTACCCCATTGGGATAAGCACAACTTCAATAGAGACTCACCTCACAGGCATCAGCTCTGCCCATGCCGCCGGCACAGATCATGGTGGATGACAGCATGCCTGGATAGATTAGGGAGCATAGCTTGTGGGACACTATGGGGAGGTTCACTTCCCTGGGCTTCTCCGAGCCGGGCTGTCCTGTGCACATGCCACTACATTCCAGACATTCTTCCTGGTTCTCTCATCAGGGGAACAATATTGTCAAGAAGCTTCATCCAGAAGGGACACCTGTCAATCATCCCTGGACCCCGGGGGGGACCACAGGTTTGAGGGGTTCTCAGAATCTTATCTGCAAATAAGGAAAACGGGACCCCTCGGTGGCTGACAACGCTCATCATTATTATCTTTACCTTGGGATAAGTTGTATTATTATCTGACCCTCTCTCCCTATAAATACCTCTTGTAAATAATTTTATTGGAGAACTAGAAGGTAAATAGCCACTTTATAATAAATTAATTATTCCCAAATTTGCCCTTGCTTTATTTATCTCCGCGACAATATTTATCCATACTTCCATCCACAAACAAACCTCTCTGGAAATCCACCATAAACCACCCCTGGTACATCTCCATTCCTAACAAATCTTCTTTCCACACCTTTACTAGGGAAGAACAAACGGCGATTTCAAGATTACTAACAGGACATCTCAGAATGTTCAAATTTAATGGAAAAATATCAAAACATTCCCGAAGTGACCCAAATGCGATTCCCAACCAGCCAGTCCTGAACATCTATTGAATTGTATCAAATCCTCCAAAAAAGACCTCTGGGAAAAAACCCCAGGACTATAATAGAAAAGCTGAGACAATGGAACCTAATGGAGATCGTTTAAACGACTTGAGGAATAAGCAACAACACAATATTTATCTCTGCGAGAATTAAATAAACAAAAATTAAAATTTATGGTTATCTCAAGTGGGGCAATGGTCAAACTATCAACTACATTCAATATTTATAACAAGTTAAGTTTCCTTTTAAATTAGGCTTGGCCCGAAATTAAAAATATTGTAGCATAGTTTATGTAAATTTACATATACAAGAAAATAAGACCAAATAATTTAATAGTGTGTGACGTTTCGGCAACAGCGTTGTTACCATCATCAGACAAAAGTATACATTTTTATTTATTTTTTAATAAGATTTTATTCTTTTGTCTGATGATGGTAACAACGCTGTTGCTGAAACGTCGTACACTATTAAATTATTTGGATTTGGTCTTATTTTCTTGTAGCTATAATCTATAATCCAAATTATGCTTTATCGTTAATTTACATAATTTTAAGTCTCAGATTTTGTTAGATTTATTTGCATAGATTGGATTGTCATTGCTATATACATTTGTGTATCTTTAATTTTAGGGTGGTAAGACTGCTACTGAAGAATAAAGGTCTATTTCTACTCCCTCATTTGGGCAACTATTTTTCTTAACGGGACAATATCATTAATGAATTATCGTCTTTTATTACTGAAATTATAAACATTTTTAAGGTAAATTATAAAATATATATATATATACAGTCAAACCTCCCTTTAAAGGACAACTAATTGCAGAGCCAAAGTGTCCTTTAGGGAGAGGTGTACTCTTACTGGAGAGTTGCTAAATAGTAAAAATGGTAATTTTACAAATGAAAACTGTCCTTTGTAGAGAGGTGTCCGCTAAAGGAGGTTCTACTGTATATATATATATATATATATTAGATAATAAAAAGGCATATATTGGATTTAATAAAATATTTATTTTACGAATAAATGAACTCAGTATATTTGGTTAAACTTATACGAATAAAAGATTACACGAGGAGCTTCTTTTCCATTTAATTGCTAGCTTTCGAACCTTGCGGTTCTTCAACAGGCGTGGCTAGTACAACAATACTAACAAGATAAAAGCGCGCTTGAGCCATTATATACAACATCCAAATTTACATACGAAGGGATATTTCAAATATAATTAAAATAGAAATAAGAATTATGACTATAAAATATAAAACTATGCTAATAAAACTTAAAAATTATTAAAAATTAGATAAAATTTGGGAAATACATTTATATACGCTAAAAGTTGGAAATGAATAACAAGCAGGGGTCCCTCCGACCAGGTTACACTATGAGGGTTATCTAGGGCGACACGGAACATAATTATTGCATTAAAACATGGTAGGCTTCAGGGAGATCTATTTTTCTGTTAATACTGTTGGTTTGAGTGGAGATGATGGATTCTAGATATAACCTAATCTGCTTATTATGTATATGTTGATAGAGAATCTTAGGGTGGTCCAGATTAAACTTATGGCCTGTGTGTAATATATGTTGATATATAAGGGATTTAGGATCTCTATTATTTATATTGCGTTTATGTTCTGTCATCCTGATGTACGCGGTTCTCCCAGTCTCGCCCACATAGGAGGCTGGGCAATCATGGCAAGAAACCGCGTACACCGCGCCAGTGGTATGGATGGGGTTGTTAGGTTTATCTGCTTTGGTGATGGGATTCCCGAGCAGGGTTGCAATACTGGGAGGACTATTGTAAAATACCCGAATGCCGTAAGGGCGAAGAATTCTGGAGATGGCAATGGAGTCCGGGGAAAAAGGCAGGAGACAAGTGGCTCTATATACCGTGGTTGACTTTGGAGCAACGGGATCAAACGAATGTTTATCTATGAAATGTCTGGGATATCCTGCAGAGGTCAAAAGGGAAATGATTCTGGATTTTTCTATGGTTTTGAATATGGGTAAAGAGCAATGTGTGTATATTCTTTTAGTTAGAATAGATCTCCCTGAAGCCTACCATGTTTTAATGCAATAATTATGTTCCGTGTCGCCCTAGATAACCCTCATAGTGTAACCTGGTCGGAGGGACCCCTGCTTGTTATTCATTTCCAACTTTTAGCGTATATAAATGTATTTCCCAAATTTTGTCTAATTTTTAATAATTTTTAAGTTTTATTAGCATAGTTTTATATTTTATAGTCATAATTCTTATTTCTATTTTAATTATATTTGAAATATCCCTTTGTATGTAAATTTGGATGTTGTATATAATGGCTCAAGCGCGCTTTTATCTTGTTAGTATTGTTGTACTAGCCACGCCTGTTGAAGAACCGCAAGGTTCGAAAGCTAGCAATTAAACGGAAAAGAAGCTCCTCGTGTAATCTTTTATTCGTATAAAAATATTTATTTTGCCAATATTTCGGCAATATATTGGCAAAATAAATATTTTATTAAATCCAATATATGCCTTTTTATTATCTAATGAATTAAATATGGATTGCTCTATTTTCAAAAAAAAAAAAATATATATATATATATATAATTAAAATTTTATATTTTTATAAGAATCATACATTATTTAAAGACCTGTTTAAAGTCATTTGGCCTCAAACCTAGCTAGCGTATAATTCATAGAAATTCAGGATAAAAGAAGAGAAAAGGGGAAGAAGCCATAATACAGTAATTCTCTGATTTAGGTGAACTCTTGTGATTATGCTGGTTCTTGCTTTCATTTGGCAACAGTGTTTCCTTGCTAGGATATGTACTGGACATTCACAATTGAGGCAAGAGCGTTTCATTATCACTTTGTTGGATACAAAGTTTATAAGAATTAAAAATTATTTTTGATGCATATGATTCTTTTTAATATGATGCACTAGCGCGCCATCTGTTATCAAAATTCAAAATTATTTTAAACGCGTAAGTTTCATTTTTGAAATTAATTTAGAAATTGTTTAATTTCAAAAAGAATCTTACGCGTTTAAAATAGTTTCGAATTATGATTCTTTTAATAAAAATAATTTTCCACTGCCCTTACTGCAATAATAAAAATAATGGAAAGGCCTGGCTCATCAGTGGTGAACCCTTCCCAGCAGTTTTGTTAGTTTAATCTACCATACCGCTGTAATATTACATTGGGTTGTTTTGTTTTTATATTGATTAAACAAATGCTACAGGTTTCTGGTTTTCTTTATCTTTTATTTAAATTTACATTCGGGCATCTCTGCTCTTCTACAGAAGTACATGGAAACATTATTGACTGTATTGATTCATCCATTGATGAGCTCTACTCTTCCCCGGCAGACACCATCAACAAGCTTTACAAGCTTGATACCCTAATAAACACAAGGTAATAAGACCAAATCCAAATAAATAGTGTGTGACGTTTCGGTAATAGCGTTGTTACCATCTTCAGACAAAAGTACTGAATGGTTTATTCAGTCATAGTCATTCAGTACTTTTGTCTGAAGATGGTAACAACGCTGTTACCGAAACATCGCACACTATTTATTTATTTGGATTTGTGTCTTTTTACCTTGTGTTTATAATCTATAATCCAAATTGTGCCTTATCATTGATACCTTAATATGATTGAGTGGAGATAAAAAAGAAGAAGAAGAAGACATGGAAACATATAAACACCGTTAAGATGATCATTGATTTATATATACATTTAAATATTAGAATCGAATTTGCATATTGCTTGATATAAAGAAACTCACATCTCCAGAAACCATTTCTTTAATTAATATCCAGGAGATTTAAATTAATTGATACTGAATATCTTTGAGAACCCTTTCCTTGCAGTATAAAATTTGTCTTATTTTTAAAAAGAATTATTCAGGTCAAAATTAGCTTCGATTTCTTATGACAGATGGCGCGCTAATGCATCATCCTATGGTACAGAGGGTGTACTGGGTGTAATGGAGACTCTACCGTTGCCCATCCTGCCCCAGCCCACCACCATGGTCTTCGTGCCATGGTCGTACGCGGCGTCCTGCGGGGGTAAACAGATGGGCGGCAGTTGTCCCCTGTCCACTTTGCCATCCAATCTGATGAGGGCCAGATCGTTGTCGTATTGCTGGGGTTTGTTGAGCTGGGGATGCACCAGTACCCGCTCCACGCCGAACGTCTTGTGACTGGGCGACTTCTTCGTCAGGTCGTACAGGCCCACTGCTACCTTCACAGTTCCCGTGTCCTTGGGCCACCTGCGACCACACTCACACGGTGAAGGTACATTTCCCCACTCGACTCTTTACACGGGTTCTTGTAGCACGGATACTATCTTACTACAATAGATAAATGACACGGCTTCACCTGGGTATGTAAAACTGCCATAATATGTAAGTAATAAAATAATCTTCGTCCTGATGAGATCTTAACCAGCGATTGCATAATGTCTAGCCACAGCTCCGGCCCGGCGAGACCCCGAACTTAATGACCTTCCTGGACTGGACCACGACACTGCACCAAATAAACCAAATGAGCATTACACCCCCGCCCTTGTCTCATCACATGGTACAAATAAGTCCAGAGTACGAGCTAATTTGCATATTCTGAGGTTGAAACTATGACGGTGCCTTGGACAGCTCACTTTTACTTAAAAAAAATCCCAACACGTGCTAAATCCCCCGACTGCTATAAAAACCCCAAGCCAATTCCCTCGACGACTATAAAACTTCCAAATATTTGGTGACGTACCATTTGATGAGGTTGTTGGCGGCCGTCATGACGTAGCGGTCGTTCACCAGCGCCCCGTGGCCCCGGATCTTGCGGTCCAGGGTAACGATGGCCTACACCGCAGCACTCAGTCAGTCAGTCGGCGGTACACGGGGTACCGGCCACTCACCAGCCAGGGGTACTCCAGCGGGCGCGTCTCGTTGCCACCCACGACCCGTTTCTCGATCTTGGAGCCCTTCGAGATGCCGCAGTCTGGGGCCACACAGTCATTACAAGTGCAACGGAAATATCTTTAGTTATGGGGCTGCTAACCAAAATAAGACGATTTTTGAGCCCCATTACCAGTGTAACCGCACTCTACCCACTTATATAACAACGGAATTTGTACAAATATACGTATATACAGTAACAAGATTATTTTATTAAACTTGACTTAAAACCTGAGCTTTCATCACTAATTTCTTTTAAAGTTTGAAGAAGGCCTGGTGATCGAAAGCTCACGTTTAATGTCAAGTTTAATAAAAGAATCTTGTTGCTCTACGTATTTCGTCAAAAATGTTTTCGGTATATATTCTTAAGAGAAACACTTTCAAAATCAAGATGCTAGGTATTATTGTCTCATGCACATGTTGGTTGGATTATAGTTTCCTATAGGGGGTCGGTGGAAGGATTGACTAAACCTTTGGTTTTCAATCGCTACGACCCGGGTTCGATTCCCGCATTAGGCACTTTTTTTATGATAAAAAAAAAATGCTTCAATGCCCCCCGATTCTTGCAAAAGGTCCAACCCCACCAGCGAGTGCAAGTAACCAAACGGGGCTCCGACACATTTGTAAGTGTAAAATCGAACTGCTTTTCACATGTGTAGACATGTGGTGCACTTACAGCAAAAGCAGTCGCCTACTTCTACCCATGGTGATTATCGTGGCCTGTACCACGTGTACTGGGAATGAGCAAAAAAAAAGCTTCCTATAGTCGAAGTTCGCACACTTATCTCCATCTATATAAAATTAAAGGATTTCATTATTATTATCCCTAATACACACACGTGGGTGGTACAGGCCATGATAATCATTGTGGGTAGAAGTTAGCGACTTCTTTCACTAAATGCACCAAATGCCCATACATGTAGAAAGCTGATAGAAAAGTATGTGTAATGTATATATAAATATATATTAAAAATGGCATATCCTGACCAGGAGCACATGGTGCTTTACAGAAGGCAGAGCGCCATCTGGTGGAACAGAAATCAACTAAACATTGATTTAGCCTGTTCCCTGATATTTGGCCAACCCAATTTCTTGATAACTCAAGAAAAGACATCCACGAACGCGTTTCGCGCTGTTGGCGCTCGTCAGCGTGGAGTAGGCTGAACCACTGCGACCAAAAAATATTTTTTGGTCCCAGTAGCTTCCTGAAAAACCAAGAAATGGGTATTTAAGGCCAAACTTGCGTAAATATATATATAGTTACATGTGTTTTCTTAAGTTTTGAGAGCTAGTATAGCCGAAAGACATTTTTTTACTGGGATATATATAGAGTTGATATACTGCGATGAGAAAATATTGGGAAGGCTCGATGCAAATATATAAATGTAATTCCACTGTTCCTAAACGCTTATGTCCATATTTTACTTTAATATCATTTTAAAATTCCATCCTTCAGTGTAGCATATATAAACAGAATCGTCCAATACAGCATTAGAGCTTTAAGAAGCGCGATCTGGTAGATTAAACTGGCGAAACCGCTGGGAGGGTTCACCACTGATGAGCCAAGCCCTCCCAATATTTAATTATCGCAGTAAGGACAGTAGAAGTTTGTTTTATGTGTAAAAGAAACATGTGTGCTTTAAAGCTTTTCTTTCTACTAAATAAAGTGATAAATATATTTCATTCAATTATGTTAGGCTAGCTTTCGGGCCAGGTATCCTTCAACAGGTTCTGTATAATATAACAAACGTTTCTAACAAATTAAGAAAAAGGCATCTCCTTATCGTGCAACTAAAAGTTTCTGATGGCTTGCGCCATCTATCGGAATAAATATCAACTATTCTCGTTGATTTTTAATTATTCCAGAATTGGCCAAATACCCATTCTTGATTAATCAAAGAAAGCGAACCACGGACGCGTTTCGGGTTTGTTGGCCCTCATCAGCGTGGTGCAAGCTGTACCTCACATTTTTTCACATTGTTTCTAACAAAGTTTAGTTTTCAGAGTAACTTATCGTTTTATAAGGATTACAATTATTTTATTTCCAAAGCGCTATATCCCGCAAGGGATACTTGCGCCAAACAAGGAGAAAAGTTTATTTACATAAGTTATTTACATTATTCAACGCATGAAAACATTATAATAACGAAAAGATTCAAAAAGGATAAGTTTCTTTATTTGAAAATTAAATCGAGCTTTCGGGCGTAAGCTGCCCTTCTACAGGAATAATGGATACAATTTTAAGTAGTCATGTATTTACAGTTATAAATATTTTCTTTAAATGGTTTCTCGCTTTGGTCTTGTATAGCGTGAGTGGATCGCATACCCACGTGATTTAGTTTAAATCAAAGAAAAGCCTTGATGAAGAGAGGCGTGTTGCCCCTAGAAATACTAGTTGACCAATAATTTATATCCAGTATATGCCCTATATTTATCTTTACATATATATATATAAGCTATTTTTTGCATATCTAGGATTATTTATGTAGTTTTATATTTTATTATCTAAGAAAAATTATTGCTATGTAAATTATTCAATTGGTTTATATTATTATATGCAAAATTGTTAAGTGGTGTGATGAAGAGAAAACGGATAATTCTATTTTAGTATTTGGACCAGCCTATCATATGTCTCCGGGATATCTATGTGTCTATTTATACTATTATATTTTGATGAAATCAGTGCTTCCAGTATTAATCTTTTGTATTTACTATTTATGTTTGTATAATGAATATTAGGGTTTGCTAGGTTGAAATCGTGATCTGTGTTTCTAATATGTTGTACTATTAGAGATTTGGGGTCTTTGTTTTTAATATTTCTTCTATGTTCGTCTATTCTATCTTTTATATGTCTGCCTGTTTCACCTACATATACATTATTACATTGGTTGCATGGTATGGAATATACTGCTTTGCTATTGTATAGTTTTTTTTCTTGAAAAAAGACACCTCGGCCAGTATAAATCTTTTTATTACCTCGACGTTTCGACAAAAAGCTTTTGTCCTCGTCAGAAGCAAATAAAAATTAAAACATATAGCAAGGCGTTAAAAATCAGTCTAAGGCTCTAAGGGCGTTCTCACGCGATATTCGAAATTTTGTACAACATCCAAAGCACGAGTCAAAAATAAATATTTAACTCACAAAGACTACGATCTTTGAAATAAAATTATGATATACATATTTATATATATTAAGAAATTATAAACAAAAATAAATATAAAAAATAATAATAACATTTAAAAGATTTCACAATAGTATATATTAATCGATATCTATTATGTACAATTTATACTTACCCTTTATAACTACTTTTTTAAATTTAAAAACAAATTGTATTGTAGCGGAATATCTTCATATACATTTAAAGTTCTTTTCCCCATTTCCCGTGATACCCACCCCTCTAAAAATAATCTTTCTTTTTTAAATTTTATATTCCTATGAAATATCTCAATATCATTCCAATCTGGCCTATGTCCTGAATATAATGCATGTTCCCCAATTTTGCTTAACGCCCTTCTCCCCATTAAACCCTGTTGGTGTTCTTTAATCCTAGTCTCTAAATTACGGCCTGTTTCTCCTACGTAAATTTTGTCACATTGTGTGCATTTAATTCCATAAATTACATTACTTGGTTTTAATGTGCCTATGTTATCCTTCATTATTCTATTTCTAGTTAAAAATTCCCTTTTTGTCCCCGTACTATACCAAATATTATATTTAAATTTTCTCAAAATTCTAGATATTTCGTTATCTATATCTCTCAAATATGGAATAATTATATTATTGCAATCATCTTTATTCCTATTTGAATTTGGCTGACTGTGGTATACATCTAAATTTTAATTCCAATAATCCTATGATGCATAAAAGACAGGTGATAAAATATCTTGTACAAAGAGCCAAACAAGTATGCACAGACCGAGATATTTACAAAAAAGAGATAATGAAAATTCGAGCAGAACTAGAACAATCTGATTATCCAGTTGGTTTCACAAACAAATGGATTAGAAGATATGAAATAGATAGGCCAAATTCAAATAGGAATAAAGATGATTGCAATAATATAATTATTCCATATTTGAGAGATATAGATAACGAAATATCTAGAATTTTGAGAAAATTTAAATATATAATATTTGTTATAGTACGGGGACAAAAAGGGAATTTTTAACTAGAAATAGAATAATGAAGGATAACATAGGCACATTAAAACCAAGTAATGTAATTTATGGAATTAAAAATGCACACAATGTGACAAAATTTACGTAGGAGAAACAGGCCGTAATTTAGAGACTAGGATTAAAGAACACCAACAGGGTTTAATGGGGAGAAGGGCGTTAAGCAAAATTGGGGAACATGCATTATATTCAGGACATAGGCCAGATTGGAATGATATTGAGATATTTCATAGGAATATAAAATTTAAAAAAGAAAGATTATTTTTAGAGGGGTGGGTATCACGGGAAATTGGGAAAAGAACTTTAAATGTATATGAAGATATTCCGCTACAATACAATTTGTTTTTAAATTTAAAAAAAGTAGTTATAAAGGGTAAGTATAAATTGTACATAATAGATATCGATTAATATATACTATTGTGAAATCTTTTAAATGTTATTATTATTTTTTATATTTATTATTGTTTATAATTTCTTAATATAAATATGTATATCATAATTTTATTTCAAAGATCGTAGTCTTTTTGTGAGTTAAATATTTATTTTTGACTCGTGCTTTGGATGTTGTACAAAATTTCGAATATCGCGTGAGAACGCCCTTAGAGCCTTAGACTGATTTTTAACGCCTTGCTATATGTTTTAATTTTTATTTGCTTCTGACGAGGACAAAAGCTTTTTGTCGAAACGTCGAGGTAATAAAAAGATTTATACTGGCCGAGGTGTCTTTTTTCATGAAATATGAATGCCGGCCAGGCAGCCTCTATCTTCACGATTGTATAGTTTTTTTTATAGGTATACTGTTTCTTGTAATAGGGTTTCTTATTATGGTTGCTATACTCGGGTTGCTTTCATAGTATGTTCTTATACCGTGTTTGCTTAAAATTCTGGCTATATTGGTACTACTATGGGAATAGGGGAATATACATATTGATTTATAAACATGATTATTTCTTATAAGAGAGGGATTATGGAAATGTCTTAATATAAAGTTTTTAGGATATCCACTAGAAGTGAGTTTATTGATCAAAAATTGGGTTTCTGTATCTTTTGAGAGTTGGGTGGAACAATGTGTATATATTCGTTTTGAGAGGGTTTTTACAGTGTTGATCTTGTGACTGAGGGGGCAATAAGAGGAAAAGTGTATATAATCTGGAGTGGAGTTTGGCTTATGGTATATTTCTGTTGTATATTGGTTTTGTGTTTTTAGTATAAGTACATCTAGAAATGGTAAGGTCTTATTGTTTTCTGTTTTATGGTAAAATCAATATCATTATGTATGGACTTTAGTTGGGTAAATTAGAGATCCAGATTTTGTAGAAAGTTTAGAATGTATTTACAAAATGAATTGAACTCTTTAAATATGATATTTTATCGGAAATCAAATCGTTAAGTTCACAAACAACTAGTTCATTCTTCATTCTATAATCTTGAAATGCTGAGCAATCGATCAGTAGATGTCTTGAGGTTTGTTCCTCAATACCACAAAAGCAACTTGAATCCTCCACTGCCTTTATTCTATTTAAAAAACTTTTGAAATTTCCGTGGTTTGTAATAAATTGAGTATTTAAAATACAATATAACGCGGCTGATGATTGTAAAACGAAAATTGCAATTATACCGCGAATGTTTCTTTTAAACAAAAATCGAAATCTATTTTAAAGAGAAATAACGATTATTTCTAACTTTAAGGATGAAGTATGATAGGATGAATTGTGAAGAGTAATGACAAACGGAAAAATAAAAGTGTCCAGGGGCGGGAATCGAACCCACAACCTTCTGCTTACCGGGCAGGTGCCATGTCCACTAGGCTACCCTGGACGTATTTACGAACGGAAAAATACGTCCAGGGTAGCCTAGTGGACATGGCACCTGCCCGGTAAGCAGAAGGTTGTGGGTTCGATTCCCGCCCCTGGACACTTTTATTTTTCCGTTTGTCATTACTCTTCACAATTCATCCTATCATACTTCATCCTTAAAGTTATAAATAATCGTTATTTCTCTTTAAAATAGATTTCGATTTTTGTTTAAAAGAAACATTCGCGGTATAATTGCAATTTTCGTTTTACAAATTGAGTATTATAAAAATTTGGACGGAAGTATTTAGGGATTTCTTGGGGGAAAAAGCTTAAGAAAGTATTATTTGCTTCGTTTTTTTAGAACAATCGTTGATATATTTTGATGTTATGTAATAAACTGTGATTGATAAAGGAGAGAAGGCTATGATTAAATGGAAAGTTATTATGAAATATGTAAACCACAGGTGTGCTAACAACATTAATCATCTCTGTGTTTAGAACACACATGTCGATAACACATGGGAAGTTCCTCGGACCAGAATTTAAATACTTCGCTTAATTACAAATCTATCTCCAGCACGTTTGATAAACTACTTTGTCCCATTTATGTTCCATTTATTGCGGATCCTCATAAACCTTCCATATGGATACATGGTGGTGTGTCTTATATCAGAGATTTACTTCACATCTAATACTAAATACACTCATGGACAAAACTTAAAGAAGTTGTACCTTTTACCATGTATATCGGGATTGAGACAATAACTCTGAAAGATATTACAGTGACCTTTATTGAAGACACACGAGATAACCAATATACACTCATGGACAAAACTTAAGGAAGTTGTACCTTTTAACATGTATATCGGGATTGAGACAATAACTCTGGAAGATATTACAGTGACCTTTATTGAAGACATACGAGATAACCAATATACACTCATGGACAAAACTTAAGGAAGTTGTACCTTTTACCATGTATATCGGGATTGAGACAATAACTCTGAGAGATATTACAGCGACCTTTATTGAAGACACACGAGATAACCAATATACACTCATGGACAAAACTTAAAGAAGTTGTACCTTTCAGCATGTATATCGGGATTGAGACAATAACTCTGAAAGATATTATAGTGACCTTTATTGAAGACATACGAGATAACCAATATACACTCATGGACAAAACTTAAGGAAGTTGTACCTTTTACCATGTATATCGGGATTGAGACAATAACTCTGAAAGATATTATAGTGACCTTTATTGAAGACATACGAGATAACCAATATACACTCATGGACAAAACTTAAGGAAGTTGTACATTTCAGCATGTATATCGGGATTGAGACAATAACTCTGAAAGATATTATAGTGACCTTTATTGAAGACATACGAGATAACCAATATACACTCATGGACAAAACTTAAGGAAGTTGTACCTTTCAGCATGTATATCTGGATTGAGACAATAACTCTGAAAGATATTACAGTGACCTTTATTGAAGACACACGAGATAACCAACTGTGAACAAAATTATCTCTGTCTCCTTCAAAAGAACAGACGACCGACGACATCAAAGATTATCCACCTTCTTAAGTTTTGTCCATGAGTGTATATTAAAGAAGATCCCGTAAGCAAATTTTAAAAATTTGCACATTTTTAGGGTTGTTTTCAAATCTAGATCCGTCTAACAACTAAATCTGCTGAAAAACCTCGCAGACAACTAAAGTGGTAGGTGCAGACACACGTGGTGGAGTTGATTTCAAGTACACATGGTACAGGTCATGATAATCAGGATGGGACAGCATTTGTTGAAGTGTTTAAAAACAGTTATAATTTTGCTCTTTGGCAAAGTACCAGAGTCCAGTTTCTTGTACTCAGTATTGGGTTTGGACTTGTACAAGGAGAGGTAAACAACAAGTGTGGGGGTTTTCTACCTCAGCTAATGTACACTCCAACTAACTATAGGGAGTACCCACTTACCCTCAGGGTTGTCCCCGGACGGCGGGGGCAGTTCCGAATCACAGCCACCTATCCGGTCCCGGATCCAATCCAGGTAGGACGTCACGCGGGTGTAGATGCCCGGGTAGCCCTTGCGCCCGCACCCGATGCCGAAGGAAACCAAACCCGCCGCCACCCACCGCCCGTCGATCTTCTGCATCAGGGGACCCCCGGAGTCGCCCTACCCCCCACACACAGGCCCCCTGTACACCATTGTACACTAGCGTCGTAAATACGACGTTCACCATTCCTTGCAGAGAACCAACCAGAGAGTGTCTAGTGTTGACATAGCGGTATAATTAGGCAGAGAGCACTTTAGTGTTACTATATTCCATTAATGTTATTATACAATGATATTTGTACTATTCTCAGTTCAAGTATTCATGTATGAGAGGGGTTGTAGACTATGTAACCTTATATGCAAATACATATGTATATCTAAGAAATTCAAACTATTTTTTTGGAAGCGTATGTTGTCTTTTTAAACACACACACACACACACACACAAGCCTTCTTATTGGGGCATCCAGCCCTATATCTTTTAAAATAAAACAAATTTTCATTTGTCCTTAACTGCAATGGTATAATAATGGGTCAACCCGTCTCATCAGTGGTGAACCCTCTCAGCGATTTCGCCAATTCAATCTACCAACTACTGAATGATTAAACTGGTGTGACCGCCGAGAGGGTTCACCACTGATGAGCCAGGTCCTCCCAATATTTTTATCAATGCAATGAAAGGGCAATAGAAAATTGTTTTTATTTTAAAAAGAAACATATACGTGTCAAAAATAGTTTGAATTTATAATAACAGATGGCGCGCTAATACATCATGTTAATGGCATGTAGATATGTAAAATTGTCTAGCCCTCAGAAGGAAAGTTAATTACTGACTTGCCACATAGAGAAGCCCCGCCTTTGCCGGTCCCAAGACCGGATAAAAAAGGAGGAGGAGGAGCAGTAACAAGCTTGCTAAAAAACCTGGGCTCAGATGGCCCGGATAATAGTACCCTTTAAGGGCTCCTGATCCAGAAATACAGGAAGAGTCTGTACTCCAAGTTAGAAGCGGCTGTACATGGCGTCTGTTCCTCATGTCAGAGGCGGCCATTTCATATTGGAGCTAAGTCAGTGGCTTGCTACTGAGTAGTGCTTCCAGTCTTAATGACAGACGCATTCTACTTCACCCAGTCATGATGGTTGTCAACTCTACAAGCTTGATACCCTCTCTTCTTCTTCTTTCTTATCTCCACTCAATCATATTAGGGTATCAAGTTGTGACCCTTGATGGTGTCTGTTTGACAACCATCATAATTGGGTGAATTAGAATGCGTCTGCCTTTGTCATTAAGATTGGAAGCACTACTCAGTGCCAGGCGGCCACTGACTTAGCTCCAAAATAAATGGCCACCTCTGACATGAGAAACAGACACCATGTGCAATCGCTCCTAACATGGAGTACAAACGTTGCTCATCCTGTATCCCTGGATCAGTAGTCCTTACAGGGTACTATCAGCCGGGCCAGCTGAGCCCAGGTTTTTTAGTGAGTTTGTTACTGCTCCCCCTCCTCCTTTTTCATCCGGGCTTGGGACCGGCAAAGGCGGATACACCGGGCTTGATACCCTAATATGATTGAATGAAGATAAGAAGACATATAGAGAAGTGTGCGTATGTATTTCTCCCACCATACATACGACGTGTAAAGCCGGTCACACACAGAGGGGGGGGGGGGGGGGAACCAAGTATTGACGTGTATAGTCGGTCACAGAGCGAGAGAGATGGAGAGGAGGGAAGAAACGACCAGTACCGGACAAGCGTCTCGACGCTCGGCCCCGGCACACAGGTTGGTATCCCTCATGGCAGTCTGGTACTTGAGGAAACACTCCGAGTTAGGCAGGATGGGGATCTCGGCCTCCTGAAGTATGGTTGTGGATGCGCGCACTGCCGTCACACTTCTTTCAACACTTTACTAATCATTTTTAACTTTTATTTTTTATATTACATCGAGACCGCCTCTGTACTGATGAAGACCCTAGCCCGAAACCATGGTATACAGGTTGTTAGCTTTTGGTCTGAATTTTTAAAAACTGGCGTTGTGGCTAATTCTTCATTACCACCTTAACGTTTTATATTGGGTTGATGGTGTTACACTTTGGTTAGTAGGCCTCTCTGGGTTGATCTACAAAATACATAATGCATAATTAAAGGGAGAGGAGCCACTTTTTTTACATCATAAATACCATCCTCTAGCAACTTTATGTTATATATATACATGTGACAATTTAGTGGTAAATGTGTTGAGGAGAGAAATAATCACACGACGAGTTGTTAGAGCAAAATCATCCAGGCAGCCAGCCGAGAGAGCGAGCGAGTCGTTATCAGCTGAACGACTGTTTTCCCTGTGTACACAACCGGGGGGGTTAACCAGGATAGTCGCCAGGTGGTGACGCCCCCCTCAGGAATGTGGCCAAAAAATGGTCGTTAGTTAGTTGTCTAAAGTGTCTCGCTTTAGCGGCCCATTTCTCTCTCGTTGGCTGTTGGTTTGTTTTATTAACCCTGGAAGAGCATATATTATTACATATGGCCCCCGTTGAAGAAGGCTGAACATAGTTTAGGTATATTTAAAGCTGGTGAAGCCAGGAATAGAGAAAATAATTTTACAGTTAAAATTAGTTAAGGTAATGGTGACATAGTTTTATGTAAATAAAATATTGTATAGTACACAAGTAAATATTATTTACAAGCAGTTTTACAACACCGGGGAGTTTGACATTTAAGGAAATCTTTGAAAATATCCAGGTTATAAAAGGCTATATACAACAAAATCTAATGTACTATAAGGGAAGTGATATGGAGGAGTGTGAACAACGAGAAGAAGAGTCACATACATATGGTGAAATTCTGAAGATCATTAAGACTGGAGAACTCTACACTTTAAGATATTTTTCAGGCGGACATGGCAAGGGGAAACTTGTCATGGGCTTTCTATGCTATAAGTGTAGAGTACGAGAAATGAGATTGAGGTTGACAATTGTGTGAGCTCAGGACTGAGGTAAATATAAAACTACATACAATGTTAGAACCTCGGCGAACAGGGCGAGGGGAGACTTGCCCTGGGCCAATCTAACTTATCTATGCAGTTACTTGTGTAGCGAGTCCGAGGGGAAAAGTCCCGTGTGTAGGTGAGGAAGTCGGACGGACTTATATTTAATTTGCGGAAAGTATGCGCGCACAGTGCCGAAAATTGGGACGAGGACTGCGTTATCCGTTACAAGTGACAAGCTGCTCGGACACGAGGTGTTTGAACCGTCGTGGGAGCTTGTGCAAGGCGATGATTTCGCGGTGGGTTGAAAGTAAGACCCATGTCTGCGCGAAATGATGACGGACCGGACAGAATCAGCGACGATGTTTAACGTACCTTCGTGGGAAATATCGGAGGTAGGCTATATCGTGCTGGTTTGGACAATGGACAAACATAGATTTGAAGACAGGGTCCGTGTGGCGAACGTGTGGCGCGAGGAGAAGAGGCGAACTGTGTCGCTCGATGCAGATTGTTCAAGTGCGAACAAAAAGGGATTGATAAATATCTAGCAGTTAGTCAATCTGCACCCTGTGACGAACACGCCATTGGCTAGATGGTGTGGGTCGGTGGATAGGCTAGAGATGAACTACGAAATAAATTATCATAAATGAAGGGCGAAGGTTAGGATTTTGAAATGACAATATAGAAGTTCGATAATTGATTAATCAATAATTCTCTATAAAGGTCCTGAGCTGGTATAAAGTTAACAAAGTTGTAAGAATGAGAGGGGCATTAAGGGGAAGATAGATAAGAGTCACCAAGGGTTGGTTGTAAGCAAGGCTCACGTGGTGGTTGGAATTCTTCGACGCCTGAATTACAGGGTGAATTTTGAATCGATTAGGGAAAGAAATTATTTTTCGTGAGCCGTGCTTACAAGTAGGAGAGGTCTATACAAAAGTTTAGGTGCTGGAGGCATATTTTTATAAATAATTTGATTATGAAAAATCTATTGTTAATAGTAAAAATCGTAAAGCGTTAATAGGTAGAATTCCTTTTTTTTTCAATGATTTTTTTTAAAGAGTTACGTTAAAATGGAAATTATTTAATTAAAATGACGATTGTTACATCTACTGGTAAGGTAACTAATTAAATGGGTTTCACATAGCTAGATATAATATGGATAATAAGATCACTGTTAATAGGGGTGGAGAGATAAATGGAAATATTAAATATTTTTACATATTCACACATATTGAGCTAATTATGGGAATATTGGGACAATCTACAAGGAATGACTTATTTAAAGAATGAATGGTAGGAGTTAAGACAATTACACTCACGAGTTATGTTGGTTTAGGGCGCAGGTAAGTTCATTGAGCTTCGGGAGAGTTCTGTCTGTGACACTGTGCGTACCAGTGTTGTACATCACAGTAGCGGTAGGGAGATGGCGGAGTCTTGTCCATGATGGCGGGAGGTGTCCTGCTCTGGCACGGCGATCGTTCTTGAGTAGATCTAGTGCTGGAAGAAGTGCGTGGCAGCTCCATCTCCGTCGTAGGTGAATACTTCTTCGGGATCACGGTTTAAAGGTTGGCGAGGAAGGGGTTGAGGGCTCGAAGAGGAGTGGTTACAGTTGAGTTGGGTTTGGCCGATCATCGTGGCTTGGCTTCTTGTTTCTTCATACTCTGGTATATGAGGGATTTGTTTCCCGGCCAGGTCTTATCCTGTCGACTTTCGATGTGACAATTTAGTGGTAAATGTGTTGAGGAGAGAAATAATCACACGACGAGTTGTTAGAGCAAAATCATCCAGGCAGCCAGCCGAGAGAGAGCGAGCGAGACGTTATCAGCTGAACGACTGTTTTCCCTGTGTACACAACCGAGGGGGTTTACCAGGATAGTCGCCAGGTGGTGACGCCCCCCTCAGGAATGTGGCCAAAAAATGGTCGTTAGTTAGTTGTCTAAAGTGTCTCGCTTTAGCGGCCCATTTCTCTCTCGTTGGCTGTTGGTTTGTTTTATTAACCCTGGAAGAGCATATATTATGACATATATGTAATACCTTAATTATAGGTTGGATTTTGAACAATTAAAGTTGTAGACTCATGAATCTTATTTTTAGACTATTGTCTTGATGACAACCCACTGTTGCCCTTTTCAAAGAAACTTATTAGCGAAGTAAAACGACATTTGAAAATTATCCCGCATGTGTTTCTTTTAAACGAAAAATCGAAATTTATTTTAAAGGAGAAATAACGATTATTTCTAACCTTAGTGATGAAGCATGAAAGGATGAATTGTGAAGAGTAATGATAAACTTCATCCCTAAGGTTAGAAATAATCGTTATTTCTCCTTAAAAAATAAATTTCAAATTTTCGTTCAAAAGAAACACATGCGGGATAATTTTCAAATGTCGTTTTACAATCATAAGCAGCATTATATGGTATTATTAGCGAAGTATTGTTGAATTGTTGCTTTTCCATCTGTGAGAGGGGCGACCGCGTGGGTATCGTCCTAATGTCAGGGCAAGACACTTTTTTTTTAAACTAAAGTACCAATGCGTCTACAATTTTAGAATTAATGTGCACACACCAGGGTTGAGCCAACCCCATCCAGCCACGCGGCCCGTCGTCTCGTCCGTCTCCAGTCCGGCCGGCGGCAGACAGATGGGAGCGATGTTCTTGCTGAACTGGACGGGTCGGCTGAGTTTGATGAGGCCGATGTCGTTGGAGTAGGTGACGGGGTCGTAGTTCTGGTGAGCCTCCGTCCAGGCCACGCCGAGCCGGTTACCCTCTCCGTCCACCAGGTTGTGGACGCCCAGCGCCACCGTTATACCTTGATTGTCCTGGCTACGCACATACAACCATCGTAATACGACGCAGCCTTCTGTGTGTTCTTCCACAATTATATACCCTTTAACAAACCACTGTGTAAATAGGGGTCTGAGACTGGTCTAACACAGGGGGGGGGGGGGGGGGGGTCTACTGGTGTCTACTTTAGATGAGTCGGACTGAAGTTTAAAATGTCCTATCTCCACACGCACAATAAATCCACTCAGGCAGCGTCTCAAAAAAGGATTCCATACCAGGAAAGAGTGAGGAATAACGACTAAACTAACCCACATAAAGTAGCAAGGTATAAGCAAGCAGGAAAGCTGAGTTAGGGAACTCACTCATAGAGACAGTGGGCGGCTGTGAGTACGAACTGGTGGTTGACCAGCACACCCCCGCAGTCCGAGGTCTGGGAGTTTGTCACGTTCAGGGCCACCTGGACACATCGCACTTACCTGACTGGACCTTACTGTCTCAACAATACGGTCTTATACTGGCGTGTTGTATATTGTTGCATCATGGCTAATGAACCTATTTTAATTTAATTTGTAATATTATTTTTCCAATATTAAATTCAAATTTATATTTTATATTTATTCATTTTATTAAACAGAATATATGTATTATAGAATCATCATTTGTATTTAGGTACACTGTGTGACTTCACTGCTCTCTTTGATGTGAGAAATAAATAAAGGATTCTGGAGGTTACTTAAAGTAGAGTTATCTCATTATTCGCTTATATAAATTTGTAGGATGGTTGAAACACGCTCTGGTAAGATGCAAGACCCGGCACAGGAGAGAATCAAGGCTGAAGAGTCTGCCAAGCTGCAACCTGGTGCAAGCGGCTTAAAGGATAATAAACTTCCCAAACACCTCAGATGGTGATGGAATCGACAGAGTTATCGCGGAGAAGGAAGACAAGTCTTCTACAGTCCGCGCCATCTATCTGGGATTAAGTGTACTAACTACACTCGGCGCGACGCTGTGTTAGCTACAATTAAAGTCTGTGTAGAGCTATAGCAGGTACCGACTCACCATCCAGGGGTAGCGATGTTTAGGCGACACTTCCTCACCCCCAATGATCCTCTTCTCGTGCTTGTTCTCAAAGCCGCAGTCTGGTCACACGCAGCCACCTCACATCTCGGCAGTCAACCTACGTCTGGACACTCACCACATTTGTCCACTGACGTCGGTGGTGGGGTTTCCACCGGCTCTACAACGACACACGCTGTGTTCCCCCAACTACAGACTAGAATCTTTCACATCAATACATTTAAATCTTGTGAAAATATTTAAAAAGTCTTCTGTGTGGAGATTAGCTTATTTTTTATTCAAGTAGTCTCAAAAGCTTCCAGACATCTCTGCCCTACATTACAGGAGAACACATATAAAAGGCATCAGGCGGCGTTTTATTCTTTTATATATATATATATATATTGTTACAAAGTATTTATTATTTTATTAGCAGAAGTATTATTTTTATGTTTATATTTTGCTGTACTCTGTACACTTCCCTCTTTTGCTTATCTTTTGTTTATCACTCATAGTTTGTTCTTGCCTGAAATAAATTGTTGTCTCATCCCGGAGTTGGTCTTCCCTAATTTTCCACGTGGCAATATGCTCTCCTGTAGAAGGGCAGAGATGCCCGAAAACTTGATATTGATTTAATAAAATAAAAAGAGCTCATCTCCAGAGACCTTTTTAAATATTTAATACTAGAATCTTATTGTAACTCGCTCTTTAAGGAGGGGTCATATAAATCCTAATTAGGAGCATAATTGAAACTTCCAAATCTGCCTATCTTCATTCTAGCCAATCACTTATAAGGATTGCCCCGCTGCATAAGTTCCGAAATGCCAACAGAAAATATGCAACTATAATTATGATGCATTAGCTAGCCATCTGTTATCAAAATTCGAAACTATTATACGCGTCTATAATAGTTTCGAATTATGCAACTATAATTGCTGAGTGGAACTCAGAGTCACCTCTCCCTTTAAAATTGGCATTAAAAACAATGCGTTTTGATTATGATCCCAGTAGAAGACACTATGGTTGGGGAAAAAAATAATGAGCCACAACACCAGGTTTGGCAAATCCAGATTTAAAAAACCAACAACCGTATCATTTGATGCACTAGCGCACCATCTGTTATCAAAATTCGAAACTATTTTAAAGGCGTAATATTCTTTTTGAAATTAAACAATTTCTACTGCCCTTAGTGCAATGGAAAAATTAATGGGAGGGTCATTGTTTCAGACCCACACATCAGTACAGGGGCGGCAGTTCATTCTTTATCATCACCTTTACCTTCTACACAGGGGGGATAAACTAAATGAATTTTTAAAGGGAGAGGTGCCACTTTTGAAGCATGAATATCATCCTCCCGAAACTTTATGTTGTTATAAACATACACTCATAAACAAAACTTAAGAAAGTGTAAAATCTTTGATGCCACAGGTCATTTATTTATTTTTTTTTTTTTGAGACAGAGGCAATTTTTTTCACACTTGGTTATCTCATGTGTCTTCAATAAAGGTCACTGTGTTTCAAGTATCTTTCAGAGTTATTGTCTGAATCCTTATAGCAATTCTATAAGGTACGACTTCCTTAAGTTTTGTCCACGAGTGTATATATACATACAATGTGTATATGTAATTATTATAATAACGAATAGATTCAAAAATATGTATTTGTCATAATATATGCTCTTCCAGGAATAATAAAGTAAACCTACAGTCAACGAGAGAGAGAACGCAGCTAAAGTACGGTCATTTGGGACACCAACAGTCACATTCCAAGGGGGCGACCGCAGGGCCTTTTCTTGGAACCTCAGGTCTATTTTTGGATAGTCGGGGGGTGGTACACAACAAACGGTCGTTCAGCGGATATAGAACCTCGCTCCCTCTCTCTCTCGGCTGGCTGCCTGGGTTATTTCCTCTACCAACTCGTCGTGTGATTATTTCTCTCCTCACCACATTATTACCACTATATTGCCACATTGAAAGTCGACAGGATCATATCACAGATTTATATATGTAATTATTGTTTACCAAAAAAAAATCTATAGTAACGCTCAAATATTGGTTTAAGATGTGTCTACATGTGACCTACCCTTATGTAAATAGGAGAAGGCTATGCAACAAACTCACTCTTGATCTTCGTCATGCGCAGTTTGAAGCCGGAGCCCTCGAAGCAGCAGTCGGAACGGAAGAGGACAAACATCTCGTTGGTGTGGGAGATGACGGGATCAGGGGGTTTGTTCTTGCAGAACCTACACGCCACCTATATTCTAGAAAAGGAACTAATTAAAACGCCTTTTTCCTCTTTTCAGAGAAAACACTCTTCCATTTGCATGTATTTCTACACCCCTTGAAGCTCAAATGTCCATAGTTTGATTAAATTCCATAACCTAGATTCAGTCTTAAAGTGAGGGTTATATACAGTCATGGACAAAACTTAAGGAAGTTGTACCTTTTAACATGTATATCGGGATTGAGACAATAACTCTGAAAGATATTACAGTGACCTTTATTGAAGACACACGAGATAACTAAGTGTGAACATAATTATCTTTGTCTCCTTCAAAATAATAGACGACCAGAGACACCAAAGTATGAAACTTCCTTAAGTATTGTCCATGAGTAAGTATGTAAGCAGAATCGTCCAATAGTAGAGCTCTAAAAAAAAAAAAGCGGCAAAATAGATTAAATTAGCGAAACCGCTTGAAGGGTTCACCAGTGATGAGCCAGGCCCTCCCAATATATATTTTCAAGGCGTTGAATATATATATATATCAGATAGTTTTATTTCTAGAAAATGTAAACCATTCGACTCCCTTTAATAAAGGTATAAGACCCTCCAAAAGGATAACTCATGAACAAAAACTTAAGGAAGTGGAAAGTCTTTGATGCTGCCAGTCGTCTTTTTTTTTAAGAGACAGAAGTTGTTCAAACTTGGTTATCTCGTGTGTCTTCAATAAAGTTCACTGTAATATCTTTCAGAGTTATATTTAAAATACAATATATTGTTTAAATCCCAAGATATACATTCTAAAAGGTACTAAAGTTTTGTCCATGAGTGTATGTTATTTTCTCCCCTATATACCCCCATTGATAGAGGGCAATCGCAAACTGTCTGGTGTTTACCTGAGCGCAACAGCAACAACCTCCATTCTGAGAGGAAAGTGTTGACCCACTCTACCTGAGTATGTTGAGGTTGTTCTCCCCCTTCAAGCTGATGGTGACGTAATCCTGCACACAGTTGGGGTGGGGGCTGCGGATGTCGAACACGTCCAGAAACTCTCCCTTGATGACGTAACCCTCGGGGACCTGCACCATCCTCACTTAGACACTTTATTTTGAGGATTTTCCAACCTACCCTAGCCAAATTTTGTATCGAACAAGTTGTTTTTCGGGAGTTTTCCACCCTACTCTAAGTCAGCGACAGGCTCTCAATTTGCTAAAGATGGTGGTGTAGCTTTGTCACCGTCCAGAGTCCTACTAGTTTGAGGCGACAACTAATAGATGGCGCTTGGTATTTAAAGTTTTTTTCGACGGGAGTGAGAAATGTTCTTTATCTTTTAAAAAGAGATACACGCACAAAGATTTTATTAAGACACCAGTCAGATTCTCCTCTCTCATTGCCGGCTTACAACGATATCTTCACGATAATCAATCACCATCATGTAGTGGAGGAGAAAATAGATTATTACATGAAAGAGAGTAGCCTTATATGCAAATATGCACATCGTGGAAGTGAGTCAATATGTAAATACGTCGAGTTGCATACCTTCATCCTCCAGATACAGATGTCGTCCCTGCGGTAGTTGTTGGGATAGTTGGGCGAGGTGATCTCCACGACGTCCTGATCGATGAACTCTCCGGAGCAGTCGGTGGGCAGCATGGTGAGCCGCAGTCGGAACCCGCGCTCCTGGTCCTCGTCGTCGCTGTAGAACCGCATGCGGACGTGGTTGCTCTCGGACAGCACGGCCAGACCGGTGTGGGCCCCGCCGCAGAACCTGTCGCCCATCCCGCTCTAACTCTCTACAGTATAATATCATTATACATTAGCGGGCGCCATCTTTTATGAGAAGATTCTAGCGCCTTCTAGATGAAGCAATCAAAAGGAAAGGGAAGAAGTTTGTAGGATCTCTATGCCGAGGAAACATCAGGAGAACATCTATTGACATACTAGAGAATGAAGGGAGAGGTGGACAAAGAAAGGTTTGGTGATAGCATAGTCTGGAATTGAATGCCACGACTAGAAGTGCACAGAGAACAAGATAGACTGGTGTTCCATGACCTCCAATCAGAGATGTCTGGCAGTATCTATTGACCTGATTTTGTTCTTATATCTGTATGATTAAGTTATATCTGATATCAATGTTATGTTTTTTTTACACGGAGAGATGCATTTATATAGTGCTTTAATGGTTTCATAGCGTGATTGTGTCTGAAAAATTAAGTAAAATTAAGGAGATCCTTGTAATATATCAGCGTGAAATATTCTGTGAATATTGTTTGCTTCTGTAATTCACAAGTTGTTATCATCATAGTTGTTTTGAGTATATATAATTTGCATTATTTTCTTTTTTTGCATTCAATTTAATTTAATATTTTTGTGTTTATTTCTTTTGATTAAATATTCAAATTTTCAATGGTGCAAAAGGTACGCCAAAAAGAAAAGTTTCTTTCTTCGTTTCACTAAAGTTATTGCAATCCTGATCTTGCTACTAAAAGTTACTGATGACTTGCACCATCTGTCGGAATAAACATCAACTATAAGAAATTGAAATTTATTTTGACGCGTATGGTTCTTTTTGGAAGAAAACAATTCCTTACTGCCCTTATTGCAATGATAAATTAATGGGAGGGCCTGGCTCATCAGTGGGGAACCCTCCTATTGTTGTGATGGTGAATAGGGGAGCTTGGAGAAAACATTCGAAGTCCCCTTTTAACAAAACTGTATTCTAAACTAATTGTATTCGAGAAGAACCAAGTAACTAACTATAAGATTGTCTGTTAAAAAGGCAACGAAGTGTTATAATACAATATGCAAATAGGGTTAATTGTTACAATGGGAGAATATGTAATAAAAACTAAAAATTCAGCTTAAGATTAATAGTGTCAACAAAACAAAAGTAGATTATATAAAGGTGAAATAGAATAAAATATTAAACAGAGTGTACTTCTACCAATATATTTATTTATATGGGATTTTATACTGAGAAAGGAAAGTTTGATATATTGAGAATTGAAAACATAGTATCAGTATAGCAAGCTATTGTCGTGTTCAATGAAGAGCCTCAGATGTCTCCGTACATCTCTATCACAGCAGTCGTTCTCTATCTTGGGTATGTAAATCTGCTGTTCTGGGTGTCTCAATATTCTGCAAGGCTGAGGCCAATGCTAAACATGAGAATATATAGGCAGTTCCACACCACGACAATTGTTACACATGTCTCCTGTAGGTTCTGACAGTTTCCCCTAGCATACAAGACATTGCATTCTCGACACTGTACTTAGCACATGACAATATATACAACAACAAAAAGCCTTTATTTAGGGTCACTGACCCTATACAGGATTCACCAGAGGTATGCATAAGAACAAAGCAGTGAGACAAAGGAAATAACGATATATACAGAGTAAGAAGAAAAAGAAAAAAAAACAAGAAAAGAAAAAAAAAAGAAAGAGGGAAGCAAGACATGACAATATATATATATATATATATATATATATATATATATATATATATATATATATATATATATATATATATATATATATATACGAATAAACGATTACACGAGGAGCTTCTTTTCCGTTTTATTGCTAGCTTTCGAACCTTTCGGTTCTTCTACAGGCATGGATAGTATGAATATTCTAACAGGATATAAGCGCGTTTGAGCCATTATATACAACATACATATTTACATACGAAGTAATATATCATATATAATTAAAATAGAAAAAGAATTATGACTATAAAAATATAAAACTATGCAAATAAAACAAACATTTTTAAAATTAGATAAAATTTGGGAAATGCATTTATATACGCTAAAAATTGGAAATGAACAATAAGCAGGGGTCCCTCCGACCAGGTTACACTATGAGGGTTATCTAGGGCCAAACGGAACATAATTATTGTATTAAAATATGATAGGCTTCAGGGAGATCTATTTTTCTGTTGATACTGTTAGTTTGAGTGGATATGATTGATTCTAGATATAACCTAATCTGCTTGTTGCGTATATGTTGATAGAGGATCTTGGGGTGGTCCAGATTAAATTTATGGCCTGTGTGTGATATATGTTGATATATAAGTGATTTAGGATCCCTATTATTTATGTTACGTTTATGTTCTGTCAATCTGATGTGCGCGGTTCTCCCAGTCTCGCCCACATAGGAGGCTGGGCAATCATGGCAAGAAACCGCGTACACAGCACCAGTGGAATGGATGGGGTTGTTAGGTTTATCTGCTTTGGTGATGGGATTCCTGAGCAGGGTTGCAATACTAGGAGGACTGTTGTAAAATACCTGAATGCCGTAAGGACGAAGAATTCTGGAGATGGCAATGGAGTCCGGGGAAAAGGGAAAGAGACAAGTGGCTCTATAAACCGTAGTTGACTTTGGAGCAACAACCCCAACAAGTACAATATCACTCACCCACCCAGTTTCATACAAGAAATAGCTCAAATACAACCTCCGGCACAACATATCATGGTCTCATTCGATGTCACCTCCCTGTACCTTTCCCTTCCACACACTCTCATTACAGAAAAACTACAGTCCTTTCTTAGAGCAGCCAATATTGACGACCAAGTAATAGCCCAGATAACACAGCTGACCACCTTGTGTCTCTCCATCAGCACTTTCACTTTCAACCACCAACACTACAAACAGATCAGAGGAACTCCAATGGGCAGCCCGCTTTCATCCATAGTATCTGAATTGGTGATGGGATCCTTGGACCGGTGGATCAACCAAACCTTGCCTTCTGACATTCATTATTGGAGGAGATATGTAGATGACATATTTTGCATAGTCAAAACCAATAAGCTCCGACACATACTTGATACTCTACACACTTTCCATGCAGACATTAAATTCACACACGAATCTGAAATAGACCTAGTCTTACCCTTTCTAGATATCCTGATTATTCGCACCCCACACAAGATACACACAACAGTATTCCACAAAAAGAACATTCCACCTCTATATACCCATTTCTCCTCCAATAGTCCCATAGCCTATAAAATCAATACAGTCAGGACCTTAACTAAAAGAATATACACACATTGCTCTTTACCCATATTCAAAACCATAGAAAAATCCAGAATCATTTCCCTTCTGACCACTGCAGGATATCCCAGATATTTCATAGATAAACATTCTTTTGATCCCATTGCTCCAAAGTCAACCACGGTTTATAGAGCCACTTGTCTCCTTCCTTTTTCCCCGGACTCCATTGCCATCTCCAGAATTCTTCGTCCTTACGGCATTCAGGAATTTTACAACAGTCCTCCTAGTATTGTAACCCTGCTCAGGAATCCCATCACCAAAGCAGATAAACCTAACAACCCCATCCATTCCACTGGTGCTGTGTACGCGGTTTATTGCCATGATTGCCCAGCCTCCTATGTGGGCGAGACTGGGAGAACCGCGCACATCAGATTGACAGAACATAAACGTAACATAAATAATAGGGATCCTAAATCACTTATATATCAACATATATCACACACAGGCCATAAATTTAATCTGGACCACCCCAAGATCCTCTATCAACATATACGCAACAAGCAGATTAGGTTATATCTAGAATCAATCATCTCCACTCAAACTAACAGTATCAACAGAAAAATAGATCTCCCTGAAGCCTATCATATTTTAATACAATAATTATGTTCCGTTTGGCCCTAGATAACCCTCATAGTGTAACCTGGTCGGAGGGACCCCTGCTTATTGTTCATTTCCAATTTTTAGCGTATATAAATGCATTTCCCAAATTTTATCTAATTTTAAAAATGTTTGTTTTATTTGCATAGTTTTATATTTTTATAGTCATAATTCTTTTTCTATTTTAATTATATATGATATATTACTTCGTATGTAAATATGTATGTTGTTTATAATGGCTCAAACGCGCTTATATCCTGTTAGAATATTCATACTATCCATGCCTGTAGAAGAACCGAAAGGTTCGAAAGCTAGCAATAAAACGGAAAAGAAGCTCCTCGTGTAATCGTTTATTCGTATATGTTTAACCAAATCTACTGAGTTCATTTAGTCGACAATATATATATTAAAAATAAAAAGGGCATATCCTGACCAGGAGCACATGTGCTTTACAGAAGGCAGAGCGTCACCTGGTGGAACAGAAATCAACTAAACATTGATTTAGCCTGTTCCCTGATATTTGGCCAACCCAATTTCTTGATAAATCAAGAAAAGCCATCCACGAATGCGTTTCGCGCTGTTGGCGCTCGTCAGCGTGGAGTAGGTTGCACCACTGCGACCAAAAAAATATTTTTGGTCCCAGTGGCTTCCTGAAAAACCAAGAAATGGGTATTTAAGGCCAAACTTGCGTAAATGCGCTTAGCACATGAAATTATTATTTTTTCTATTGTTTTTCATATATATGTGTGTGTGGTGAATTATGCCAGTCACTCGGGGGACCCAATTCTGTGACTTACACCTTGATGCGGCTCTCCCCCTTGTCAGCAATCTCCAGGCTGTCCTTGGTACAGAACTCGCTGTCCTCCAGGGCGAACATCTCGAAGTGCATCACGATCCTGGCGCCGTACTTCTCCAGGATGTTGCGCGGCTGGATCTGCGACAGTATCACACTCCTTTTTTGGCAGAAATTTTGATTACACACAGTATTTCTTGAAGATAAGAGGTTGCCTTGCAGGAATCATTGTTCTTCAAATAACTTCGGTCAGTAGAGTTTTTTTTTTTTCGACGTTTCGAACACAAAATATTTTGCCCTCGTCAGCAATAAATATACTTTATGGTAAAGTGTTAAAAATATGTTTAATCCCTAATATCTCAAACATATTTTTAACGCTTTCCATTAAATTTATTTAATTTTATTTTCCTGAAGAAGACAAAAGATTCTTGTCGAAACGTCGAAAAAACGCTATTGGCCGAAGTGTCTCTTATTACAATAACATTACACAGTGTATAATTGTGAAAATGGGGGATCGGGTTGATAAGTTGAGGGGAAAAATGGATCTCTCCTGATTATGCAACTGAAAATTGCTGATGGCTTGTGCCATGTTAAGGTACAGCAGCCTGCACCACGTTGAACAAGGGCCAACAGCCTCAAACGCCTACGTAGCTGGGTATCTATATATTATGTTCCTGTTCAAGAATCACTTTATTAGGTACCGCTCAAAAAGAGCAACATAGCTTATGATATTTACAGCAATGATTTCAATATGTGAAGGTTATTCACATGTTAAAACAAAATGTCCAACGCAGGATACAATCCCGGTTCATGACTGTCGGGAATCGAGGGTGTTACCCACTCATCCACCGACTCTTTTGTAGTTAGGTATTTGTGTATTATATTATAATTATATATTTATGTATCTTATAAAACGAGTGTATTTGGCCGATATATTCTGGCGAATAATTAAATTTTATTCCGATAGATGGAGCAAGCCATCAGAAATTTTCAGTTGCGCAATGAAAATAAATATATATTTTAAATCTCTTAATTATAAATTGCGTGTTGGGGGGATAAAAGCGGAGTTTCGGGTCGGTTGAAAGAACAGGTAAAAAATCAAACATCACCCGATATCTAAATGAAGTTTGCATGGTGGCTTCCGCACTAGAGAGTCATGCTGAAGAGAAATAAATTCTCGAAAAAATACACACAATATACTTTACAATTTGATTTCATTTAACTAAATTTGCATACCAACCCTTTGTACATATATCGTGTTGATATTTTTTCTCTTTTCATCTAACTTGCATACTAATTCTGTATATATTTAAATATCTTTCTTTCTTTTCTTTCAAAATTTTGTTTATGTTTAAAGTGCAAGTGTCCCTAGGGGGACATAGCGCTCTAAGTCGAAATAAAGAAGAGAAATAAAAGCCACAAAGACGTACGTGGGGATCGTTTTACGCTTCATTATATAAAAAATATATTTTTTACACCAGAATGAAGATAGAAACAAGTTAGAAAAAAGAGAGAGATAAAAAAATAATCACAGCGTTTAGTTGTAAATTGGATAGTTAGATGGCATTAACCAACGTTCATTTGCTTAATCAGGAGGATCATTTTCTAAATAAATCGCAGTTTATCTAGTGGACGCGTCACGGACAAAACTTAAGGAAGTTGTACCTTTCAGCATGTATATCGGGATTGAGACAGTAACTCTTGAAAGATATTACAGTGACCTTTACTGAAGACACACGAGATAACCAAGTGTGAACAAAATTGCCTCTGTCTCCTTAAACAACAACAACAACAAAAAAAAAAAGACGACCGGAAGCATCAAAAACTTTCCGCTTCCTTAAGTTTTGTCCACAATGATACAACCAAGACAACTGGGTATATACGTCAGAGAGGACATTTTACACAGGGGTATGTCAGGGGTAGACCTACCTACCTTAACATCATAGTGGATCATGGTGAGGGGAGGGTAGGGTCTGTAGGGGAAACCAGGACTCTCTATCCTGGCAATGGGGGAGGTCCAGTTGAGGATGTAGGTCTCGGTCCGATTGTCGATGGCTGCCCCACACACACACATTTCTCACACATTCCTCTCAAAGACAACCCTCCCTCCCTTAAGAGTCAACATTGGACACTAATCACAACCGCGACTTTCTCACTAAGATAATGACACATAGTAAATAAGGAAAGCCAAAACTTCAGGATATAACACAGCAATTTTAAAAAGGCAAGAACAAATCAACATTTATAAAAAAAATACTAGAGAGGCAATGAAAGGGAGAAGTTTATAGAAGAGCAAAATCTAAATATCAAAATAAAATACCAGAGAGACAATGAGGGAGAACATCGTAACATAAAGTTAACCCAGGCTCCTGGAGTGAATCCATAGAGAAGTTTATAGAGTAGCAAACTATCAAAATACAATAATCTGTACAGAAATTACTATTTTTCTACAATATATCCTTAGAAGAAAGACGATGTTGGGAAAGACGTATATTTTATTGTTGGAAGTGATGAGAAAATCTCGAGTATGAAACTTTTACAACGTTTTCTCGAATGCCTGTTGAAGAGAGAATGCTCGAGAAAGCTTGAATCACTTCCACCAAATAAAAATATACCGTTTTATCCAACAAGCTCAATTGTTTAATATCAAAAAGAATCTTACGCCTTTAAAATAGTTTTGAATTTTGATAACAGATGGCGCGCTAGTGCATCATATTATAAATGTTCTAATAAAAGAAAAAATTTGATATTTGCGGAAGAGAGATTGCTCGAAGCATATTATATATTTGTATGTAATTCTACTGTCCTCAAAGCTTATGTCCATAGTTCTTCTAAAATACCCATTCAAAGAGTCTATCAACAGTATCACTATAAAAGGAAGTTCCAAGAATGCAATATTTATGTAGAAGGCGGAACAATAGATCTCCAAGAATGCAATATAACAGCGGTATGGTAGATTAAACTGGTGAAACCGCTGAGAGGGTTCACTACTGATGAGCCAGGCCCTCTCATTAATTTTTCCATTGCAGTAAGGGCAGTAGAAATTGTTTAATATCAAAAAGAATCTTACGCCTTTAAAATAGTTTTCAGTTGTCCTTTCTTTAAAAACTACCGAGTGTGACTGACTCTGTATAAACTATCCTTCTCCAAAGCAACCAACAAATGGCAACGATCAGCTGACATCACGATATGCTTCAGATGGCATCAGCATCAGCCAAGTTGATTTATCACTGCTGGTTGATCACACTTCATCTACTTCCAACTCATCGAACAGCAAAATCTGCCTGAAGACAGAACAAGATGGATAAAAAATAATGAGAGAGGTTACCAACCATTTTTCCCCTGTAAATAATAAAGAACTAAAATTCAAAACTATTATAGACGCGTATGATTCTTTTTAAAAATAAACAATTTCTACTGTCCTTACTGCAATGGAAAAATTAACTACCATGGTAGATTAAACTGACGAAACCGCTGGGAGGGTTCACCACTGATGGAGCCAGGCCTTCCCATTAATTTTTTTCCATTGCAGTAAGGTCAGTAGAAATTGTTTATTTTTAAAAAGAATCATACGCGTCTATAATAGTTTTGAATTTTGATAACAGATGGCGTGGTAATGCATCATAATAAAGAATTATTTAAAGTAACTAATCCTCTAAAAATTTCCATTTTGGTCTTGGAATAATGAATGGCGGCCTTGGGGAGGTTAAGTTTGCTATGACACGGGCTGCAACAAAGAATTTTAGGACTCCTACTACTGTAGAATGACCCAATTTTAATAACGACACCGCCACAATCCAGAGCTAGCTAGATGGTACTTACAAGACAACAACAAAACCTATTCCAAATTCTGAATTAAAGATGACTTCTAACCAAAAAATGTAAGCAAGGATTTCTAAATAATCACACGCAAAAAGAAAAAAAATGACGTTAAAATAAGAGCTTAGCGCACAAGAACCATACCTGTTAAAAACGATATATTCGTGAAATGCTTTCTATGGTTAATGATTTAAGGCGTAAAATTGTGAATGGTGTTTTAAAATATACAAAGATTTATCACAATGATTTTTCTTTCTTTTTTTTTTAATGACATTTTTCAAGCGATAATTGCTTAAAAGCTAGCATTTCAAACTAAAAAGGGAAATTTACACTTAACTTCAGAACAGAGTAGAGTTAGAATATACACAACCATGCCACCCACACATGGCCTAACACAGAAGATAGACCCAAAACTTGAGGAAAGTACGATGTTATCTTCACATTCTGTAGATAACTGCTATGTGGAATTAGCTCTAAGTGTGATTAGCTTTTACTTTTTTTTTCATTTGTAGAGACTCCGTGGTAAATCCAGGTATAAGAAATTTCTTTTCCCCTCTCGGATTTAACAAGACTAATCTATTAGCTTGATTGTCTTAATTAAGTTTTCCTATATTTCATATTACCCTTAAATGTGATTATCTTTAAAAAAAGTAATAACATTGCTTATTACTGGTACTATTACTGTTATTCCTGTATATACCCTACATTTCTGCTCGGAGAATCTGTATAAGACCAAAAGGTCTTAATAAAGCTTTTTGTTATTGTTATTACTGGTACTATTACTGTTATTCCTGTATGTACCCTACATTTCTGCTAGGAAAATCTGCATAAGACCAAAAGGTCTTAATAAAGATTTTTGTTGTTGTTATTACTGGTACTATTACTGTTATTTCTGTTTTGTACCCTACATTTCTATACTCAGAGAATCAATATAAGATCAAAAGGTCTTAATAAATATTTTTGTTGTTGATAACTGCTATGTTTACTTCAGTTTTTAGGAGAATCCTGTACGGGACGAGTTTCCCTAATAAAAGCTTTGTTGTTGTATCCGAGAAAAGTGTTTTAAACTAAATGATAATTTACCGCGAGATTCTACCTTATTTTAATTTATTTTTGACTAAGAAAGGAATAATATAAAAAAAGCGTAGATACATCAACTTTCCGCTCTGTAAAACCACCGTGTAAAAAAATGTCATGTTTGATAGAGCGCCAAACCATAAAAACGTAGAGTTTATGGACGGAGGAGAAGATTTACGTCAGACCAATATGATATGGATAACGGAGGAATTTCACTTCCTCATGCCACTATCCCCCCCCCCCCCCACCCCCACGTATTTTTTATACGCCCCCCACACATCACTTTATCATCATCATTTATGAAGGAAGTTGGGCCCGGCCCACCATACCGGGGCGTTCGTTCTCACAGTCCTTACCCCTCCTTAATTTGCACACACACGTCGCTGATTCAAAATCCTTTCCCCCATTTTGCATATATGCATAGCACACCTTAAGTTAGAGATATGGAAATATGTGAGATCAATATGAACGTATCAAACTTACTAACAACTACGAAGAAACTCAACTACTCCTAATCAACAACAAATCTCCAAGGATAAGTGTCTTCTTGGAGTTGTTGATTGTAATCAAATAATTCTAATAAATTAAAACTTAACTACTGGTAAAATTCAATTATCATATTAAAGGAATTAGGATTTTTCACAGAAGAGAGAGAGAGAGAGAGGAATTGCGAGTTTCAAATTAGGATTCAGTTATATATCGCTGTATTTGCATATTACTGAAATGAAATAACAAAGCGCTATTTTTTAGTATCAGTTTTTATGTAACCTTAAAGAGAGAGATTTCGACCAACAGAGACTCTCCGGTTCCAGGAATTCCTGGTTTTCCAATCTCTTCCAATCTGGCATTGAAGGAAAACTAATGGAATCCATTCAGGATGTGTCGCCAAAACACTAATGTTTTTTTTTTTTTCTAAAGGATACTTGTTATATTGGATCATTCAGTGGGGGTGTTTTTCTTTCTGGTATTTATTAGTTTATGTACCCTTTATTTTCCTTTGGAATTTCGTCTCAAGAGCCAAAATTCTTTTCGTTTGTACGTATCCCTACCAGCACTGTCAAGGATATCGGAAAACGTATCCAGTTTAAATTCACTTTAAAAGAGAGAAATGGCTCTTTTGGTACCCGATTACATAAGGTTTGTTATAATATCTCTCAGAATGGTTATAAAACTACGCAATTAAAAGCTTTTAATCACCGAATCGGGAATATAGCAGCTATATACGACAATGTACGTGCAGGAAATAGAACGACGCAGTAAGTGTGACGTACACCGTGCAGGTAGGGGAAGTCGGCAAACAGATAGACCGATTAACGTATAGAATAAATAAGTGCGGTGTGTTTATTGCAACACGGCACCTATACATCAAGTGACAACACCGTCTAGTTGTGGGAACACCGCAGCTATCGCCGATACCATCTACCACCAGAGTACGTCTGAACGTGGATATGGCAACGGACGCAGGAAAAATCATGTCTTTAACGTTTAGGATTAGTGAGAGAGCTGCCTGGAGAACGCCTATAGGACAAACTGGTTCATGTTTCCTGTCAGATATCTAACCTCCAGTTTAATGACATCGGTCTCTCTCACTGAAGGAAGGATATTGTCACCGGTCGCAGGATGTTATATCGCCGTCATCGTGCACATTCATAATATACCTGAGGTCACCTGCTATCGTAGGGGGGTAAAAGTCTGTAAAATACATTCATGGACAAAACTTAAGTGGAAAGTTTTTGATGTCACCGGTCGTCTTCTTCTTCTTTTTTTTTTTTAAGTAGACAGAGACAATTTTGTTTACACTTGATTATCTCGTGTGTCTTCAATAAAGGTCACTGTAATACTTTTCAGAGTTATTGTCTGAATCCTGATATACATGCTACAACTTCCTTAAGTTTTGTCCATGAGTGTATATTGGTTATCTCGTGTGTCTTCAATAAAGGTCACTGTAATATCTTTCAGAGTTATTGTCTGAATCCCGATATACATGCTGAAAGGTACAACTTCCTTAAGTTTTGTCCATGAGTGTATTTATTTCTGGCAATGCCAACAGAAAGAGGATTACGTTGAGGCTCACAAAAATACCGCAGTAGTAAGAAAACCGGCGCCAAAATTTAAGAAGTTTTGAACTCTGAAGGTAAAAAAAAATGTTTTATTTATGTAAACATTATTTACATAAAAGGGATTGTACACTCTATACAACTACATGTATTTCTACTGTTCTCAAAGCCTATGTCCTCATAGTCCATTAAAATATCTTTTCACAGATGTCTAGCTTCAGTATCAGTACAAAAGCAAAAACAGCCCAAAGAAATATTACAGTGGTATGGTAGATTAAACTAGCGAAACCGCTGGGAGGGTTCACCACTGATGAGCCAGGCCAATCAATTATTTTGTCATTGCAGTAAAGGCAGTAGAAAATAGATTTTAAAAAAGTAACATACGCGTCAAAAATATTTAAAATTCCATATATACGCTATGAATACTTTGAGGAATAACAAATAAATCAGTGTCGGGCAACCTTTTTCGAGTTGCGGCGCACTAAGCTTAATTTCTTTTTTTCGCGGCGCACCTGTGGTTCTCACTATAAATTTCCTCGTAGATAATTAAAATACAACAATAAATACTAGTAAAAATTTAAACATATATATCACATTTTATTAATTTTCAATATTAAATTAACATAATCAATGCGAGCATTGCGATTGTTTTTGAGAGCATATCAAATCAATACGGGGATCTACTTGTGAAAGACAAACGCGCATCTCCTCATCTATCATTTGAAGTCTTTCGCGCTTCTCAGACTTCATTTCTGTGAGTGTTGAAAAAGCTTGCTCACACAGGTAGGAACTTCCAAATGGCAACAATGATTCGATGGCCGCATTACTAAGTTTAGGAAATTTGGAGTTTAAGCACAACCAAAACTCAGATAGCTCCTTTTCAGTGAATATTCTTTTGAAAACTAAATCGTTTTTTAAATCAATTAAGTTTTCTTGCATTTCTTCTTCCAGATGTTGAATTTCACAGTGCATAAATGGGTTAACTACCCATTCCATCTTTTCAACGTCCAAGTAAGGAAAATATTTATCAAAAGAAGCGGATAGTAATGTCAAAGTTTCTTCGACTTCTTTTTTGATAATAGATTTTGAAACATTATTTTTAAATTTAACCAAAAGTTCTAAATACCTACAAAAATGTTCGCGGCACACCTAGAATTCTTCGCGGCACACCAGTGTGCCACGGCACACCGGTTGCCCGACACTGAAATAAATAGAAGAAGTTGAATTAAACAATCCAAGAGAGACACACTCAGCCAATCAATTCACCTGTAAAGAAAAGAAAAATGGATTTCCAAAGAGTGGCCACTCTCTCCGTGTCCGCTCTTTTCGACCGATAGTGGCGTGCAGGTACTTGAACAACCTGCTTGTTCCCCGGAACTACCTCTCAACCTTTTCTTTACTCTTCCCTAAACACTAAATTGCTTCAAAAAGAAAGATATTTCCTCTCTATTGTGAGCTTTTTAGAATTATATTTCGGCTTATGTCCCCCTAGGAACACTTTAAAGATAAAACTAAACATGGAAAGAAAATAAAGAAAGATATTTGAAACATATGTAAATATTGTGAGATGGATCACAAGTGAAAAATAGATTTAAAAAAAAAAAAGGAAAAACTACCTTCAAAAGACACACAGACACCTTGTATAACAATACTGTATCGAAGCATGAAAGAAATAACGGGAAATCTATATATAGATACCAGGGAGGTGAGAATATTTTCAAAACTAACTATTTTTAAAGGGAGAGGTGCATATATCACATAATTGTTAATTTGTATCACTATAATTTTAAAACATACCAATTTCTGTGAAAAATAGAACGAAAGTGAAATTGTTCTTGGATCAGGTGGATATATATATGGTAATATAAGAGGTGGGAAATAAGGACATCACAAGTTGAAAGAAAGGCAACCAGAGAGAGCGGCCTGCCACCGCCGAGCGGCCGTTCGTATCGCACACAATCCCCAACTGTCTTAATAGTCCCGAGGTGTTAACTAACGGACCCCAGTAGTCGCCCCTTGGAATGTCGCTGGTATCTCAAGTAACCGGACTTTACCCTCCCGTCTCTGTCTGGGTTGTCTGTAGGTTGGCTTTATTTGTTGAATACAATGTGCATGTAAAAGGGGAGGTTTTTATACTACATATATTTATGTGGCAATATAATAAGGTGGGAAGAGAAATAATCACACCACAAGTTGGAAGAGAAACCCAGACAACCAGAGAGAGAGGGAGAAAGCCGGGAGTCCGTTCGTGTCGCACACAATCCCCAACTGTCTTCAAAAGTCCCCAGGTGTTAAGTGACGGCCCCCAGGAGCCCCTTGGAATGTCGCTGATGTCTAAAGTGACCGGTCCTTACCCTCCCGTCTCTCTCTCTGGGTTGACTGCAAGTTTGCTTTATTATCCCAGGAAGAGTATATATTATGACATATATATATATATAACGCATCTGTGATCGTATAACTAATCAGCAACATTTAGATGCACGATGAGGAGATACAATTTTCTATCGAGACAAATGTGCAGCAATGTGAAGTTGTCACAACTTACCTGCAATTCCATCGTAGAATTGGAGTGCCAGAAACTGCACACACGGCGGGTTAAATTGGGTTGACATATATATATATACTTGTATATTTCCACACATTTATAGGGAATTGATCCAAGGTAAATACATTTTCTCTCTCGTTATCAGTTCACATGATATCAACAATTCAAATTGCATTTGACAAAAAAATGTATAAAATCAAAATAATAGTTAATGATAAAGAATCTGGTTTTGTCTTATCTATAATATTTTTCCCAAAAATGTCGATATACACTTTCATGGATAAAAAGTTAAGGAGGTGGAAAGTCTTTGATGTCGTCGGTCGTTTTTTTTTTTTTTTTTAAGGAGACAAGAGACAATTTTGTTCACACTTGGTTATCTCGTGTGTCTTCAATAAAGGTCACTGTAATATCTTTCAGAGTTATTGTCTCAATCCCGATATACATGGTAAAAGGTACAACTTCCTTAAGTTTTGTCCGTGAGTGTATATTGTTAACACATATGTAAATAGGGATATTTAATTAGATTGAAGAAGAGGATGTCTATAGAAGTCTAACGGCGATGTGGCATTCGCTTACCGGGGCGTCAAACAAAGTGTTCGTGTGTAACAGAAAACAAAATGTGGGAGGCCTATTTCTTCTTCTTTCTTATCTCCACTCAACCATATTAAGGTACCAAGCCTGTAAAGCTTGACAACCATCATGATTGGGTGAAGTAGAATGCGTCTGCCTTTGTCATTAAGACTGGGAGCACTACTCAGTGGCAGGCCGACTTAGCTCCAAAAGAAATGGCCGCCTCTGACATGAGGAACAGACGCCATGTGCAGCCACTCCTAACATGGAGTACAAACGCTGCTCATCCTGTATCCCTGGATTAGGAGCCCTTACAGGGTACTTTTAGCCAGGCCAGCTGAGCCCAGGTTTTTAACGAGCTTGTTACTGCTCTCCCTCCTCCTTTTTCATCCGGGCTTGGGACCGGCAAAGGTGGAGTTATTTCTTCTTCTGAATGGAACAGGTGCGTTATCTAAGAATACACGCCCCATTACTTTAGACAGATCCGAAGATTGACAAAACCTTGAAGAAAAAAGATGGAAAACACTATCCAAATGTTTCATTCAGTTTTCATATTACTATAACACGAATTGCCACGTAAATAAGCTCAATGTAGACTCACTAAAGATCAGGATATGCCCATAATTCACATACATAAATGATCAGATAAGGCTTGTAACACTATCTGTTTTCTACGCTGTTCTCTTGAGAGAAAAGTAATTTTCCACCTCCTTCCCAGCTATAAGCAAATTTCCCATCGACGATTTGTCAGAGATGGCTCAAGAGATATCATCTTGGAGGAGGTCATAGTATCTTAGATTATTGGTGTCTTAAACACTATATCGGATTACTTGACCATATGTGTGTGTGGCTTTGTCACCGAGCCGAGGCCTCTAGTTTGCGGCGACAGTCAATAGATGGCGTTTAGGCTGACGTCCTCCCGGCAAAATTTTCATCTTTATTTTAGCCTAGCTCAAGGGTCTGGAATCTTTTGAGTTGGAAGAGTTCAAAAATTACAATTTACAAAATTTTAAAGTTTATAAAGAGCCATGACATTTTTTCTTGCCAACAATAAAAAGTACTCGCCTAAATAAAAACTGTACTATGCGAGTACTACACGCATCTCCACATCCAAAGAGCTGCAGGTAGCTAGCGAGCCGCAGGTTGCCGACCCCTTGCCTTGCCACTCTACCAGCTAAACACCTCTTTGGCAGATTGTGAAGCTTTCATTAGATCCCTTGTAGATCTCATGGAATAAAGTCCGCCCTAGACTGACAAGGGCCATTAGCCCGAAACCATGGTCTCCAGGAGGGCGTTTCTCAGTTTGCCAAACCTGGTGTTGTGGCTTTTAAATCTTGAGGCAATGAAAGCCTTAAAGTAAACAGGAATGGACCTCAATATTCGTTGTAAAGATCAAAGAGTGATTGTCTAAATTGTCTTTTTTTTTTTTTGGCTAAGTCGACAAACACTCGAATTAAAGCACTTAAAATAATGATAATAACAATAAACTGATTCATTAGACCCCTTATTCTTGCACAAGTTCAAACCCTCAAAAAGTAAGTGCAAAATAACCAAACGGATTTTTGGTTCACGTCCAAGTTCAAAGTCGAACTCTCTTGTGGTAAACTTTGTAATATAGGTCTTCGTAAACCCTCACCCTTCATACTTATAAAGATCTATGCCATTTGTATATACACATGGATAAAACACTAATAATTCGGATAACACTCTGGAACTCTTGACAAAAGTTACTATTTACGGGGTAACACACCAAGTTGAAAATTACTAGGCCCTAAATTAATAGTAACTAACACACAGAAAAGCGTACACTCAAGAGTACAACAGCAACAATAAAAAAGAACAAAATAATAATAATAAAAAACTCACGAATTGCTATATAAAAACAAAACAGTACTTATCCTTTATTGTAGCGTTGGTAGGGGTCACACAGGTATGCGAGGAGATTACCAGACACGGTTAAAGCACGCAGAGAACATTTTAAGCGTCTCCACACAAATATCCACCACACTCCCCTCGCAATACTATAGCCCCCTTTATATACAAACATGGCCACATTCGTCCAATGAGAAGGCGGGAGAGATTGGTTCACTAACAAATGAAAACAAAATTCTTCCCACTAAAACCTGAGATAAAAGTGCAAATGTTTGTCAATATAATTTGACACTCTGCTAATTGTCGAAATCCGCAAGAGTAAAAGTCCCTGTTACCAAGACAAATAAGCCAACGGATTAATAGACCCTATCGTAGCTACAAAGACTCTGGGTGAATATTCTAGAATAAGTTATTCTCCAAGTCACTAGAAGTCGTTGTGCGGCTTTCAGAAATCCCTACGCCCCAACCAAGATTACCGAATCCATTGTAAACCGAGCTGCGACATGATATAGGTGGCCATCTAAACGAAACATGATACGGGGTTGTGCCTGCGGCCTTCATTCGCCTAACCTCTTTCCTCGGTGAAGCACCATTTAACAATCCGACCAAAACCGGTTGTTACCTGTTTAGTTTCGTTTTAGAGGATTTGTTTTAGTTTCGATTTCAAATTATCGTCTGCTCTTTTTTTAATTATGTAAGTATGATATTATAATGAACTTGCGCTATAAAAAATATACTTTTTTTTTCAAAGGACGCCTTTAAATGAGTTCTCTCTCTCTCTTTTCTCCATATATATATTCAAATAATCTCTATTATGCATTTTTCTGCTCCGTATTTTAAAATTCACGCTGTGATATGTTAAAAGATTTATTTTTTCTACTAAATTTTTTTTATACATATAAGTAAAAGACGTATGCAAATATAATGAGTGGTGACATCTTCC
>CP092863.1:151731810-151755060 GCA_030710605.1 Cordylochernes scorpioides | reverse complement strand
GCTTCTCCGAGCCCGGCTGTCCTGTGCACATGTCACTACATTCCAGACATTCTTCCTGGTTCTCTCATCAGCGGAACAATATTGTCAAGAAGCTCCATCCAGATGGGACACCTGTCAATCATCCCTGGACCCCAGGGGGGACCACAGGTTTGAGGGGTTCTCGGAATCTTATCTGCAAATAAGGAAAACGGGACCCCTCGGTGGCTGATGACGCTCATCATTATTATCTTTACCTTGGGGTAAGTTGTATTATTATCTCTCTCCCTATAAATATCTCTTGTAAATAATTTTATTGGAGAACTAGAAGGTAAATACCCTTTATAATAAATTAATTATTCCCAAATTTGCCCTTGCTTTATTTATCTCTGCGACAATATTTATCCATACTTCCATCCACAAACAAACCTCTCTGGAAATCCACCATAAACCACCCCTGGTACATCTCCATTCCTAACGAATCTTCTTTCCACACCCTTACTAGGGAAGAACAAACGGTGATTTCAAGATTACTAACAGGACATCTCAGAATGTTCAAATTTAATGGAAAAAATATCAAAACATTCCCGAAATGCCCTAAATGTGATTCCCAACCAGCCAGTCCTGAACATCTATTGAATTGTATCAAATCCTCCAAAAAAGACTTCTGGGAAAACCCCAGGACTATAATAGAAAAGCTGAGACAATGGAACCTAATGGAGATCGTTTAAACGACTTGAGGAATAAGCAACAACACAATATTTATCTCTGCGAGAATTAAATAAACAAAAATTAAAATTTATGGTTATCTCAAGTGGGTCAATGGTCAAACAATCAACTACATTTAATATTTATAACATGTTAAGTTTCCTTTTGAATTAGGCTTGGCCCGAAATTTATTGTAGCGTAGTTTATGTAAATTTACATATACAAGAAAATAAGACCAAATCCAAATAATTTAATAGTGTGTGATGTTTCGGCAACAACGTTGTTACCATCATCAGACAAAAGTATAAAATTTTATCTTTTTGTTAATAAAATTTTATTCTTTTGTCTGATGATGGTAACAATGCTGTTGCTGAAACGTCACACACTATTAAATTATTTGGATTTGGTCTTATTTTCTTGTAGCTATAATCTATAATCCAAATTATGCCTTATCCTTAATTTACATAATTTTAAGTCTCAGATTTTGTTAGATTTATTTGCATAGATTGGATTGTCATTGCTATATAGATATTTGTGTATCATTAATTTTAGGGTAGTAGACTGTTACTGAAGAATAAAGCTCTATTTCTACTCCCTCATTTGGGAAACTCTTTTTCTAACAGGACAATATCATTAATGAATTATTACTGAAATTATAAACATTTTTAAGATAAATTATAAAATATATACAGTCAAACCTCCCTTTAAAGGACAACTAATTGCAGAGTCAAAGTGTCCTTTAGGGAGAGGTGTACTCTTACTGGAGAGTGGTTAAATAGTAAAAATGGTAATTTTGACAATGGAAACTGTCCTTTGTAGAGAGGTGTCCGCTAAGGGAGGTTCTACTGTATATATAATTACAATTTTATATTTTTATACATTATATAAAGACCTGTTAAAGGGCATTTGGCCCCAAACCTATCTAGAGTATAATACAAAGAAATTCAGGACAAAAGCAGAGAAAATAGGAAGAAGTCATAACACAGTAATTCTCTGATTTAGGCGAACTCTTGTGATTATACTGGTTCTTCCTTCATTTGGTAACTGTGTTTCCTTGCTAGGATATATAGTGGACAATTGAGGCAAGAGTATTTCTTTATCCCTTTGTTGGATACAAAGTTATTAGACTTTAAAACTTTTTTCACGCTTATGATTCTTTTTAATATGATGCACTAGCGCGCCATCTGTTATCAAAATTCAAAATTATTTTAAACGCGTAAGTTTCATTTTTGAAATTAATTTAATTTAGAAATTGTTTAATTTTTTTTCAAAAAGAAATCTTACGCGTTTAAAATAGTTTCGAATTATGATTCTTTTAATAAAAATAATTTTCCACTGCCCTTACTGCAATAATAAATTAATGGGAGGGCCTGGCTCATCAGTGGTGAACCCTCCCAGCGGTTTCGCTAGTTTAATCTACCAGACTGCTGTAATATTGCATTGGGTTGTTTTGTTTTTATATTGATTCTGATTAAACAAATTCTACAGGTTTCTGGAGATGGCTTTCTTTATCTTTTATTTACATTCGGGCATCCCTGCTCTTCTACAGAAGTACATGGAAACATTATTGACTGTATTGATTCATACATTGATGAGCTCTACTCTTCCCCGGCAGACACCATCAACAAGCTTTACAAGCTTGATACCCTAATAAACACAAGGTAATAAGACCAAATCCAAATAAATAGTGTGTGATGTTTCGATAACAGCGTTGTTACCATCTTCAGACAAAAGTACTGAATGGTTTATTCAGCCAGTCATTCAGTACTTTTGTCTGAAGATGGTAACAACGCTGTTACCGAAACATCACACACTATTTATTTGGATTTATGTCTTTTTACCTTGTGTTTATAATCTATAATCCAAATTGTGCCTTATCATTGATACCTTAATATGATTGAGTGGATATAAGAAAGAAGAAGAATAAGACATGTAAACATATAAACGGCGTTAAGATTCTCACTGATTTATATATATATACATTTAAATATTAGGATCGATTTTGCATATTGATTGATATAAAGAAACTCACAACTCCAGAAACCATTTCTTTAATTAATATCCAGGAGATTTAAATTAATTGATACTGAATCTGACCACTTTGAGAACCTTTTCCTTGCAGTATAAAATTTGTCTTATTTTTAAAATAGCTTCGATTTCTTATGACAGATGGCGCGCTAATGCATCATCCTATGGTACAGAGGTTGTACTGGGTGTAATGGAGACTCTACCGTTGCCCATCCTGCCCCAGCCCACCACCATGGTCTTTGTGCCGTGGTCGTACGCGGCGTCCTGAGGGGGTAAACAGATGGGCGGCAGTTGTCCCCTGTCCACCTTGCCGTCCAATCTGATGAGGGCCAGGTCGTTGTCGTATTGCTGGGGCTTGTTGAGCTGAGGGTGCACCAGTACCCGCTCCACGCCAAACGTCTTGTGGCTGGGCGACTTCTTTGTCAGGTCGTACAGGCCCACTGCTACCTTCACAGTTCCCGTGTCCTTGGGCCACCTGCGACCACACTCACACGGTGAAGGTACATTTCCCCACTCGACTCTTTACACGGGTTCTTGTAGCACGAATACTATCTTACTACAGCAGATAAATGACACGGTTTCACCCGGGTATGTAAAACAGCCAGATATGCAAGTAATAAAATGATCTTTGTCCTGATGAGATCTTAACCGGCGATTGCATAACGCCTAGCTACAGCTCCAAACCCTCCTACAACCACCGGCCCGGCGAGACCCCGAACTTAATGACCTTCCTGGACTGGACCACGAGCCCAGCACTGTACCAAATAAACCAACTGAGCATTACATCACCGCCCTTGTCTCATCACATGGTGCAAATAAGTCCATAGTACGAGCTAATTTTCATATTCCGGGGTTGAAACTATGACGGTGCCTTGGACAGCTCACTTTTCCTTTAACACTTTGAGGACGGACGATTCCGCAGTTGCATAGGAGGCAATAGGAGCTGATGGAACGGCGGTCTCACGTGACGTTTTACAGGTACATTAGGTCAGCTGAGATTCCCCCAACCCACTGATAGATAGGCATGAAGGTAAGGGACAAGATCCCGGTGGACGCGAATTCGTGTCGCCGCCGGCGATTTTTTTAATTAATTTTGAAAATCGAGGACGCAAATTCGCGTCCTTCGAGCTTAATGCAAAATCGGCAAGGATACGAATTCGCGTCCCTCGGGTAGAAAGTGTTTTTAAAAAAGCCCAACACGTGCTAAATCCCCCGACTGCTATAAAAATCCCAAGATAATTCCTTCGACGACTATAAAACTTCCAAATGTTTGGTGACGTACCATTTGATGAGGTTGTTGGCGGCCGTCATGACGTAGCGGTCGTTCACCAGCGCCCCGTGGCCCCGGATCTTGCGGTCCAGGGTAACGATGGCCTACACCGCAGCCAGCCACTCAGTCAGTCGGCGGTACACGGGGTACCGGTCACTCACCAGCCAGGGGTACTCCAGAGGCCGCGTCTCGTTGCCACCCACGACCCGTTTCTCGATCTTGGAGCCCTTCGAGATGCCGCAGTCTGGGGCCACACAGTCACTACCAGTGTAACGGAAATATCTTTATTTACTGGGGCTGCCTAACCAAAATAAAACGATTTTTGAGCCCCATTACCAGTGTAACCGCACTCTACCCACTTATATAATGACGGCATTTGTAAAAATACACATATGTACAGTAACAAGATTATTTTATTAAACTTGACTTAAAACCTATGCCTTCATCACTAATTTCTTTTAAAGTCTGAAGAAGGCCTGGTGATCGAAAGCTCACGTTTAATGTCAAGTTTAATAAAATAATCTTGTTGTGCTCTACGTATTTCGTCAAAAATGTTTTCGGTATATATTCCTAAGAGAAACACTTTCAAAATTAAGATGCTAGTTATTATTGTCTCATGCACATGTTGGTTGGATTATAGTTTCCTATAGGGGGTCGGTGGAAGGATAGTCTAAACCGTTGGTCTTCAATCGCTACGACCCGGGTTCGATTCCCGCATTGGGCACTTTTTTCTGATAAAAAAAAAATGCTTCAATGCCCCCCGATTCTTGCAAAAGTCCAACCCCACCAGCGAGTGCAAGTAAACAAACGGGGCTCTGGCACATTTGTAAGCTGCAAAGTCTAACTGCTTTTCACATGTGTAGACATGTGGTGCACTTACAGTAAAATCAGTCGCCTACTTCTACCCACCATGATTATCATGGCCTGTACCACGTGTACTGGGGATAAGCAAAAAAAAAAAGATTCCTATAGTCGAAATTCGCACACTTATCTCTATTATCCCTAATACACACACGTGCGTGGTACAGGCCATGGTAATCATTGTGGGTAGAAGTTAGCGACTTCTTTCACTAAATGCACCAAATGCCCATACATGTAGAAAGCTGATAGAAAAGTATGTATAATGTATATATAAATATATATTTAGTTACACCCCTCATATATGTGTTTTCTTAAGTTTTGAGAGCTAGTATAGCCGGAAGACATTTTTTTTACTGAGATATATAGAGTTGATATACTGCGATGAGAAAATATTGGGAAGGCTCGATGCAAATATATAAATGTAATTCTACTGTTCCTAAACGCTTATGTCCATATTTTACTTGAATATCATTTTAAGGTTCCATCCTTCAGTGTAGTATATATAAGCAGAATCGTCCAAAACAGCATTAGAGCTTTAAGAAGCGGTCTGGTAGATTAAATTGGCGAAAGCGCATTAAAGGGTTCACCACTGATGAGCCAAGCCCTCCCAATATTTAATTATCGCAGTAAGGACAGTAAAGTTTGTTTTATGTGTAAAAGAAACATGTGTGCTTTAAAGCTTTTCTTTCTACAATATAAAGTTATAAATTTCTTTATTGAATTATGTTAGGCTAGCTTTCGGGCCAGGTATCCTTCAACACAGGTTCTGTATAATATAACAAACGTTTCTAACAAATTAAGAAAAAGTCATCTCCTTATCCTGCAAGTGAAAGTTTCTGATGGCTTGCGCCATCTATCGGAATAACATATCAACTATTCTCGTTGATTTTTAATTATTCCAGAATTGGCCAAATACCCATTCTTGATTAATCAAGAAAAGCTAACCACGGACGCGTTTCGGGCTTGTTGGCCCTCATCAGCGTGGTGCAAGCTGTACCTCACATTGCTTATAACAAAGTTTAGTTTTCAGAGAAACTTATCGTTTTATAAGGATCAATCAATTATTTTATTTCCAAAGCGCTATATCCCGCAAGGGATACTTGCGCCAAACAAGGAGAAAAGTTTATTTACATAAGTTATTCACATTATTCAACACATGAAAACACTAGAGATCCAGATTTTGTAGAAAGTTTAGAATGTATTTACAAAATGAATTGAACTTTAAATATGATTTTTATCGGAAATCAAATCGTTAAGTTCACAAACAACTAGTTCATTCTTCATTCTATAATCTTGAAATGCTGGGCAATCGATCAGTAGATGTCTTGAGGTTTGTTCCTCAATACCACAAAAGCAACTTGAATCCTCCACTGCCTTTATTCTATTTAAAAAAACTTTTGAAATTTCCGTGGTTTGTAACAAATTGAGTATTATAAAAATTTGGACGGAAGTATTTAGGGATTTCTTGGGGAAAAAAGCTTAAGAAAGTATTATTTGCTTCGTTTTTTTAGAACAATCGTTTATATATTTTGATGTTATGTAATAAACTGTGATTGATAAAGGAGAGAAGGCTCTGATTAAATAAAAAGTTATTATGAAATATGTAAACCACAGGTGTGCTAACAACATTAATCTTCTCTGTGTTTAGAACACACATGTCGATAACACATGGGAAGTTCTTCGGACTAGAATTTAAATACTTCGCTTAATTACAAATCTCTCTCCAACACGTTTGATAAACTACTTTGTCCCATTTATGTTCCATTTATTGCGGATCTTCATAAACGTTCCATATGGATACAAATTTTTGATGGTGGTGTGTCTTATATCAGACTCATAGACAAAACTTAAGGAAGTTGTATCTTTCAGCATGTATATCGGGATTGAGACAATAACTCAAAGATATTACAGTGACCTTTATTAAAGACACACGAGATAACCAATATACACTCATGGACAAAACTTAAGGAAGTTGTATCTTTCAGCATGTATATCGGGATTGAGACAATAACTCAAAGATATTACAGTGACCTTTATTAAAGACACACGAGATGACCAATATACACTCATGGACAAAACTTAAGGAAGTTGTATCTTTCAGCATCGGGATTGAGACAATAACTCAAAGATATTACAGTGACCTTTATTGAAGACACACGAGATAACCAATATATACTCATGGACAAAACTTAAGGAAGTTGTACCTTTTACTATGTATATCGGGATTGAGACAATAACTCTGAAAGATATTACAGTGACCTTTATTAAAGACACACGAGATAACCAATATACACTAATGGACAAAACTTAAGGAAGTTGTACCTTTCAGCATGTATATCGGGATTGAGACAATAACTCTGAAAGATATTATAGTGACCTTTATTGAAGACACACGAGATAACCAATATACACTCATGGACAAAACTTAAGGAAGTTGTACCTTTTATCATGTATATCGGGATTGAGACAATAACTCTGAAAGATATTATAGTGACCTTTATTGAAGACATACGAGATAACCAATATACACTCATGGACAAAACTTAAGGAAGTTGTACCTTTCAGCATGTATATCTGGATTGAGACAATAACTCTGAAAGATATTACAGTGACCTTTATTGAAGACACTCGAGATAACCAACTGTGAACAAAATTGTCTCTGTATCCTTCAAAATAACAGACGACCGGCGACATCAAAGATTATTCACCTTCTTAAGTTTTGTCCATGAGTGTATATTAAAGAAGATCCCGTAAGCAAATTTTAAAAAGTTGCACATTTTTAGGGTTGTTTTCAAGTCTAGATCCGTCTAACAACTAAATCTTCTGAAAAACCTCGCAGACAACTAAAGTGGTAGGTGCAAGGCACACGTGGTGGCGTTGATTTCAAGTACACGTGGTACAGGTCATGATAATCATGATGGGACAGCATTTCTTGAAATGTATAAACAGTTATACTCTCGCAAGGTACTAGAGTCCAGTTTCTTGTACTCAGTATTGGGTTTGGACTTGTACAAGGAGAGGTAAACAACAAGTGTGGGGGTTTTCTACCTCAGCTAATGTACACTCCAACCAACTATAAGGAGTACCCACTTACCTTCAGGGTTGTCCCCGGACGGCGGGGGCAGTTCCGAATCACAGCCACCTATCCGGTCCCGGATCCAATCCAGGTAGGACGTCACGCGGGTGTAGATGCCCGGGTAGCCCTTGCGCCCGCACCCGATGCCGAAGGACACCAGGCCCGCCGCCACCCAGCGCCCGTCGATCTTCTGCATCAGGGGGCCCCCGGAGTCGCCCTACCCCCCACACACAGGCCCCCTGTACACCATTGTACACTAGCGTCGTAAATACGACGTTCACCATTCCTTGCATAGAACCAACCAGAGAGTGTCCAGTGTTGACATAGCGGTATAATTCGGCAGAGAGCACTTTAGTGTTACTCAATTCCATTAATATTATTATACAATGATATATGTACTATTCAGTTCAAGTATTCGTGTGTGAAAGGGGCTTTAGACTATGTAACTTGATATGCAAATACGTATGTAAATCTAATAAATTCAAACTATTTTTTTGGAAGCGTATGTTGTCTTTTTAAAATAAAACAAATTTTTATTTGCCCTTACTGCAATGGTATAATAATGGGTCAACCCGTCTCATCAGTGGTGAACCCTCTCAGAGATTTCGCCAATTCAATCTACCAACTACTGAATGATTAAACTGGTGTGACCGCCGAGAGGGTTCACCACTGATGAGTCAGGTCCTCCCAATATTTTTATCAATGCAGTAAGGGCAAATGAAAATTTGTTTTATTTTAAAAAGACAACATAGACGTGTCAAAAATAGTTTAAATTTCTTATAACAGATAGGGAGCTAATACATCATGTTAATGGCATGTAGATATGTAAAATTGTCTAGCCCTCAGAAGGAAAGGTTAATTACTGACTTGCCACATAGAGAAGCCCCGCCTTTGCCGGGCTCAAGCCCGGATGAAAAAGGAGGAGGAGCAGTAACAAGCTTGCTAAAAAACCTGGGCTCAGCTGGCACGGATAATAGTACCCTTTAAGGGCTCCTGATTCAGAAATACAGGATCAATCTGTATTCCAAGTTAGGAGCGGCTGTACATGGCGTCTGTTCCTCATGTCAGAGGCGGCGTTTCATATTGGAGCTAAGTCAGTGGCTTGCTACTGAGTAGTGCTTCCAGTCTTAATGACAGACGCATTCTACTTCACCCAGTCATGATGGTTGTCAACTCTACAAGCTTGATATCCTCTCTTCTTCTTCTTCTTATCTCCACTCAATCATTAGGGTATCAAGTTGTGACCCTTGATGGCATTTGACAACCATCATGACTGGGTGAAGTAGAATGCGTCTGCCTTTGTCATCAAGACTGGGAGCATTACTCAGTGGCAGGCTGACTTAGCTCCAAAATAAATGGGCGCCTCTGACATGAGGAACAGACGCCATGTGCAACCGCTCCTAACATGGAGTACAAACGCTGCTCATCCTGAATCCCTGGATCAGGAGCCCTTACAGGGTACTATCAGCCGGGCCAGCTGAGCCTAGGTTTTTTAGTGAGCTTGTTACTGCTCCCCCTCCTCCTTTTTCATCCGGGCTTGGGACCGGCAAAGGCGGATACACCGGGCTTGATACCCTAATATGATTGAATGAAGATAAGAAGACATATAGAGAAGTGTGCGTATGTATTTCTCCCACCATACATACGACGTGTAAAGCCGGTCACACACAGAGGGGGAACCAAGTATTGACGTGTATAGTCGGTCACAGAGCGAGAGAGATGGAGAGGAGGGAGGAAACGACAAGTACCGGACAGGCGTCTCGACGCTCGGCCCCGGCACACAGGTTGGTATCCCTCATGGCAGTCTGGTACTTGAGGAAACACTCCGAGTTGGGCAGGATGGGGATCTCGGCCTCCTGGAGGATGGTGGTGGACGCGCGCACTGCCGTCACACTTCTTTCAACACTTTACTAATAATTTTTAACGCCACTTTTCTTAATACATCGAGACCGCCTCTGTACTGATGAAGAGCAAAGCCCGAAACCATGGTATACAGATTCTTAGCTTTTGGTCTGAATTTGTCGAAACTGGTGTTGTGGCTAATTCTTCATTGCACCTTAACGTTTTATACTGGGTTGATGGTGTTACACTTTGGTTAGTAGGCCTCTCTGGGTTGATCAACAAAATACATATTGCATAATTAAAACCATCCTCCCGAAACTTTATATTGTCAAGAAGCTCCATCCAGATGGGACACCTGTGAATCATTCCTGGACTCCGAGGGGGGACCACAGGTGTGAGGGGTTCTCGGAATCTTATCGGCAAATAAGGAAGACGGGACGCCTCGGTGGCTGACGACGCTCATTATTATTATCTTTACCTTGGGGTAAGTTGTTTTTATCATCTGACTCTCTCTCCCTATAAATACCTCTTGTATATAATTTTATTGGAGAACTAAAAGGTAAATACCCACATTTATAATAAATTAATTATCCCCAAATTTGCCCTTGCTTTATTTATCTCTGCGACAATATATATGTAATACCTTAATTAAAGGTTGGATTTTGACCAATTCAAGTTGTAGACTCATCAATCTTTTTTTTTTTAAGTTTATTGTCCTGACGACAACCCACTGTCGTCCTTTTCAAAGAATGGAAAACTTATTAGCGAATTATTGTTGAATTGTTGCTTTTCCATCTGTGAGAGGGGCATTGTGTGGGTTTCGTCCTAACGTAAGGGCAATACACTTTTTTTTATCAAAGGTATTAACGCGTTTACAATTTTATATTCTATGTAAAAAAAAGTGTGCACACACCAGGGTTGAGCCACCCCCATCCAGCCACGCGGCCCGTCGTCTCGTCCGTCTCCAGTCCGGCCGGCGGCAGACAGATGGGAGCGATGTTCTTGCTGAACTGGACTGGTCGGCTGAGTTTGATGAGGCCGATGTCGTTGGAGTAGGTGACGGGGTCGTAGTTCTGGTGGGCCTCCGTCCAGGCCACGCCGAGCCGGTTACCCTCTCCGTCCACCAGGTTGTGGACGCCCAGTGCTACCGTTATACCTTGATTGTCCTGGCTACACACATACAACCATCGTAACACGACGCGGACTTCTGTTCTTCCACCATTCTATACCCTTCAACAAATCACTGTGTAAATAGGGGCCTGAGACTGGTCTAACACAGGGGAGGTCTACTGATGTCTAGATGGTTTGGAATGAAACTTAAAATGCCCTATCTCCACTAATAAATCCACTCAGGCAGTGTCTCAACAAAGGATTCCATACCAGGAAAGAGTGAGGAGAAACGACTATACTAACCCACATAAAGTAGCAAGGTATAAGCAAACAGGAAAGCTGAGTTAGGGAACTCACTCATAGAGACAGTGGGCGGCCGTGAGTACGAACTGGTGGTTAACCAGCACACCGCCGCAGTCCGAGGTCTGGGAGTTTGTCACGTTCAGGGCCACCTGGACACATCGCAACTTACCTGACTGGACCTTACTGTCTCAACAATACGGTCTTATACTGGCGTGTAGTATATTTACCCACATGTTAGAATAGTATTTAACTCTCGTCGTCACGTATCAGTCGCAACACTTGACGAACGGCTTAAAGGATAATAAATTTGCCAAACACCTCAGATGGTGATGGAATATAGAGAATTATCGCGGAGAAGGAAGACATGTCTTCTACAGTCCACGCCATCTATCTGGAAATAAGTGTACTAACTACTCGGCGACGATGTGTTAGCAACAATTAAAGTCTGTGTACAGCTATAGCAGGTATCGACTCACCATCCAAGGATAGCGATGTTTAGGCGATACCTCCTCGCCCCCAATGATCCTCTTCTCGTGCTTGTTCTCAAAGCCGCAGTCTGGTCACACGCAGCCACCTCACATCTCGGCAGTCAACCTACGGCTGGACACTCACCACATTTGTCCAGTGACGTCGGTGGTGGGGCTTCCACCGGCTCTATAACAACACACGCTGTGTTCCCCCAACTACAGACTAGAATCTTTCACATCAATACATTTAAATCTTCAGAAAATATTTAAAAAGCCTTCTGGAGATGAGCTTCTTTTAATTTTATTTAAGTAGTCTCAAAAGCTTCCAGACATCTCTGCACTACATTACAGGAGAACATATATAAAAGGCATCAGGCGGCGTTTTATTCTTTATATATATATTGTTACAAAATATTTATTATTTTATTAGCAGAGTATTATTTTTTTGGTTTATATTTTGCTATACACTCTGTACACTTCCCTCTTTTGCTTATATTTTGTTTATCATTCATAGTTTGTTCTTGCCTGAAATAAATTGTTGTCTCATCCCGAAGTTGGTCTTCCCTAATTTTTCACGTGGCAATATGCTCTCCTGTAGAAGGGCAGAGATGACAGAAATCTTGAGACTACTTAAATAAAATAAAAAGAAGCTCATCTCCACAGAGACCTTTTTAAATATTTGATACTAGAATCTTATTGTAACTCGCTCTTTAAGGAGGAGTCATAGAAATCCTAATTAGGAGCATAACTGAAACTGTCAAATTATATTGACAAATATTTGCAATCTTATCATATCTTATCTCAGGTTTTAGTGGAAAGAATTTTTGTTTTCGTTTGTTTGTGAACAAATCTCTCCCGCCTTCTCATTGGACGAATGTGGCCATGTTTGTATATAAAGGGGGCTATGGTATGGGTCGACACGCGAGTGTGGTGGATTATCGTGTGGGGACGCTTAAAGTGTTCTCTGCGTGCTATATCCCTGTCTGGCAATCTCGGCGCATACCTGTGTAACCCCGGTCCGATCCCTACCTAAGCAGCAATAAAGCTAAGTACTGTTTTTTTTATTTTATTTAACGAATTGTGGTTTATTATTTACTTTTTTTTTTGTCATTTTGAAGAGGTGTTGTACTTTTGAGTCCACGATTTTTCTGTGCTTAAGTTACTCTTACTGTAGGCCCTAGTATATTGTATTTGTGTGTTAACCCGTAAATAGTAACTTTTGTCAAAACTTCCAAACTTTCCTACCTTCATTCTAACCAATCACTTATAAGGACACGAGATTGCCTCGCTGCATAAGTCCCAAAATGCCAACAGAGAATATGCAACTATAATTATGATGCATTAGCGCGCCATCTCTTATCAAAATTCGAAACTATTATACGCGTCTATAATAGTTTCGAATTATGCAACTATAATTGCTGAGTGGAACTCAAGAGTCACCTCTCCCTTTAAAAAAATGCATTAAAAACAATGCGTTTTGATTATGACCCCAGTACAAGACACAATGGTTGGAAAAAAAATAATGAGCCAAAACACCAGGTTTGGAAAATCCAGATTTAAAAAACCAAGAACCGTATCATTTGATGCACTAGCGCGCCATCTGTTATCAAAATTCGAAACTATTTTAAAGGCGTAAGATTCTTTTTGAAATTAAACAATTTCTACAGCCCTTACTGCAATGGAAAAATTAATGGGAGGGTCATTGTTTCAGACTCACACATCAGTACAGGGGCGGCAGTTCATTCTTTATCATCACCTTTACCTTCTACTCAGGGGGATAAACTAAATGAATTTTTAAAGGGAGAGGTGCCACTTTTGAAGCATGAATATCATCCTCCCGAAACTTTATGTTGTTATAAACATACACTCATAAACAAAACTTAAGAAAGTGTAAAATCTTTGATGCCACAGGTCATTTATTATTTTTATTTTTTTTTTGAGACAGAGGCAATTTTTTTTCACACTTGGTTATCTCATGTGTCTTCAATAAAGGTCACTGTGTTTCGAATATCTTTCAGAGTTATTGTCTGAATCCTTATAGCAATTCTATAAGGTACGACTTCCTTAAGTTTTGTCCACGAGTGTATATATACATACAATGTGCATATGTAATTATTGTTTACCAAAAAAAAAAAAAGAACCCATAGTAAATCTTAAATATTGGTTTAAGATGTGTCTACATGTGACCGACCCTTATGTAAATAGGAGAAGGCTATATGCAACAAACTCACTCTTGATCTTCGTCATGCGCAGTTTGAAGCCGGAGCCCTCGAAGCAGCAGTCGGAACGGAAGAGGACAAACATCTCGTTGGTGTGGGAGATGACGGGATCAGGGGGTTTGTTCTTGCAGAACCTACACGCCACCTATATTCTAGAAATGGAACTAATTAAAGCGCCTTTTTTTTTTTCATAAAAAAAACTCTTCCATTTGCATGTATTTCTACACCCCTTGAAGCTCATGTACCTAGTTTGATTAAGTTCCATAACAAGATTCAACCTTAAAGTGAGGGTTATATACACTCATGGACAAAACTTAAGGAAGTTGTACCTTTCAGCATGTATATCGGGATTGAGACAATAACTCTGAAAGATATTACAGTCACCTTTATTGAAGACACACGAGATAACTAAGTGTGAACAAACTTGTCTTTGTCTCCTTCAAAATGATAGACGACTGGAGACATTAAAGTATGAAACTTTCTTAAGTATTGTCCATGAGTATGTAAGCAGAATCGTCCAACACAATAGTAGAGCTCTAAAAAAAGCGGCAAAATAGATTAAATTGGCGAAACCGCTGGAAGGATTCACCAGTGATAAGCCAGACCCTCCCAATATATTTTTCAAGGCAGTTAAGGACACTAGGAAGTGTGTTTTATTTCTTGAAAATGTAAACCATTCGACTCCATTTAATAAAGGTATAAGACCCTCTAAAGGGTCTGGGTACGCACTCATGGACAAAACTTAAGGAAGTGGGAAGTCTTTGATGCCGCCAGTATGTTTTTTTTTTTGAAGGAGACAGAGGTTGTTTACACCTGGTTATCTCGTGTGTCTTCAATAAAGGTCACTGTAATATCTTTCTGAGTTATATAGTTTAAATCCCGATATACATGGTTGTTGTTGTTGTCGTGTCCAATGAAGAGCCTCAGATGTCCCCATACATCTCCATCACAACAGCAGCAATACCCACTATCTTGGGTGTGTAAAGCTGCTGCTCTGGGTCTATGTCAATTTTCTGCAAGGCTGTGGCCATTGCTGGGGATATACATGGTAAAAGGTACTCAAGTTTTGTCTATGACTGTATGTTATTTTCTCCCCTATATACCCCCATTGATAGAGAGGGCAATCGCGAACTGTCTGGTGTTCATCTGAAGGCAGCAGCAACAATTTCCATTCTTGGCCCACTCTACCTGAGTATGTTGAGGTTGTTCTCCCCCTTCAAGCTGATGGTGACGTAATCCTGCACACAGTTGGGGTGGGGGCTGCGGATGTCGAACACGTCCAGAAACTCTCCCTTGATGACGTAACCCTCGGGGACCTGCACCATTCTCACTTAGACACTTTATTTTGAGGATTTTCCAACCTGCTAAGTTTTGTATCAAACAAGTTGTTTTGGGGGGTTTTCCACCCTACTCTAAGTCAGTGACTAGCTATCAATTTGCCAAAGATGGTGCTGTAGCTTTGTCGCCGACCAGAGTCCTACTAGTTTGCGGCTACAACTAATAGATGGCGCTTGGAATTAAGGTTTATTTCAACGGGGGTGAGAAGTGTCCTTTATATTAAAAAAAAATAGATACACGCACAAAGTTTTTATTAAGACACCAGTCAGATTCTCTTCTCTCATTGCCGGCTTGAAACGATATCTTCACGATAATCAATCACCATCATGCAGTGGAAGAGAAAATAGATTATTACATGAAAGAGAGTATCCTTATATGCAAATATGCATATCGTGGAAGTGAGCCAATATGCGTTGTCGTTGTTTCTTATCCCCTTGTGTAAAATTACACGACTTCCAGGAGTCCATGTTCCCCGAGCATCTCATGGAATGGGGTGTAGGCGTGCAGCTTTCATTGATCATGGCACCATGATCCAGGCACACTTTGGTGAAAGTCTGACTTTGCCTGTAGTTTGAGGCCGTTCCTAACATGGAAGCCTTTGCTGCCGACTCAAACATGAGTACAGATGCAGCTCCTCCATATCCCTGGAATGGGACCCTTGCTGAGATCTATCAACTGGGTCAGTTGAACTCAGGATTTTAAAAGAGGTCTTTCTCCTCTTCTAACAATGCTGCTGTTGGTCCGCGACTGCTTATTCATTGGAGTTATTCTGCTTGTTTCGCAGCTGGCCTTCATATCTGAAGGTCGTTCCCCTATCCGCCACCTGGAGACGCGCCCTGTAGCAGTCAGCTCTGCCGAGGGGAGCCAATATTTAAATACGTCAGAGTTGCATACCTTCATCCTCCAGATACAGATGTCGTCCCTGCGGTAGTTGTTGGGGTAGTTGGGCGACGTGATCTCCACGACGTCCTGGTCGATGAACTCCCCGGAGCAGTCGGTGGGCAGCATGGTGAGCCGCAGTCGGAACCCGCGCTCCTGGTCCTCATCGTCGCTGTAGAACCGCATACGGACGTGGTTGCTCTCGGACAGCACGGCCAGACCGGTGTGGGCCCCGCCGCAGAACCTGTCGCCCACCCGCTCTGTCAACTCTTTACAGTATGGTATTATTATGCATTATCGCGTGTCATGTGTTATGAGAACTTTTAACTGAGTGTATTTAGTAAGATTATGGGGGGGGGGGGGTCGGTGGAAGGATGGTCTAAACCGTTGGATTACGACCGCTACGACCTGGGTTCGATTCCAGCATTAGGCACTTTTTTTCTGATAAAAAAAAAATGCTCCAATGGCCCTCGATTCTTGCAAAAGTCCAACCCCACCAGCGAGTGCAAGTAACCAAACGGGGCTCTGGCACATTTGTAAGTGCAAAGTCGAACTGCTTTTCACATGTGTAGACATGTGGTGCCCTTACAGTAAAAGAAGTCGCCTTCTACCCATCATGATTATCATGGCCTGTACCACGTGTACTAGGGATAAGCAAAAAAAAAGTAAGATTATAGCTTCTTCTAGATGAAGCAATCAAAAGGAAAGGGAAGAAGCTTGTAGGATCTCTATGCCGAGAAATCATCAGAAGAACGTTTATTGACCATACTGTGAAGATTGAAGGGAGAGGTGGACAAAGAAAGGATTGGTTTAGTAACCTAATAGAATGGTGCCTGGAATTGATTATCACGATTAGAATTCCACAGAGAACAGGATAGGCTGGTGTTCCTTGACCTCCAATCAGAGATGTCTGGCACTACCTATTGACCTGATTTTGTTCTTATCTCTAGAAAAATTAAAAAATCTATAATATCAATGTTATTTCTTTTTACACTGAGAGATGCATTTTTATAGTGCCTTATGGTTTTATACCTTGATTGTGTCAAAAAATTTAAGTGAAAGGCATCTTTTCTGATCGTGCAACTAAAAGTTACTGATGGCTTGCGCCATTTGTCGGAATAAACATCAACTATAAGAAATTGAAAGTATTTTTGACGCGTATGGTTCTTTTTTTAGAATAAAACAATTTCCTACTGCCATTATTGAAATGATAAATTAATGGGAGGGCCTGGCTCATCAGTAGTGAACCCTACTATTGTTGTGATGGTGAATAGAGGAGCTTGGAGAAAACATTCGAAGTCCCCTTTATCAAAATTATATTCTAAACTAATTGTATTCAAAAAGAACCAAATAACTAACTATAAGATTTAAGAAAAAGGCATCTACTTATCGTGCAACTGAAAGTTGCTGATGGCTTGCGCCATCTATCGGAATAAATATCAACTATTCTCGTTGATTTTTAATTATTCCAGAATTAGCCATAATTAAAAATCAACGAGAATAGTTGATATTTATTCCGATAGATGGCGCAAGCCATCAGTAACTTTCAGTTGCACGATAAGTAGATGCCTTTTTCTTAATTTATGCACCTTATCCCAGTACAATATCACATTTGTACTATTTTTTCACATAACTATAAGATTGTCTGTTAAAAAAGGCAACGAAGTGTTATAATACAATATGCAAAAAAAGTATTATGCAAATAGGGTTAATTTTTACAATGGGAGAATATGTAAAAAAGGGCTAAAAATTCATCTTAAGATTAATAGTGTCAACAAAACAAAAGTAGATTATATAAAGGTGAAATAGAATAAAATATTAAAACAGAGTGTACTTCTACCAATATATTTATTTATATGGGATTTTATACTGAGAAAGGAAAGTTTGATCTATTAAGAATTGAAAATATAGTGTCAGTATAGCAAGCTATTGTCGTGTCCAATGAAGAGCCTCAGATGTCTTCGTACATCTCTATCACAGCAATCGTTCTCTATCTTGGGTATCTGCTGTTCTGGGTGTCTCAATATTCTGCAAGGCTGAGGCCAATGCTAAACATGAGAATATATAGGCAGTTCCACACCACGACAATTGTTACACATGTCTCCTGTAGGTTCTGACAGTTTCCCCTAGCATACAAGACATTGCATTCTCGACACTGTACTTAGCACATGACAATACCAGGAGAACATGTGCTTTACAGAAGGCAGAGCGCCATCTGGTGGAACAGAAATCAACTAAACATTGATTTAGCCTGTTCCCTGATATTTGGCCAACCCAATTTCTTGATAAATCAAGAAAAGCCATCCACGAACGCGTTTCGCGTTGTTGGCGCTGTCAGCGTGGAGTAGGCTGCACCATTGTGACCAAAAAAGATTTTTGGTCCCAGTGGCTTCCTAAAAAACCAAGAAATGGTTATTTAAGGCCAAACTTGCGTAAATACGTTTAACACATGAAATTATTTTTTTTTCTATTGTTTTTTCATCTATATGTGTGTGTGTGGTGAATTATGCCAGTTACTCTGGGGACCTGTGACTTACACCTTGATGCGGCTCTCCCCCTTGTCAGCAATCTCCAGGCTGTCCTTGGTACAGAACTCGCTGTCCTCCAGGGCGAACATCTCGAAGTGCATCACGATCCTGGCGCCGTACTTCTCCAGGATGTTGCGCGGCTGGATCTGCGACAGTATCACACTCCTTTTTTTGGCAGAAATTTTGATTACACACAGTATTTCTTGAAGATAGAGGTTGCCTGGCCGGATTCATTGTTCTTGAAATAACTTCCGTCATTAGAGTTTTTATTTTTTTGACGTTTCGACCACAAAATATTTTGCCCTCGTCAAGAAAAAAATAGACTTTATAGTAAAGTGTTAAAAATATGTTTGATCCCTAATATCTCAAACAATTTTTTAACGCTTTCCATTAAATTTATTTAATTTTTTTTTCATGACGAAGACAAAATATTTTTGTCGAAACGTCGAAAAAATAAAAACGCTATTGGCCGAAGTGTCTCTTATTTCAAGAACATTACACAGTGTATAATTGTGGAAATGAGGGATCGGGTTGATAAGTTAAGGGAAAAAATGGATCTCTCCTGATTATGCAACTTAAAATTGCTGATGGCTTGTGCCATGTTAAGGTACAGCAGCCTGCACCACGCTGAACGATGGCCAACAGCCTCAAACGCCTACGTAGTTGGGTATCTTGTTCCAAAACCACTTTATTAGGTACCGCTCAAAAAGAGCAACCTAGTTTATGATAATTGCAACAATGAATAATATATGAAGGTTATTCACATATTTCCCGGTTCATGACTGTCGGGAATCGAGGGTGTTACCCACTCGTCCACCGACTCTTTTGTAGTTGGGTATTTGTGTATTATTAAAATAAAAACATAAGCCTCCAGGGAAAAGTTTCTTTTAAAAATATTTTTTATTTAAAAAATCTCGAGCTTTCGGGCAAGTACGCCCTTCTACGGGAGGAAATGCTTTATATGATTAATACGCCAATAAAATATGATTTAAAATTAAATAAAGTCCATTTTCTGTTTACATTGCTTTAAAAGCACGATCAACGCGGGCTTCTGTTGCGCGTGCTTCACTTGGGGGTTATAGGCTGGGCTCAGGGAATATAATGTTCTAAATTTCCGGAATATCTATTCTTCTGTTGATGCTATTGTGCTTTCTGGATATGATGGATTCTATTATTAGTCTCTGTAGTCTATTGGGGATGTTGGAGTAATGGGTCTTGGGTTCTGATAGGGAGAACCCAAGACCCATTACTCCAACATCCCCAATAGACTACAGAGACTAATAATAGAATCCATCATATCCAGAAAGCACAATAGCATCAACAGAAGAATAGATATTCCGGAAATTTAGAACATTATATTCCCTGAGCCCAGCCCATAACCCCCAAGTGAAGCACGCGCAACAGAAGCCCGCGTTGATCGTGCTTTTAAAGCAATGTAAACAGAAAATGGACTTTATTTAATTTTAAATCATATTTCATTGGCGTATTAATCATATAAAGCATTTCCTCCCGTAGAAGGGCGTACTTGCCCGAAAGCTCGAGATTTTTTAAATAAAAAATATTTTTAAAAGAAACTTTTCCCTGGAGGCTTATGTTTTTATTTTAATGTTAATTCAAGGGATTATTTGATCGATTTGTGTATTATATTATAATTGTATATTTATGTATCTTATAAGAAGGGTGTATTTGGCCGATATATTCTGGGGAATAATTAAATTTTATTCCGATAGATGGAGCAAGCCATCAGCAATTTTCAGTTGCGCACAATCAGAGAAGATGATTATTTTTAAATCTCTTAATTATAAATTGCGTGTTGGGGGATAAAAGAGGAGTTTCGGGTCGGTTGAAAGAACAAGTAAAAAATTAAACATAGCTTGATTATCTAAATGAAGTTTGCATGGTGGCTTCCGCACTAGAGAGTCATGCTGAAGAGAAATAAATTCTCGAATACACACAATACTTTACAATTTGATTTCATTTAACTAAATTTGTATACCAACCTTTTGTACATATATCAATTGTGTTGATATTTTTTTATCTCTCTATCTAACTAACTTGCATACTAATTCTGTACATATTTAAAAATATCTTTCTTTCTTTTCTTTCAAAATTTTTATTTATGTTTAAAGTGCAAGTGTTCCTAGGTGGACATAGCGCTCTAAGTCGAAATAAAGAATAAAGAAGAGAAATAAAAGCCACAAATACGTACGTGGGGATCGTTTTATGCTTCATTTTATATTAAAAAAAAATAATTTTTGACACCAGAATGAAGAGAGAAACAAGTTAGAAAGAAGTGAGATAAAAAATCAGCGTTTAGTTGTAAGTTATATTGTTTGATGGCAGTAACCAACGTTCAGTTGCTTAACCAGATGGGTCATTTTCTAAATAAATCGCGGTTTATCTAGTGGACGCGTCATGGGCAAAACTTAAGGAAGTTATATCTTTTAGCATGTATATCGGGATTGAGACAGTAACTCTTGAAAGATATTACAGTGACCTTTACTGAAGACACACGAGATAACCAAGTGTGAACAAATTGCCTCTGTCTCCCTAAAAAAAAAAAGACGACTGGCGGCATCAAAAACTTTCCGCTTCCTTAAGTTTTGCCCACAATGATACAACCAAGACAACTGGGTATATACGTCACAGGGAACATTTTACACAGGGGTATGTCAGGGGCAGACCTACCTACCTTAACATCATAGTGGATCATGGTGAGGGGAGGGTAAGGTCTGTAGGGGAAACCAGGACTCTCTATCCTGGCAATGGGGGAGGTCCAGTTGAGGATGTAGGTCTCGGTTCGATTGTCGATGGCTGCCCCACACACACACACACACACACACACACATTTCTCACACACTCCTCTCAAAGACAACCCTCCCTCCCTTAAGAGTCCACATTGGACACTAATCACAACCGCGACTTTCTCACTAAGATAATGACACGTAGTAAATAAGGAAAGCCAAAACTTCAGGATATGACACAGTAATTTTAAAAAGGCAAGAACAAATCAACATTTATAATATATATATATATATATATATTAAGAAAAAGGCATCTACTTATCGTGCAACTGAAAGTTGCTGATGGCTTGCGCCATCTATCGGAATAAATATCAACTATTCTCGTTGATTTTTAATTATTCCAGAATTGGCCAAATACCCATTCTTGATTAATCAAGAAAAGCTAACCACGGACGCGTTTCGGGCTGTTGGCCCTCATCAGCGTGGTGCAAGCTGTACCTCAAAGACCAAAAAATTGGTCATTAAGGCATCCTGAAAAATCATGAAACGGGTAGTTAAGGCCAGAATTGCGTGAGAACGCTACAATGCCTTTTTCTTAATTTATGCACCTTATCCCAGTACAATATCACATTTGTACTATTTTTTCATATATATATACAAGAGAGGCGATGAGAGGGATAAGTTTATAGAAGAGCAAAATCTAAATATCAAAATAAAATACCAGAGAGATAATGAGGGAGAAGTTTATAACATCGTAACATAAAGTTAACCCATGTTCCTGGAGTGTATCCATAGAGAAATTTTATAGAGTAGCAAACTATCAAAATACAATAATCTGTGTACAGAAATTAATATTTTTCTACAATATATCCTTAGAAGAAAGACAAGATGTTGTGGGGAAAGGCGTATATTTTATTGTTGATGCGAAAATTTCGAGCATGAAACTTTTACAACGTTTTCTCGAATGTCTGTTGAAGAGAGAATGCTCGAGAAAGCTTGAATCACTTCCACCCAATAAAAGATACACTTTACCCAACAAGCTCAATTGTCCTTTCTTTACGAACTACCGAGTGTGACTCTGTATAAACTATCCTTCTTCAAAGCAACCAACAAATGGCAACGATCAGCTGACATCATGATATGCTTCAGATGGCATCAGTCAAGTTGATTTATCACTGCTGGTGGATCCCACTTCATCTACTTCCAACTCATCGAACAGCAAAATCTGCCCGAAGACAGAACAAGATGGATAAAAAATAATGAGAGAGGTTAACAACCATTTTTATTTTTCCCTGTAAGTAATAAAGAACTAAAATTCAAAACTATTATAGACACGTATGATTCTTTTTAAAAATAAACAATTTCTACTGTCCTTACTGCAATAGAATAATTAACTACCATGGTAGATTAAACTGGCGAAACCGCTGGGAGGGTTCACCACTGATGGAGCCAGGCCCTCCCATTAATTTTTTTTTCCATTGCAGTAAGGTCAGTAGAAATTGTTTATTTTTAAAAAGAATCATACGCGTCTATAATAGTTTTGAATTTTGATAACAGATGGCGCTCTAATGCATCATAATAAAGAATTATTTAAAGTAACTAATTCTATTAAAAAAATTGCCATTTTGGTCTTGGAATAAAGGATGGTAGCCTTGGTGAGGTTTAGTTTGCTATGACACGGGCTGCGACAGAGAATTTTAGGACTTCTACTACTGTAGAATGACCCAATTATAATAACGACACCGCCACAATCCAGAGCTAGCTGGATGGTACTTAAAAGACGACAACAAGACCTATTCCAAATTCTGAATTAAAGATGACATCTTCTAACCAAAAATGTAAGCAAGGATTTCTAAATAATCACACGCAAAAAGAAAAAAAAAAGACGTTAAAATAAGATC
>CP092863.1:151707150-151731710 GCA_030710605.1 Cordylochernes scorpioides | reverse complement strand
TATTTTAGGATAGAGTTAAGGCTTGCAGAAGGCTAAGCAGCCATAGGATGATAGAAGTTTCCAAACCATGGATCTGTTGTAGGGAGAATTCCATCAGACTTTGGGAATTCAACATTCTATTGTTGAAAACGTAAGTAAGTTTCTAGAGAGGTTAGAGTCAAGCTGTACCCCCCCCGAATGGATTTAGGTAAAATATCACATTTCTCTATATACAGTGTTGTAGTTAGTGTTCATCAAGTCAACTTCATGTTGTTTCTTATCCCCTTGTGTAAAGATTACACAAATTCCATGAGTTCATGCTCCTTGAGTTGTTCCTTATCCCCTTGTGTAAAGATTACACAAATTCCATGAGTCCATGCTCCTTGAGTTGTTCCTTATCCCCTTGTGTAAAGATTACACAAATTCCATGAGTCCATGCTCCTCTAGCTGTTGTTGTTTCTTATCCCCTTGTGTAAAGATTACCCGAATTCCATGAGTTGATGCTCCTCTAGCTGTTGTTGTTTCTTATCCCCTTGTGTAAAGATTACACAAATTCCATGAGTCCATGCTCCTTGAGTTGTTATTTCTTATCCCTTTGTGTAAGATTACACAAATTCCATGAGTCCATGCTCCTTGAGTTGTTTCTTATCCCTTTGTGTAAAGATTACACAAATTCCATGAGTCCATGCTCCTCTAGCTGTTGTTGTTGTTTCTTATCCCCTTGTACAAAGATTACACAAATTCCATGATTTCATGCTCCTCTAGCTGTTGTTGTTGTTTCTTATCCCCTTGTACAAAGATTACACAAATTCCATGAGTTCATGCTCCTCTAGCTGTTGTTGTTTCTTATCCCCTTGTGTAAAGATTACACAAATTCCATGAGTCCATGCTCCTCTAGCTGTTGTTGTTTCTTATCTCCTTGTGTAAAGATTACACAAATTCCATGAGTCCATGCTCCTCTAGCTGTTGTTGTTTCTTATCTCCTTGTGTAAAGATTACACGAATTCCATGAGTCCATGCTCCTTTAGCTGTTGTTGTTTCTTATCTCCTTGTGTAAAGATTACACAAATTCCATGAGTCCATGCTCCTCTAGCTGTTGTTGTTTCTTATCTCCTTGTGTAAAGATTACACAAATTCCATGAGTCCATGCTCCTCTAGCTGTTGTTGTTTCTTATCTCCTTGTGTAAAGATTACACAAATTCCATGAGTCCATGCTCCTCTAGCTGTTGTTGTTTCTTATCTCCTTGTGTAAAGATTACACAAATTCCATGAGTCCATGCTCCTCTAGCTGTTGTTGTTTCTTATCTCCTTGTGTAAAGATTACACAAATTCCATGAGTCCATGCTCCTTTAGCTGTTGTTGTTTCTTATCTCCTTGTGTAAAGATTACACGAATTCCATGAGTCCATGCTCCTCTAGCTGTTGTTGTTTCTTATTCCCTTGTGTAAAGATTACACGAATTCCATGAGTCCATGCTCCTCTAGCTGTTGTTGTTGTTTCTTATCCCCTTGTGTAAAGATTACACGAATTCCAGGAGTCCATGCTCCTCTAGCAGTGGTAGTTGTTTCTTATCCCCTTGTGTAAAGATTACACGAATTCCATGAGTCCATGCTCCTTGAGCTCAACTTTAAATGACTCTATGTGGACACAAATATTCTCCAATTTGAAATCTGTCAGTGACCAACACTCTCATCTAGTGACCTTCTGGTAACTTTCTTGACCCCTTCTAGCTATGCCATTGTAGGTCTTCCTCTCTTCCTTCTTCAAGTTTTTCCCCAACATCTCTTACCTTTATTAAGACCACTAGTCTTCTATAACAAGATTCTCCTCAGAGATATACAGAAAAGGAGTGGGAAAAAGAAAATTGAATTTACAAAGTAGAGTGGAAATATAGTAAATATAGAGGTTTAAAAACTCCGCCTTTGCCGGTCCCAAGCCCGGATGAAAAAGGAGGAGGAGGAGCAGTAACAAGCTCACTAAAAAACCTGGGCTCAGCTGATAGTACCCTGTAAGGACTCCAGGGATACAGGATGAGCAGCGTTTGTACTCCATGTTAGGAGCGGCTGTACATGGTGTCTGTTCCTCATGTCAGAGGCGGCCATTTCTTTTGTAGCTAAGTCAGTGGCCTGCCACTGAGTAGTGTTCCCAGTCTTAATGACAAAGGCAGACAAATTCTACTTCACCCAGTCATGATGGTTGTCAACTCTACAAGCTCTACAAGCTTGATACCTTAATATGATTGAGTGAAGATAAGAAAGATGTTTAAAAATGGGTGGTGTTGTTGCCAGGCACATTACGGAGAGTACCCCCTCCACCGCCGCCCCCTCCACCAGCACTGAGGACGGCCCCTCAGCCTCCCCAGGCCATTCGCCTTACCACAGGATGACCGTACTATCTTACCTATATGAAAGACAAAAAAACCAACAACAATTTTTTTTTTTTGAAAAGAACTTTAAGATATATTATTATTATTTCTAATCTGTGATAACAAAATACACACTTTTTTTATTATTATTATTATGAAAAAAAAAAAAAAAAAAATATTTTTCTAGCCAATGCAAAGAAAGTTTAGAAGATGATTGATGATTCTTTTTTTTTTTTTTCCTCCTTAAAGAAAAAAAAAAGATTGTGTGTAAGAAAATGTTGTACTTATATACCAGATGTTTTTTTAAAATAAATGTTTATTTTTGAACCTTGAATTTAATACTGTGAAGGTTTGTTTTATTTATTTACATTATAAGTTGTGGGTGAATGAGTGGTTTAAATTGTTGGTTTTTGACCGCTACAACCTTTTGAATTTTTGATTGAATCCCACATAGGGCACTTTTTTTCTAATTGTCCCCGATTCTTGAAAAAATCCAATCCCACCAGCGAGTGCAAGTAACTAAATGGGACTCTAGCACATTTGTAAATGCAAAAGTCGAACTGCTTTTCACATGTGTAGACATGTGGTGTACTTACAGTAAAAGAAGTCGCTAACTTCCCACCATGATTATCATGGCTGCTGTACCATATCTAGACATGTGGTGTACTTACAGTAAAAGAAGTCGCTAACTTCCTACCATGATTATCATGGCTGCTGTACCATATGTAGACATATGGTGTACTCACAATAAAAGCAGTCGCTAACTACCCACCATGATTATCATGGCCTGTACCATGTGTAGACATGTGGTGTACTTACAGTAAAAACAGTCGCCAACTTCTACCCACCATGATTATCATGGACTGTACCATGTGTAGACATGTGGTGTACTTACAGTAAAAGCAGTCGCCAACTTCTACCCACCATGATTATCATGGCCTGTACCACGTGTACTAGGGATAAGCTAAAAAAAAAGAAAAGGATTATCTGTGACATGAGATGTGTGGGTGATAGAAAACAGGTAGAGTGGGTTCAACATGGTTTCATTTGTTGGGGGAGATAACAGGGTGGTAGTTACATACAATACATACAGGGGAGAAGCTGGGGGGAGGCAAACTTCAATATTCTCTTTCACCCTGCCACACACACTTCTGTCAACATATTGGTTCATTGTTTCTTATCCCCTTGTACAAAGATTACACAAGTTCCATGAATCCATGCTACTCGAGCTGTTGTTGTTATTTCTTATCCCCTTGTGCAAAGATTACACAAATTCCATGAATCCATGCTCCTCGAGATGTTGTTGTTGTTTCTTAAAGATTACACAAATTCCATGAGTCATGCTATCCGAGCTGTTTTTGTTTCTTATCCCCTTGTACAAAGATTACACAAATTCCATGAGTCATGCTACTCAAGCTGTTGTTGTTTCTTATCTCCTTGTGCAAAAATTCCAAGAGTCCATGCTTCTCGAGCTGATTTCATGGAGTGGGGTGTAGGCGTGCAGCTTTCATGGATCACATGATACAGGCCACATTTTGGAGAAAGTCTGAATGACTAATTTGAGGCCATTCCTAACATGGAAGCAGTTTGCTGCTGACTCTTAACATAGGTACAGACCTCCATATTCCTGGAGAGGGACCCTTGCTGAAGTGTATCAACCGGGTCAGTTGAGAACTCGGGATTTTTTAAAGAGGTCTTTCTCCTCTTTCTAACAATGTTGCTGTTGGTCCGTGACTGCTTATTCATCAGAGTTATTCTGCATGTTTCACAGCTGGCCTTCATATCTGAAGGTTGTTCCCCTATTGGTCACCTGGGGACATGTCCTGTAGTAGTCAGCTCTGACTAGGTTGATTGATACAGGGGTTAAGTGAGCTATGTTCATTGCTTGATGGAGAATATTGAAAGAAGCAAATCTTTGAAACCAAGAGCTTGGGTACTTCTTTTTTTTTTTTTAATTTGTGACCAGTGGAACATCTCTATAGGAGCAAAAAAAAAACTTGGTTATAAAAAAATCAGAGTTCTACTCATCCCCAGCAGACACCATCAACAAGCTCTACAGGCTGGATACCCTGATTGATTGTTGAGTGGAGATAAGAAAGAGGGGGTCGGTGGAAGGATGGTGTAAACCATTGGTTTTTGATTGCTGCGACCTGGGATCGAATTCCGCATTGGACACTTTTTTTCTGATTTAAACAAGGTAAAATCCTCTGGAGTAACTTGGTAAAGAGAGAACATTCAAAGACAAAGAGGATAAGTACTTATCCTCTTTGTCTTTGAATGTTCTCTCTTTACTACTTTTTTCTGAGAAAAAAAAATGCTCCAGTGGCCCCCAATTCTTGCAAAAGTCCAACCCCACCAGTGAGTGCAAGTAACCAAATGGGGCTCTGGACACATTTGTAAGTGCAAAAGTCAAACAGCTTTTCACATGTGTAGATGTGGTGTACTTACAGTAAAAACAGTAGCCTACTTCTACCCACCATGATTATCATGGCCTGTACCACGTGTACTAGGGATAGGCAAAAAAAAAAAGAGAGAATATAGTTCTAAGGCCCCCCCAATTGTATTCCGAGTATGAGAGTGGTATAAGCTATCTTTTCTTAACATCCACAACCCAGGATTGAATCCTGCATTGGGCACTTTTGCTGGAGAAAAACACAATATGTCACTATATTCTTACAAAAGTCCAACCCCACTAGTGAGTGCAAGTAGCCAAACTGGGCTCTCTAGCACATTTGTAAGTGCAAAAGTCGAACTGCTTACTACAATGATAAGGCACAATTATAGATTAGAGCTACAAGGTCTTCTTATTTCCACTCAATCACACTAAGATATCAAGCTTGTAAAGCTTGTTGATGGTGTCTGCCAGGGAAGAGTAGAGCTCATCAATGGATGAGTCAATACAGTCAATAATATGTCTTGGGGTTGCAGGCTGAGAATTGCACTTAGTACATAGTGGGAAAACCCTGCAACCATTCTGGAAAGTCATTGTCTGTAGATGACCAGACTTAAGTCTGGAAATCAAAGACTGTTGTTCCCTTGGGAGGACAGAACCGGTGCTTGTCCCTCCTGCTCTGTACCAGTCATGTGCAGCATCAGATTTCCATTCCTGCAGAGCTACAATGTAATAAGACTAAATTCAAATAACACTATTAATTCATTTGGATTTGGTCTTATTACCTTGTAGTTGCTTACTACAATGCGTAGACATGTGGTGTACACTCACAGTAAATGCAATTGTTAAAATCTACCCACCATGAATATCATGACTTGTAACACATGTATTAGGGATAAGTCCTCTTCTTTCTTATCTCCACTCAACAATCAGGGTATCAAGCCTATAGAGCTTGTTGATGGTGTATGCTGGGGATGAGTAGAGCTCATCAAAGGAGATTTGACAACCATCATGACTGGGTGAAGTAGAATGTATCTGTCATCAAGACTGGGAGCACTACTCAGTGGTAGGCCGACTTAGCTACAATATGAAATGGCTACCTCTGACATAAGGAACAGATGCCATGTACAGCCGCTCCTAACATGAGGTACAGACTATGCTCATCTTGTTGGATCAGGAGCCCTTATAGGGTACCTATCAGCTGAGCCCAGGTGTTTTAGCGAGCTTGTTACTGCTCCCTCTCCTCCTCATTTCATCTGGGCTTGGAACCAGCAAAGGCGGAGTCAAAGGGAAACAGACAAACAAGAGTAGAGTGTTATAGAAGGACACAGACCTGTGAAGGTGAAGATACGAGCCTGGCAGTCTGCACAGCCAGACAAGATGGTGCTGGACCCCACCCACTCCACTGAGGTCAGCTGTCCTTCGTGTGCTCTCCAGGTGGCCAGCGGCTTGACTGGACTGTGACAGCAACAATAACTGTCAGTGACAACAATAACACTACTGTCAGCGACAGCAGCAATAACACAACTATTATTCAAATTAAAGAAACTTCGGCCAGTAAATATTTAAATTGTCTTGACAAAAATCTTTTGTCCTCGTCAGGAGCAAACAAAAATTAAAACATTTGGCAAAGCGTTAAAATGCCGAGACAATAAAAAAGATATCCTGGCCGAAGTATCTTTAAATTGAAGAACTATGCCTCTTATCTTTACGATAACACAGGGCAGGGCTTCATGGGAGGTTCTACTGTATATATATTATGATGCATTAACACGCCATCTGTTATGAAAATTCAAAACTATTATATATTGTTGAAACAGTGTTCATTCTGAAAACTAAATCCTCCTAGCTCTTAGTGCCCGGTAAACAAACTTTGTGTTGTTGTTGTTTCTTATCCCCTTGTGTAAAGATTACACGAATTCCATGATCTCATGGAATGCAGTATAAGGGTGCAGCTTTCATTGATCATGGCACCATGATCCAGGCACACTTTGGTGAAAGTCTGACTTTGCCTGTAGTTTGAGGCCGTTCCAAACATGGAAGCAGTTTGCTGTCGATTCTAACATGAGTACAGACTCCTCCGTATCCCTGGAGAGGAACCCTTGCTGAGGTCTATCAACCAGGTCAGTTGAACTCAGGATTTTTAAAGAGGTTTTTCTCCTCTTCTAACAATGTTGCTGTTGGTCAGCGACTGCTTATTGGTCAGAGTTATTCTGCTTGTTTCACAGCTGGCCTTCATATCTGAAGGTGGTTCCCCTATCTGCCACCTGGGGACGTGCCAGGTAGCAGTCAGCTCTGCCAATGGAAAACTTTGTAGGCATGATAAGGTACAATTTGGATTAAAGATTAGAAACATAAAATTGATAAGAACAAATCCAAAGAAATTTATGTGGATTTGGTCTTAGTGTGTCCTTACTTTCTGATGTCCCATATGGCGATAGCAGCGTCGTGGGAGCCAGACACCAGCAGTCTCTCATTGTAGGGGGACCAGCTAACACAGCTCACCCACTTCTTGTGGAAGGGGAGTTGGTGGATGCACTTCTGGTTCTCTGCAATATGCAACAGATAGAGGTGATTGGTGGATGCACTTCTGGTTCTCTGCAACATGCAACAGATAGAGGTGATTGGTGAATGCACTTCTGGCTCTCTGCAACATGCAACAGATAGAGGTGATTGGTGGACACACTTCTGGCTCTCTGCAACATGCAACAGATAGAGGTGATTGGTGGACACACTTCTGGCTCTCTGCAACATGCAACAGATTGAGGTGATTGGTGGACACACTTCTGGCTCTCTGCAACTTGCAACAACTATAGACAATTGGTGGACACACTTCTGGCTCTCTGCAACATGCAACAGATAGAGGTGATTGGTGGACACACTTCTGGCTCTCTGCAACATGCAACAGATAGAGGTGATTGGTGGACACACTTCTGGCTCTCTGCAACATGCAACAGATTGAGGTGATTGGTGGACACACTTCTGGCTCTCTGCAACTTGCAACAACTATAGACAATTGGTGGACACACTTTTGGTTCTCTGCAACATGCAACAGATAGAGGTGATTGGTGGACACACTTCTGGCTCTCTGCAACATGCAACAGATAGAGGTGATTGGTGGACACACTTCTGGCTCTCTGCAACTTGCAACAACTATAGACAATTGGTGGACACACTTCTGGCTCTCTGCAACATGCAACAGATAGAGGTGATTGGTGGACACACTTCTGGCTCTCTGCAACATGCAACAGATAGAGGTGATTGGTGGATGCACTTCTGGCTCTCTGCAACATGCAACAGATAGAGGTGATTGGTGGATGCACTTCTGGCTCTCTGCAACATGCAACAGATAGAGGTGATTGGTGAATGCACTTCTGGTTCTCTGCAACATGCAACAGACTGAGGTGATTGGTGGACACACTTCTGGCTCTCTGCAACATGCAACAGATAGAGGTGATTGGTGGACACACTTCTGGCTCTCTGTAACATGCAACAATGGTTGTGCAACAACTATAGACAATTGGTGGATGCATTTCTGACTCTCTGTAACATGCAACAATGGTTGTGCAACAACTATAGATGATTGGCGGACAAACTTCTGGATCTCTGCAACACTCAACAACTAGAGATGATTGTATTTATGGCAAATAACACAGGTCTACAAAAAAAAACTTTTTTTTTTTGCCAGAGAAAACCTGATGTTGATTCTAATGTAGCTTTTAATGAAAATTTAATGAAATCAGAAGTTTTTCATTACCCATAGTTCTTGCAGAATAACAATTTTTTCTATAAATTGGTAAATACAGTAATAATGCAGAAAATGTTACGTAAGCATTTTTAAGTAAACATCATTACATTAGCTAGCGCTTTATTTTGACAAGAAGAGTTGATATGTGGAGCCAAAAGCTTTATTTTATTTGTTATTAATTAAATTTTGCTCTTTAAGAATCATAAATATTAATTTAAATAACAAATTATTGAATTTTTAATTAAATATGTTTATTTTATAATGCAATCTGTTTTGCTTTCAACTCAAAAATAACGACAAGCTCTGGAATGCTATTTGCTAAATAACAGTTTTAATATATGTTCAAATCAATAAGCTTGAGGGATGAGTTTCTTTTCCAAATAAATTTATTTCGAGCTTTCGGGCAACGCCCTTCTACAGGAAAATAAAATAAAGTAAATTAAATTATATTCCACTAAGATTAGGCGAGGCAAATGTATAACAAACTATATAAAAGTAAATATCAGAAACAAACACACATGAGACTACTCGTGCGTCATGCGTTCATGATACATTGGGGGGTTTTTAATTTTATTAGTTTTAATATATATATTTAAATTGAACCTAAAGATTTGTTTAATAGGTTTGCATCAGAAGTGACAGGTAAATTTGAAGTGATCAGTTTATTCTTCTCTATCGATTTGCTTTTATAAATCGTGTGCACTAGACTGTGTCAATATGCCGAGGCATTGCATTAATATTCCTGATATTTTCTGTTACATTTGTGGGGAATTAACTTTCAAAGGCGAAACTTTACACCGCTCATCAAAAAGTGCTAATAACCCTATTTTGGCTGTAAAGTCGGTGACCAAGATAAGAATTGGGCTCCTCAACTTTGTTGTGAAATTTGTGCTCGACGTCTTACAGGGTGGATTAAAGGTGAACGTCATATGCCTTTTGTGGTTCCAATGATATGGAGGGAACCTAAAGACCATTCTTCAGACTGTTATTTTTGTTTGACAAAGACTACAGGTATTACATCCAAATCAAGACATACAGTTGAATATCCAGATTTGCCTTCTGCTATGAGACCGGTTCCTCATAGTGATATTTTACCTGTGCCACAGCCTCCTGAAAATGTAATATTTAGTGACGATGATTCAGATAGACGAGATCAATAGTCGGATGACACAAATTTTGAAGCAGGTGCTTCATCTGGACCTCATTTATTAACCCAAGGAGATTTGAACGACCTCGTACGTGATTTAGGTTTATTCAAAAACAGAGTGAACCTTTAGGCTCTAGGTTAAAAGGCTGGAATCTGCTGCATAAAGGGACAAAAGTATTCTTTTTTCGCAAGCGTCAAGATGAATTTCAAGACTTCTTTTCACAAGAGAATGATTTAGTATATTGCAATGATGTTGTTAGTCTAATGGAAGCGCTTGGTCATGACTATGATACAGAAGAGTGGCGTTTATTCGTTGATTCTTCAAAAATTAGTTTGAAAGCTGTTCTCCTTCACAACGGAAATAAGTTCCCATCAGTGCCAATAGCACATGCATTCAGCATGAAAGAGACTTACGAAAACATGAAACTGCTTTTGAAAAAGATAGAATATGAAAGATACGGTTGGAAAATATGCAGCAATTTGAAAGTCATTGCTCTCTTGCGTGGATCACAGCTTGGATATACAAATTTTTGTTGTTTTCTGTGTGAGTGGGATAGCAGAGATAGGGAAAGACATTACATTAAAAGAAGCTGGCCAAACTGTGAAACCTTTACTCCAGGACATAAAAATATTGTAAATCCTCCCCTGATCGATTCAGAAAATATTTACTTACCACCATTACATATTAAACTGGGATTAATGAAGAACTTTGTCAAGGCAATGGATCGAAATGCCAGTGGATTTCCCTACCTAAAACAAAAATGTTCTAGCATAAGTGATGCGAAAATTAAAGAAGGCATTTTCGTTGGACCTCAGATTCGAGAATTGCTGCAGGATGGAAATTTTCAAAATAGTTTGAATGAAGTTGAAGCAGCAGCATGGAATTCCTTTAGAAACGTTTGCAAGAACTTCTTAGGAAGTGTCAAGGTTGAAAATTACCGAGACATAGTTAATGATCTGTTGCTTTCCTACAAGGCACTGGGATGTAACATGTCTCTCGAGATCCATTTCCTGCATTCACATCTGGATTTCTTTCCAAACAATCTTGGTGCAGTTAGCGATGAGCATGGTGAGAGGTTTCATCAAGATATATCAAGCATGGAGAAGCGGTACCAAGGCAAATGGAGTCCCGGTATGCTTGCTGACTACTGCTGGACACTCAAGAAAGATGTACCACAAGCAAAGTATAGAAGAAAATCCACTGTCTCTACTTTTCAATAAAATAAATATATTTCGTTCATATAGGCCTATATATTAAAAACATTTCCAAATTTCAAGAAGGTGTATCTCAAAAATCTTGCGTGATAGAAAAAAACTGATGGTATATTTGGAATCAGCACAAAGAGTTAAATTTAGATAAGATGCTGTTTCTTTTGGGACAAAGAAAAATAATTTTTGATAAACCAGTGTAATGTAGATTTGATAAGGCACAATTTTGATTATAGATTATAAACACAAGGTAATAAGACCAAATCCAAATAAATAAATAGTGTGTGACATTTCGGTAACAGCATTGTTACCGAAACGTCACACACTATTTATTTATTTGGATTTGGTCTTATTACCTTGTGTCCAGTGTAATGTAATAAGGTTTATGCAAAAATGCTTATGTAATATTTTTTCATTTTTTGCTGTATTTATCCCAATACCAAAAACAGTCGTCACGCAAACACCATGGGTGATGGAAAATTTCTGATTAGATTTTTGAGTTCAGCATGAAAAGTTACACTAGAAACACCATCAGGTTCTCTTGGGCAAAAATGTTGTTGACCAGTGAATTTGAACAAGCAAGTGTTTCAAAGTAGTATCAATTAATGAGTGTAACTAAAAGTCAGAAGAGTTGTGTTGATGGGGAAGAGGCTCTTACTCTGCCTGGTTTCCCAATAAGACAAGAAGGTGTTCTTACATGGCATTGGGGAGCTCTCACCTCGGAGATCCCAGATACGGACTAAGGAGTCCACAGATCCTGTAGCCAGCTGCGGGGAGAGCTGGGAACGGCTCATAGCCAGGAAGGAATTGGGACCCCTCTGGTTAAAGCAATGTTGGAGAACAGGACTGATGTTAAACCTTAGTGAGATACTCACCAGGATAATCTTGTCCTCAGCCTTCTCCAGGTCCCAGAGCCGGACTGTGGTGTCGATGGAACATGAGAGAAGTCCATCTTCGCACCATTGGACATCCTGGATGGACTGTCGGTGTCCAGGGAGGGACAGAGTGGGGCACTGGAACACACACTGGACATCTGCCGGGGAGACTTATCAGTCCATTTACCTCCATTCAACCAGTATCTAATGCAAATCAACATCTTCTTTTTCTTTCTTATCTCCACTCAATCATATTAGGTTATCAAGCTTGTAGAGCTTGAGACTTGACAACCATCATGCCTGGGTGAAGTAGAATTTGTCTGCCTTTGTCATTAAGACTGGGAGCACTACTCAGTGGCAGGTCGACTTAGCTCCAAAAGAAATGGTCGCCTCTGAGATGAGGAACAGATGCCATGTACAGCCGCTCCTAACATGGAGTTCCAACGGTGCTCATCCTGTATCCCTGGATTCCTTACAGGGTACTGTCAGCTGGGCCAGCTGAGCCCAAGTTTCTTAGCAAGTTTGTTACTGCTCCCCCTCCTCCTTTTTCATCCGGGCTTGGGACCAGCAAAGGAGGAGTTATCAACATCTGATATCATGGAATGGGGTGTAGGAGTACAGCTTTCATTGATCATAGCACCATGATCCAGTCACATTTTGGTGAAAGACTGACTTTGCCTGTAATTTGGGGCCATTCCTAACATGGAAGCCTTTGCTGCCAATTCTAACATGAGTACAGACACAGCTCCTCCGTATATCCCTGGAGAGGAACCCTTGCTGAGGTCTATCAACAGGGTCAGTTGAACTCAGGATTTTTAAAGAGGTCTTTCCCCTCTTTCTAACAATGCTGCTGTCAGTCAGCGACTGCTTATTCGTCAGTTATTCTGTTTGTTTCGTAGTCAGCTTTCATATCTGAAGGTTGTTCCCCTATCCGCCACCTGGGTACACGTCCTGTAGCAGTCAGCTCTGTTGAGAGTTGTGTATTCTTTACACAAGGAAATAAGAAACAACAACAACAAATTCAACCAGTCCCAAGACAAGATAAAAAAAAAGAGAAAGCAGTAACAAGTGTGCTAAAAAAAACCTGCTAATAGTACCCTGTAAGATCTCCAAATCCAAGGATACAGGATGAGCAGCAGAAACATAGCATCTGTTCCTCATGTCAGAGGTGGTCATTTCATTTTGGAGCTAAGTCAGTGGTCTGCTACTGAGTAGTGCTCACTGTCTTAATGACAAGACCAAATCCAAAGTAGTGAATCGACTAAAGTAACAGACTTCAATTTAAGGAAATGGAAATTCCTTGATATCACCAGTCATCTATTTTTTTAAAGAGACAGAGACAATTTTGTTTACACTTGGTTATCTCGTGTGTCTTCAATAAAGGTCACTGTAATATCTTTCAGAGTTATTGTCTCAATCCCGATATACATGGTAAAAGGTACAACTTCCTTAAGTTTTGTCTCCATGAGTGTATATTGGTTATCTCGTGTGTCTTCAATAAAGGTCACTGTTAATATCTTTCAGAGTTATTGTCTCAATCCCGATATACATGGTAAAAGGTACAACTTCCTTAAGTTTTGTCTCCATGAGTGTATATTGGTTATCTCGTGTCTTCAATAAAGGTCACTGTAATATCTTTCAGAGTTATTGTCTCAATCCCGATATACATGCTGAAAGGTACAACTTCCTTAAGTTTTGTCCATGAGTGTATATTGGTTATCTCATGTGTCTTCAATAAAGGTCACTGTAATATCTTTCAGAGTTATTGTCTCAATCCCGATATACATGCTGAAAGGTACAACTTCCTTAAGTTTTGTCCATGAGTGTATATTGGTTATCTTGTGTGTCTTCAATAAAGGTCACTGTTAATATCTTTCAGAGTTATTGTCTCAATCCCGATATACATGCTGAAAGGTACAACTTCCTTAAGTTTTGTCTATGAGTGTATATTGGTTATCTCGTGTGTCTTCAATAAAGGTCACTGTAATATCTTTCAGAGTTATTGTCTGAATCCCGATATACATGCTGAAAGGTACAACTTCCTTAAGTTTTGTCCGTGAGTGTATATTGGTTATCTCGTGTGTTTTTAATAAAGGTCACTGTAATATCTTTCAGAGTTATTGTCTCAATCCCGATATACATGCTAAAAGGTACAACTTCCTCAAGTTTTGTCCATGAGTGTATATTGGTTATCTCGTGTGTCTTCAATAAAGGTCACTGTAATATCTTTCAGAGTTATTGTCTCAATCCCGATATACATGCTGAAAGGTACAACTTCCTTAAGTGTTGTCCATGAGTGTAACTTTAATTCAATCAAATTTTCAAAACTCAATCAGCCTATTTAATTTAAGTGGCTTTAATTCAACCAAAAAAAAAAAAGATATCTTGGGGTTGATAAGGCAAAATTCAGTACTTTTGTCTGAAGATGGTAATAATACTGTTACCGAAACGTCACACACTATTTATTTATTTGTATTTGGTGTCTTATTACCTTGTTTCAATGATACAAAGGGATTATTTAATTGAATACACCAACAAAGGAATGACATAACTTACAGTAATTGGACCTTTCATCCTTTTGGAAGGAGAGACCGAGTCTGTGTTGGGGTGTGGGATCTCCTTGTCAGCTGGAAGCAATGGTTAGACAGCTGAGTATAGACAGGAGATAGACAAGCACACATACCTATTGGCCAGATGTTGATGGTAGCATCGTACGACCCCGAGGCAAACTGCACACCAAGTGGAAAAAAATTACCTTGTGTTTATAATCTATAAACCAAATTGTGGCTTTTCATTTACTGGCAATGTGTTTCTTTCAATGACATCATCAAATATTATCTCAACAGACCTTACTGCAATGATATATGCGGTAAAGAGATTAATTTGGCGAAACCGCTGAGAGGATTCACTACTGATGAGCCAAGCCCTCTCATTCAATAACTTTTATCATTCCAGTAAGGTCTGTAGAGATAATATTTGATGATGTCATTGAAAGAAACACATTGGCAGTAATGATAAGGTACAATTTGTATTGTACAATTAAATACTGAACTACTACCATTCAGCACTTTTGACTGAAGATGGTAACAACGCTGTTACTGAAACATCACACACTATATATTTATTTGGATTTGGTCTTATTACCTTGTGTTTATAATCTATAATCCAAATTGTGCCTTATCAAAGTAAGTTTTCATTATCACAGGTTTAGGGATTTTGACCAATTACATAAAAGCATAAGACGCCATGCAACTTTTTTTTTATTAATTGCATAAAGAAGCTTTCGGACAAGCCCTTCCTCAGCAAACTAAAATATGTAAATTAGAAACTATTTTAGATGCGTAAGATTCTTTTTGAAATTAAACAATTTCTACTGCCCTTACTGCAATGGAAAAGTGGTGAACCCTCCCAGCGGTTTCGCCAGTTTAATCTACCATTTTTTTTTTCCATTGCAGTAAGGGCAGTAGATATTGTTTAATTTCAAAAAGAATCTTACGCGTCTGTAATAAGTTTCTAATTTTCATAACAGATGGCGTGCTAGTGCATCATAAAACTAAAATATAAAAAAGGTAATGGAGAGAGATTATATAGCATTTTAAAGATATATCTATATGCAAATATAGAACATAATAATTTACATAATTGAAAATTCTTTTTTTGTTTAGTATGTTCTTCAAAAATTTTCAATTATGTAAATTCTTATGTTCTATATTTGCATAGGTATATCTTTAAAATTCTATATAATCTCTTTCCATTATCTTTGTTTATGTTTTTGTTTGCTGAAGAAGGGCTTGCCCTGAAAGCTACTTTATGCAATTAATAAAAAAAAAGAGTTGAGGGTCATCTTATACCTTTTTGTTTGTAAGGTAAGTTTTGCTATATCCCAGGTTTGAGGTTTTTCTGTATTTATATAAACAGAATGAAGCCTTTCGCGCAATAAGAAAAAAAATAGTACAAATGTGATATTGTTTTTTTTTTTTTTATCCCTAGTACACGTGGTACAGGCCATGATAATCCTGGTGGGTAGTTAGCAACTGCTTTTACTGTAAGTGCATCACATGTTTACACATGTGAAAAGCAGTTAGACTTTGCACTTACAAATGTGCCAGAGCCCCGTTTGGTTACTTGCAGTCACTGGTGGGGTTGGACTTTTGCAAGAATCGGGGGCCATTGGAGCATTTTTTTAAATCGGAAAAAAAGTGTCCAATGCGGGAATCGAACCCGGGTCCTAGTGGTCGAAAATCAAACGGTTTAACCAGCCTTCCACCAACCCCCCATGTGATATTGTACTGGGATAAGGTGCATAAATTGAGAAAAAGGCTTTTTTCTTATCGTGTAACTGAAAGTTGCTGATGGCTTGCGCCATCTATCGGAATAAATATAAACTATTCTCATTGATTTTTATGCCTTTTTTTTCAACTTTCGCAATAAGTTTGTTTTACTAAGCACAAAAACAATGATATTTTGAGTATTTTCTCTTCAACAGGCGAAATTACACTAAGAGGGAAACAGGTAGGTGTCCATGAACAATGTGTATTTCTGTATTGTTGGACAAACTGTAGGATATTGTTGTGTGTCAACGTTTTATGGTTTCCACAAGTCCATATCTCAGAAGAAGGCCAAGTGACACTCACTCCTCACTTTCTTACTGCTACTCTTTTTGTGTTGTTTTTCTTGCTTCCCTCTTTCTCTTTCTTATTTTTTTTTTCTTCTGTCTATATCGTTATTTCCTTTGTCTCACTGCTTTGTTCTTATGCATACCTCTGGTGAATCCTGTATAGGGTCAGTGACCCTGAATAAAGGCTTTTTGTTGTTGTTGTGTGTCACAACAAGTAGTTAAATAGATGGTGCATGTACCTCTGTCTCCTTAAAAAAAAAAATAAAATAAAATAGATGACCGGCGACATCAAAGACTTTCTACTTAAGTTTTCTTTAAAAATAGATACTTCGGCCAGTTATAATTTTATTTTCTCAATGTTTCAACAAAAATCTTTTGTCATCGTCAGGAGAAATAAAGTATTTGGCAAGGTGTTAAAAATTATTCTGAGGTTGCAAGGGTGTTCTCACACTATTTTTCTAATTTAGTACAAATGATCAAGTGCAATTTGGATTATAGATTATAAAAACAAGGTAATAAGACCAAATCCAAATAAATAAATAGTGTGTGACGTTTCTGTAACAACGCTGTTACCGAAATGTCACACACTATTTATTTGGATTCTGTCTTATTACCTTGTGTTTAATTTAGTACAACTAAATATACTAAACTTGAAAAATCGCGTGAGAAGGCCCTTGCAACCTTAGAATAATTTTTAACACCTTGCCAAAAGATTTATTTCTCCTGACAAAGACAAAAGATTTTTGTCTAAACATTGAGAAAATAAAAACTTTATCTGACTGAAGTGTCAATTATGTTAATTAAAGAAATATGAATGCTAGCCAGGCAACCTCTTATCTTCTTAAGTATTGTCTCTGAGTGCCTGAGAGATACTGCAGAGAGATGGTTAAGTGTTCCCTGCTAAGTCACTTCCACATCAGAGAAAGCTGAGAGCTACCACCGGTTGTTCCATATAACCCTATATAAAATAAAAGGACTTAAAAGCGCGAATGTTTCTTTTATACATAAAACGAACTTCCCCTATACCAGGGGATTCAGTGGAAGGGTGGTCTAAACCGTTGGTTTTTGACCGTTACAACCCGGGATTGAATCCTGCATAAAGAAATTATTTCTAACTGAAAAAACAATGGTTGCCTGTAAAGTCGGTTTTACGGGCGAAGATTTTACGTGACAACGGTAGAATATTTATTGATATGAATATAATTAAATTGCACAATAGGAACAAGGAATTGAATGAAAATAAGAATTGCACAAATTTTAACTATAGAAATATATTTTGTTTACTAAAACATTGTACATGTAAACTTAAACTTAACTAATTCCTATTTGAGTGATTTTGTTGAGGATAGGACGATGATAGGAGAAATATGAAATGAAAGGAAGTGTTTCTGCTGTAATGTGTCTTGCGAAAGTCAAGTCGATAGTTGTTCCTTTTAACGTAGTTGACTTAGAAACGTTTGATACGCAATCAAGATTATAGTATTTTTCATGAATTTAAGAAACGAGTTGTCAGGCTTTACGTTTTTGTTAAAATCACCACACAGAAGAATCGGTATACTAGAATCAATTTGCACGAACGGTGGCACGTACTGGCTGTTGTGAATGTACGGGCCGAGTCCTTGCCATAGTAACATTCCAATATCCTGCATACTAGCTCCTGGATGAATATATACAGCACCGAGTATAAACTTGAAGCTAGTATTAGCGGCGAAGCAAGTAACTTCAGTCATGCACATGTCACCCTTGGTTTTAATGACACGAGTTACGTCTGTAATCGCAACTTGGAACACTTCCGCCGTAGATGTCGATGATAATTTACGATAGATCGCCACTCCACCAGCCGCGTTGGTATCTGAGTTAGGTCGATTATTTTCCCTGGATACGCACTCATAACCCTTGATTGGAGTTGGTTCACAAGTGTCGCGCATCCACGTTTCAGTCAATACTAAATAGTCTGATCGTGGTATCACTGTATCTGTTTCAATGTCCGCGGCATGGGCACTTAAACTTTGACAGTTGATGTTCGTTACTTATATTAGATGTTAAAATTCTTGCTCAACACAGTTTAAATAAAGTTTTCTTATATCTGCCACTTTTTCTTAATATTTGTAATTTTAAATAATCAATTCGAAAATCAAAACATTTATTCAGATCGAAGGTTCAAATTTTTGCTAAATAAATTTGAAACTATTTAAAATTTGTAAAATAATAATTAATTAATTAATATTAATTTTAAACTAATAATTTACTTAACACTATCAACATTTATCAATAGTATGACATAACCTATAAACTCAGTTTCTCAACTTTTGTGTCAATCTAACAATTAATCAATCAATCATAGTTTACGATAATGAAATATCAGTGTACAATTATTTACCTTTATTGTTGTAGTTGTTGTAAATGACGAATCTAAGCACTCCACATTTTCACTACAGACACAGCTGACGATACTTTAACCACACGTGTGAACTTGTATTATGACGCTTTCTTGTTTTTCCAACGCCAAGAACGTTCGAGAAAGACAAAGACAGAGACAAGCATGCGCCGATTCAATGCGCCTAATTCTCTAGCGCTGCGCGCGCAGCACTCTCGTTCGGTGACTCATCGTAACGTTACCGGGCGTTACACTTTTTCATAAGTGACTCCCAGCCGCAACCTAATTTAAGACGTTGTCACGTCAAAAAAAAAAATATATATATATATATTATCCCCAATGACCCCTTGATTTTTGAAAAAGTACAACCCCATCAGCGAGTGCAAGTAACCAAACGGGGCTCTGACACATTTGTAAGTGCAAAAGTCGAACTGCTTTTCACATGTGTAGACATATGGTGCACTTACAGTAAAAACAGTTGTAAACATCCCACCATGATTATCATGGCCTGTACCATGTGTACTAGGGATAAATTAATATACCCCCACTTCTAACTCAAGTCGAACTGCTTTTCACATGTTTAGACACGTGGTGCACTTACAGTTAAAACAGTCGCTAACTACCTACCATGATTATCATGGCCTGTACCATGTGTACTAGGGATAAATTAGTATACAGTTAAACCTGTCTATAGCGCCCCCTCTAAATAGCGCCTTTCTCTCTATAGCGCCCGATTTTAAATACGTAGTATGATGCGATTTACATTAAAAGTGACCTGTCTATAGCACCACCCCCTCTCTATAGCACCCTATTTTGATGAGTCTCAAGAGTGGGTGCTATAGACAGGTTTAACTGTACCACCAATTCTAACTCAACCAAGGGGAAGCTGACCTTGGGAAGAGAAGGATGCATGGCCAGACAGTGGACACTGTTGGAATGGCCTTGGCACACCTGCAGACAATACAGCTCAAAGCTGGTCTGGTCCCACTGCCACACATGGACCTCCGAGTCATGGGAGCCAGAGATCATCCTCAGTACATCCTGGTTCTCTCCTTGGACAACTGGAACACCACACATCTATGTAACAAACCACATAAGAACAACCTCCATGAGAGGACCCTCGTGCTAGTGTGGGGGACAGTTTTCATTTGCAAAATGACCATTTTTTTTTACTCTTTAGCAACTCTCCAGTTTATAAGGTCATAACACATCATTTATATATTAGAAATGAAAGCATTCATGTTTTTTTTACCCATAAAACAAATTCTACTTTTCTTACTGCGTTGAAAAAAAATATTGGAAACGCTTGGCTCATCATTGGCGAAACCCTCCCAGAAATTTCGTCAATATAAATTGGTTGAAATATATATATTCTTTCAAATTAAATTGATGAAACCGCTGGGAAGGTTCACCACTGATTAGTCAAGCCTCCCCAATATATTTTTTCATCGCACAGTAAAGACAGTAGAAGTTTGTTTTATGTGTAGAAGAAATATTCATGCTTTTTATAAACACAAGGTAATAAGACCAAACCCCTATAGGGTTCTTAGAAAACTATCTTCTTTCTATCTGCTATCTTGTTTACACACTTGATAACAGTAACTATTTAAAACATGCTGTGGTATAATGATAAAGCACAATTTGGATTATAAATTAAAAACACAAGGTACGAGAGCCATCCAATAAATAAGTTTCCCTATTTTTTAACAAATAAACCACATTATTTACAATTATGCAGTTATTTTATTTTCATTATAAAACTCATAGACTACTTCTCTAAATAATCACCATTTCTGTCCAAACAATTTTGGTACCGTTGTAGCAATTTTTGATACCACTGTTGTACCAAGCCGTGTCCTGTCTTCGTAACCAGTGGTTCTCCTCCGCCTGCACTTCGTCATCATTCGCAAAGTGCTTACCTCCAAGGTGCCACTTGAGTGCTGGAAAAAGATGGAAGTCGCTTGGGGCAAGTTCCGGAGAATAAGGTGGATGTGTGAAAATTTACCATTTGAAGTTTTCCATAGCCATAACTTTGCCTGCAGAGATTGTGACCTTCGTCTTTTTTGGTGCACTTTCCTCAGGCTTCTTCCACACCATGCTTTGTCGTTTTGTTTCTGGAGTTGAATGATGCACCTAGCTTTCATCTCCAGTGACAATACAGGAAAACAGTTGATCTCCATCTCTTTGATGCATTTTCAGGAAAGCTTGGGCTGCCTCCATCCGTTGTTGCTTGTGATTTTACAAGAGCAAACGTGGGACCCATCTTGCGCAGACTTTGCGAAAATTCAAAATATCTGACATGATTGTTCCAATCGAAGAGCGTCCAATTTCGATTCCAGGAGGCAGTCGAATCATTATTTTGTCAATGGTGACGCGGCGATCTGCTTCCACCACATTCCGAACAGCAGCAACGGCTGCATTATCCGTAGCAGTAACGGGCCTGCCGCTTCGCTCGTCATCATGCACGTTTTGCCGTCCTTCTAAGAACCATGAACGCCATCGGCGAACCATTTGGATGCTCATACATTCTTCACCATACACTGACACTAAATTGCGATGAATATTGACCGCAGTTTCATTTTTCGCCGTGTAAAAAGAATTACAGAACGGAGTTCGCAAGTGGACACGTTCACCAGTGGTAGCTCCATGGAAACTGAAGCGCTACGGACTTGCGCATACGAGTAGCGTGATTTTGAAGGTCACCAGCTTCCAACGCATCCTAGTGACCATTTATTCCATGCTAACTAATTTTTACAACGTTTCGTTTGCAGAAAAAAAAATAGGGAAACTTATTTATTGGATGGCCCTCGTAATAAGACCAAATCCAAATAAATTAATAGTGTGTGATGTTTCAGTAACAGCGTTATTACCATCTTCAGACAAAATTACTGAAACTTCAGTGGTCTTATTACCTTGTGTATGCAGTGGTATAATTTCTCATTCAGTACTTTTGTCTGAAGATGGTAACAACATTGTTACTGAAACATCACACACTATTTGGATTTGGTCTTATTACCTTGTTTATATAAAAGAGCATACCTGGATCTGTAAAAAAATAAACAAACAAAGTTTTTTCTCAAAATATTTCGAGAGATTGCTCCCTCTTTATCAATTTATTGTACAATTCACGGTACAATAAATTGATAAAGAGGGAACAATCTCTCGAAATATTTTGAGAAAAAATTGTTTTTTTTTTTCTTTACAGATCCAGGTATGCTCTTTTATATAAACTTAAATGATGGATCGTCTTTTAACTTAAATTATTACCTTGTGTTTATAATCTATAATCCAAATTGTGTGCCTTAACATTTGTGCTTTCATATTTTCATTTCTTATTGTCTGTTATAATTATAAAATGAATAGGTTGATTGAGATATTAAATAATAAAAGGGGGGTCGATGGAAGGCTGGTTAAACCGTTTGGTTTTCGACCACTACGACCCGGGTTCGATTCCCGCATTGGACACTTTTTTCTGATTGAAAAAAAAAAAAAATGCTCCAATGGCCTCCGATTCTTGCAAAAGTCCAACCCCACCAGCGAGTGCAAGTAACCAAACGGGGCTCTGGCACATTTGTAAGTGCAAAGTCGAACTGCTTTTCACATGTGGTGCGCTTACAGTAAAAGCATTCGCTAACTACCCACCATGATTATCATGGCCTGTACCATGTGTACTAGGTATAAGTAAAAAAATAATAATAATAATAATAAAAAAAGGTTGAATTAAAGCAGGTGTAAATTGACAAGAGAGGTGGTTCTCTCTTGATAGGATGACCTACAGCTGTATCTCCACAGCTTGTAAAACATTCATATGGCGGGGAATAAATAATTTAAGGCACAGTACCTTACTCTTACACTAATGAAACCAAAAATGCTGCAAGAGATTAATGAGAGAATACTCCCGCTAGAGGATACCTCTCTACAAAGGACAGTTTTCATTTGCAAAGCTAGAAGACTTGTGATGTCTTCATTTGTATTATATAGATGACGCGTTATTGCTTTGTATTAATTTATGCCTAACTTGTCTTTATTGTTTGCATAAGAGCATTGTTTGATGCAAATATTTAAATGTAATTCTACTATCCTAAAAGCTTATGTTCATAGTTTGCTTAAATACCATTTCTAAGATTTCACCCTCCAATGTAGCATATATAAGCAGAATGATCCAATACAGTATTGGAGTTCTAAAGAAGCGGTCTGGTAGATTAAAAAAAAAAAAATTGGCGAAACTGCTGGGAGGGTTCACTACTGATGACCCAAGCCCTCCCAATATGTTTTCATCGCAGTAAGGACAGTAGAAGTTTGATTTATTTGTGAAAAGAACATTCGCATCTTAATGTCTTCATTCGTCATAAAAGATATTGATACTGAGAAAACCTAAAGGAAGAGAGGAAGACCTGTAATGAACTGACTGGAAGGGGTCAAGGAAGTTACCAGTAGGTCACTAGATGTGAGTGATGGTCACTGACAATTGAGAGAATAACTGTCCATATCATTATCAAATGTTGACTAGATGGACACTAACAACAACAAGATTGAAGCCATGATACGTAGGAAGCAAAGTTATGGTAGAGTTCTATAATTAAGGTAAGCGAAGATGAAGCCCATGTTATAGATGACAAAGCACATTATTTAATATCAAAAAGAATCTTACGCCTTTAAAATACGAGGGCCAACCAATAAATAAGTTTCCCTATTTTTTTTCTGCGAACGAAACGTTGTAAAAATTAGTTAGTAGTGTAAGAAATGGTCACTAGGATGCGTTGGAAGCGTGTGACCTTCAAAATCACGCTACTCGTACGCGCAAGTCCATAGTGCTTCAGTTTCCATGGAGCTACCACTGGTGAACGTGTCCACTTGCGAACTCCGTTCTGTTATTAGTTTTTTCACGGCGAAAAATGAAACTGTGGTCAATATTCATCGCAATTTAGTGTCAGTGTATGGTGAAGGATGTATGAGCATCCAAATGGTTCGCCGATGGCGTTCATGGTTCTTGGAAGGACGGCAAAACGTGCATGATGACGAGCGAAGCGGCAGGCCTGTTACTGCTACGGACAATGCAGCCGTTGCTGCTGTTCAGAATGTGGTGGAAGCAGATCGCCGCGTCACCATTGACGAAATAATGATTCGACTGCCTCCTGGAATCAACAAAACGACAAAGCATGGTGTGGAGAAGCCTGAGGAAAATGCACCAAAAAAGGCGAAGGTCACAATATCTGCAGGCAAAGTTATGGCTATCGTCTTTTTGGACTGTAAGGGTGTTTTATTGGTTGACTACCTGCCCCCAAACACTACGGTTAACGCTGCGAGGTACTGAGAAGTCCTCACTAAACTCAGAGCTGCAATAAAACGGAAACGTCCTGGACTTTTGTCTCGGAAAGTGTTACTCGTCCATGACAATGCTCGCCCACACGCAGCTCGAACAACCCAAACGTTGCTGGAAAACTTCAAATGGGAAATTTTCACACATCCACCTTATTCTCCGGATCTTGCCCCAAGCGACTTCCATCTTTTTCCAGCACTCAAGTTGCACCTTGGAGGCAAGCACTTTGCGAATGATGACGAAGTGCAGGCGGAGGCGAACCACTGGCTACGAAGACAGGACACGGCTTGGTACAACAGTGGTATCAAAAAACTGCTACAACGGTACCAAAAATGTTCGGACAGAAATGGTGATTATGTAGAGAAGTAGTCTATGAGTTGTATAATGAAAATGAAATAACTGCATAATTGAAAATAATGTGGTTTATTTGTTAAAAAATAGGGAAACTTATTTATTGGATGGCCCTCGTAGTTTCAAATTTTGATAACAGATGGCGCGCTAGTTCATCACAATTTGGATTATAGATTATAA
>CP092863.1:151596594-151707050 GCA_030710605.1 Cordylochernes scorpioides | reverse complement strand
TGGATCATTCTGCTTTTATATGCTACACTGAAAGGTGGAATCTTATAAATGGTATTTAAGCAAACTATGGACATAAGGACAGTAGAATTACATTTAAATGTTTGTATCGAGCAATGTTCTTCCGAAAAAAAGAAAGAGGGTTGGTGGATCAGTGATATAAACTGTCGATTTTTCGATAGACATGACCCAGGATCGAATCCTGCATTGGACACTTTTTTTACGCAGCGTTTTTAATTGTATTCGTATAATATCTTTTAAAAAAATTCCTTTATCATTGCAGTAGTAACAACAACAACAACAAAATTTTATTAAGACCTTTCCGTTTTATACAGATTCTCCAAGTAGAAATGTAGGGTACATACAGGAATAACAGTAATAATTCCAGAAACAACAACAACAAAATTTTATTAAGACCTTTCAAGTCTTATACAGATTCTCCAAGTAGAAATGTAGGGTACATACAAGAATAACAGTAATACTTCCAGAAACAACAACGACAAAAAGCTTTATTAAGACATTTCAGTTTTATACAGATTCTCCAAGCAAAAAAGTAGGGTACATGCAGTAATAGTACCAGTAATAAGCATTTTTATTATTTATTTATGCTTATGAGGTGATACAGCAGCGTATTTACAATTAGAGAGGAGACAAAATGAATTAAATCTAGAAAAAAGAAGTGAGGACATATCGGTCATTAAAGTCTGAGAGGCAAGGCCATTTTTATTATTATTATTATTAACCTAAAAATAATCAAATAACGGTAATATGAAATTTATTTACATGAAAACTCTTAATTAAGACAATCAGTAGGAATAACAAACTGTTTATCAAAATTAACGCTGAAAACTTTTCAATCTCTATTTATTGATTGCTATAACGCCTGAAATACCTAAGTTTTCAATTTGCTGATTTCTCCAGTTTATAGAATAACTGGCGAAACTGTTGTAAAGGTTTATTACTCATGAGCCGGAACAATACACTATTATTTTCTCAATGCAGCAGAAACAGTAAAAAAAAAATTCTGAAAAAATATTTTTTACATAAAGGTATAAAGGCATTAATGTGGTTTATTTGCATATCAGTGTTTGTATCATGACAGGAAGTTGAGGAAAGAAAATGTAAATTACGCATGACAATGATTCGAACGTTTGGAATCGATATGCAACTAGAAAGTAAAATAAACACAAATATTTGTTTTGGCTGTAAGAGAACTGGTTCTAGAGAATAAGATAACAAAAGGTATCTCTTGCAATTTTTTAAACTTTATTTTTCCTATCTAGAATAAAACAATGGCAGAATATAATGGTTACCTTATGTATATAAAAACATGAGAGTATGCAAATAAGGTTGTAGAAATAGCGGGCACTGACAATGTTTGTGTTCAATCTCTATTTGCCTCCTAATTGGTAGAATGAATAGCTCCTCAACTGAAACGTTTCTTCTATATGCAAATAAAAATGGGAGCTTTCGAACCATGCTCTTCAACAATACAAATCACCTCGTAATATTCTTTCTGATTGTGGCTCTCACTCTCATTAATACTTTGTCAATACGTTACAACACTCGAGAAATACACTCTCAAATATAATACACTGCGGCCTGTGATTGCAAAACGACACCGTTCATCATTACTCTTCAATATTCACCCTTTCATACCTCATCCAAAAAGGTTAGAAATAGTCAATATTTCACCTTGAAATAAAATTTTGATTTTTCATTGAAAAGAAACTCATGCGGTGTAACTTCAAGTGTCGTTTTGCAATCACAGGCCGCAGTGTTATTATATTGTATTATAAGTTACTTTATATATAATGAAATATAATCGGTGAAATTAATGTATCACTTATACAACAGAGATTCCTCCATATAATAAAAGTTGTACAGTCTTTGATTTCCAGACTTAAGTCTGGTCATCTATGGACAATGACTTTCCAGAATGGTTTCAAGGTTTTCCTACTATGTACTAAGTATTTAACTATAAAAAGTCTTAGAACAAAACACTATAAAGGAATGACAATACATCCAGATGGCACAAGAACCTACAGGACATGTAACAACTGTCCTGGTGTGGAACTAACACCTACCCACATATTCTCATGTCCAGCAATGGCCGCATTCTTGCAGAAATTTGACATAGACCCAGAACTATACACACCCAAGATAGTAGACATTGCTGCTGCTGTGATAGAGATGCATGGAGACATCTGAGGCTCTTCATTGGACATGACAACAACAACAATAACTAAGTGTCAACCTGCAACCACATCATTGATTGTATTGACTCATTCATTGATGAGCTCTACTCATCCCCAGCAGACACCATCACCAAGCTCTACAAGCTTGATACCCTAATATGATTGAGTGGAGATCAAGAAGAGATAAAAGTTGAAGGGGGGGGGGGGGGGGGGAAGAAAAACGACCCCTAAAATAGTTGGGTTTTCCTTTTTTTAATCTAGATAATGACGACGTGAGGGGGAGTGGCGCTTTCGAGGAAAATATCTTCTTCAAGTGAAAGCTAATCATAGCTGACTGTTTGTCAGGGATAATTGGCCAACATTATCTGGTCTTCTATCCACCTAGCTGATGATTGAACCAATCAAACCGAAAGCAAAACACTGTTTCAAACACCCCAGGATTCAGTTAACTACCAAGGAGAGCTAAAGAAAGGTCAGGAGGGGCGTTAGTAGGAAATCTTAGCCTGACGCCACCCTATTTATGGAAAAGTTATGAGGCAAAATGGACCATTGACCATTTCTCTTTCACAGCAGTAAGTCTACCTCATAGCCATTCTACCGAATTAACGTCACTAAAAGTTAAATTTCTTATCAAACGAAGATGAATGGTACAAACATCAATCAGAATCAAAATTCAACTAAATGGTCAATTCTTTTTTTTTATCTCTAAATGAATAATTGGACCTTTTTTTTTTTTTATCTTGATAAATTGAGAATAGTTTTCGTGATAAACGTCTTTCAGAGTTTATTCACCTTATATGTCTCTCAAAGTTGGTTCATTGATAAATTTTTAAAGGAAAAAAAAATAGTTTTTCGAGTTATATAAATTGATATTAATAGCGTGGAATATTTTTTATGGGGAAAGAATCAAGAAGAAAGAATGTATGGTATGTCAAATACTATGCATAGTAGATTGAATTAGATTAAAATGTCATCTGTAATTTACAATTGACGTTATGTGGCGACATTTTTATTTTTTACAAATAAAAAGACTTTCAACTGTCCTTACTGAGATAAGAAATACTGGAAGGTCTTTTTAATAAAGGTTTCATCTTTCTTATCTCCACTCAACCATATTAGGGTGTCAAACTTGTAGAGCTTGAGACTTGACAACCATCATGACTGGGTGAAGTAGAATACGTCTGCCTTTGTCATTAAGACTGGAAGCACTACTCAGTGGCAGGCGGCCACTGACTTGGCTCCTAAAGAAATGGCCGCCTCTGACATGAGGAACAGACACCATGTACAGCCGCTCCTAACATGGAGTATAAAAACTGTTCATCCTGTATCCCTGGAGCCCTTACAGGGTACTATCAGCTGGGACAGCTGAACCCAGGTTTTTTTGTGAACCCAGGTTTTTTTGTGATCTTATTACTGCTCCCCCTCCTCCTTTTTCATCCGGGCTTGGGACCGGCAAGTTAAAGGTTACTACTTGGTCGGACCATAAACACTATAGTCGTGAAGTTCTTAATCACTTTTCCAAAGAAGTTGATACCATTTGTAAGCTCCAGGAGAGAGCTTGAATTACGTACAAGTTTTTCCAATCAAGGAATTAGGTAAACTTTATAGGACAGGAAGCTGTCGCTCATTTCTCAATGGAGAAAGCAGAGCATCGCTCTTTAATTAAAACATATGGTAATTTCTCTAATCAAGAAAACTTTTTATCATATGTAAACTCATTGACGAAACTTTAAGGAATTTGTAGATTTAGCATGTATCGAGACAATAACTTTGAAAAATATTTGATAGAGAGTGACCTTTATTGAAGACACACGAGAGAACCAAGTGTGAGAACATAATTGCCCCCGTCTCCTTAATACAAAAACAACAGACGCGACCGGAGACATCAAAGACTTTCCATATAAGTTTTGTTAAAATTTTACACAAATAAATTTACTGGCAATGCGTTTCTTTGCCAGTAAATTTATTTGTGTAAAATTTTAACGATAGAGGGCAATAAAATTTAATTTACTAATATATAAGTTTTGTCCACGAGTGTAAAACCCCGTATTCTTTTCCTCGGGTTCACCATACTAATCCTTGTATTAATTGTCTTATCTAGGTTTCAAGTATAAATTATATCTGCATTTTTATCATTATAAATGTTTTTAAAAAAATAGGTTTTACTTTTTTATTATTTTTATTTACAGAATACATGGTGAATCCATATATACGACTATATGTCTTAATAAAGGTCGGTGTGTATTTTAGGAAGGTCTAACTCATCATGTATGAACCCTCCCAGCGGTTTCGCCAGTTTAATCTACTATACCGCTTCTGTCAATAGATTGATTAAATACCATAACCAAAATTCAACCCTACAGTATCAGATATATTAGCAAAATCGACCAATACAATAGTAGAGTTCTAAAAAGCGGTATGGTAGATTAAACTGGCGAAACCGCTGGGAGGGTTCAACATTGATGAGCCAGGCCTTCAAACTATTTTTATCATCATATTTAAAGGATAATAGGAGGTATGTTTTATATTTGAAATGAAATTTCTTTATTTGATCAGTTATTTTTCATGAATACAGATGACGTGTTTATTGTCATATTTCAATAGATGTAATGGATTAAATTTCTATATGTATGGGATAGTAGCGACTTTAGTACGTGGCTCCAGGAATCCGTGTTACATAAAGAGAGATTGATATATGTAAGTTACAATTTTGAGAAAGTATTTTTCATTCTCTCATGCCCAGCAATGGCCGCAGCCTTGCAGAAAATTGACGTGGACCCAGAGCAGCAGCTTTACACACCCAAGATAGTGGACATTGCGACTGCTGTGATAGAGATGCATGGGGACATCTGAAGCTCTTCATTGGACACGACAACAACAGAAAATTGACCCACAACTTTACACACCCAAGATAGAGAACATTGCTGTGATAGAGATGTACGGAGACATTCTTCATTGGACACGACAATTTCACTATTTACTACTATCAATACTAAATGGTAGGACCTAAAGGATACTCCACCATTATAAAGATAAGTATTGGAAATGTGGAAGGTGTTTCGGAATTGGCCTTGTGTGGTCCAATGTCGAAATGAGGAAATTCAATGATTATCATGTACGGCCTTCAGAAAGTTACTTCATTCCGATATCTCTCTAAGTGGGCAGTAATGGTGATTCCATACTCTTTGTTCTGTCATCCCTGTTTTTTAACCCGCGTTAAAACACTTCACGTATATAATATGGATAAAGGGGTAGGTGGAAGGATGATCTAAACCGTTGGTTTTCGACCGCTACGACTCAGGAACGAATCCCGCTTCTGGCACTTTTTTTCTAATAAAAAAAAATGCTGCCATGGTCCCCGATTCTTGCAAAATTCCAACACCCATCAGTGAGTGCAAGTAATCAAACGGGATTCTGGTATATTTGTAAGTGCAAAAGTCAAACTGCTTTTCACATGTGTAGATGTGTGGTGAACTTAGAGTAAAAGCAGTCGCTAAATACACATGATTATTGTGGTGTATTTAGGTTTGATTTAAAAGTATAAATATATTTTAGGCTTTATTTATTTAAATGGCTTTTATTATATTACACCGTATTAGATGCAAGTTTAAGAATTACAAGTTAACAATCGAATTATATGATGATAAATTATAAGTTATGATATATACAATATATCGCAGAATCTGTGGATTTAATATTATATGAATATATTGTGAAATATGAATGCATCGCCATTTGGAAAGGATGCGCGGGGGGAGGCCCGGGAGGTGCGCGCGCAGTGGAACAGTGGGAGCATGCGCGGATTAGGTTGTTGTTGGCGGCCATTTTTGTAAACATACTGCGCTAGCTCCCGTTATTCTCTTCTTTGTAACCTTACTTTAAATAAACTATATTTAATCTCAACATCGAATTCTATTTAATTTATTCTACTCTACAAAGTGGCGGAGATCAGCTGGTTACCTAAAGAAGAAGAACGCTCTATTAGAAGAAGCAGAAGATTACAAGGACTTACCCCCGACAACACAGCGACGATGAACAACAGAAGCGAGGCGACCACTCAGGTGAGTCCACTCTTTTGTCAGAATGTGGTGCGGAACCCTTCCATGTTCTCTGGTGAGATCAGCGAAGACCCCCAAGCTTGGCTGAAAGGTTATGAGAGAGTGGCAAGACATAACCATTGGGACGATTCGCTCAGTCTGGCTAACGTGTACTTTTATCTACACGGTACCGCTCAACGGTGGTACGAAAATAACGAGGAAAATATCCCATCGTGGGAGATATTTAAAGACCAACTAGGATCCGTATTTGGGAAGAAAGATAACCTGCGGCGTCAAGCCGAGCAAAAGCTAAAGGTGCGAGCTCAAACGAGGGGCGAAACCACTGAATTTTATATCCAAGATGTTTTGCGACTCTGCAGGGAAGTAGATGCACAGATGCCAGAAGAAGAGAGACTATCTCATCTGATGAAGGGAGTAGCAGAGGAAGTCTACCGGTATCTTCTGCCGAGAGACATAGCGACGACGGATCAGTTTATCGCAGAGTGTCGTCGCGTTGTGGCGCTCCAAGGACGACGAGTGACAGCCTCAAAATTCGAGCGCTTGCCCAATGTTACCTCGCTCGGTGACCTGGGGGACGTGACGGATCTACAGTCTCTGATAAGACAGATCGTTAGAGAAGAAGTGCAGCGGGCCCTAGCACCGCCACGGGAAGAACCAAGAATCTCCTCCCTTGAGGAAATAGTGAAGGAGGAAGTCGACAAAGTCCTCGCTCCCATGTCGGGGATAAATACCTCCCCAATGGAATCGGCGGCGAGGTCAGCACCACGGAACTATAGAAAGAACACCTGGTATGCACCTAAGGTCGAAGCAAGTGGCTCAAGAGTCGAAGTACGGGACACTAATGAGTGGAGGACCCCAGACGGCACGCCCGTATGCTTCCACTGTGGACGGCCCGGCCACGTTGTCCGCTATTGCCGCGACAGGAGGAGGTTACTTGATGAGAGAAGAGACGAAATGTACCAAGATCGGGCCAGGACAATGACGAACTCCGGACGCAACAATAACTCAAACGACGCTGATCAAAGGGTCAACACCAGACGTTATCGCAGCCCCTCCCCTTCTCCTAGACGCGGAAGTTCCCCTGGTCGCAGTGCTACAAGACGAGCCAGCCAGTCTCCTCGGCGTTTACAATCGGAAAACTAAGAGCCGCGCCCTCAAATGGAGGTGAGGCCGCTGCACAACCTATAATTCCTCCCCTGTCGACAGTCGTGAAAATGACGAACAACTACATTGACATTAAAGTTGAAGGCGACACAATACGGGCTCTGGTGGATTCCGGAGCCTCCTATTCTGTTATATCCGAGCGGTTCAGAGTAGAACTGAAAAAGACGATGTTTGCCGAAACCGACGTTGTATTGAAAGTTGCTGACGATAAGGTGGTCAAATCCAAAGGACGCTGCACTTTGAAGTTGGAAGTAAATGGACATCCGGAAAACTTTGAATTCGTCGTTTTGGAAAATTGCAGTCACGATGTGATTCTAGGCTGGGATTTCTTCAAGGCGACCAACGCGGTTATCGACTGCGGTCTGGGCGAACTACAACTGGACGACCTACCAGACCTAGACGCCGAGGGTAGAGATGACGGAGTGTACGCTATCCAAGACTTCGTTATCCCCGGGAGATCGTCGCAGAGGATAATCGTCGTCAATAGATCTCTCGTAGGAATTGTTAACATGGAGGTTACCTGTTCTAAAGAACTATTCATTCGAAAAGACGTGATATTTCCTTCTTCATTGATTGAATTTGAAGAAGGAATTGGAAAAATTTGGATAACTAACGGCGGACTTCAACCTCAAATGATTCCGAAAGGAATGAACTTGGGTAGGATGTGCGATATTGAGACGGAACACGTGTGCCTCTTGAGTGTGGAGCCGGAAAGTTTTTCAAGGGAGAGAAGAGAAGATGACCACAGCGACTACCTGTTATCTCTAATCAACCCCGATCTGCCCAAGAAAAAAAAAGAAGATTTAATGGGGCTGCTGTTGTCTTTTAAAGGAGTTTTCCTTCCCACGATGAAAAACGCAAACAAGGTACAGAACAGAGTGAAGCACAGAATTCACACCGGCGACCATCCCCCTATAAAGCAGCGCCCATATCGGGTATCTAAAAGAGAGCGAGAAATAATGCAGAAGGAAGTAGATACCATGCTTGAAAGAAAAGTAATTCAGCCATCTGAGAGTCCCTGGTCAGCCCCTGTGGTGCTGGTCAAGAAGAAAGACGGCACATGGAGATTCTGCGTGGACTTCCGGCGGCTAAATCACATCACCAAGAAAGACGTTTATCCATTGCCCCGCATTGATGACGTTCTGGATCATCTGTCATCCGCCAGGTATTACTCGACCATGGACCTGAAGACCGGGTACTGGCAGGTGGAGGTGGACGAGCGAGACCGCGAGAAGACTGCCTTTGTTACTCCGGATGGGTTGTACGAGTTCATGGTAATGCCGTTTGGATTGTGCAACGCGCCTGCCACATTCGAAAGGATGATGGATAATGTGCTCATGGGCCTCAAGTGGAACATTTGTTTGTGCTATTTGGACGACATCGTGGTCTACTCTGATACCTTTGAGGAACATTTAGAACGTCTGTCTAAGGTTCTGAGCTGTCTTCAACAAGCGGGGCTTACAATCAATCCGGATAAATGTCTGTTTGGATCAACAAGAATAAAAATCCTGGGTCATGTGGTAGATAAGGATGGCATACAACCCGACTCCGAAAAGGTCGAAGCCATAAAGAAGTTCCCTGTACCCAAGTCCGTCTGTGATATTCAAAGCTATTTAGGATTGTGCTCCTACTACAGAAGGTTTATCAAGAATTTCTCCAAAATCGCTGCTCCTCTACAAATTCTTCTGAAAAAAGATCAAAAGTTTATTTGGACACAAGAGCAAAAAGATTCATTCGAGTCCCTGAAGAAAGCTCTGATGCAGAAGCCGGTACTAGGACATTTTAAAGAAAGTGCCATCACCAAACTTCATACCGACGCCAGTAGCTACGGCTTGGGTGCTGTTCTGGTACAGATCCAGGAGAATCAAGAAAATCCTATTGCTTATGCCTCCAGAACACTTTCCAAGGCGGAAAAGAACTACTCCACCACTGAACGAGAATGCCTAGCAGTCATTTGGGCAATTGGAAAATTTCGTCCATATTTATATGGAAGGCCCTTTGAGGTTGTTTCGGACCATCATTCTTTGTGCTGGTTGGCTGGTCTGAAGGACCCTTCTGGAAGACTAGCAAGATGGGCCCTCAAACTGCAAGATTTCGACGCAACCATCACCTATAAAAGCGGGGTCAAGCACAAAGACGCGGATTGCCTATCGAGATACCCGCTGCCAGAGTCGCCTGCTCTGACGTCGCTTACATTAGTAAGAGAACAACAGAATCTAGATCCTGATATAACAAAAATTTCAAATGCCTTAAACCAGGGTGAAGGGGCCGAGAGATTCGAAATGAAGAACGGTCTACTCTATAAGCGTAATTTTGATCCATTGGGTAGACGTTTGCTGTTGGTTATACCGAAGTGTATGAGACCAGATATCCTGAAGGAGTTCCACGATGTTCCGACCGCGGGCCACCTAGGTTTTGCAAGGACCTACGACAGAATAAGAAAGAGATACTTCTGGCCGGGACTTTACAACAGCGTTCGACGTTATGTCGCCCATTGCAAGGAGTGCCAGCGAAGAAAGGGAGAAAACAAACTGCCTGCTGGAAAACTAATTCCCATTCAACCCCCGTCATTTCCGTTCCAGAAAATAGGCATGGACCTGCTTGGGAGGTTTCCCCTTTCGGACAAAGGAAATCGATGGATAATTGTATGTACAGATTATTTGAGCAAATATGCAATCGCCAAAGCCCTGCCATCTGGTACGGCTGCAGAAATCGCGACTTTCATACTGGAAGAAGTAATTTTGAAGCATGGCGCTCCACGCGAAATAATAACTGACAGAGGTCGGGCCTTCATGTCTCAGATGGTCAAAGAAGTCACTTCCCGTTGCAAGATAAGCCACCTGTTCACCACGGCTTATCACCCTCAAACAAACGGATTGACAGAGAGGCTGAATAAGACCCTGGGTGACATGCTCTCCATGTATGTGGACGCCGAGCAGAGGGATTGGGACAGCGTTCTGCCGTATGTCATCTTTGCATACAACACGGCCCAACAAGGAAGTACCAGATTTTCTCCTTTCTTTTTGGTTCATGGTCGCGAGGCCGAGACCCTCCTTGATGTCCTGCTGCCTTACGAAGACGAAACATCGGATCATGACTTTGGAGATCAGATGGTAACCAAGGCAGAAGAAGCACGGCAGCTCGCTCGGATACACATTTTGAGAGCCCAGGAGAATAACAAGTACCATTACGACCAGGTGCATCGATCTGTTGAGTACCGTGTTGGGGACCTCGTCTGGGTGTTCACCCCTGTTCGAAAGACAGGGTTGTCCGAGAAATTACTAAAGAAATACTTCGGGCCGTATAAGATAACGAGGAAGGTGTCGGAAGTGAATTATGAAGTGGAAGCTCTGGAACAAAGTTCAAGACGGAGGAGACGCAGCCAGAAGGACGTCGTCCATGTGCTCCGGATGAAGCCCTACAGAGATCCTGGCCAACAGCTGGTGACCGGAGACTACAATAGCTGGGACAGCGAGGACGCTGTCGACATCCTGGAGGGAGAGCTGTGAAATATGAATGCATCGCCATTTGGAAAGGATGCGCGGGGGGAGGCCCGGGAGGTGCGCGCGCAGTGGAACAGTGGGAGCATGCGCGGATTAGGTTGTTGTTGGCGGCCATTTTTGTAAACATACTGCGCTAGCTCCCGTTATTCTCTTCTTTGTAACCTTACTTTAAATAAACTATATTTAATCTCAACATCGAATTCTATTTAATTTATTCTACTCTACAATATTATATACAATATTATATTATATAATTAAAATATAAATATACGACAGATATCATGGCCTGTACCACGTGTACTAGGGATAAATATATATATATGTATTACAACATATATATATATATACTAGTATTTAAATGGGTATGATGAATTAGTGCTATATCTATTATAAGAAATCAAAACTATTTTTGCCGCGTATAAATATATATTTTTATAAATAAAACAATTTTCTACTGCTCTTATTGCAATAATAAAACTAATGAGAGGGCCTGGCTCATCAGTGGTAAACCCTCCTAGTGGTTTCGCCAGTTTAATCTACCATACCGCTGTAATATTGCACATTTAGCTGTCTTCCTTTTATACCTATATACTGAAGCTAGACTCTTGGAAAATTATTTTAAATGAACTATGGACAATGAGGACAGTAGAAATACATATAAATGTGAAATATATAGCGTACGTGGTTAGCTTTTCTTGATTAATCAAGAAACGATATTTTGTCAATTTTGGAATAATAAAAAATCAACGATTATTTGATATTTATTCCGATAGATGGCGCAAGCCATCAGCATCTTTTATTTACACGATCAGGGAATGGTCTTTTTCTCATAATTATAAATATATATAATATGCTTCGAGCAATGCTCTTCCGCAAATTACAAATAGTATTTTTTAGATACAGGAGTTTAGTTGATGGAGGAATTGTACAAACAGTGTAGATTATGGAGCACGATGGAAGATGAGGGAGGTAAAAAAAATTGAGTATCTGCCAAAATGGTGCGACAATAGAATGGTCGACAATTGTCAGTACCAGGGGTGTCCCAGTGTATACTCATGGACAATACTTAAGGAAGTTGTACCTTTTACCATATATATCGGGATTGAGACAATAACTCTGAAATATATTACAGTGACCTTTATTGAAGACACACGAGATAACCAATATACACTCATGGACAAAACTTAAGGAAGTTGTACCTTTTACCATGTATATCGGGATTGAGACAATAACTCTGAAATATATTACAGTGACCTTTATTGAAGACACACGAGATAACCAATATACACTCATGGACAAAACTTAAGGAAGTTGTACCTTTTACCATGTATATCGGGATTGAGACAATAACTCTGAAATATATTACAGTGACCTTTATTGAAGACACACGAGATAACCAATATACACTCATGGACAAAACTTAAGGAAGTTGTACCTTTTACCATGTATATCGGGATTGAGACAATAACTCTGAAATATATTACAGTGACCTTTATTGAAGTCATGCACGATAACCAAGTGTGAACAACCTCTATCTCCTTAAAAAAAAAAAAAAAAAAAATAGACGACCAGGGACATCAAAAACTTTTCCTAAAGTTTTATCCATGAATGTAGATGGTGACATAGACCACGGGGTGTAGTGTCTTGGGACACGTCCTGTTTGGTGTCCAGGAAGAAGTCACTTATTGAAACTTCCCGTTGGGACGTCTTCGGAATGGATGGCTTCCTTTGTTTGTTCTCGGCCTTGGTCCATACAGCCTTGGTAGACAGGTGGAAGTGCCATGGTGTTTATACGGGGTCCTATTTAGGCAAATATCCACTTAAAACCATCATTTTATAGAGGAAAATAACCTCCAAATATTACAATAAACAATTCTCAAACAACATCAGGTGATACCCTGTGAAACAATATGAAAGCAAACATTCTGGAGATTTCGGATGAACCGGACCATGATATCATGAAAAATAGATTTTTTAGTTCAAGTAAACTTTGAACGATGTCATTTCGAAAGTTTCGCTCGTGGTTCCTTCAGCTTTACCAATAGTCTAAAGAGATTAATGGAATTTGCGGAATTAATGGAATATGCAATTATGGAATTTGTCTAGATATGAAATCTTGTGATAGTGAACAATATTTTAATAATAAAGTAATACTTAAAGCCTCCCCGCATAAGTTTCTTTTTTTGTGAAAATCAATATTAATTTCAAAGAGAAATATGTACTATTTCTAACTTTTTGGATGACGTATGAAAAGGTTGAATATATGAAGAGTAATGGTCTATATATGATTGGATGACGTATGAAAGGGTGAAAATGTGAAGAGTAATGGCGAACGGAAAAATAAAAGTGTCCAGGGGCGGGAATCGAACCCACAACCTTCTGCTTACCGGGCAGGTGCCATGTCCACTAGGCTACCCTGGACGTATTTTTCCGTTCGTAACTAATAACACAAGAGAGGTGTTTTTTTGTACATAAATACCATTTCTCGCTACTTTATGTTGTGATCTGTCCTGAAAATCGGCCCTTTCCACTTCACCAGATTACTAGCTTTTTGGTAAATTGGACCTATTTCACAACTTCCCTCGTAGGATGTTATGAAGCCGTCCCTATACTGATGAGGGCCATAGTCTGAAACCATGGTATACAGGTTGTTGGCTTTTGTCTGAATTTTCCTAAACTGGTGTTGTGGCTCATTCTTCATCATCACCTTTACATTATATACTTTTTAAATGTATTATTATCCCTAGTACATGTAGTATAGGCCATGATAATCATGGTGGGTAGTTAGCGACTGCTTTTACTGTAAGCGCACCATATGTCTACACATGTGAAAAGCAGTTCGACTTTGCACTCATAAGTGTACCAGAGGCCCGTTTGGTTACTTGTACTCGCTGGTGAGGTTGGACTTTTGCAAGAATCGGTGGGCCATTGGAGCATTTTTTTTTTTTTTAATTAGAAAAAAGTATCCAATTCGAGATTCGATCCCGTATTGTAGCGGTCGAAAACCAACGGTTTAGACCAAACTTCCACCAACCCCCCACATATTCAATACTGGTTTTTTGAACCAAAAATTCATTGTTTTAATGCATTTTTTTTTTTTAAAGGGAGAGGTGCCTCTTTAGGTAGATGTATGTATGTGGAGTACTAAAGATTTAGCTAAGTTAACCGACTGAGATATTTCAGTGCGTCCAGCTCTATTAACCAGAATTAATTACCCTTCCTTCTAAGGCAATTAGTTATGGCTGTCAAAAGAGGAATATAAAAAAAGGAGGGAGTTCAACAGACCGTACTTTTCCCTTTGTAACACCGGCGCGCACGTGTGGAGGGGCTATTTGTGTTTTACTCTGATTTCTGGAGAGAAAAACGAAGTCTTCATTTTCTGACCTACTCATCCATTTCTATCAATTTGACACGTTCAACGTGTAAGTATCTTCTACGAATTATACGATTCGTTTATAAAACTGGAGAATTACTCGTTTACCTTTCTTTATTTTTTTAACCTATATATTTATGCTACACTTTAGTGCACTAAAAACCTGTAGGTATCGTCCACAAATTGTGTAATTCGTCATAAAAACTGATAAAATCTTGTGTGTGTATGTGTATTTGACAATAGTGGACGTTTTGGGGAGGAAGTCGTTCACTCTGATCGCTTCAACAAACATGTAGACTCACAAACCAGAATTCTCCACCAATCACGATGTGTTTTAACACCAAATATTGACGATGATTACGTTCCTCAGCACACACACGTGCGCAATCCCGCTGTGGCGTCAAGGTGAAGTCTCCCTACTGTTTGCTACCTTCCCGTCTATCCCATTTAGGGAGATAGAATCATCCCTATAGTTGCGAAAAACAATCCCTATTTTGGGGATGAACTATTCTCCCTTTTGGGAAGATTTATATTCCCTATTTAGGGAGATATATTATTGGGAATGGAGGGGAATATCCCTATTTAGAAAGATATATTAACTTCCACTTTTTTTGGGGGAAACACACTTCCCTATTTAGGGAGATATATCAACAACAACAACAACAACAAAAAAGCCTTTATTTAGGGTCACTGACCCTATACAGGATTCACCAGAGGTATGCATAAGAACAAAGCAGTGAGACAACGGAAATAGCGATATATACAGAGTAAAAAGAGAAAGAAAAAAAAAAAAAAACAAGAAAAGGAAAAAAAAAATAAATAATAATAAGAAAGAGGGAAGCAAGAAATCAACACAAAAAGAGTAGCAGTAAGAAAGTGAGGAGTGAGTATCACTTGGCCTTCTTCTGAGATATGGACTTGTGGAAACCATAAAACGCCGTAGCAATATACTTATTCTGGGTCATATTGTCAATTATTGATGGAAGTGAAGCACAGAGTTGCCCAGTTTTGAGCATAAGGGTTCTTCTTTCTTCTTTCAGAGCAGGGCAATCAAAAATATAGTGAGTGATTTCATTTTTTAGTTTTGAATTACAGAAGGTACAAGTCGGGTCCTCACCGCAGAGCATCTTGGTGTGGTTTTCTCTAAAAAAACTTGAAAGTATTCTAACTTGTGCGAGTAGTCTTACAACCGGGAAAGGAAAATCCCCTAAAAGGTATCCCTCCGTCATGAAAGATATGTGAATGTCTTTGTAGTGAGAGTATAGCTTAGATTTATCCATTCTTGTAAGGTCGTTTTGTATAGATTGGTCTGCCGCTGTTTTTAAGAGCCCTGTAATCGCGCTCCTCAGCGTTTCAGGGTCATCACAGGAAACAAGTGCAGGGGATCCATTATCGTTAAGCAGATTAGTGAGCTTTTTAATGAAACCGATGGGTGTGCCCGAAGCATTAGAGAGTTCCCGTGTTCTATTAAAACATATACGTGGCAATCTGTCACTGCTCATATTCAACACCCGCAGCCAATACTTCAGGGTTAATTTTAAGGCTGTTACACTCAATGAGATACGACCGGTTTCTAATCTGATTAGGTAACCTGGAGTGTATCTGGGCAGATTCAGGAACCTACGGATAAATATGTCTTGTATATTGTCCAGTAAGTCTTTATGCTCTGTTGCCCATAATGGAGCGGCATACATCAGGACAGCTCTCACTATTGTATCAAAGAGTTTGATTGATAAATTTATTGACTTTGCTTTTGATTTTATTAATATTGGGTGTGTGGCGTTAATTGCTGTAAGTGCTTTTCCTTTAAAGTAATTTGCCGGGTGAGTAGTTGTTATTGTTGGTGTCAGAGGGAATCCCAAGTATGTATATCTTGAAGTTATTGCTATGGGTTTATCATTCCAGAACCATCTATCCTTATTTGAGGGTTTACCTCCATTACGGAACACCATAATCTTTGACTTGGACTCATTTAGTGTCATTAAGTTCTCATCGAGATATTCTTTCAGTATTTTGATCTTCTTTTGGAGGTTTATCCTGGACTCACCTATAATTGCTATGTCGTCGGCGTACAGCAATAAATGGATATCTCCAAATTCTGGCAAATTTACACTCGGCAGGTCTGAGTTATTATAAATTTCGATTAAGTCCGTGATAAATAATATAAATAGCAGTGGGGAAAGTGGTTCTCCCTGGAGGACTCCCGAGTTTATCTTAATACTTTCCGTAAATGATCCCTTCCATCTGATAGCTATAGTTGCTTGTTCGTACTTATGAATTGGTAACTTATGCCTAGGTTGTAAAGTTTTTTCCAAAGTAGTGAGTGGGGTACAGTATCAAATGCCTTCCTTAGATCGACAAAAAAGACATATAGTTTTCCCCTCTTTTTTCTTAATGATAGTTGGATTAAAGTAGTTAGTGTAAATATGTGGTCAATACATGATCTTTCTTTTCTAAATCCCGCTTGGTTTTCGGGTATAACCCTTCTTCCTTCGACCCATTCCTCCAGTCGTGATCTTAGGATTGATGTGAAAAGCTTTGATACATTGCTAATCAGTGCAATACCTCGGTAGTTGGAGGGGCTGTTCTTATAACCGTTTTTAAAGATTGGGTGTATAGTGGAATTAGTCCAAATTGCTGGGTATTTTCCAGTCGTCATAACACTATTGTAGAGTTGTTTCAACAGCAGTATGTACGAATCAGGGAGTGTTTTTAATAAGGGAGATATATCACTACTCTCCCTTTTGGGATTTAAAATTCCCTTTTTTAAAAGGAATTTTCGATGCACTTTTTTTAAAATGTATACTTTTCCCTATTTAGGGAATAAAATACATATATTTTTTTTTTTCTTTCGTTTTTTAATGTGCTAAGCGTATTTATGCAAATTTGGCCTAAAATACCCATTTCTTGGTTTTTCAGGAAGCCACTGGGACCAAAGTGGTTCAGCCTACTCCACGCTGACGAGCGCCAAAAGCGCGAAACGCGTTCGTGGATGGCTTTTCTATAATTTATATAAATAGAACTGAATAAATATTTTTAAAAAAAGCAACTCTTGATGTGTATATATACCACAATGAATATATTCCCAATAGGGAAGAGTATATCCCAAACAGAAAACAGAGAATGCATATCATTGTGAATTTGATAGGGAAAATTTTCTCTATAAATAGGTGTTGAAATCAATATTAAAAATGGCATATCCTGACCAGGAGCACATGTGCTTTACAGATGGCGCTCTGCCTTCTGTAAAGCACATGTGCTCCTGGTCAGGATATGTCATTTTTAATATTGATTTCAACACCTGATCTTTTTATCTTTTATTTTTTCTTTCGTTTTTTTAATATATATATATTTCTATGGAGTTTTAAAATAGGTAGTTATGCTATATAGAAGGTAGTGGGAGATATGCACATTAGTCTATGTAACTTGTACCTCAGTGGGTATGGCGTCATACCGGATGTTTTCATCCGCGCGCCCCACCTATTTATCTTAAATAGAGGAAGTCTGGGTTCTCTTCTTCCCTCCTTTCTCTTGACAATTCACTAAACCTGATGAAGAAACCATACACGAAAGCTTAACTTATTTTAATAAAGAAATATCTTGCAAATCATCGTTTTACTTTCCTTTTTTTTTTTCTTCTCACTCTCTTTTTACTTCTTTTCCGAATGTTACAATTAGATTTTGATTTGCATATGCAAGCCATTCTAATTGTAATTTCAGTTTGATGTTTTTTTTTTTTTTTTTCTTCACACATGACACTTGCATCTTTCCAGAGTGTTTCGGATACGATCACTGCCTCACTTACTAAGCTCGGAAAGCTTGCCGCATCCTGGATATGTCTGGTCTTATCTAAATAGTTGTGGCAGAGCTTGACTGTATCTTCTTGCCAGACTTCTTCTGGTCTCAAACCGAAGCCTATTTGCTTTCTTAAAAGTGCCCACAACACACTGATGACACTGATAATTCAGCAACACCCGATTGTTACTGACACACGTTTATTAAACTTACACATCCTTATATACAGAATTATATTTACAAATATGTAAATATTCTGAATGAATATGCAAAAAAGAGAGAAATTTACATAACCGGCGTCTCCACAGAGCGTGTTTGAACTAGAATACAAAATAAAAAAAAAGAGAATGACAAAGCAATCTACTTAAAATATATTCAATGTTTGTTTGTCATTTCTACTCTCTACCCAGAAAAAAATAATCAAGATATAATAACAATGTTATAAAAGTAATGATAATATAAATTTTAAATATCATAGATTATTTTGAATAAATGTGGAGGGGGAACGCATCAAACATGATGTAACAATATAAAATTAAAGGATTTAAGCACAAACTTCTACTGTCCTTACTGCGATGAAAAAAATATATTGGGATGGCTTGGCTCATCAGTGGTGAACCCTCCCAGCGGTTTCGCCAATTTAATCCACCAGATCGCTTCTTAGAGCTTTAATACTGTATTGGATGATTCTGCTTATATACGCAGCACTAAAAGGTGGAATCTCAGATGAGCCAAGCCCTCCCAATATATTTTTTTATCGCAGTAAGGACAGTAGAAGTTTGTATTATGTATAAATAAACATTCGTGCTTTTAAATCCTTTCATTTTATATATATAGATGGCGTGTTTTTGTTTTGTGTTAATGATGTAACAATATAAAATATTTAATTAAAAATGCATATATTAAATCAAAATATCATTTATTTTACCAATATTTCAGTTGGCTGAATGCCAACCTTTATCAAGGTGTTATAACATATTTAATGTGTGTCAATGGTTTCGCCAATTTAATTCACCAGACCGCTTCTTCTTAGAGCTCTAATACTGTATTCGACGATTCTGTCTTATATACGCTGCACTGACAATACCTTGATAAAGGTTGGCGTTCAGCCAACTGAAATATTGATAAAATAAATAATATTTTGATTCAATATATGCCTTTTTAATTAAATATTTATTTATTACCAATTATTTTATTTCCAAAGCGCTATATCCCGCAAGGGATACTTGCGCCAAAAAATGAGAAAAGTTTATTTACATAAGTTATTTACATTATTCAACGCATGAAAACATTAGAGATCCAGATTTTGTAGAAAGTTTAGAATGTATTTACAAAATGAATTGAACTTTAAATGTGATTTTTTTAAATCGGAAATCAAATCGTTAAGTTCACAAACAACTAGTTCATTCTTCATTCTATAATCTTGAAATGCTGGGCAATAGATCAGTAGTAGTATTTATGGATTGCTCTATTTTCAAAATATAAAATATTTATTTAAACGAAAATAAATCAAGCATACTGTGATTACAAATATAACTTCTGAGGGATTTGAATACTTAAAGAAGTATTCCTTGTGTGAGAGATGACAGCTAGCATGGAAGCGAACATCCTCGTTAAAGAGGAGTTACTTCCTTCACGAGATGACCTTCGCGCCGTTCTACTTCTAGCGCCGATTATCGTGGCTTTATTAGTGGCAGCTGACCCCAGGTCATTAGTTGGGGTTTATAGGTCTCTCTCCGCGCTGTTATTGTTGCATCTATATACTCCTTTTACTGTTGCTCTAATATACTCATTGGTGGAGCAGTGGTCTAAACTGTTGGTTATAAACAGCTACAACCTGGGATCGAATCCCCGAGTTTGACACTTTTTTTTCTAATGAAGAAAAATTGTTTTAATGGCTTAGGTCTCTTTCCAGCCCCTAATTATATGCGTTGTACTGTTGCTCTAACATCCTCATTGGTGAAGCAGTGGTCTTAAACTTTTGGTTATAGACAGCTAGGACCCGTGATCGAATCCCGTATTGGAAACTTTTTTTTCTAATGAAGATAAATTGGTTTAATGGCTTTGTGGCTACAGTCAGATATATTAGATCCAGCCTCTTATTTTACATTTTATATTCGTTGTACTGTTGCTCTAACATAATCATTGGTGGAGCAGTGGTCTTAAACTTTTGGTTATAGACAGCTAGGACCCGTGATCGAATCCCGTATTGGAAACTTTTTTTCTAATGAAGATAAATTGGTTTAATGGCTTTGGTCACGGTCAGATTTATTAGGTCTCTCTTCAGTCCTAATTTTACATCTTTATATCCGTTGTACTGTTGCTTGTGGTATGAACTGTTGGTTATAGACAGCTACGACCCTTCATCGAATTCCGAATTTGACACTTTTTTTAATGAAGAAAAATTGTAATAATGGCTTAGGTCTCTCTTAAGCCTCTAAATTTACATTTTTATATTCGTTGTACTGTTGTGCTAACATCCTCATTGGTTGTATAAACTGTTGATTATAGACAGCTACGACCCTTCATCGAATTCCGAATTTGACACTTTTTTTAATGAAGAAAAATTGTAATAATGGCTTAGGTCTCTCTTAAGCCTCTAAATTTACATTTTTATATTCGTTGTACTGTTGTGCTAACATCCTCATTGGTTGTATAAACTGTTGATTATAGACAGCTACGACCCTTCATCGAATTCCGAATTTGACACTTTTTTTAATGAAGAAAAATTGTAATAATGGCTTAGGTCTCTCTTAAGCCTCTAAATTTACATTTTTATATTCGTTGTACTGTTGTGCTAACATCCTCATTGGTTGTATAAACTGTTGATTATAGACAGCTACGACCCTTCATCGAATTCCGAATTTGACACTTTTTTTAATGAAGAAAAATTGTAATAATGGCTTAGGTCTCTCTTAAGCCTCTAAATTTACATTTTATATTCGTTGTACTGTTGTGCTAACATCCTCATTGGTTGTATAAACTGTTGATTATAGACAGCTACGACCCTTCATCGAATTCCGAATTTGACACTTTTTTTAATGAAGAAAAATTGTAATAATGGCTTAGGTCTCTCTTAAGCCTCTAAATTTACATTTTTATATTCGTTGTACTGTTGTGCTAACATCCTCATTGGTTGTATAAACTGTTGATTATAGACAGCTACGACCCTTCATCGAATTCCGAATTTGACACTTTTTTTAATGAAGAAAAATTGTAATAATGGCTTAGGTCTCTCTTAAGCATCTAAATTTACATTTTTATATTCGTTGTACTGTTGTGCTAACATCCTCATTGGTTGTATAAACTGTTGATTATAGACAGCTACGACCCTTCATCGAATTCCGAATTTGACACTTTTTTTAATGAAGAAAAATTGTAATAATGGCTTAGGTCTCTCTTAAGCATCTAAATTTACATTTTTATATTCGTTGTACTGTTGTGCTAACATCCTCATTGGTTGTATAAACTGTTGATTATAGACAGCTACGACCCTTCATCGAATTCCGAATTTGACACTTTTTTTAATGAAGAAAAATTGTAATAATGGCTTAGGTCTCTCTTAAGCATCTAAATTTACATTTTTATATTCGTTGTACTGTTGTGCTAACATCCTCATTGGTTGTATAAACTGTTGATTATAGACAGCTACGACCCTTCATCGAATTCCGAATTTGACACTTTTTTTAATGAAGAAAAATTGTAATAATGGCTTAGGTCTCTCTTAAGCATCTAAATTTACATTTTTATATTCGTTGTACTGTTGTGCTAACATCCTCATTGGTTGTATAAACTGTTGATTATAGACAGCTACGACCCTTCATTCGAATTCCGAATTTGACACTTTTTTTAATGAAGAAAAATTGTAATAATGGCTTAGGTCTCTCTTAAGCATCTAAATTTACATTTTTATATTCGTTGTACTGTTGTGCTAACATCCTCATTGGTTGTATAAACTGTTGATTATAGACAGCTACGACCTGGCATCGAATTCCGAATTTGACACTTTTTTTAATGAAGAAAAATTGTAATAATGGCTTAGGTCTCTCTTAAGCATCTAAATTTACATTTTATATTCGTTGTACTGTTGTGCTAACATCCTCATTGGTTGTATAAACTGTTGATTATAGACAGCTACGACCCTTCATCGAATTCCGAATTTGACACTTTTTTTAATGAAGAAAAATTGTAATAATGGCTTAGGTCTCTCTTAAGCATCTAAATTTACATTTTTATATTCGTTGTACTGTTGTGCTAACATCCTCATTGGTTGTATAAACTGTTGATTATAGACAGCTACGACCCTTCATCGAATTCCGAATTTGACACTTTTTTTAATGAAGAAAAATTGTAATAATGGCTTAGGTCTCTCTTAAGCATCTAAATTTACATTTTTATATTCGTTGTACTGTTGTGCTAACATCCTCATTGGTTGTATAAACTGTTGATTATAGACAGCTACGACCTGGCATCGAATTCCGAATTTGACACTTTTTTTAATGAAGAAAAATTGTAATAATGGCTTAGGTCTCTCTTAAGCATCTAAATTTACATTTTTATATTCGTTGTACTGTTGTGCTAACATCCTCATTGGTTGTATAAACTGTTGATTATAGACAGCTACGACCCTTCATCGAATTCCGAATTTGACACTTTTTTTAATGAAGAAAAATTGTAATAATGGCTTAGGTCTCTCTTAAGCATCTAAATTTACATTTTTATATTCGTTGTACTGTTGTGCTAACATCCTCATTGGTTGTATAAACTGTTGATTATAGACAGCTACGACCTGGCATCGAATTCCGAATTTGACACTTTTTTTAATGAAGAAAAATTGTAATAATGGCTTAGGTCTCTCTTAAGCATCTAAATTTACATTTTTATATTCGTTGTACTGTTGTGCTAACATCCTCATTGGTTGTATAAACTGTTGATTATAGACAGCTACGACCCTGCATCGAATTCCGAATTTGACACTTTTTTAATGAAGAAAAATTGTAATAATGGCTTAGGTCTCTCTTAAGCCTCTAAATTTACATTTTTATATTCGTTGTACTGTTGTGCTAACATCCTCATTGGTTGTATAAACCTGTTGATTATAGACAGCTACGACCTGGCATCGAATTCCGAATTTGACACTTTTTTAATGAAGAAAAATTGTAATAATGGCTTAGGTCTCTCTTAAGCCTCTAAATTTACATTTTTATATTCGTTGTACTGTTGTGCTAACATCCTCATTGGTTGTATAAACTGTTGATTATAGACAGCTACGACCTGGCATCGAATTCCGAATTTGACACTTTTTTTAATGAAGAAAAATTGTAATAATGGCTTAGGTCTCTCTTAAGCCTCTAAATTTACATTTTTATATTCGTTGTACTGTTGTGCTAACATCCTCATTGGTTGTATAAACTGTTGATTATAGACAGCTACGACCTGGCATCGAATTCCGAATTTGACACTTTTTTTTAATGAAGAAAATTGTAATAATGGCTTAGGTCTCTCTTAAGCATCTAAATTTACATTTTTATATTCGTTGTACTGTTGTGCTAACATCCTCATTGGTTGTATAAACTGTTGATTATAGACAGCTACGACCCTGCATCGAATTCCGAATTTGACACTTTTTTTAATGAAGAAAAATTGTAATAATGGCTTAGGTCTCTCTTAAGCATCTAAATTTACATTTTTATATTCGTTGTACTGTTGTGCTAACATCCTCATTGGTTGTATAAACTGTTGATTATAGACAGCTACGACCTGGCATCGAATTCCGAATTTGACACTTTTTTTAATGAAGAAAAATTGTAATAATGGCTTAGGTCTCTCTTAAGCCTCTAAATTTACATTTTTATATTCGTTGTACTGTTGTGCTAACATCCTCATTGGTTGTATAAACTGTTGATTATAGACAGCTACGACCCTGCATCGAATTCCGAATTTGACACTTTTTTTAATGAAGAAAAATTGTAATAATGGCTTAGGTCTCTCTTAAGCATCTAAATTTACATTTTTATATTCGTTGTACTGTTGTGCTAACATCCTCATTGGTTGTATAAACTGTTGATTATAGACAGCTACGACCTGGCATCGAATTCCGAATTTGACACTTTTTTTAATGAAGAAAAATTGTAATAATGGCTTAGGTCTCTCTTAAGCCTCTAAATTTACATTTTTTATATTCGTTGTACTGTTGTGCTAACATCCTCATTGGTTGTATAAACTGTTGATTATAGACAGCTACGACCTGGCATCGAATTCCGAATTTGACACTTTTTTTAATGAAGAAAAATTGTAATAATGGCTTAGGTCTCTCTTAAGCATCTAAATTTACATTTTTATATTCGTTGTACTGTTGTGCTAACATCCTCATTGGTTGTATAAACTGTTGATTATAGACAGCTACGACCCTTCATCGAATTCCGAATTTGACACTTTTTTTAATGAAGAAAAATTGTAATAATGGCTTAGGTCTCTCTTAAGCATCTAAATTTACATTTTTATATTCGTTGTACTGTTGTGCTAACATCCTCATTGGTTGTATAAACTGTTGATTATAGACAGCTACGACCCTGGCATCGAATTCCGAATTTGACACTTTTTTTAATGAAGAAAAATTGTAATAATGGCTTAGGTCTCTCTTAAGCCTCTAAATTTACATTTTTATATTCGTTGTACTGTTGTGCTAACATCCTCATTGGTTGTATAAACTGTTGATTATAGACAGCTACGACCTGGCATCGAATTCCGAATTTGACACTTTTTTTAATGAAGAAAAATTGTAATAATGGCTTAGGTCTCTCTTAAGCATCTAAATTTACATTTTTATATTCGTTGTACTGTTGTGCTAACATCCTCATTGGTTGTATAAACTGTTGATTATAGACAGCTACGACCCTTCATCGAATTCCGAATTTGACACTTTTTTTAATGAAGAAAAATTGTAATAATGGCTTAGGTCTCTCTTAAGCATCTAAATTTACATTTTTATATTCGTTGTACTGTTGTGCTAACATCCTCATTGGTTGTATAAACTGTTGAATTATAGACAGCTACGACCTGGCATCGAATTCCGAATTTGACACTTTTTTTAATGAAGAAAAATTGTAATAATGGCTTAGGTCTCTCTTAAGCATCTAAATTTACATTTTTATATTCGTTGTACTGTTGTGCTAACATCCTCATTGGTTGTATAAACTGTTGATTATAGACAGCTACGACCCGGCATCGAATTCCGAATTTGACTCTTTTTTTAATGAAGAAAAATTGTAATAATGGCTTAGGTCTCTCTTAAGCCTCTAAATTTACATTTTTATATTCGTTGTACTGTTGTGCTAACATCCTCATTGGTTGTATAAACTGTTGATTATAGACAGCTACGACCTGGCATCGAATTCCGAATTTGACACTTTTTTTAATGAAGAAAAATTGTAATAATGGCTTAGGTCTCTCTTAAGCCTCTAAATTTACATTTTTATATTCGTTGTACTGTTGTGCTAACATCCTCATTGGTTGTATAAACTGTTGATTATAGACAGCTACGACCCTTCATCGAATTCCGAATTTGACACTTTTTTTAATGAAGAAAAATTGTAATAATGGCTTAGGTCTCTCTTAAGCCTCTAAATTTACATTTTTATATTCGTTGTACTGTTGTGCTAACATCCTCATTGGTTGTATAAACTGTTGATTATAGACAGCTACGACCTGGCATCGAATTCCGAATTTGACACTTTTTTTAATGAAGAAAAATTGTAATAATGGCTTAGGTCTCTCTTAAGCATCTAAATTTACATTTTTATATTCGTTGTACTGTTGTGCTAACATCCTCATTGGTTGTATAAACTGTTGATTATAGACAGCTACGACCTGGCATCGAATTCCGAATTTGACACTTTTTTTAATGAAGAAAAATTGTAATAATGGCTTAGGTCTCTCTTAAGCATCTAAATTTACATTTTTATATTCGTTGTACTGTTGTGCTAACATCCTCATTGGTTGTATAAACTGTTGATTATAGACAGCTACGACCTGGCATCGAATTCCGAATTTGACACTTTTTTTAATGAAGAAAAATTGTAATAATGGCTTAGGTCTCTCTTAAGCATCTAAATTTACATTTTTATATTCGTTGTACTGTTGTGCTAACATCCTCATTGGTTGTATAAACTGTTGATTATAGACAGCTACGACCTGGCATCGAATTCCGAATTTGACACTTTTTTTAATGAAGAAAAATTGTAATAATGGCTTAGGTCTCTCTTAAGCATCTAAATTTACATTTTTATATTCGTTGTACTGTTGTGCTAACATCCTCATTGGTTGTATAAACTGTTGATTATAGACAGCTACGACCTGGCATCGAATTCCGAATTTGACACTTTTTTTAATGAAGAAAAATTGTAATAATGGCTTAGGTCTCTCTTAAGCATCTAAATTTACATTTTTATATTCGTTGTACTGTTGTGCTAACATCCTCATTGGTTGTATAAACTGTTGATTATAGACAGCTACGACCCTTCATCGAATTCCGAATTTGACACTTTTTTTAATGAAGAAAAATTGTAATAATGGCTTAGGTCTCTCTTAAGCATCTAAATTTACATTTTTATATTCGTTGTACTGTTGTGCTAACATCCTCATTGGTTGTATAAACTGTTGATTATAGACAGCTACGACCTGGCATCGAATTCCGAATTTGACACTTTTTTTAATGAAGAAAAATTGTAATAATGGCTTAGGTCTCTCTTAAGCATCTAAATTTACATTTTTATATTCGTTGTACTGTTGTGCTAACATCCTCATTGGTTGTATAAACTGTTGATTATAGACAGCTACAATTGTTTACTAATTGTATTTCTTATATAAATTAGTGTTTTATCAGAATAAACACAAGTCGGGAGAAGAGATTCTTATATTAAAGGACGTTGGTGCAAACTTTCAGGCAAGACGTCTTTTTACGGTATTTTTTGTACCCCTAGAAAGGCGTCTTTTCCGAAAGCGTGCAATCGTCCTCTTATCAAAGAATCTCTGTTATTCCAGTATGTAACCTACATTTCTGTGCTATGAGAATCTGTATAAGACTAAAATGTCCTTTATGCTCAAAACTGGGCAACTCTGTGCTTCACTTCCATCAATACTTGACAATATGACCCAGAATAAGTATATTGCTACGGCGTTTTATGGTTTCCACAAGTCCATATCTCAGAAGAAGGCCAAGTGACACTCACTCCTCACTTTCTTACTGCTACTCTTTTCTTCTGTCTATATCGTTGTTTCCTTTGTCTCACTGCTTTGTTCTTATGCATACCTCTGGTGAATCCTGTATAGGGTCAGTGACCCTAAATAAAGGCTTTTTGTTGTTGACTAAAATGTCTTAATAAAACCTTTTGTTGTTGTAAAGAAACGCTCTTCTCCCTGACTTGTGTTTATTCTTCTTTTATATGATTGTAGATATGTTTTGGTAAAATACATAACTAATAGTCAATATTATGATGCATTAGCGTGCCTTCTGTTATCAAAATTCGAAACTATTATAGACGCGTATGATTCTTTTTAAAAATAAACAATTTATACTGCCCTTACTGCAATGGAATCATAATATAATTGCTATAATAAAAGACATATCATAATAGTCCATATGCAAATAGGAACATTATTAAAATTCGAAACTATTTTAAAGGCGTAAGATTCTTTTTGATATTAAATAATTTCTACTGCCCTTACTGCAATGGAAAAATTAGTAGGAAGGCCTGGCTCATCAGTGGTGAACCCTCTCAGAGGATTTTTGGAACTTCCTTTTATAGTGATACTGTTGGTAGACTCTTGGAATGGGTATTTTAGAACTATGGACATAAGCTTTGAGAACAGTAGAATTACATACAGTTATAAATATATAATATGCTTCGAGCAATCGCTCTTCCGCAAATATCAAATTGTTTCTTTTATTAGAACATTTATTATTTATTATTGTTGTCTTTTAAAGTAGTTTTTTGTTTGAAAGTTGTGAAGACGCTAGAAAGCTGACAGTCTTTGTTGATGTGTACAGATAATTCCTCGGTAGCCGAGGACCTAGCCCGCCGTGTGCGACTGTTATGTTGGGTAATGACGTCACCCAGTAACCATCAGAAGAAAGCAATTCACGTCAGGAATACGTGGGGACGCAGATGTAACATCCTTTTATTTATGAGCTCTGGTTCCGACCCAGACTTACCCGCGGTACCATTACCTGTAAGTGAGGGCCGTGATCACCTATGGGCAAAAACCAAGAAGGCCTTCCAGTATGTATGGGAACACTACCGTGACCAGGCTGACTGGTTTCTCAAGGCAGACGACGATACGTACGTTGTAGTAGAGAACTTACGGTACCTACTACGTAACCATACACCGAGCGAGTTAGTCTACTATGGATGTAGATTTAAACCATACGTTCAGCAGGGTTATATGAGCGGTGGTGCCGGCTATGTATTGAGCCGTGCGGCCGTGGAGAAGTTTGTTCACCGCAAGGAAGGTCAGTGCCGAGAGGATGACGATGGCTCGGAGGACGTGGAGATAGGTCGCTGCCTGGAGACGCTCGGAGTGAAGGCTGGTGACTCCCGCGACACCCTAGGCCGCGGTCGTTTCTTCCCCTTCGTCCCTGAACATCACCTGATACCCGGCCATGTTCCTAAGGACAACTGGTTCTGGAGCTACATCTACTATCCTATGAAGGAGGTAAGCCCTTGTTTATTCATTCATTTTTTAAAAGTTAGTTCTTTAAAAAATGCTACTATTGATAGTTAGCGTTTGGTCAGAAATTTGCATATCTATCACCTAAAAACACTGTACTGAGAATACCATAACGCATATGATTATGGGCAGATTCTCTTGTTCCAGGGTTAGTCCAATAGTATTAACCTCAGATTTTATCCCATCTGCCTCTGAACATCGGTAAACATGGAGGTTTTGTCCTTAAATGACACTTGACATTTGATCTGATCATCCATTCTGTGTGACCCTCCATTGTCCACTAAACTCCCTTGAAACTGGTCGTTTCAGTTTCCATTTGACCTGTTTGCCAATAATCGCATGGGGCATACCTTCGTTATTTGTATTTTTACATCTTACTAATATTCTTTTTTGAGAGCATCGCCTTGCTTTTTTTTTTTTAAGTTTCGATCTTGTAGTTGCAATTATTAATATTCGTTTTCTAAGAAAATAAAAATTTTCGAGGAAATTTTTTTTTCTAGATGTTTACTTTAAACTATACACATAGTTTGACGCAATGTTAAAGCTTTCGTATTGTCGCTCTTGATCAAGTTTAACAATATATGCAACTTTTTTGGGTATGCAACTTTACATATTGTCCTGTATTTACTAGAATCCTTTTTGTGTGTGGAATATAATATTATCTTTATATTTTTGCAATAAAAACACCAGTTAAAGAGCTTTTTAATAAATAACTTTATTAAAGATTTTTAAATAAATATATGCAGTGCTAATAATCCATGTCGTAATATTGGTCAAATGTTTTTTTTTTTAGAAACTCTATTATTAATTTTTTTAAAATAGTTTCCCTATATATCAATTTTCACAGACCGTATCTTTTTTCCTTTCCAAAGTTTTTTTTTTTTTTTTTATATTACACTTTTTACTTAAGTACATAGGTTTAGCAAATTTGAAGGTGTACTTCTCATGTATGGTAGAGTATTTTTTTTACCAAAAAATACCATTTTTTAAACTTTTTATTTCAAATGCATAATACAACTATATATATATATATACAGTCTCCCCCTTTCTGGAAAGCCTTCACTGAGAGCTTTCGAGCCTAAAGGTATTTCTCAGACTGGCGGAACTTCCTTGTTGTGACAACTCAGGGACATCAACAGTCTCACAATTGGCGACAGTCCACACAACATTAACTATATCCTTGTTGATGATTTGTTGTATTGATGAAGGCTAAACCGACCGCGTTTGGCTAAATATTATGGAACAAAATTTTACACATATAAATTTACTGTCAATGCGTTTCTTTTAAATATCATCAAATATTATCTCTACAGACCTTACTGCAATGATATGAGTTATTGAATGAGAGGGCTTGGCTCATCAGTAGTGAACCCTCTCATTCAATAACTCATATCATTGCAGTAAGGTCTGTAGAGATAATATTTGATGATATTTAAAAGAAGCGCATTGCCAGTAAATTTATATGTGTAAAATTTTAACGATAGATGGCAATTAAATTTGATTTACTAATATTATGGAACAAGCCGAAATCACCGTTTAGTTTATTTTTGTTTCACTAGATGGCGCTCTACCTTCTAAAATGCTCATATGAACAGTCAGGATATGCAATTATAATTTCAATATTAACACCGGGTGGTGCACTTACAGTAACAGCAGTCGCTAACTACCCACCATGATTATCATGGCCTGTACCACGTGTACTAGGGATATTATTTTTTTTTTTAAACACCCATTCTTTTATATACACCAATACCTCGCTTTGCGTCGTTTCGTTTTGCGTTTTTTCGAAGTTGCGTTGTTTTGGATTCGAGTCTTTAATTTTTTTCCCCTAAAATATGGCAACACCTTTGTTTTTGATTGCGCCTTCACATATTTTCACTTTGCGTCGTTTCAATTTGCGTCGTGTTTTTTTTTTTTAACGTAACCCCGACGCAAAGCGAGGTATGGGTGTATATATTTTTAAAACAATTTTAAAATCTATAGCTTTCGGGTTTTTTAACGCCCTTCTTCAGGTGTATACTTTACTAACTACAATGCCTTAGAATTCCTGTAGAAGCACGTTAAAATCCGAAATCTAGAGATATAAAAAATTGTATTTATAAAACACATCACTGGATGATTTTTTTGCCAAATGATATAGCACAAAGGATTATAAATTTTTGACATTGTTTTGAATGTATATTTTAAAGGGAGAGGCGTCTCTTTTGGTATATGAATACCGTCCTCCCGAAGCTATATGTCGTATTAAAACAACAAAAAGTATTTATTAAGGATACAGGTCCCATACAAGATTCTCCCAGATACAGAAGTAAACAGTTATCTACAGAAAGTGGAGATTAACATCGATCTTTCGTTGGTTCCATCATTTGTGTTGTGTCCATTGTCTGTGTTGTTTTCCAGAATTTGTGAAAGGCTAATGTATTTTCACTACTTTTGCCATTAGAGCATATGGGAAGTTGTTCTGTCGTACTATAAGACAACGAGGAAATTAAACGTGCAATTAACACCGGGTAGTAATAAATTGTATGGTCCAACAAGGGTGTTGCAAATCCTGTGAGCCGGGGGGTTGCAAGGTCTTACCAACAAGGCCGTGTTGCATAAGTCCCCTTATTTCCTACTTGTACCACCTGGACATAGACGGTATAACCAACGTATGGAAATTTTAAGGAAAGTTGCATATCACGACTTTGTCTCTATTTACATATCAGCTCATGTCCTATATGCAATTGTGAAATTACAAAAGTATCTATACCGATACTTGCTTGATGACTATATTTTTTAATAGAGTTTTCTTATTTTAGTTAAATTTTAATATAATTCTTTAATAGATTTTTAACGTTTAAGTAGAGTTTTAGTATTTTAGTTGAGTTTTAGTATTTCAATATGGATTTATTATTTTAGTTGATTTTTAATAGTAAAAGCAGCATTATTATCATGGCCTGTACCACGTGTACTAGGGATAAAAATATATACTGGGTTATCCCCATAAAGATAAATCGTATTCAAGACTTATGGCTGTAGCAATGAAACATCTTAAAACGAATATTGAGAAGAGCCTAGGTGATTCGAAAGAAGACATAATTGCATATCTATATACATGCAATGATAGTTCATTTAGGAAATATGCAATTATTGATTTTTTTTTAAATAGTGAAGCCTTTTTTTCTCTCTCAAGCAATTAAAATTTTTGACGCATGTCCTATGTACATACTGCTGACGTGGCTATCTGTAGGATCGGCTAAAAAATCCAATTTGCATAAGTATGGCGAGGCAAGGTATGATCGAGGGTTATGGATGATAGTTGCCTCTCACGCTCCGGACTGATTGGGACTGATTTGCATAATCCAGCGCTCCCTCCACTTTTTTTGTCTTAAAGATAACCAGGGCTTTCACCTGGCCTCGCTTTTCTGGCCTACCTGGCAGCCATTTTGTATTTCGGCTTAATGTAGTTCGACAATATTTATTGCTGCTTTGCAGGGCAGCGCTTAGCATGCCATCTATCGGAATATTTAGTAACTAATTATATACGTAAATATGCAAAGTTGATACTAATAATTGAATCACACTGCGATTCAGAATTGAAAAATTATATTTTTTTAATAACGTGTGAAGAGAAATAATTTGATTTATAAATAGCAGTTATTAACATTTATTGCTGCTTTGTAGGTGAGCGCATATTAGCGTGCCATCTAGCGGAATATTTAGTAACTAATTATATACGTATATATGCACAGTTGGTACTACTTGAATCACACACTGCCAATCCGAATAAGGAAAATGATATTTTCAAAAAATATATATATCAATTTGGGCAAATACGTATAAAGGTAATTATTCTAAAGTCAAAATTCATTATTCTAAAGTCAATAATAATCATATGGATAATATAACAAACGATTATTGTTTCATGAAGTCGGTGGACGAGTAGGTAACACCCTCGATTCCCGACAGCTATGAACCGGGATCTAATCCCTCGTTAACATTTTGTTTAATATGTGAATAACCTTCATATATTATTCATTGTTGCAATTATCATAAACTAGGTTGTTCTTTTTGAGTGGTACCTAATAAAGTGATTTTGGAACCGATTAATGTTTATGTATTTTGTTGTGGTTTCTCGCCCTTGTAATGTAATAATAAATTATTTGGCTGCTTAGCCCGGGTAGTTGGTGATCTATGGATACGCTCCAGTAGCCTGAGTTACTTAGTTGTTACTACTACTTTGGCTCTTCTAAAGATATTGTGTTTGACACTTTAACTTAATTACAACGGCTATAAATATCTTTATTTACGGGGCTGCTAACCAAAATGGATGATTTTTGAGCCCCAATGGCCGCGTAAAGCGGAATATATTGCCCATGGGAATAGGGAAGTCTTGGCTTTAGCACGGCGGTGGAATCCTGGAGTCAGACTCCGAAAATGTAGATCACAGCACCCATGGCTTCAAGGTCTTCTCGGCGGTCTTCAGTTTGTCTTCCCTAATTTACCCAGCATCTCCACCAAAATGGAAAATTAGGGAAGACCAACTTCGGGATGAGACAACAATTTATTTCAGGCAAGAACAAACTATGAGTGATAAACAAAAGATAAGCAAAGAGGGAAATTTACAGAGTAGCAAAATATAAACATAAAAATCACCACTCTGTTAATAAAATTAATAAATACTTTGTTACAATATATAAAGCACTATGACCAGGCTAGGGTCAGGATCTCCGTCAGAGAAGAGGCAGGTTAGGCCAGAGAAATTTCAACGACAAAAGTTAACATTATAATTTGATTTTTTTTTAATTCCAATATTATTACACCTATCCCCCGATTTACACGGTACTTGTTTTACACGTTTTCGCTTTTACACGGTTTTCCAAATAAGTTTTTTTGTTTTTATCGCACTATACTAAAATGCGATATTCTACTCTATACTACCTATGTTGAAAAGAATATTGGGAGGCTCTGATTCATGAGGGGGCGAACACCTATTCAGATTTGACAGTTTAATATACACCTATCCCTCGATTTACACGTTTTTCTCAGGAACGTATCTACCGTGTAAATCGGGGGATAGGTGTATTTTAATTATTAACTGATTAATTGCACAGGTCTACAAAAAAAAAACTTTTTTTTTTGCCGGAGAAAACTTGATGTTGATTCTAATGTAACTTTTCATGCTAAATTCAAAAATGAAATCAGAAGTTTTCCATCACCCATAGTTCTTGCAGAATAACCATTTTTTCTATAAATTGGTATATACAGTAATAATGTAGAAAATGTTACATAAGCATTTTTTAAGTAAACATCATTACATTAGCTAGCGCTTTATTTTTGACAAGAAGAGTTGATATATGGAGCCATGAGTGATGGAAAATTTCTGATTAGATTTTTGACTTCAGCATGAAAAGTTACACTAGAAACACCATCAGGTTCTCTTAGGCAAAAATGTTGTTGACCAATGTTATTTATCTAACTGGAAAACGTTTCTAAATTAATTTCATCTTTTTTGAATCCTATGTCAGTCTTTCAAATGTCATAGACGTACACCTATCCCCCGATTTACACGGTAGATACGTTCCTGAGAAAAACGTGTAAATCGGGGGAATAGGTGTAAACAGAAATAAAAATAAAATGCATTGACAGGTTAAAATATGTAGTCAGCACATAAGCTCGGGATTCCTCGTGAGATGTGTACACAGCGCATGTGTTCAATTACAGTAGCATTTAGTATAGTGCGATAAAAACAAAACAAAAAAAAAACTTATTTGGAAAACCGTGTAAAAGCGAAAACGTGTAAAACAAGTATCGTGTAAATCGGGGGATAGGTGTATTTTTACTCAGTATCTTGAGAATAACAAAAAATTTGTTTTCTTAATCTAGGAGAATCTAATTTCAAGTGACTCTTCCATGAGAATATGATTAGAGGAGAGGGTATGTAATTATATGAGAGATTCTCTCTCTCTAATTATATGTAATTATGTACATCAGAGCTCTCCTCCACATGGCCACCCTGGCGTGCCAACAAACCGCAGCTACAACAACCATTTGCAACACTAATCAGCTTTGCAAGGTCAAACCTCCTTAGTCCGTGATTCTTCGCGCCTTAATTCTCTTAATTAATTGTTTTAATTGGATGTACGCACGTCATTCATTTCTTCCATTTATAGGCTAGTGGGGGTCGGTGGAAGGATGATTTAAACCATTGGTTTTCAACCGCTATGATCCTGGATAGAATCCCCCGATTGGACACTTTTTTTGTTTTTTGCTTATCCCTAGTACACGTGGTACAGGCCATGATAACCATGGTGGGTAGAAGTAGGCGACTGCTTTTACTGTAAGTGCACCACATGTCTATACATGTGAAAAGCAGTTCGACTTTGCACTTACAAATGTGCCAGAGCCCCGTTTGGTTACTTGCACTCGCTGGTGGGATTGGACTTTTTCCTAATTAAGAAAAATGCTTCAATGGCCCCCGATTGTTGTGATGTAAGTGTAAAAGTCTAACTGCTTTTCATATATGTAGACATGTGGTGCACTTACAGTAAAAGCAGTCGCTAAATACCCACCATGATTATCATGGCCTGTACCATGTGTAGACATGTGGTGCACTTACAGTAAAAGCAGTCGCTAATTACCCACCATGATTATCATGGCCTGTACCACGTGTACTAGGGATAATAAAGAACGAAGGTTAGTTTGTTCTTGTATGGCTATGGGAAGAACGCATTTTATAGTAAATCCTAATTTTTATATTTTAATTTTAGATGTGTAGTCTCGCTCTTTTGTTTGAATTAAATCCCTTTTCTCTGCAGAGGTAGATATGTAAATAAGTTATATGAAAATTTTACCGGGAGTTTTATTGACGTAGAAAAAGAACGGTCATTTCAACTGTCATAAGAGATCGATCTTTTGTTTGAAAAAAAAAACGTTTTCTCTCTACCGGTAGATATGTAAATAAGTTATATGGAAATTTTGCCGGGAGGATATTGGTCTAGAAAAAGAAAGGTCATTGTAGCCTGTACCCAGTCAGTACTTAAAATAAATGATCCAATCTTCGAATAAGAACATCCAGGTCATGCTATATCCAGGTTGATCAAATTTGAGCTTGTTTTGGATCACCCTAACCTATAGTTGGTCAGATTAGTGGAAAGGTTTAAGAAACCTATGATCCAGAAAACCCTAAAGGAGTACTTAAGATAAATTATGCTATCTTTAAACAAGAGCATCCAAGCATTACTATAGCCAGTTTGGTCAAATTTGATTCTTTTTTGGATTACCTTAACCCAGGTTTTGGCAACCTTTTGATTGATTTGGAAGAGTCAAAAATTTAAATTTACATAATATCAAAGTTTTTTAAAGAGCCAAAAAATTTTGTTCTTACCAACAATAAATAGTACTCACATCAATAATATTTACGTATGGAACTAAAGAGCCGCAACTTCACATCCAAATAGCCGCATGTGGCTCGTAGTTTGCCGACCCTTGCCATAACCTATAGTTGGTCAAGTTTGAGGAAAGATTTAAGAAACCTATGATCCAGAAAAACCTAAGGGAGTACTTAAGATAAATGATCCAAACTTTAAACAAGAATATCCAGGCATTACTATATCCAGGTTGGTCAAATTTGAGCTTGTTTTGAATTACTCTAACCTATAGCTGGTCAAGTTAGAGGAAAGATTTAAGAAACCTATGATCCATAAAAACCTAAGGGATAATTAAGATAAATGATCCAATCTTTAAACAAGAAAATCCAGGCATTGCTATATCCAGGTTGGTCAAATTTGAGCTTGTTTTGAATTACTCTAACCTATAGTTGGTCAGATTAGAGAAAAGATTTAAAGAACCTATGATCCAGAAAAACCTAAGGGAGTACTTAAGATAAATGATCCAAACTTTAAACAAGAGCATTTAGGCCATGTTATAGTTAGGTTAGTTCAATACAAACTTGTTCAGTAGTTCACGTTAAAGGATAGAAAGAGATTAAGGAACTTATGGTCCATAAAAAAATTCTTAATAGCCTTAAGCCGAGTACTTAAGACAATCGACCCTATCTTTGAGGAAGACCATCCAGATTGGCTGTTCCAGTCTACACCAGGCTGATTGAGAGAAAGTCAGAGAAAAAGAGATCCAGGAAATAGAACCTAACGACTTCGTGCCGGGTACCTAACGTGTTTCTTTCAACGATTTAAGTTCCATCGAGCAAGAGCACCCTTCGATAATTTGGCCTTAAGAAAAAAACGTCTCAGATGACCCCGTTAAGAATGACTTGAAAAACTCCCAAATTTAGTTTTTTTGACCTAGAACTCATTTTTTCTTGTTTTTGACAGTTCGTGGGAGAAAAGGAGTTTCTAATTTATATTTATGAATGAAGAGGTTTGAAGGCGTTCTAAAAACAGTCCTCTCGAATTGAAGTAAATTGTTGTTCCTTTAAATATAAGGTGCGCAACCAAATCATAAAACATAATGATAAAATACTAATGAATACTAACCAAATTGGTCTAAAATCTATTCATTTAAGACATCTAGTCTTAAATACTCTTTCTCCAGAGTCTAAGAAGAAAGAAAATGACCAAACAATGATACGGGTAAATAAAGAGAATTGCATCTCGTGATTATTCAAATTAAAAGTTGCTGATGACTTGCGCCATCTGTCGGAATAAATATCAACTAATCGTTGATTTTTTTTTTTTTTCAGAATTGGTCAAATACTTTTTTATTGAAGAAAAAAAAAAAGCTGATCACGTACGTGTTACAGACCGTTTGGTTCTTATCAGCATGTTGAAAGCTGTACCTCAATTCTGTAATAAATAAAAATCAACGATTATATAGTTAGTTGATATTTATTCCGATAGATGGCGCAAGCCATCAGCAACTTTGGAGTTGCACGATCAGGAGATGACTTGATCTTTATTTATCAACCTGATTCCAGTACAATTTCTTACTTTTGTTCCTATGCTTTTTCACGATGATATGAAATATCAATATGTAAATAGGTAATCAGAAGTCTTGATGATGAGAAATTAATTTTTTACACAAATAAATTTACTGGCAATGCGTTTCTTTTAAATATCATTAAATATTATCTCTACAGACCTTACTGCAATGATATGAGTTATTGAATGAGAGGGCTTGGCTCATCAGTAGTGAACCCTCTCAGCGGTTTCGCCAAATTAATCTCTAGACCGCTCTACTATTGTATTGGACTGGTTTTGTTATATACCCTGCTTTTTCTATGGAAGGCAGCTTAGGGGTGTTTAGTGAACTATGGCGAAACCGCTGAGAGGTTTCACTACTGATGAGCCAAGCCCTCTCATTCAATAACTCATATCATTGCAGTAAGGTCTGTAGAGATAATATTTAATGATATTTAAAAGAAACGCATTGCCAGTAAATTTATTTGTGTAAAAAATTAACGATAGATGGCAATAAAATTTAATGATGAGAAATAGCAACAACCACTGAATATCTTCTAGTTATCTTTTATTATTTATTTATTTCATCTCAATTTGCAGGTGTTACATTCGAGCAAAGCTCGCGAGTCACCTTGTCCAGATTATTTACACATGGCGAGTTGTAATGCTGGAGTGGCCCCCCGAACCTTACAGGAGGGCAGTTGTTGGGTGTTTGGCTGTCAGCTAGCCATTGGGTCCAGGTCGTCGGATTCGGTGGCTGAGGTCACCTTGATTTTGAACAATTTCTTGTATAGTTGGATTTGATGATTTTTGAAATTGCGAGAGTAGTCTTGTCGCAGAGTATTGATAAATCTCTTCTATATTAGGCTGGTTGAGATCTTCTTTGAGGATTTTGTTTGAAAGATTGAATGGGGCTCCTATAGTGATTCGTAAGCAAATCCTCATGAAGGCATCTATTGGTTTTTTTATTATATTCAATCAATGCATAACAAATACGTTTTAATTTAATAAAACTTTATTTATCATTTAGATACAAACATACATATGTAAAACTAAAATAAGAAGAAGAATAACAACCATTGATGATGATAACTATATTTATAAAAATCTATTGATAAAATATTCTGTGATATATCTTAAATTCAACAAATGCCCCCGTAAGATTTAGCTGAATATTTTATCATGGTTTTAAAATTTATAAGTATAGACAGGTAACTAAGGTAGTAGTTGGAATGGCCGAGCATTGCGTCATAACAATGACGTCATCTAGATGGCGGCGACATCCCCATTTATTTGTTTACAACTTTTAGGTATTGTTAAGCCTAAATATTTGAATAAAGCAATATTTGACAAAAGATATAAAATCAAGTATTTAAACTAATAATATTACAATTTAATTTGAAACATATGATTAAATGAAGTCAACAATCTGTTAACACTTCATATGAATATAGTAAAATATGCCTTATATTATTCAAGTTACAATAACCTTTAGTTATAGGCTAATATTTTCAAATTTTATTAAAGTTCAGTAGTTAAAGTTATGAGATAATATTGCAACAATTTAAAAAATAATGAAATTTCCCTTTACTTAAGGGTTTTGTTAAGATGTCAGCAACATTTTGATCAGTATTTATATACATAATATCAAAGCTATTATATACACATAAGTTGGTATTTAAAAAATTGATGGTTCTAATCAAGTGGTTAGATTTATTGCTAGTTTGTCCAGATTTTATCAAAGTAATTCCTGATTGATTATCACAAAATATTGTTGGCTTACAATTTTTGCCAGTTAATTCTTCAATCAGATATCGTATGTAAATACTTGTCTTTACACCCAGTGTAAAAGCATAAAGTTCAGAATCTGTAGTTGAGAGACAAACATTTGGCAAGCTTTTACATGACCAAGAAATAAGATTATTTCCAAATTTAAAGGCTATACCTCCAAATGAACATTTAAAATTCTTTGAATTCCAACTTGCATCTGTAAAGCCTTCTAGCTTGGTGTCACCCACAGTATAAACTAAACCTAATTTTTTTGTGAATTGTAAATATCTTAATACTCTTTTGGCAGCATTCCAGTGAATTTCTCTAGGATCTGTATTGTATTTACTTAAAACAGTAACAGAAAATGCTATATCTGCCCTAGATTTACATGCCAAATAAAGCAAACTACCAATAAGTTCTTGGTATTTATGCTGATCTATCTTTTTAGAACTGTGGAAATTTCCAAAATCTGTGTTAACATCCATTGGTGTAGAAACACCTTTGCAATCTTGCATATGGTATTTTTGTAATAATTTGTTAATATAGCCCTCTTGTTTTAGAGTTATTTTATTTTCATGCTGAGTAATCTCAAATCCTAAAATGGTAAAATTATCAGCATTTCTTTTTAATTTAAACTTTGATTCAATTTTGCCTATGGCCACATTTAATATATTGATATCTGAGTAAATTATTATCATGTCATCAACATATAGGCCTAAAATAAGATTAGAATTTCCAATTTTTAAATTCAAATAAACATTTATCAGAATTAAATCTAGTAAACCCTATTTTAACCAAATGATCAGAAAAAGTATTGTACCATACCTTACTTGACTGTTTCAGCCCATACAATGCCTGGTTTAACTTACAGACAAGATTTTCATCAGTAGGCTGATATCCTTGAGGTGGAAGTAGGTAAATGTCCTCATCTAATTTTCCATATAGGAATGCAGTCTGTACATCACAGTGTATTAAGCTCCAACCCTGTAACACACAATATGCTAAAAGTGTTCTAAAGCTGTCACTTTTCATCACAGGTGAGCAGATATTCTGGAAGTAGGTTCCATCCTTTTGGCAGCATCCAAGAGCCACAAGTCTTGCTTTGAAGATAGTTTGTCCTGTTGATGGATCAACCTTTGATGAATATACCCATTTAGATTTTATGGGTTTTACCCCTTTAGGTAGATAAACATGGTCCCAAACTTGATGTTCTTGTAGAGAATTCATTTCCCTTTGCATGGCCTCAATCCAATATTCTGGATTTTTGCTATTAATGGCCTCTTCATATGAGTTGGGTATAGGAATTTCATCCAAGGCAAAAAGGTTGTGTTCTGTAGGATCAAATGTTGGATCAAGTCTTGAATCATCTGATAATTCTTCTTCATCTGAAGAAAGCTCACAATAATATTTATTTCTTGCACTTGGCCTGAGGTAGGGAACAACATTATTTTGTTGTTGTTGTGTAGCTTCTTCAAGTTCTTGAATGTTGGACTCTTCTGATGGTTTATTTTCTGAATCATAATCAAAATTTTCTTCTGGAAACTTAAAGATGCAATAGTCCTGTACTTCATTTTGATCACTCTTTAGTAATGATACTCCTTTTTTATTTTCTATAAATTTTACATCTCTTGATTCAACTATTGAATAAGTGTTTGGGTTAAAAATTCTATATGCCTTTCTGTTTGATGAGTAGCCCATGAATATACCTGAATGTGTAATCATGTCAAATTTTGCTCTTTTTTCTTTTGGTATCCAAAATTCAGCAATACAACCAAATGTTCTTAGATGTGCCACTGTAGGCTTTTTACCTGTAAAGAGTTCTTCAGGTGTTATTTTCAAATTATGTTTGTTTGGTGTTCTATTTTTAGTATAAACAAAGTTATGCATGGCTTCTGCCCAAAATTTGGTGGGAAGCTCTGATTCTACAAGTAGTGTTCTTGTTCCATTTATGATGCTTCTATTAGCCCTTTCTGCTATGCCATTTTGCGGTGGAGTGTAAATAGTTGTTTTTTGGTGTATAATGCCTTTATTTTTCAGATAATTCTCAAATTCTTGATTTACAAATTCAAGCCCATTATCACTTCTTATGCATTTAGCTCTTTTATTCAATAGGTTTTCAGTACTTTCTAAAAATTCTTTGAATATTTCTAAAGTATCAGATTTTGAATGTAAAAATTTAACAAATATTTTTCTTGAAAAATCATCTACTATAGTTAAAACATATTTTGCAGATCCAATTGAGAGTTGTTTGATTGGACCTATCAAATCCAAATGTAGTAGCTCAAGTGGCTGGTTTGATTGATTTTCAGTAACTGTCTTAAAGGGTTTTCTTGAATACTTTCCTTTTATACAGCTGATGCAATTTTCCATTGATTTCTGTTCATTGTAGTCAAATTTATAAACTAATTGATTCTTTTTCATTATTTCCATGTATTGATCATTTATATGTCCAAGTCTTTTGTGCCACACCTCCCATGGGATATTAGTTACTTTGAAAGTGATATCTATTTTATTATTATTTCCTTTTATAAAATATAGGTCTCCTACTTTGTTTGCTGTAATTATAGTATATCCAGCTTGATCAATAATATGTCCTCCTTTTTGATCAAAAATCACTTTGTTATTTTCTTGTACAAGTTTGTTTACGGAAATCAAATTATCAGTTAAACTAGGGACATGTAAAACATTATTTAGTATTAAAAAATGATTCACACCATTTAGTTTCACATTTCCTATGTAATTTGATTTGGTGTAGCTCCCATCAGCTAGAACAATTTTTCTTTCATCAGGTTGAATGTCTTTCATTTGCTCAAGAGAGGATGTCATATGACAAGTTGCTCCACTGTCTAGAATCCAACCTTGATATTTATCTTCCTTTATCTCCTCTTCTTTACTGATTGTGGTAAATGTCTGTTCTTCTTTTACTTTAGCAGCTGTAGCTCTGGGCACATTTTGTCTTGTTTTCCAAGAATGTGTGTTTGATTGTGGTCCATTGTTCTTTCTTGTGGAATTTTCTCCTTTGTTTTTTGGGTTGTACCAACAATCATTTGCTTTATGTCCATATTTACTGCATATGAAGCATTGAATCTTCCTTTTAGGTCTTGTATTTTCAAATGTTGTATTCCTATTAAAGTGCACATTTTCTTTAGTGAACATTTTATATGCATTAGGATTTTCTTCTTTTTCCTGAAATTTGTATCTCTCTAGATAAAGTTGTACAATTCTTCTTATGTCTAGAATTCCTGGATCACTAATGCTGCTCAATTGCATCACTATGATATTATATTTTGTTGGTAAAGCCTTTATAAATGCATCTACAAATTCCTCTTCTTCAATACTGTTTCCCAATATCCTTGCAGTTTCTAGTAATTTTTCTGATCTAAGTAAGAACTGATTTAAATTTTCATCCTTTTTCATCTGCATTCTGAAGAGGTTATTTTTAGCCTCAATTTTTTGTTTTTTTTATATCTCCTTCATATCTTCTATGAATTGAGTTCCAAATGTCTTTTGTAGTTTTGCAATTCAAAATTAAACTTACTTGACTATCATTCATTGCACTAGTCATTATTCCTTTTGCTTGGGCATCCTTGATACTCCAATCTGTCTTATCATCTAATTGTGGCGGGTCTTCATATAAATACCTTTTTAATCCCTTTCCTTCAAGGAAGGCTTCTATTCTGAATTTCCAGCTATGGAAATTTTCTCCATTAAATTCAGGAATTCTTATATTTTCCGCCATTTTGAATGTTCTTATTTTAATTACGTACCGCTTTAGATTTCAGGAAAATATTTTATTTACTTACTTTTATCAACCACGGTCTGCTACCAATTATTGGTTTTTTATTATATTCAATCAATGCATAACAAATACGTTTTAATTTAATAAAACTTTATTTATCATTTAGATACAAACATACATATGTAAAACTAAAATAAGAAGAAGAATAACAACCATTGATGATGATAACTATATTTATAAAAATCTATTGATAAAATATTCTGTGATATATCTTAAATTCAACAGCATCTATTCTTTTTTTATCCGTAGGTGTGATATATTTGCCCCAGACTGGTAGTGCGTACGTGATGATGGATTTTATTTTTTAACGATATTCTCAACTTTTTTAATTCTAAACTGGTATATCACAAGTAGATAAATAAATAAACAAAGACATACAACGCCATCTGTTAATGATTTTTGAAACTAATAAGCGCGAATTTTTTTTTTTTTTTGTCTAAGTAGACAAAGCTCGTATCATCGAATTTATCTAAGAAATTTTGGTTTGATACATTGATAGGGATATGAAAAATTGCCCCCCCCCCCTTTTTTTTTTTTTTACTTAGGAAATAAAAAGGTCATCAATAAATTAAAAATAATTGTATATGTATATTACTCCATCGCTTCTAAGACTTCCGTACATAGATATGAGAAAGTATTGTCATAAAAAAACCTCCCCCCTTCTCTGAAGAAATGGATATTGATGGGTTAAATTTCGTCAACTTTGCAGTCTTGTCCTTGCTCCCAACAACATTGGAAATTATAGTATTCTCCCAATCTATTCAAAAAATCTTTATATTTTTAAAAATATCTTAATACACAAGGTTAAACAACCTTCTTTTCCAAGAAATTATAACTTTAAAAAAGTTAATTGATGAGACCGCGTATTCATTTAAATTGGTAAACCTTAATTTATCGTCTGCTATATTTTTATTTCCCGCCTTTTTTTTAGTTCGTCTGCATTATGAATAATGAAGAAATTAAGGATTAGTTTATATTTATTCCGATAGATGGCGCAATCTATCAACAGCTTTCATTTGCACAATCAGGAGATGTCTTTTTCCTAATTTATCAACATGATCCCAATAAAATTTTACTTTTGTACTGTTTTCAATATACATTTATGCCAACCATTAATTAGATTAATATGTAACTAGAATATTTAAAACATCAAAGCTTTCGAGGACAATATCTTCCTCACTAACAAGTTTTAAACTCCGCATAGCTTACTATCTTTGCTCCATGTAATAAGAACAATCTATTTATAGAAAAGTAAAATAACACGAATTAATAAAGATTAAAAAGAAAGGGTGGAATTCAGCAGGCTATGACCTACATTCGTGTCCTCAGGCGGCGCTCTGAAAGAAGAAAGAGAATAAAAAACTGTGGCGGTGACCCTCTAGGGTGAATTAAAAAGTCAAATCTCGCCGAGTCCTGAGGCTAGGGATTGTTCGCTTCCGTACCGCGGCGTTAATGTCTTGTTGTTATTTCGGAGCGGCTAATTGTTCTTTATCAGGTTAGTATAGATAAGGTAGGGGGGGTCGGTGGAAGGATGGTCTAAACCGTTGGTTTTCGACCGCTACGACCCGGGTTCGATTCTCGCATTAAACACATTTTTCTGATAAAAAAAAAAATGCTCCAATGACCCCCGATTCTTGCAAAATTCCAACCCCACCAGCGAGTGCAAGTAACTAAACGGGGCTCTGGCATATTTGTAAGTGCAAAAGACGAACTGCTTTTCGCATGTGTAGACATGTGGTGTACTTACAGTAAAAGCTATCGCCTACTTCTACCCACCATGATTATCATGGCGTGTACCACGTGTACTAGAGATAAGCAAAAAAAAAAGATATCGTGTTGCCATGTCCTACTAATGAGGGCCAACAACCCGAAACGTGTACATGGTTAGCTTTTCATGATTAATCAATTAATAGTATTTGGCTAATTCTGGAATAATTAAGAATCAATGATTAATTGTTATTTATTCCGATAGATGGCGTAAGATATCAGCAACCATTAGTTCCGCGATCAGAAAAATTTTCCCTGATGGAGATCCTTTCCTTAGCCTCCCCAGTCTGGAGCCGCCTCTCCTGATCTCCCTCAGCTCTCCTTGGTGGATGGCTGAGTTCTGGAGTGCTATCACCGGTGGTTTTGTGTTCAGTTTGCTTGGTTCAGACATGATGTAGGAAGATAGAAGACCATAACTACTAGCCAATTATCCCGTAAAACAAAACTCGCGATCAGAGATACCATTTTTATTCCCTTACATGTTGTATTGTAGATAGGGTGTTTAAACAAGGTTAGTCTTCTTCTTTCTTATTTCCACTCAATCATATTAGGATATCAAGCTTTGACAACCATCATGACTGGGTGAAGTAGAATGCATCTGCCTTTGTCATTAAGACTGGGAGCACTACTCAGTGGCAGGCCGACTTAGCTCTAAAATAAATGGCCGCCTCTGACATGAGGAACAGACGTCATGTACAGCCGCTCCTAACATGGAGTATAAACGTTGCTCATCCTGTATCCCTGAATTAGGAGTCCTTACAGAGTACTATCAGCCGGGCAAGCTGAGCCCAGGTTTTTTAGTGAGCATGTTACTGCTCCCCCTCCTCCTTTTTCATCCGGGCTTGGGACCGCTAAAGGCGGAGTTACAAGGTTAGTTGTTGGTGTTAATGGAAACATTGCGAAAACAACAACTAGTTATTTGGAAAGGAGTAATGTAAAGCCATTGTTAGTCCAAGTTTCCCATCCACTAATACTGGCTATCTCCTGGCCTTGAAAAAAACGGCGAGAAGCAAGTTTGGTCATTTTTAATCTCTATTTTTGTTTGTTTACACTTTTTTTTTTCTCTCTCTCTCCCCGCCCTTGGTTTAATGGAAACTGGAATTGTTAAGGTGAACTGTCAAATCCGACAACTTCTTGCTATACTGGTTAATGGAGCTCTGGTTGCTTGCCATACCGTATTGTTTAAGCAGTAGCCAACGACTACCTACCATGAGTATCATGGCTTGTACTACGTGTACTCGGGATATTAATAATAATAAATATTTTTTATAGCCATTATGATGCATTAGCGCGCCATCTGTTATCAGAATTCGAAACTATTATAGACGCGTATGATTGCAGTAGAAATTGTTTATTTAAAAAAAAAAATCATACTCGTCTATAATAGTTTCGAATTTTACTAAAGATATGTGTTTCTCTCTTGCGTAAATCCAGTGAGATTATGTATATTTTTCTATGTAAATATGCAAATATGTGCCAAAAGAGACTTCTCTCCCTTTATTTGTGTATCATAATGATGACCAAAGCCAACCTGTATACCAGCCATTCCTGTATCGATGAGGGCCATAGCTTGAAACCATGGTATACAGGTTGTTGGCTTTTTTGTCTGAATTTTCCAAAACTGATGTTGTGGCACATTTTTATTATCTCTAGTAAAGTTTTTTACTAGGATGATGCACAGTGTCATCATTCTAATGCAAAATTAAAGGGAGAGTTGCCTATTTTGATACAATTTGATTACCTCTGCAATGATATATGCAAATATGTAAGAGTTGTTGCTGTGTGCAGGGCATGGACTGCTGCAGTGACACCGCCGTGTCCTTCCACTACATCAGTCCCAACATGATGTACGTGTTGGAATACCTTATCTACCATCTTAAACCCTACGGAGTCGGAGAGCTGATACAGACCAACGTCACCGCATCCATCAACAACAGCGTCTGACGTGTGCCATCACAATAAATACACATTTGCATACACAACTGAACTTTATACCACATATATATATATATATGTACCACATATATATATATATTGTGTGTACGACATATATATATGTGTGTGTTTGTGTATGTATATTTTTACATATATACATGTCTGTATGTGAGAAACAATACTTGCCTGGCAAAGTATTTGAACATTTTCATCTTTTTTTTTTTTTAAAGACAAAAAAAAAATCTATTTGACCCAACTTTTGATGTGTCGACAATTTTTGGACCACATTTGTCAAATCTTTTTTTTTCCACGTCATTTGTATCAAAGAATTTAGGGCAAACTCATCTGTGATTCACATAAGCGGATTTAAGAAAAAAAATGCAGCATGGTTTGAGATTATTGATTTTTTTTTTCCTAATTATACTGATGGGTAAAAAAAGCAGTATACAAAATAATATTTAGATATTTATTTTAATTATTTTTCCAATTATGTTTATATATTTTTAATGAATTTTTTAGGAATATATGATCAAGGCCTATTAAATAACACACAAGAGTTCACAATAGTCTATTGAGAAGAAAAAAAAAACTTATTTACATATATAATAAAATAATATATTTACATACTATAGAGGTCACTATATAATTTATATTACTATTATAATTATTTCTTTCAAAATATATTTTTCAAATTGAATTAATATAATTGTGAAAAGCCCTACCTCATTGGCAGTTAGCAGCATACAGTTTCCCTATTTAGTAAGCCTATTTTAAAATTGTTTTAAACAAAACTTTGAATAAAAAATTCTTTTTTTTCTAATATATATCATAATTTTATGTGTTGGATTTTGATTAATTCAGGTTGAAAGGCTTAATCAACCTTTTTATAAAAATTTTTGTTCTTTTGACATTTGGGCAATTCACTGCTGCCCTTTTTTAAAAAATGGAAAGCTTATTAGTGAAGTATTGTCGTTTGTCGATTTATATTTTCCAGTACATATATGCATATGGGAAAAACTTCCATTCTTGTTTTTTATCACTGGACAGCCATCCACCTATAAGCTTTCCACCTATTTTGAAAAAGACCATAGTGGATCACCTAATGTCAAAAGCATAATAAACTTTCATAAAAAAAAGATTGATATGAAGTTTTCAACAATGAATTAATAAAATTTTGTTATTAAATAGATAAACAATGTTGAAAGTGCATGGAGTTTTATCTTTAAAAAAAATGAAAATGCAAATTTACTACAAATTTTTCTATTGCATTGAGAAACCTATTGTGAAAAGCCCCACCTCATTGGTAGTTAGCAACATACAGTTTCCCTAATTTAGTAAGCCTATTTGAAAATTATTTAAAAATAAAACTTTGAATAAAAATTTTTTTTTTCTAATTTAATCTATAAATAACCTGATAATGTATTATATTTTAAAGTATTATGTTTTATTATTTATTAACTATTATAAATTATTATAATTATCATATGTGGATTTTGTGTTCTCTTTTTATCAAATTGATTATAACTATTTTATGCAATTAGAGACAGAGAACTGAATCAATTTTTAACTATTTTTTTAGGGATCATTTCTTTAACCTACTCACAGTAAAAACTATAAAATATGATTTATATAAGTTATTAATTCGTTTTTCCATCACTCTATATATATGACATATAAATTATAATGATGACACAAAATTAAGTAAATGACTTATTTCAAGTTTTGAAAATATATTTATTTTGGGAGCTTTCGGGTCTTTCCCCTTCTCAACATTTAGATAAAATGACAAAAATATCTCTCTGTACCTTCAATTAAATTACATAGAGAATATATGTTGTGTTATGTCAAGGATTATATAACTACTTTATGTCTTTTTAAAAATTATCAGTCATATGTATATATGTAACTTGTCTTCCTTGCATGCAAATCTCCATATATGCATATTAAGGAATATATATGTATTTGCACCTTCTATATATAATGAAAATGAATCATGTTAAAACAAATAATACTACTTATATGAAATTCTTTCTACATATATTGGCTTAGTGAGTGTCAGCTGATTTTTGTTTTTAATTTGCATAATTTTTTTTCCATATATGCATATAATCATATATTCATGATGATGATGTCTTATCATGTATAATGATGATATATCTTAATGTTTTTGCTGGTACTTTGAACTCTTTTAAAATAATTTTAAGAAATTAGTTTAATTCAGATTCTAAATGGAGAAATCATAAAACACACAAAACAAAACCAAAATTAAACATGTTTTTAATAACAACATTGCTACCTTGGTTGGGATAATATAGCTAGTGAAATATCAATAATTTATTTATTTGAACATTTTGTTTACTGATTTTTTTAAAACATTCAATATATATGAAACTCTATATCTACATACCCTATTTACATATATAATATATTTATATGAAAAATAAGAATGAATGTAAAAAAAGTAGTGATTTTTACCCAACAGTGCCTTTTTCATAGAAAAACTTTCTTTTTATCCATTTTCTTCAACTTTTATTCCTTGAATTATATAATTATGTTGTCACAAAAAATATTTATTTATGAATGTTTTATTATTATATTTTTAACTTAATTATTGCATCTATAAATGAAATGTTGATGGAATTAACCAAATGATAGCAAATATATTATGTAAATAGATTGAATATACGTAATATATGTGGATGGTTCTAATATATATATATATATGTTATAATATATAATTAATTATAAACGAATATATTGCCAACAAATTATAGAATATAAAATAATATTATAGTAAATTGAAGTTAAAGGGATATATGTGAATATAACAGGATTGTGAATGTGTATCTTGTAAAATTCAATGAATATTTGAAAATAACCCATCATAGAGAAAATGAGCTGACATAGTCAAAAAGGGATACTCCTCAATAATAATAATATTATAATAAATTGAAGATAATGGGATTATGATGTACATGAATATAACAGGATTGTGAATGTGTATCTTTTAAAATTCAATGAATATTTGAAAATAACCTATCATAGAGAAAATGAGCTGACATAGTCGAAAAGGGATAGTCCTCAATAATAATATTATAATATATTGAAGATAATGGGATTATGATGTGCATGAATATAACAGGATTGTGAATGTAAAATTCAATGAATATTTGAAAATAACCATCATATAGAGAAAATGAGCTGACATAGTCAAAAAGGGATACTACCCAAGCTCCGTCCCTTATCATCACATTCCATAATAATAATAACAAACACATTCTATTTATTAATTCTATATTTTATTTATTATATATAAATAGACTCCCCCCCCCTCTGGACATATGTATTTCTTCCACCTTTTTTGTATTCAAACCATGCTGCGATTGTTATAATGATGAAAAATTAAATAATTGTTGTTTTTTTAAATATTGTACAATATGCAATTGGGGTGGTTTATTTGTTGTTTACATTTCACACATTTCTCTATATCATATTGATGTGATTTGAAACAAAGGATTTGTGATTGATAGAAAGATGACTGTAAAAGAAATTTAAGCTATTTTTGATGCTTCTTTTTGAAATGAAACACAATTTTCTACTGCTCTTACTACAATGATAAATTAATGGAAGGGCCTGGCTCATCAGTGGTAAACCCTCCCAGCTGTTTTGCCAGTTTACCATGATGTAATAGTGCGCCATCTGTTATAAGAAATTTAAACTATTTTTGACACGAATGATTCTTTTTCAAATAAAATATGTTTTCTACTGCTCTTACTGCAATGATTAATTAATGGAAGGGCCTGGCTCATCAGTGGTGAAACCTTAGTGGTTTAACCAGTTTTATTTCTTCCGTCCTCAAAGCTTATGTCTATAGTCTATTTAAAATACCTTTTCCCAAGAGGTCAGCTTCAGTATCACTATATAAGTAAAACAGCCCAATGTGCAATATAACAGGGGGTATGGTAGATTAAACTGGAGAAACCGCTGGGAGGGTTCACCACTGATGAGCCAGGCCCTCCCATTATTTTATCATTGTAGTAATGGCAGTAGAAATTTGTTTTATTTTGATAGGCACAATATTTGGATTATAATTACAAGGTAATAAGACCAAATCCAAATAAATAAATATTGTGTGACGTTTTGTTAACAACATTGTTACCATCATCAGACAAAAGAATAAATGAGAAAAAATATCACAACATGTTCTTAAATAGTACAGTTATCCTTCTAATTTGAAAAATAATATTTTAGGTTGTTTTAGAAAACTTTTTTTTTTTCTTATCTGCTATCTTGTTTCTTTATTTCGACTTAGAGCGCTATGTCCCCCTAGGGACACTTGCACTTTAAAGATAAACAAAATTTGAAAAGAAAGAAAGACATTTTAAATATGTACAGAATTAGTATGCAAGTTAGTTAGATGAAAAGATAAAAATATATCAACACAATTGATATATGTACAAAGGGTTGGTATGCAAATTTAGTTAAATGAAATCTAATTGTAAAGTATTGTGTGTATTCGAGAAAAGCAATTTACAGATTTAAAAAAAGTTTTAAGGAATATTTTATAATGAAAATATGCAAGATATTAGAGAATTATTCAATTGAAACAATAAAGAGTTAACACAGAGTTTACACACACACACTTGATGAAATTACCATTTAATTGTGATATTTTTTTCTGATTTATTCTTTTGTCTGATGATGGTAACAACACTGTTACCGAAACGTCACACACTATTCATTTATTTGGATTTGGTCTTATTTTCTTTTATCGGGGCATACCCGTGCCTTTCAGAGTTATTGTCTCATTCCTGATATACATGGTAAAAGGTGCAACTTCCTTAAGTTTTATCCATGAGTGTATGTATGTATGTATCTTATATGTAAATACCTTATATGTAAATGTTTTTTTTTTTTTTTTCTTTTATTTATTTTCATCTTTTCTCCTCGGATTTACTATATATTATCCGTGTATATGACGAATAATTACCTTAATTAGGGTCTCCCGTTTATATATACACGGTACCCCCCGATTTACACGGTAGATATGTTCCTGAGAAAAACGTGTAAATCGGGGGATAGGTGTACACAGAAATAAAATAAAATGCATTGACAGGTTAAAATATGTAGTCAACACATAAGCTCGGGATTCCTCGTGAGATGTGTACACAGCGCATGTGTTCAATCACAGTAGCATTTAGTATAGTGCGATAAAAACAAAAAAAAAAAACTTATTTGGAAAACCGTGTAAAAGCGAAAACGTGTAAAACAAGTACCGTGTAAATCGGGGGATAGGTGTACATATAAAATCTGGATTATTATCTTTATATGTAAAAATAGCTTTTACTTTTAAAAATTATTTCAATTTGCATACTCCGTAACGAATCCATGTATAAGACTCGCCAGTGGTGAATCCTCCCAGAGGTATTGCGGACCGATGTAATATTGCCTGCATACATCTGATATTGTGCTATTCTATTTTTATGGTGGTGTCTTGTCCTTTTTTTCTATTTTTATAGTAGGTACTATAAAAATAGGAAATCTTTGTTAAGTTATTAAATGAATGTATGTATGGAAGTATAACGACTTTCGAAATTTATCCCGCATGTGTTTCTTTTCAACAAAAAAATCAAAATTTATTTCAAGGAGAAATAACGATTATTTCTAAACTTAGGGATGAGGTATGAAAGAATGAATTGTGAAGAGTATTGATAAAACGAAAAATTCCCATCCCTGGACACTTTTATTTTTCCGTTTATCATTACTCTTCACAATTTATTCTTTCATAACTCATCCCTAAGGTTAGAAATGGTCGTTATTTCTCCTTGAAATAAATTTTGATTTTTCGTTGAAAAGAAACACATGCGGGATAATTTTCGAAAGTCGTTTTACAATCACAATGCGCATTATATTGTATTATAAACATATATTGAAGAATGTAAAACTGTTTAAAAGGGAATTCAACTCACAAAAGACCTACATGGAGAGAACCATCTGACCTACAAGTACAAACAGCCGCCAAAGATAAGCGGAGGGATTGTCCAGAGATAAGAAAACCAAGATTAGATAAACTAACGGCTTACAAAGGTTGCACCCCCGAGATAACTTCGTTCTGTTAGACATTGTGGGCAAGCAATGAATAATATTTTACATTGTTCATCTCATTATACATCTTTGGCTGTCTGTATATATTAGCGAAGAAAAAGAGACGTTATTCTCAAAAGTAAACGACAGCCAACTTACCTGAGTACAAAGTACCATATCAAGTCTGTTCAGTTCCAAAATCACTTTATTAGGTACCGCTCAACAAGAACAACCTAGTTTATGATATTTACAACAATGAATATTATGTGAAGGTTATTCACATATTAAACAAAATTTTAACGTGGGATTCAATCCCGGTTCAAGGCTGTCGGGAATCGAGGGTGTTACCTACTTGTCCACCGAATTTTTTATTATTATTATGATATCAAGTCGGATCTGTCCCTATATAACTTTTATAAAGCATAAGTAGTATCTCCTCCACTACATGATGGTGAGTGATCATCGTGAGGATATCGTTGTAATGAGAGAGTAGAATCTGACTGGTGTCTTAATAAAGGCTTTATGTGTGTGATTATCATGGTCTGTACTACGTGAAAGAACTTGAATTTATCGTTTTCTCCTCCACTACATGATTGATCATCGTGAGGATATCGTTGTAAGCCGGCAATGAGAGAGGAGAATCTGACTGGTGTCTTAATAAAGTCTTTATTATGTGTCTGAATATTTTACGTTGTTCTCCTGAAGAAGAGCTTTCAGGTCCGATATCTAAGAGTTATTTCGTTTAAGGTTTATTTCAATGATATTTTCATAAAAACCTGCCGTGTTACAATAAAGAAAGATATTGTCTTTATGCTATGAATTTGTAGATTTGTTAAGGATATATTCTCTTCGACTGAGGAATTTTAGAATAAGACAAAAGTTCGTAATTTATGTTTATGTACAATCATGGACAAAACTTAAGTAAATGAAAACTCTATGATGTAACTGGTCGTCTCTTTTTATGAAGGAGACAAAGGTTGTTCACACTTGGTTATCTCGTTTGTCTTCAATAAAGGTCACTGTAATATCTTTCAGAGTTATTGTCTCAATCCCGATATACATGCTGAAAGGTACAACTTCCTTAAGTTTTGTCCATGAGTGTATATTGGTTATCTCGTGTGTCTTCAATAAAGGTCACTGTAATATCTTTCAGAGTTATTGTCTCAATCCCGATATACATGCTGAAAGGTACAACTTCCTTAAGTTTTGTCCATGAGTGTATATTGGTTATCTCGTGTGTCTTCAATAAAGGTCACTGTAATATCTTTCAGGGTTATTGTCTCAATCCCGATATACATGCTGAAAGGTACAACTTCCTTTAGTTTTGTCCATGAGTGTATATTGGTTATCTCGTGTGTCTTCAATAAAGGTCACTGTAATATCTTTCAGAGTTATTGTCTCAATTCCGATATACATGGTAAAAGGTACAACTTCCTTAAGTTTTGTCCATGAGTGTATATTGGTTATCTCGTATGTCTTCAATAAAGGTCACTGTAATATCTTTCAGAGTTATTGTCTCAATCCCGATATACATGGTAAAAGGTACAACTTCCTTAAGTTTTGTCCATGAGTGTATATTGGTTATCTCGTATGTCTTCAATAAAGGTCACTGTAATATCTTTCAGAGTTATTGTCTCAATCCCGATATACATGGTAAAAGGTACAACTTCCTTAAGTTTTGTCCATGAGTGTATATTGGTTATCTCGTATGTCTTCAATAAAGGTCACTGTAATATCTTTCAGAGTTATTGTCTCAATCCCGATATACATGGTAAAAGGTACAACTTCCTTAAGTTTTGTCCATGAGTGTATATTGGTTATCTCGTGTGTCTTCAATAAAGGTCACTGTAATATCTTTCAGAGTTATTGTCTCAATCCCGATATACATGATGAAAGGTACAACTTCCTTTAGTTTTGTCCATGAGTGTATATTGGTTATCTCGTGTGTCTTCAATAAAGGTCACTGTAATATCTTTCAGAGTTATTGTCTGAATCCCGATATATATGGTAAAAGGTACAACTTCCTTAAGTTTTGTTCATGAGTGTATATATGTATCCTATATAAATAACCTTATTTTTTACTCTTTTACCAAAAAACTTTCACTTAGAATATGAAACTTCCATAAGTTTTGTCTATGACTATATATACATATTTATAATTTTCATAAGATATATGTCTTTAAAAAGTATTTTGTGAGTGAGAAAAAATATTATCACTGAATAATTATTTTAAATATTCTGTGGTATATCATCATAAATATTTGCATAGTCATCACCCCTTACCATTCTTGTATATTATTACTTGTAACTAAATTCTTAGCAATAGTTTGCATTTTATAAATAAATTATTTTTACTTAAACTTTTGTTATACTCGTTATCACTACCGTGACAACTGGTGGAGAAGCTGGAATATTCCCTCGCCGCCCAAGCCGTTAGAAGAAGCCGAAGACTACAAGGACTAGAACCTCAAGAAAACATCGCTATGATCAAGCAAGAGACACAGACAAAAATGGGTGAGTACCATTTTCAACCTTTTAGAAACCCTTCTATTTTTACTGGAGAACGCAACCAGAATCCAGAAAAATGGTTGAAAGAATTCCATCGCGTCGCTCGCTACAACTGCTGGGATGATTCAATGTGCCTCGCAAATGTTTATTTTTTCCTCCAAGGAACAGCGCACAGATGGTACGAAAATGTTGAAGAGAAAATTAATTCATGGGATATTTTTGTGAAAATGTTTTCTCAGAATTTCGGACATCATGTCATCCAAAAAGATCAACTCGCAGAGAACCTCAAAACTCGAGCTCAGGGGAAGGAGGAGACCAGTGATTCTTACATTCAAGATGTTCTCCATCTGTGCAGAGAAGTGAATCCGGCTATGATGGAAAATGAAATAGTTGCACACTTGACGAAAGGAATATCGGAGGAGATATATCAGTCAATCATCATTTTAGACATTGCAAGTATCGATGAGTTCATCAAATGGTGCCGAAAAATCGAGGCTTCAAATAAAAAACGTGTAGTATTCGACAGACTACCGAATGTTGCCGCCATCGATTCAGCAGACTCTGAATCAATGGAAGACTTAATCCGACGCATCGTGCGTGAAGAAGTTCATCGCGCACTAAATCCGGAGTCAACTACCCCTGAACCATCTTCTCTGAAAGAAATTATCCGAGAAGAGATTGAAAAAAACGTAGCTGCAATTTCGAAGCCTATTCAAAGGCCTCCGCCACGACAGTCGTACCCCAACCAAACACGTACATTCAACCAGGTTCCACGACGTCAGTACCCTACCCAAACGCCCATATATAACCAGACGCCACCACAACGAAGAACGGATGAATGGAGGACGCATGACAACATCCCAATATGTTTTAATTGCGGCCGCCCAGGCCATGTTAAGCGATATTGTAGAGAACGCCGACAATGGACGCAGAGACCCGAAGGACATGCACCAAGCACCCAAGAACCTCAAATGGGTAACCACCAAGCCATAAGACGCCAAATCTACCGCAGACAATCGCCGTATCCAAACAGAGGAAGATCTCCAAGACGCCAGTCCATTTCCCCAGGCCGCCATACAAGCCAATCCCCGCCATACAATCTAGAAAAAAACTAAGCGTCGCGTCTTCTTTCGAGGGGGAAGCCGCGGGTGTGAAAAACCCTCCATCGTCGACAGCCGCTAAATTACAACAAAATTATGTCGAAATCATCATTGATGACATTGCATTTTCTGCTCTGGTCGATTCAGGTTCCTCTTTTTCAGTTATCTCTGATGGATTAAGACGACAATTAAAAAAGACCATGTTCAAGGATAGCGGAATGACTCTGAAAGTTGCTGATGGCAAGAATGTTACATCGATCGGCCGATGCACAATCAGCTTGAGCATCAATGGATTGGAACAGCCGCTTGAGTTTATCGTCCTCCCTAATAGTAACCCAAGTATTATCCTCGGATGGGATTTCCTAGAGGCATCAAATGCCGTGATTGATTGTGGACGCGCCGAAATCAGATTGGAAGAGGCCAAATATGTACTAAATTCACCAGCTTCCATGGGAAAGGTTGTGGCTAGCAGAAGCATCGTAATCCCAGCCGAATCTACCAAACTAATAAATGTTATGAGTGAAGAGCTTAATGGGCAAAATCAGGTACTTTTTGAACCTTCGAAAAAGGTATTAATAGGAAAAGGGTTAACACTTCCCTGTGCATTATTCAGGCTTTCCCATAATAAAGGAAAACTTTGGATCGTAAATTCTAGCACCACAGCTCAAATAGTCCCTAAGGGAATGTGCCTAGGAAAAATTCAAAGGGTTGAAGAAAATAACTTGACGGCTATTTCAGAATGTTCTGAATTTAATAAGGAGGCGAAAAATGCGAATCATGCCAGTCATGCTGATAAAAGTGACTTTAAATTTTTACAAAATTTAATTAGTGATGATTTATCAGAAGAGCAGCAGTCTCAAATCTTATCAATTTTAAAACGATATGATAAAATATTTGATAAAAATAATGAACCAGTAAAGCAAACTTCAGTAACCAAACATAAAATTGAAACTGGAAACCATCAGCCTATTAAGCATAGACCATATCGAGTCTCCCCTACAGAACGCCAAGCAATCCAAACGGAAGTGGACAAAATGCTAGACGCCGGGATTATACGTCATTCAGAAAGTCCATGGTCATCGCCGGTTATTTTAGTGAAGAAGAAGGATGGTAACTGGCGTTTCTGTGTGGATTACAGACGACTAAACAAAGTTACTAAAAAAGACGTTTACCCACTACCCCGAATCGATGATACACTTGACTCTCTGAAAGGAGCTAAATTTTATTCATCAATGGACCTTCGTTCAGGATATTGGAAAATAGAAGTTGACGAAGCAGATAGAGAAAAAACTGCCTTTATTACCCCTGATGGACTCTACGAATTCCTAGTCATGCCCTTTGGCCTGTGCAATGCCCCTGCAACATTCGAGCGCATGATGGACAAGATATTGAAAGGCCTGAAATGGACGATGGCCCTCTGTTATTTAGACGACATCGTGGTGTATTCCAAATCGTTCAACGAACATTTACACCGGCTTGAAATTATACTACAATGTCTCGACAAAGCCGAGCTACGCCTCAACCCAAAAAAAGTGCCTTTTCGGAACCAAACGAATAAGAGTGTTTGGACACCTCGTCGATAGTAAAGGTATTTATCCCGATCCAGAAAAGATTGAAGCTATCGCCAAGTTTCCGACCCCAAAATCTATAACAGATGTGAGAAGCTTCATTGGCCTATGTTCCTATTATCGTAGATTTATCGAAAATTTTGCTGAGAAACTGCTCCTTTACATGAAGTACTCAAAAAAGATAATAAATTCACGTGGAACTCTGACCAACAGGATGCTTTTGATTCCTTGAAAAAAGCATTGATGTCTGAACCTGTTCTTGCCTATTTCGAAAAACAACTGCCAACCGAGCTCCATACTGACGCCAGCGGTTATGGAATTGGAGCTGTCCTCGTACAGATCAACGATGGGAAAGAGCGGCCAGTTGGTTATGCTTCAAGAACTTTATCTAAGGCGGAGAAGAATTACTCAACAACGGAAAGAGAATGCTTGGCCGCAATATGGGCCATCAACAAATTTCGACCGTACCTTTTTGGTCGTGAGTTTGTCATCGTCACTGACCACCACGCTCTTTGCTGGTTATCTAACCTGAAGGACCCGACAGGAAGACTAGCAAGATGGGCTTTAAAACTCCAAGAATACAATGTAACGGTTGTTTATAAAAGTGGACGCAAACACCAAGATGCCGACTGTCTTTCTCGAAATCCTCTCCAACTTGAATCGGAAGAAGCATACAATGATGAGGATGATGATATACCCTCAATAACTGCTCTGACGTGCTTTGAGTCTGAACAAAGAAAAGACCCTAAAATTAGTAAATTGATAGAGGAAACAGAAAGATTTGGTGCCGAATCGAAAGGTTATGAAATGTTAAAAGGAACCTTATACAAAAAGAATTTCGACCCCCTGGGAAACCAACACCTTTTAGTTATTCCCAAGCACTTACGCTTAGAACTACTGAAAAGTTTACATGACGCTCCCACAGCAGGTCATCTTGGATTTTCGAAGACATATGAGAGAGTTAAAAACAAATATTTCTGGCCAGGACTTCTCCGGGACATACGGAAGTATGTCGCTCATTGTAAAGAGTGCCAAAGAAAGAAACAATCAACTCAAAAGCCACCCGGACTACTTAAAGCCATACCTCCTGCAACCTCCCCTTTTCAAAGAGTTGGAATGGACCTCCTTGGAAGATTTCCCAAGTCTGATAATGGTAATAAATGGATCATAGTCTGTACTGACTATCTTACTCGATTTGCCGTTACTAAAGCCTTACCCACAGGGGAAGCAAAGGAAGCAGCCAAGTTCTTAATGGAAGATGTTATTCTCAAGCACGGAGCCCCCAGAGAAATCATCACGGACCGAGGACGAGTATTCCAATCCAAGTTGATTGCGGAACTCACCAATCAATGCTCGTCGATACATCGGTTCACGACAGCGTATCATCCCCAGACGAATGGACTGACGGAGAGGTTAAACAAAACCTTAGCCAACATGATCGCTATGTATGTAAGTGTTGAACAGAAGGACTGGGACGTAATCCTGCCCTACGTCACGTTCGCCTACAACACCGCAAAACAAGATGCGACAGGTTTTACCCCTTTTGAACTGATTCATGGACGCGAAGTCGAAACAACTGTAGACACTCTTTTCCCAAATCCGCATGAAGATCTCCAAGAGGATTACAGTCAGAAGATTGCCTCACGAGTCGAAGAGACTTGGCAACTAGCAAGATTAGAAACCTTGAAAGCCCAAGAAAAGGACAAGGCTAGATATGACTCAAAGCACGAGGCAATGGATTACAACGTTGGTGACCTGGTATGGATTTTCATCCCGATAAGAAAGGTGGGACTCTCAGAAAAACTAATGAAAAGGTACTTCGGGCCATACAGGGTTACTCGGAAACTCTCTGACGTGACCTTCGAAGTTGAACCTGTGGACCAACCAACCAGGAGACGACAAAAAAGAGACCTGGTCCATGTACTGAGAATGAAACCCTACCATGACCCTGAGGACCAAGCTGATCTGTTCAAGTAATAATTACAGCGGGACGCTGTTCATCTAGGAAGGGGGCAATATCACTGAATAATTATTTTAAATATTCTGTGGTATATCATCATAAATATTTGCATAGTCATCACCCCATACCATTCTTGTATATTATTACTTGTAACTAAATTCTTAGCAATAGTTTGCATTTTATAAATAAATTATTTTTACTTAAACTTTTGTTATACTCGTTATCACTACCGTGACAATATTACAAAAGTGTGAAATTGTACTGGGATCAGGTGTATAAATATATATAGTTGATATTTATTCCGATAGATGGCGCAAGCCATCAGTAACTTTTAGTTGCATTGTTATGTACTTCTTCTACCTAATATACAATAAGGTAGTGTAGTTTTTTATTAAAAGAGATTGTATGTTACTGTTATATATTTGCATAATATTATTACAGAATTATCATAAGAACTAAAAACATCTCACGCTATATATTGATTACATCACACAACAACAACCAAGTCCTTTATGATTTGAGTTAAAAGGCGATCCATCAATTAAGTTTATCGATTGAAAAACCCTGTACAATTTATAAACGAATAAAATAAAGCATCAAGGGCTGCGTATCTTTATTAGAACGACTATATTACGAGCTTTCGGGCACATACGCCCTTCCACAGGTATTAATAAAATAATATTCCAACTAGTTTGAAAATGTAAATTTAAACATTTTAATATTTTTCTAATTAAGCAGATATGCAAAACAATAGCTACGTGTATATAAATTCTATTTTCAAACTAGTTGGATTATTAGTTTATTAATACCTGTAGAAGGGCGTATGTGCCCGAAAGCTCGTAATATAGTCGTTCTAATAAAGATACGCAGCCCTTGATGCTTTATTTTATTCGTTTATAATTAAGTTGATATAAAAGAGCGTACCTGGATCTGTAAAAGAAAAAAAAAACTTTTTTTTTCTCAAAATATTTCGAGAGATTGCTCCCTTTTTATAAATTTATTGCACTGTGAAAGCAGCACCTCTGTGTAATAAATTGATAAAGAGGGAGAAATCTCTCGAAATATTTCTGAGAATTTTTTTTTTGTTCTTTTACAGATCCAGATACGCCCTTTTATATAAACTTAATTTTATGAGTATGTATGATTTTAGGATGTAGGTTTTTTATGGATGGAATAGCGGTTATATAAGAGGTTTGGAAATGCCACATGTGTTTAAAAAGAAGGCCAAAACAAAGGGACGGATGACAAATTTGCACAGGGTGGAGCGTGAAGGGCGAAGTTCTTTTTGTGATCCTCACCCGCCTGGAATGTCTCAGCTCTACTGGGCGTGGGGGGAATCTAGGATCCCTCAGGGATCAACAATCAACTTCTGAAATTGTTGTTGTTGTCGTATCCAAAGAAAAGTCTCAGATGTCTTCATACATCTCTATCACAGCAGCAGCAATGTCCACTATCTTGGGTGTGTAAAGCTGCTTTTTTGGGTCCATGTCAATTTTCTGTCGTTGTCGTATCCAAAGAAGAGTCTCAGATGTCTTCATAAATCTCTATCACAGCAGCAGCAATGTCTACTATCTTGGGTGTGTAAAGTTCTGGGTCCATGTAAATTTTCTGTTGTTGTTGTCGTGTCCAATGAAGAGTCTCAGATGTCTCCATACATCTCTTTCACAGCAGCAGCAATGTCCATTATCTTGGGTGTGTAAAGTTCTGGATCCATGTCAATTTTCTGCAAAGCTGCGGCCATTGCTGGGCATAAGAATATGTGAGTAGGTATTAGTTCCACACCAGGACAATTGTTGCATGTCCTATATGTTCTTGTGTCATCTGGATGTATTGTCATTCCTTTATAGTGTTTTGTTATAGATCAACACAATTAACGTCTGAAATTGTATAATAGGGGATAAAGAGAAGAATCTTCTTTTTCTTTCTTATCCCAGAACTTTCAAATAATTATGCAATTTTTCAATAGCGATAAGGACTTTATAATGAGTATATATACAATCATGGACAAAATTTAAATGGAAAGTCTTTGATGTCGCCGTTCGTCCGCTTTTTTTTTAAGGAGACAGAATTTTATTCCAACTTGGTTCTTCTTGGTATCTCTTGTGGTCTTCAATAAAGGTCACTGTAATATCTTTCAGAGTTATTGTCTCAATCCTGATATATATACTAAAAGGTACAACTTCCTTAAGTTTTGTCCATGAGTATAGATCTAGTTTTAAATTATTATAATAATAATTAATAATATTTTTTTTTGCCGAGCTTTCAAGAATTTTAGCACTTCCACATAAGACAAATGAAACCTTTCAACACAAAAAAGGTTTCAATTTTTCTCCTGTGGAAGTGCAGAAATGCTAGAAAACTCGGCAACAAAAAATTAAAAAAACTTAAAAAAAAACTTTTCGCCTTATGATTTCACGCTCTTTTATAAATTTTCTCTATAGGTGATTATAAAACCCAAGAGTAGATATCATTGCTGCTGATCCTAAAATGGATTCAGACATAACTGAAATGTTAGTTCTTATTCTTAACTAGCCGAATGACCCGGGCAACGCCCGTGTTTTACCCGATTGAATGCTTTTATTCAAATACTATTTGTTACAATTATAAATTGGCGCCTTAAATAAATGCATATATTAGTTAATAACTATAGCCTATGTGCTTTATCTGTCTATGTACTGTTGGCTTCCGTAGGCGTCTCTTACTGGGAAAAAGAAAGAGAGGATTCCATTTAGTTATTAACTAATATATGCATTTATTTAAGGAGCGACCCGCTCCAACACAATAGTTACAAAAACGAAAAGCGAGTGGGGGGGTGGAGGGGGGGGGGGAGGTGGCGTGATCGTAGCCAATCAATAGGAGAGCGCCATTCAAAAAAAAAAAAAAAAAGCAAACGGTGACAGAGATGAAAAGTGAAGAATTAAGAGATGAAGAACGCATGACGCTCGTAACTGTATATTGAATGGAACATCATTTAATTTAGCCATTCGCCTAGAAAGAAAGAGATTATTGTTGGGAATGTATATTATTTTTATGACAAGTATGATTATTTTTAATAAAATAATTTTATTTACTGCCTTTACTTCAATAATAAAAATAATATAAAGGCTTGGCTCATCAGTGGTAAACCCTCCCAGGCCTTCCCATTATTTTTATCATTAGAGTAAGAGCTAATTGTTTTGTTAAAAAGAAAGTACACGTTATAAATAGTTCAAATTTCTGTTAACAGATGGCGCGCTAGTTGCATATTGTTCGTATCTAGTATTGTCATTGAGGTTTTGTGGATTTTTTTAATGGGTCACCATACTCTATTGGTGATTTGGGTTTTTGGTTCGGGATTTCATACGAGAGATATTTTTAATGGTCCATCATATCTGATGTTTTTGCCCCTATCTGCTACTTAGGGTCCTGCAATGATGAGATTCCGCTTTTCTACCAAGAAATGGGAAAATTGGAGAAATAAATAAAATATCTGGTTGATAAATAGGAACTTTCAATTGTGCATCTAAACTATGCAAAGATAGCCAATACCATCAAGCGATATAATTATACGACAACAACAAACCTTTATTAGGGACACTTTGGTCGGATCCCTCTTAAATCGGTCTAAACATTGCTGAGAATGTCGTTTGCGCATTTGCTTTTGATCTGCATTCAGAAAATGCGGTATCCACCTTATGCAGAGCTTTGGTATCCCTAATTCTTCATGTAAGATGTTCCGTACCCTTTCTTCCAATATTCCCTCAGCTATCTCGCTCACATTTACTCGCCTATCGTCCAACATTATAATGTGAAACTTTTCGAAAGTTTCTGGTGTGTTTGCAGATTTTGATCGTCCTTCACGTGGGTCATCTTCGAGCGACGTGCGACCACTTTTAAATTCAGTTTCCCACTTTTTTAACGGTTGAAATTGAAGGATCAAAGTTCACGTAAACTTTGGTCAAATTCGAATGAATTTCTTTAGGGATGTATCTATCCAAAACGAAGAATTTGATAACTGCACTATATTAAAGTTTATCCATTTTAACGAAACACGTTCAAGATGTGTACTGAAAATACTTGTTAACACAAACTACTTTAGCGAACAAGTTGAAACTTGTCCTACGAACTAATGACATGTGCGTGTAGGAAGGAAACGTAATCTTTTGCAGATTGGAATGCCATCTCTAGGTCAGAATGAGAACTTTTTACCTTCGTATATACCAATCGTATAAATAATAACTAGGCAGAGATTTCTTAAAATTCGAGCTATACAAGCCATTTAGTAAAACTTAAGCTTTCTAGCCAAATGCTGGAGTCGATCACTGAAGAGTACAAAAGATTTCAGACCAGAAAGTAACTTAAGAATAAAGTTTAATATTGATGTAAAATATTTAGAAGAAATAGAGTTGACTTCTCATCACGAGGCTTGTTAATCTGGGAGATTGTTTATCATGTCGCTAGATGGAGCCACATGGAACATCTGGCCGAGGATAAAATACGTCTTCCACACATGTGGCGCACGCCATATATTGATATACTTGGTGCAACACCCCCTGAATTAATGCTATGTACCTCAACTATAGATACACTTGAGGTTGTTGTTGCTGTTGTGTCCAATGAAGAGCCTCAGATATCTCTGTACATCTCTATCACAGCAATGTTCTCTATCTTGGGTGTGTAAAGTTCTGGGTCTATGTCAATTTTCTGTTGTTGTTGTCGTGTCCAATTAAGAGCCTCAGATGTCTCCGTACATCTCTATCACAGCAATGTTCTCTATCTTGGGTGTGTAAAGTTCTGGGTCAATTTTCTGTTGTTGTTGTTGTGTCCAATGAAGAGCCTCAGATGTTTCCATACATCTCTATCACAGCAATGTTCTCTATCTTGGATGTGTAAAGTTCTGGGTTCATGTCAATTTTCTGTTGTTGTTGTCGTGTCCAATGAAGAGCCTCAGATGTCTCCGTACATCTCTATCACAGCAATGTCCTCTATCTTGGATGTGTAAAGTTCTGGGTCCATGTCATTTTCTGTTGTTGTTGTCGTGTCCAATGAAGAGCCTCAGATATATCCGTACATCTCTATCACAGCAGTCACAATGTTCTCTACCTTGGTTGTGTAAAGCTGCTTCATTGGAAAATGGGTGCCGTTGCCACGTTAGTCACCTTGGAAACGGAACATAATTTGATCGAATATTCCAAGGGTCCAGAGAGGACCGCAGGAAGATGTGGTTGGGCTTCTCCCCCCAATATACTATATAATCTCTATTTTTGTTTCCTCATATTGTTGAATACTTATTCACATAGTAGATATTTGTGTGTGTATCAAAATAAACACCCATATGGAATTTTAACCTATAAAAAGATGTTTTGAACAAAAATAACTTGTGAGGAGAGAGAGGTGTAAAGAGAAAAAGTTGGTTAGTAAGATTAGGCTTTGTAAACTAACCACGTTGTCTTGCCTTCTTGTATATTGGCCGTTAAATTCTAGGGAACTCAGGGATCACTGCCCCGTTCTGTTTTGAGAATACTATAAAATCAGGGGTCAGATCTCTAAGACGCCGTATCCATGCAAGTCGTCTCTCTGGTGACCTCGGACTTTCCCTCTCTCTCCTTTCTGGCTCACCCCTCACGAGTTCTTGCTTCTGTGTTCATTCTCCTATATGAATCGTTGCCATTTTCACCTCGACTGATTGCAACATTCTATCCAATTTATATTAATGAGATGAATTTAGATTATTACGGAGTTTGCATTTAGCATGAAATATATCCAAAAAATAAACACTACTAACTAAATTTTTTTTTAGACTTTTATATCACTTTTCTAACAGAAGAGTTGAAGTGGATATATAATGGGGAACTGCTTCAAGACATCGCAAAGTTTGAGGTCCTAATACGTTCATATAAGGTATGAGAAGTTAACATCGGGAAGGTTTTGCCTCTCTTATAGGGCAAAGATTTGGCCTAAGCGCACGTTTATTTGACTTAAATAACATCGAAAATGCTACACTCCATATCATAAATATGTTAAATCTTTGTATTTACTATAAATAAACATATCTCTTATAAATTCATTTTTGTACTTCATATTTACCTTATTAAAACTTTATTCTACCATAATTAGCATATCCTCAAAAAATTAATCACCCAACAATAAATATTATATTTGCTAATTTATTGCTAAACCTATTTAATTTTAGCTGTGCATGAATATGAAGAAAAAATACATATAGGTTTATTTTTACGAACGAAAACCAAGACACAAAAAAAAACAGACACACATCAAATTTCTATATTATTTATCAATGTTGCTAGATTTGTTACTTGTTTTTTTTTATATAAAATATAATTTTTCAATTCTAAAATATTTTTAATTAATTTGTTTTAAGCATACACGATAATACATATATTTTAAAAAGGGGGAAGTAATCAATAAATATTTTTTTCACACGTATTATATATATTACATATTAAATTAAAATGTTTCAAAAAATTAAATATAAATATAATTTTGTTATTTAAAAATAGATATATAATTGGTATATTAGAGATTTAAAATATAAAATATAATAATTAAACGCAAATTATTTTTATTAGGAAATCGTAAAGTTATTTTCAAATAATTTTTAAACATTTAGGCAGAGTGACCAAAATACTTACCATGCGTAATTCGAACAAATAATTTTGCCAAAGATTCGAAGTTATCCGATATATAAAGGTCTTTTATTAAAATTTTAAAATATATTCTGGGCAAAAGAAGAATTCCTTTCATTATTTTGAGGTAAATACTCTTTTCAAGGTCTTACAACGTCATTTTACATAGTAAGTGAATTGCTAGAAAATGAACTAATTGTTTATATATGATTGTTTTATTATTTTATGGCTAAATATACAAGCCCCAAATAATTATACAACATTTTTTATAATGCTAGAACACTTTTTAAACATTAAAGTAAATATATTTTTATACATAATAAGTTTTAAGTCGTGTTTATATTTCAAATAAAACAATGTTTGTTTCAAGATAATAATAACAATTTTATATAAAGTAGACAAATATATTTAGTAAAATATATCAATAATATAATAGAATGTGCAAGTAGGTATACGATTTTATCCAAATATGCCTAAATATATGCTTTTTAATCAAAGCAAAAGATTATGCTTTATTGTCAAACTTCAAATAAGTTTTAAATTTTAATTTTGATATCTATTATTTAAAACACAAAATGGTATATATATAGGAGAATTTATATTTTAATTGTTTTATTATTGTTTTAGGAATGTATTTTTATATTTAAAACGAGATATATATATAAAATGTTTTATAAGCACGTACACCGATCTATTGTGTAAAAATGTAAAATTTTGAAATATTATCCAAAAAAGAAAGCGATATATTTAAATTTTATTTGAGATATATATATATATTAATTTTAATTCCGTTAAAATTTATTATTTTGAAATATATCATTAATATAATTTGAAATAAATGTATTAATTCCGTTAAATAGAAAACATCTTTTTGTTTAATTAGAAAGGTATGCGTGTGTGTTTCTTATATTAAAAGTTTTTGGTGCATTTTATATTATTTTAAAGCAAAATTTTGTAAACATATTTTTCGCAACAAGGCCTATTTTTGAAATATTTATGGAGCAATTTGATACACACATTTCGGTTATATTTTTATTATATAAAATTTATGCAGATATCAAAAAGTAATAATATATATAATAATTTTTTAAATACTTCTTTCACACACGAGAAGAAAATAAGGTATTAAATAATAATAGTCAAAAATGTTATATTTAATTTTGACAGCCGATCATTCAAATATGTTACAAAGAGTCGTTATTGAATATTTATGCATAGAACATTATTTCGGTGATAATAGGTTTATAGATACATGTCGGGCTGGCAATATATTAATCTTCTGATATAAATTAGAATGCCTTTTTAAAGGGAAACTTTAATAGAATCGAATTTGGCTGGAGCATTATTACTAAATTTTATTACACAAATGATCGTTAGGTGTCGAATTTATTTTAATGTAAACAAACTAGCGTTTCTTTATTCCATTCTGTTTCCCACCTTAAGCCTTTTATTAATGTATATTTTGATTATTTAAAAAAAAATAATAATGAATTGAACTTTGTAACCAAGCTTAGCATTTCGTTTTATACCCTCGAATTTCTACGTTGTGAATTGAACATTCTTGTAGAATCTTATTTCAGTTTTTTTCTCTGCTCTTTTTAGCAGGTTGTTGTTGTTAGCGTCCGTCAAATTGAGTTCGACCTTTGGTGACACTATGGACAAATATTCTCCAATTTGATATCTGTCAGTGACCATCACTCTCATCTAGTGACCTTCTGGTAGCTTTCTCGACTTCCACTAGCGAGTTCATTGCAGGACTTCCTCCAAATTTTCTCAACTTTTTTAGCGGGCACTAGTGTCCAATTTACCACATGCTTCTCAATCATGAATTCCATCTGACTATACCCTTATAATTTATTCAGTTGAAACAATAGCAAAGTGGTTTTCCCGTTGTTCTTTCCTTGCCCGGCAATAATTCTCGTTATGTTCGTTTATGTTGTTGTTTACCTATCCCAAGTACAACTCGGTACAGCAGCCATGATAATCATGATGCGTAGTTAGCAACTGATTTTACTAAGGTGCACCACATGTCTATCCTTGTACACTCATGGATAAAGCTTTAAAAAGTGGAAAGTCTTTAATGTAGCCGGTCGTCTGTTTTTTTTTTTAATTATTTATTTATTAAAGGAAACAGAGTCAATTTTGTTCACACTTGGTTATCTCGTGTGTCTTCAATAAAGTTATTGTCTCAATCCCGATATACACGCTAAAAGGTACAATTTAAGTTTTGTCATCACGAGTGTATAGATATATGACGTGAAGTTTAAGATCGAAGGAGAGAAAGGTTTTGTTTTTTTTTCCTTTGTATTAGAATAACGTTAAAAAGCGAGAAGTTTTCTTCTCTCCAAAAACCTCTCTACAGGGGTGTAATAACAGTTCCCCCAACACGCCCACCTGTAGAAGATTTTTTTTTTTAACTTCATCTCGTAAATAAATAAAAAATAACTCCTTCGATTTTAAATTTTTCGTTAATTATTTTATTACTTCACAGCCTTTTGAAGAACGGCATTCTTGAAAGCCTTCATCGCTTCCACCAATAGATTGGCTTTGCCTAACATCAGTTGTCTTCATTTTAATAAATCCTCTTTGTGACTAAAAAACAAACAAACAAATTGACTTTTTTTTTCATGTCGATAGTCATGCCATAGAATGTGCTGATTAGAAGTTAAATATTAGAGTGAGAAAATTCGTAACTGAAGGGAGATAATCCACGGACTTATACTGCTTGACAAAACTAAAGAAAGTGGAAAATCTTTGATGTCGTCTTTTTTTTTTTTTAGGAGTTGGAGGTAATTTTGTCGCCTCTAATAGAATAAAAATACAACTTTGTTTTTTTCCTTGAACTTCCCACGCCGTCGTCTTTTGAAGCCAGCCGCAAGATAGAGTTGGCTTCATGTAACCTTACCGTTGCAGTTTTCCCGCCATCGCGGAAAAATGTGCATTATTATCCATTCTAAAATTATAGCCTGGAATATTTTTTGTTCTTTTAACCCCCGTATATCTTTGACTAGACGAATGACCCGGGCAACGCCCGTGTTTTACCCTATTAAATGTACCCTGTTTCGCCCGTGGTCTCTGTTTTTTGGAATTTTTCCCGATATAATTTTGTATCTGATAATCAAACATGATACAGCAAAATTTTTAAAATAGTCTATCGTCTTCCCAGTATTCTTTTACCTATGTATGGAAATTTTGGTTTGAATTAGTGAACTACTGCGAATTTGTAGACGAATGACCCGGGCAACGCCCGGGTTTACACGATTAAATGTATATTACATATGGAAGATGGACGTAGTTCCCGGAGGGCACCCGCGAGGTCACTCTGCCCCCGCGCAACTGTCCAACCGGGAGCGCTTCGCGCCGTCAAAATCGTCACGCGTTCTAGAGGGCGCTGCCCGTGAGCCCCACCGGCCGTCAGCCGGGAGATCTCATTTACTCGGCGGGGGGGGGGGGCGGCGGGCAGGGAAGTCACGTGCTGCGCCGGCAGCCAATCGTCGCGCGCCCCCGTCGCCCGCCTGAGTGTTCTTAGAGGGCGCTGCTCGTGAGCTAAGTTGAATAATTTGAATATATAGTTTTAATAATTGATTTATATATTTTTTAAAATAGCCTATCGTCTTCCCCGTATTCTTTTACCTATGTATGTAAATTTTGGTACCAATTGGTTCAGTAGTTTTTGAGTTTATCGCGAAACAGACAGACAGGAATTGACTTTTATATATATAGATAGATAGATAGATAGATAGGTCGATGGCAGCGTACTTTGATACAATATTGGTGTCGGGACATAGATATGTCATTGGTGTCGTCGAAAGTAATAATCTTAAAACAATAATAAGGATATACAGTAAAACTACCTCCCTGTTAAGGACAACACCTAGTTACAGAGTGTCCTTTAGGGAGAGGTGTCCTCTTACTGGAGAGTTGCTACAGTAGAACTACCTCTCTGACAAAACCTAGTTACAGAGTGTCCTTTAGGGAGAGGTATCCTCTTACTGGAGAGTTGCTACAGTAAAACTACCTCCCTGTAAAGGACAACACCTAGTTACAGAGTGTCCTTTAGGGAGAGGTGTCCTCTTACTGGAGAGTTGCTACAGTAGAACTACCTCTCTGACAAAACCTAGTTACAGAGTGTCCTTTAGGGAGAGGTATCCTCTTACTGGAGAGTTGCTACAGTAGAACTACCTCTCTGTAAAGGACAACACCTAGTTACAGAGTGTCCTTTAGGGAGAGGTGTCCTCTTACTGGAGAGTTGCTACAGTAGAACTACCTCTCTGTAACGGACAACACCTAGTTACAGAGTGTCCTTTAGAGAGAGGTGTCCTCTTACTGGAGAGTTGCTACAGTAGAACTACCTCTCTGTAAAGGACAATACCTAGTTACAGAGTGTCCTTTAGAGAGAGGTGTCCTCTTACTGGAGAGTTGCTACAGTAGAACTACCTCTGTTAAAGACAACACCAAATTGCAGAGCCAAAGTGTCCTTAAGGGAGAGGTGTCCTCTTACTGGAGAGTTTCTAAATAGTAAAAATGGTAATTTTGCAAATGAAAACTGTCCTTTGTAGAGAGGTGTCCTCTATCAGGAGTGTCCTCTCACGGAGGTTGTTCTACTCTATATAGCTACACATCTATCGCGTTCTTGGTTTATTAGCTTCCTAACGTTTTTGGCGACTGATTTTCACCTTCCCCAGGGGAATGTTCCCTGAGATAGGGAGACAAAGTCACGTCATGAAGTAAATAAATAATGTTTGAGCAATTAAGATTTATAAAGCTATACACTCGCAGACGAAATTTAAGTAAATTGTACCTTTTAGTATCGGGACAATTGCGCTGAAAGATATTATAGTGACCTTTATTAAAGACACACGAGATAACCAAGCGTGATAAAAATTGCTTCTTTCTCCTCCTCCTCCAAAAAAATAAATAGACGACCGGCGACATCAAAATACTAACTTAAGTTTTGTCTATGAATGTAATTTTTTTTTTTTTAACAAACTCCCAACCAGCAAATGATTTTTAAAACGAGAAATAATTTCGGTATTGATAACGTTTAGTGTGAATCAACTCTTCAAATCGATTTCACAAAGATGGGTGTAAAAATAACACAATTTAGATCTAAGGAAATCTCAACTCACACATCTCTCGGAGACAAAAGCAGTTGAGTTTGGCAAGAATTCAGAAAGAAGCATTACCAGTGTGTGGTGTTCCTTGTAGATAGGATTTCAGAGATATGGCTTCTTCTCTTTCTCAACTAGAGACGCGTCAAGCCGTTGAATATATTCTATATACAGTTACGAGCGTCATGCGTTCTTAATTCTTCATCTTTGTCACCGTTTGCTTTTTTTTTTTGGAATGGCGCTCTCCTATTGGTTGGCTACGATCACGCCACCTTTGCCCCCCAGCCCCCCCCCCCATCATGCCCCCCCCCCCACTCGCTTTTGGTTTTTGTAACTATTGTGTTGGAGCGGGTCGCTCCTTAAATAAATGCATATATGTGGCAATATCGTTGCGGGGTTTCTTGTTGTTGGATGCGAATGGTGAGATTTGGTTGAAGCGCAGTCGTTTGAGTGGAAGTTGCAGCATACAGTTAGGAATAATCAGGACACGTGATTGAGTTGGAAAATAAGAGGCAACTGTGTTGGAGGGAAGAAAGCTTGAGAAGAGTTGAGCGATTTGACTTATTAATTAGTTGATCACATGGCGATGATGAAATGAGCGGAGAGAGATATCTCTAGAGTAGATGTTACCTTATTGGAAGCGAAGGAGCACTGTCCGAACTCGGCGAGAGCCAGTGAACCCTGTAGGTGTTGTTCCTATGAGAGCTCAAGCGTAACTACCCATTCTTGCTTTCCGATTTAACACCAAGCCTCAGTTTCTCTCTGATTGGTCGAGAGATGTCACATGATCCTTTCCTATTGGTTGACCTACTTGAGGTGTTGTCTTTTGATTGGTCGAGAGATGTCACATGCTCTTTTCCTATTGGTTGACCTACTTAAGGTGCTGTCTTCTGATGGGCCGGCGGCTTCCTTTGGTGTTAGTTACGCCCGGCCTGGGTCAGGAAGTGTCTTATTTGTTCGACTCGATTTACTTCCGCGGTTATCAAAATACGTCCTGCTTTGTCAGGAAGTATTGAATGTTAGCTTTAACATTTATAACTTCTGGTCATTAGATACGTCCTGTTTTTCCAGGAAGTGTCGGTTTAAACTTAGCTCGCAGGGACCTGGGGTCAGAAGGTTAACTGCGACGTCTTCCTATGTCTTTTGTTACTTTCTTTCCTCCAGTTACCTTATTCTTTTATTAAATCTTTGAAAATCATACATGGTACATACATAGTGGGTCGGGGTTGCATTTAATTATATACAAATTATGACAGATGCGCCCCCTACATGTGAAGAATTCAAGAAGGGGTTAGCCTGAGAGAATTCTGTAAAGTGAAAAATAATTTTGTGGGAAAATTAGTTGTGGGTATTGAGGGGCTATATACAAGCATTGTTGGTGACATAATAAGTAAAATAGCATGGTGTTGATGATATAGGTTGAGTATAATTAATAGAAATCAAAAAATTTTTTAATTGTAAGAAATCAATGAATGTTATGGTACATAGTGGGCAAAAAAAAAAGAAAATGCGCCTAAACGAATTCTACTCGAGTTAAGAAATGAATTCGAGGGGGTTCTATTAAGGCTTTGAAATCAAAATAAAATAAAATAAAAGTTTTTTGAGCGAAATCAAAGTGGAGTGCTTGGTTGAATGGTGAAAAAAAAAAAGGAAAATGCCTAACCATATTCTATTCGAGATTGGGAATGAAATCGAAGGAATTCTATTAGGTCTTTCGAGAAATCAAAAATAAAAATAAAATAAAAGTTTTTTGAGCGAAATCAAAGTTGAGTGCTTGGTTGAGTGGTGAAAAAAAAAAGGAAGGAAAAATGCCTAGTTACCTTTTTTGCTCGAATTTGGAAAAGAATTCGAGGGAATTTCATAAGGTCTTTTTGAAATCAAAATAAAAATAAAAGTGGTTGGGCGAAATCAAAGTCGAGTGTTTGGAAAAAAGAAAAATGAAAAATAAAAAGGTTTCAACAACAAAGTGTGATTTAATGTTTTTAGTTTAATCGAAAATCAATGATTTTTCGTTGATAATTGAATTGTGGCAGTTTAAGCTAAGTGGTAAATAGAATGATAATTGATAAATGAAAATGATAATATAAATTAATTGGGAAAAAAATGATAATTGATGATTAAAAGTGCTAATAAATTGAATAAATTGATAAATTGATTAAATATTTAAATTTTAATTGAGAGAAAATAATGAAAATGATTGATATGAAAAATAAGGTGTATTGGTTGGAACCCTTTGGTATCTTCATGCCCTGATCTACATGTATTGGTTGCTCCATTTTGCCCTATAAATGTTTTACTTGCTCAATTATGCCCTATAAATTTTTTGTCTCATCTGTAGTGACACTTAGGTGAAAAACGTGATTCTAGCCCTCAAGTGTGTTTATGCTGTGTGTACAGGAGACATGGAAATCTATATAACCTTTATGTGTAATTTTTTGTCTTTGTGTGTGTGTTGTGAAAAATGTTAGAAGTCGGTTGTGTAAGAGATGTGTGAGCTAGTTCTAGGTGTTGTCTCGTGGATGTGTAATTGGGTGGTAAAAATCGATATGTAGACTCGAACTGGAATCAAAACCGGTGGCATAGTGAGGTTCCCAGTCGACCTCAATAGGGGATCTTCTCATTGTAATTAGAGATACGGAAGTGGGGTGTGTCGGGCAAACGAGAGGGAGGGAAATTGGAGATCGGACGAAGGCGCTCCGCTTTGTTTACAGAGGCCGAATTTAACCGCCGCGGACTATACTTCCTGTCGTGGTGTTTCAAATCCTCATTTCCTGCCGTCTATTTATTTTGGGGTGTGGCTCGGGGCTTGTTTTTGGAGCGTGGTTTCTCCGACATTGTTTGGTCATCTTTTCAGTTACTGTTATCTCTTCGGAGTTTATTTAGATTTTCTGCGAAGATGGTTCCTAAAATTATGAGAAGTTTTATAAATGTTTGTCCTAGATTAAAAACTACCTCTTGTAGTTCGAAGATTTTCTGCGCGGGCATGGCATATATAAACAAGTAATTAATGAATAAAATTGGGATACAGTTGTACGGTAGAACTAATAAACAAAGGATAAAAATCAGGTGAAATATAGGATATTGTCCCATGTTCGTCCATATTTTTGTAACTGGGGACTCTGAAATATTTGCTTGAACCTTATTAATTGTAGAATTTGAATGATTGGTAGGTTCGTAGCTCTCCTGTTTGATATCTTTAGGGGGTGGTGTGATATGATTGAGCTGGTTGTCAGGTTTGCAGTTTTTAACATCGGGGAAGAGTGATGTAAATCGTCTTGTTGCAAAAATGGCAGGGTCTAAATGCCTGAAAGGTTCGCTGCTGGTGGGTTTGAACCTTAATGACTCTGTTGGGAATAATTCGGGTGTTAAATGTTTGAAAGGGAACGTATAATTGGGGTTGTGCTTTATATGATAGGTGCTAACGGCGGGTGGTGATATATAATGGATTTTTTCTGTATACAGTTTAAGTTTGTTGACGTGGATTGTGTCAGTGTCTCTTTGAAGTGGTTGATTTGGTCGATCTATGCGGACCACATTTGGTGAAATAATTTCTAATATTGTGTGAGGTCCTGTGAAATATGGCGCAAGTTTCCCTGTATTTGGGTGGTGATATAATTTTACTAATACTAGATCACCTACTTCGAAATGTGGTTGCTTGTGTCGTTGGTCATAAGTGTTTTTGTCTTGTAAATGTTTGTTTTGTGTGCGTGTGTGTGCAATTTTTCTAGCTTTGTCGATATCTGGGTACGGTGTGTTATGATTAGAGATTTCTGGAGGTAGGATACCAAACATTAAGTATATGGGTGGAAAACTTGTGGTAGAGTGGGGTGTCTTGTTATATATAAGTGTAACCTTCTTGACCAACTTGGTCCATGCGACCTTAGGATTTTCTAGGTGTAATAACCTAAGTTTTCCCGTGAGGGTGGCGTTTAGGCGTTCACATAGACCGTTGGCCTGTGGATTGTTGCTGGTTGTGAGCAATGGGTGAATATTTCTATTAAGTAGAAAACTACGAAATTTGGGTGAAGTGAAGGCAGGGGCTCTATCCGTAAGAAGGCGTTTTGGAGAACCATCCTGGAATACTCGTTTAAGTACCTGTTGGTAGGTGGTGGTACTGGTGGATTTAGATGGAAAAGCCCACGCGTAGCGTGAAAAATGATCGACTACCACATGGAGGTATATCTTGGTGTTGCCATATTTGGCAAATCCTGCTATGGTGTCCAGAGATAAAAGGTCGAAGGGTTCTTTAGATTCCGGAGGTTGACTTAATTCTCCGTAAGTGGGTCCTACTGGACGTTTTGTTAATTGGCAGGTGGGACAGGTCTTAACTTTTTGTTTAATATCTTTTGACATACCTTGCCAGTAATATTGTGTGGAGATAATTCGTGACATTTGGGAAATACCGGGGTGATTGTATTGTGTGTGTACTGTTTGTAAGAGTTGTTGTATGAGTGGTTTTGGAAGTATAATCTTGGTTACACCTTTTCGGGAAACTGTATGTAATCCATTATGATCAATGGTCAAACTAGACTCTTTCGATGGAGGAGATTGGTGGGTCTTGATAAGTGGGCGTCCAAGAATCCACAAAACGGGTTACGGGACAAGAGATCTGCTTCATATTGTAGTTTTCCCTTTATGTAGCGGACCTCATATTCGTAACTCGATAGTCGTAAACTCCATCGAAACAGTCTACCGGACGGGTTCTTGATGGTTTTCAACCACTGCAATGCGTGATGGTCAGAAAATATTGTAAATTTTCTGCCCATAAGATAGATGCGAAACTTCTCCACACTCTCAACGATTGCTAAGCACTCAAGTTCAGAGATGGAGTAGTTTTTCTCGTGTGGGCGCAATGTTCGGCTGAAATATTGAACTGGATATACGTTTCCGTCAGGGTGAACTTGTTTGAGAATGCCTGCTATACCGAGGGTGGATGCATCGCAATACACTTGGCATGGCAGACCTTCTTTGTAAAGGTGTAAAATGGGGTGTTGTGTGAGGTTTCCTTTCAGGTCAATGAACGCCTCTTGACAAGCTTCATTCCAGTTCCACACGACGTCCTTTTTGAGGAGATTGTTGAGTGGTGCTCGCAAGCGAGCGTATTCCGGAATGAATTTGTTATAGACGTTCACAGCGCCTAAGAAGGATTGTAGTGTTTTTCGGTTGTGTGGTTGTTTTATGGCGTGGATGATGTCGGTATTGCGTGTAAGTGGTGTAATTGTACCAGCTGTGATGGTGTAACCTAGAAAATTTATGGATTGCTTAAAAAATTCGCATTTCGTGAAGTTAAGTTGTAACTTCTCCGCTTCGCAAAAGGCGAAAAATTGTCGCAGGTGGTTTTGATGTTCCTCCAATGTGTTGGAGTAAAGGATGAAATCATCAAAGTAATGTGCCACACAGTCAAGTCCGTGTCTCTGTAGGACCTGACTTATGGCTCGTTCGTAAATCTGAGGACTGGTTTTTAACCCGAAAGGTAATCGAGTGGGTTGGTATAATCCTTCAAAGGTGGCAAATGCTAACAGTGGTCGAGAATCGGGGTGTATTGGGACTTGCCAATACGCAGAGGATATGTCGGCCGTGGAGAAATATTTGGCCTGTGCGAGGCGGTCTAGGATATCCTCGATTCTCGGGAGGGGATGGACATCAGAGCTGATTAGCTCATTCACCTTCCTATAATCGATACAAAACCGTTTGGTTTTGTCGCGCTTAGTGACGAGGGTGACAGGGCTCGAGAAAGGTGAAAAAGATTGCTCTATGATGCCGTTCTCCAGCATTTGTTGTATTTGGTTACGGATTTCTTGTTGGTCACATATCGGAACACGATATGGACGTATGGTGATTATTTTTTTGGAATTCGTGGGTATTTTTACTGGTGGAATACGTAAGCATGGTACGTTGAATTTGTCCTGTGAAAAAATGTGAGTGTACCTTTGTAGAAGTGTTGTGAACTGTGGTGTATAGTGAGTGTTAGGTGTTGTGTTGTAGTATGCATGGGGTAAAGGGTTTTGTTGTGTATTAGTGTGAGTGTCGAGTTCGTTGTGTGGGTTGGTCATGTGAGAGTTGTGTAACGGTGTGTGATCACCTAGGTTTTTGGTATGCGAGTTATCCCGCTGTGTGGGTGCGTTTTGGACAGGTTCATAAGTTGAAGTTGTTGTGGTTTGATTATTTGAGGGCATGTAAAAAGGGCAATTGGCTTTAGTGAAAAAGGGGCATGTAGATAAGTGGGGTTTTCTCAATGAATGCACGCAATGGTTGTCATAGGCGGAAAGTTGGGATGTGGGGAAAATTTTTTGTGACATCGCCTGACATTGCCAGTACGTGCATACATTGGACACATGATTAAAATGGTAGGAAAGGGTAGACAATGGGGCGCCCAGCTGGAGTATAGTGCATTTATTAAAATCTATGGTTAATCTGAATTTATGGAGGCTATTGATACTAAGAATTCCGAATGGCAATGGTGCATTCACTACATGGAAATACTCCTTTCGTGATATTTGTCCTATTGTCAGTGGGATAGATAGTTTACCCATGGTTTTTGCAAATCCGTTTAGGGTTTGGAGGTGTAGTGAGTGTCCCTCAAGAAATAAATTAGGCAGGTGGGTTTTTAGCATATGATAAATATTATATGGCACTATACTCAGGCTGGCGCCTGTATCAATTAAAAAGGGGCATGATACATTAGGGGCTAGAAAGAGTTTGACAGTCAGTTGGTTTAGGGATCCTACCTCAGTCTCGAAAGGGCTGTCCGGCTGAGGTGTCTCTGGCTTGACTTGGTTGTGATGAAGTCGGAACTGGTGATTTTGGGACCGTTTGCACTGTCCGGACTTTTTCGTGGGTCGTCGGGATTGGTCGACGTCGGCATTCGCTGTGCCAGTGTCTCGCGCCGCAGAACTTGCAGTTGGACGGCGGAAGAGGTGCATTCCATGCACCTGGGCGTCGGGATGTGCTGTGGTACGGACCCGACATTGTGGGTGGTTGATCTTCTCTGGATCGCGTTGCCGGTACACTGGGCCCGTGGATCCGCTGTACCAGTCGGAACCACTCTCCTAGGTTCTCGGGAGGCACTACGCGGACTAGGCGCTGGTCGTTGAATGGCAGTCCTTCTGTCAGCGTCTCGAGGATCACCTCTTGTGGAAGTCCTAGTTGCAATCCCATGGCGGTTTTTTCCCGGTAGTAGGTCTCTAAGTTGGTTTGTCCAGTGAGTTTCATGGCGAAATATTTCGCAAAGGATGCTTCGCTTGACTCAGGGTAGAGATCTAGGAGGATTTGTCTCACCTGGAAATAACTCCGGTCGGCCAGCCGAAGTTTCCTGAAGAGCTCCAGGGGTTGTCGCACCAGGTAGTTTGGCAGGCGCAATAATTTTTCTTGTTCTCCCATGGATGCGTCTTCCATTTTTCGGTCGAACGTCTGGAAAAACTGTGTCGCGCTGTATGCGCCGTCGAAAGGTGGGATCGCCGACTCCGCTCCATCAGAAATTTTTACTCGCGTCAGGAATGTTGACAGTTGGTTGATGGCGTCCGCTAGGGGCGCAGTTGTCTCTCGGCCGGTCACCTCCTGTCTTTCTCTTGCCGATTCGCTCTCTCTTACTTCTTGCCTTCTTTCCATTGTTTCCGTTGGTCCGTCTGACTTTACGCCTGTGGGATCCTGATTTAATTCCATCTCACTATCCTGTCGACTTAACCGTTCTGTGGCAATATCGTTGCGGGGTTTCTTGTTGTTGGATGCGAATGGTGAGATTTGGTTGAAGCGCAGTCGTTTGAGTGGAAGTTGCAGCATACAGTTAGGAATAATCAGGACACGTGATTGAGTTGGAAAATAAGAGGCAACTGTGTTGGAGGGAAGAAAGCTTGAGAAGAGTTGAGCGATTTGACTTATTAATTAGTTGATCACATGGCGATGATGAAATGAGCGGAGAGAGATATCTCTAGAGTAGATGTTACCTTATTGGAAGCGAAGGAGCACTGTCCGAACTCGGCGAGAGCCAGTGAACCCTGTAGGTGTTGTTCCTATGAGAGCTCAAGCGTAACTACCCATTCTTGCTTTCCGATTTAACACCAAGCCTCAGTTTCTCTCTGATTGGTCGAGAGATGTCACATGATCCTTTCCTATTGGTTGACCTACTTGAGGTGTTGTCTTTTGATTGGTCGAGAGATGTCACATGCTCTTTTCCTATTGGTTGACCTACTTAAGGTGCTGTCTTCTGATGGGCCGGCGGCTTCCTTTGGTGTTAGTTACGCCCGGCCTGGGTCAGGAAGTGTCTTATTTGTTCGACTCGATTTACTTCCGCGGTTATCAAAATACGTCCTGCTTTGTCAGGAAGTATTGAATGTTAGCTTTAACATTTATAACTTCTGGTCATTAGATACGTCCTGTTTTTCCAGGAAGTGTCGGTTTAAACTTAGCTCGCAGGGACCTGGGGTCAGAAGGTTAACTGCGACGTCTTCCTATGTCTTTTGTTACTTTCTTTCCTCCAGTTACCTTATTCTTTTATTAAATCTTTGAAAATCATACATGGTACATACATAGTGGGTCGGGGTTGCATTTAATTATATACAAATTATGACATATATTAGTTAATAACTAAATGGAATCCTCTCTTTCTTTTTCCCAGTAAGAGACGCCTACGGAAGCCAACAGTACATAGACAGATAAAGCACATAGGCTATAGTTATTAACTAATATATGCATTTATTTAAGGCGCCAATTTATAATTGTAACAAATAGTATTTGAATAAAAACATTCAATCGGGTAAAACACGGGCGTTGCCCGGGTCATTCGGCTAGTATGTTATAAATAAAAATGAATAGAGATTTTCTGCTTGAATTTAGATCATGTTGAGGATTATGCCATGGAGTTATTTGCTGGTTCTTTTTAGTACTATATGGTATTGGTGATGCAGTCGTGGAAAATATTATAAAATTAGTTATCAAAAATAGCTTTAATTGAGCTTATGGGATATATAAAAACATAATAAAAGTAAAAGTACTGCCTGATTTAAGGTGTAAGAATGAAAAGCTATTTACATAATGTACAAAATGCTTGAGCCGGCCAACGGAGAATAACAACAACGAGTTTTTATAGGGGAAGCATGATCTCTGGCGGTCGATTTAACAGAGTATTTGGATCTATGAAATTATAATTTTAAATAAAATAATATTTTTATATAACATATATATATATATATATATATATATATATATATATATTGTCGGGCGTTTCGGTGATCCCCCTATTGTAGCATAGCTCCTCAAAGTGGAGAGTTTAACCCGAAGTTTGTCCGTCTGCATTGTTGCATATATGTATACTGTAAACGTGTAACGAGTCGATGCAATACGAACTTTGAAACTATATATATATATACACAGTTGAATCTGATAAAAGTATGTAAATATGTACAAGTACACTCATGGACTAAACTTGGGAAGTAGAAAATCTTTGATGTCGCCGGTCGTCTTTTTTTTTTTTTTTTGAAAAAGACAAAGGCAATTTTGTTTACACTTGGTTATCGCGTGTGTCTTCAATAAAGGTCACTGTAATATCTTTCAGAGGTATTGTCTGAATCCCGATATACATGCTGAAAGGTGCAACTTCAATAAGTTTTGTCTACGAATGTATATTGGTTATCTCGTGTGTCTTCAATAAAGGTCACTGTAATATATTTCAGAGTTATTGTCTGAATCCCTATATACATGCTGAAAGGTACAACTTCCTTAAGTTTTGTCTACGAATGTAGTATATTGGTTATCTCGTATGTCTTCAATAAAGGTCACTGTAATATCTTTCAGAGTTATTGTCTGAATCCCTATATACATGCTGAAAGGTACAACTTCCTTAAGTTTTGTCTACGAATGTAGTATATTGGTTATCTCGTATGTCTTCAATAAAGGTCACTGTAATATCTTTCAGAGTTATTGTATGAATCCCGATATACATGCTGAAAGGTGCAACTTCAATAAGTTTTGTCCACGAATGTATATATTTTTAAAAAAGTTTCAGTTTTGTCTTTCCCCATTCTCTTTGTGAGAACCTGGACTATTTTACCATATAGAAAAAAAAAATGTATTAATGAAAAAAAAAAACAATACGCTTTTTTTTTTCTAAATTGTGAAAAGTGATCTTTCGAGAAAAAAAAAAACACTCTGCTACCGGTTTATCAAAGTTAAGAGAGGAAATACACAGACTCTGTGCTTATAAAAAATCAAATACTTACCTGCGTGAGCGTACATAGTGACCATACTCATTCACACATAGATTATTAATTTGTTATTATAAGTTTCCGAAGGCAGATTCTCGTCAACCTTGATTCTCTCCTCAGACATGTTAGAGCAGGGTGTCAACCAACCTACAGGGTTAGATAGTGAATAATGACATTACTCTAAGTAACCTCTCTCCAGAATAATAATCTTTATATTTAGAACATTTCGATCTCTCTCTTTAAAGAGGTGAGTAGTCACAAGGTGTTGCAAAATACAAACTTTTTTATAAAAAATTTAAAAAATAATTTAAAAAATAGTATTTAAAATGTTTTATAAAATTGTTTATAAAAATTAGCGCATCTCAAACCTGACGTAACAATATTTAACCTTATATTCTTCATGGGGAATCGCTTTTGTTTGGGATTTCTGTGTTCCTCGACTAAGGGTGTTGGCGCAGCGGCCGCGGAGGTTATGGATGCAGGCGTCACGCGGAGGGAAGAGGCTGGCCTGTCCCCCTTCCGTAGCTCTCTCCTGGGGGGGAGCGGTTACCTCGGCGCCTTCGGGGACCCCAAGAAGGTATGTTGTTCCATAGAGAAGGCACAACCTGGAGCACAACTATATGAAAACATGATAAGGCACAATTTGGATTATAGATCATAAACACATGGTAAATTAAGGCCAAATCCAAATAAATAATTAGTGTGTGATGTTTCGGTAACAGCGTTGTTACCATCTTCAGACAAAAGTATTTAATCCATTATTCATCCAGTATTCAGTACTTTTGTCTGAAAATGGCAACAAAGCTGTTACCGAAACGTCACAGATTCAATACTTTTGTCTGAAGATGGCAACAACGCTGTTACCGAAACGTCACAGATTCAATACTTTTGTCTGAAGATGGTAACAACGCTGTTACCGAAACGTCACAGATTCAATACTTTTGTCTGAAGATGGCAACAACGCTGTTACCGAAACGTCACAGATTCAATACTTTTGTCTGAAGATGGCAACAACGCTGTTACCGAAACGTCACAGATTCAATACTTTTGTCTGAAGATGGCAACAACGCTGTTACCGAAACGTCACAGATTCAATACTTTTGTCTGAAGATGGCAACAACGCTGTTACCGAAACGTCACCGATTCAATACTTTTGTCTGAAGATGGTAACAACGCTGTTACCGAAACGTCACAGATTCAATACTTTTGTCTGAAGATGGCAACAACGCTGTTACCGAAACGTCACAGATTCAATACTTTTGTCTGAAGATGGCAACAACGCTGTTACCGAAACGTCACAGATTCAATACTTTTGTCTGAAGATGGCAACAACGCTGTTACCGAAACGTCACAGATTCAATACTTTTGTCTGAAGATGGCAACAACGCTGTTACCGAAACGTCACAGATTCAATACTTTTGTCTGAAGATGGTAACAACGCTGTTACCGAAACGTCACAGATTCAATACTTTTGTCTGAAGATGGTAACAACGCTGTTACCGAAACGTCACAGATTCAATACTTTTGTCTGAAGATGGTAACAACGCTGTTACCGAAACGTCACAGATTCAATACTTTTGTCTGAAGATGGCAACAACGCTGTTACCGAAACGTCACAGATTCAATACTTTTGTCTGAAAATGGCAACAAAGCTGTTACCGAAACGTCACAGATTCAATACTTTTGTCTGAAGATGGCAACAACGCTGTTACCGAAACGTCACAGATTCAATACTTTTGTCTGAAGATGGTAACAACGCTGTTACCGAAACTTCACACACTATTTATGTATTTGGATTTGGTCTTATTACCTTGTGTTTATATGAAAACATGTTACAAAAGTGAGAGATTGTGTAACTAAGACTTGATTATCATATTTTGGCGTTCTCACGATGGCCGCCTTAAAGAGAGAGAATAAAGTTTTACGGGCTACTAACCAAAGTGTATCATTTTCGAGCCCAAAATTGGATGTAGCAAGCAGACAAGCCACAATACACTATAGCAAAGTACCAAGGTGCTGCACTCCACCAAGTTTGTTCAAAAAAGGTTAGATTCCCCAGGCCGCCTTAAAGACCCATCCCTTGATTTTTCGGTAAACCTCAAGGACCAGCTTTTTTTTTTTTTTGCTCTTTTAAGTACAGCCTGCACCACGCTGACGAGTTCATTAACCCGAAGCGCGTACGCGGTTGCCTTTTCTTAATTAATTAATAAAGGGTATATTTGGCCAATATTCTGATATTAAAAAAAAAAAGAATCAACGATTAGTTGATATTTATTCCGTTAGATGGCGCAAGCCATCAGTAACTTTCAGTTACCCGAACTCAGGAGACGTATCTTTTTTTCTTCTTTATTTACCTAAAATAGTTTCACGCTCTTGTGTGTCAGACTTTTGTTGATGAGGGCTGCTGTTTCTATTGATGTTTCTTCCGCTCTCAGTTCTGCGAGCCTGGTAGTGAGGGAACATGTGCGTCCACAGCTGGGTGCTTTGTATAGACTTTACCGAAATAGACGCTAGTTCGGTTTGCGTTGCGACGGTGAATGGTTGCACGCGTTGGTTGGTTTCAAGAAAAAACGCCAGAAATCCGATCCTTTCACATTTGAAATGGATGTTTGACTTTTAAAGTAGTTTTTGACGACGCTGAGATATGTCGATAAGGCAGCCCTCTACATGTTCCCCGATGTATCGAAACTATTTAACAAATTTACATATTCTAGAGAAGCTTTAAGTTAGCGGGAGGAAATGTTCGTATTTGATGAGCGAACTGATCTCCAATGCCTTCTTATTGGACGAATGTGGCCATGTTTGTATATAAAGGATTCAAAGGTGTTACGAGAAAGACTCTTTCTCGAGAGTTGTGTGGAGACGTTTTAAAAGTGTTGCTCTGTGTTTGGTTCTTGTCTGGTGATCTCCCCGCCATACCTGTGTGTCCCATCAAGGCTCTGGAATAAAAGATAGGTAATGGTTTCGATTTAATTTATCGTCTTTTCAACTTCTCATCTCCTTTTTTGCTTTTGTTTATGCGTGTACGCGTTTCGATGTATTAGGTCTAGGTAATTTTTGTGTGTGACCCCGCACAAATGGCATTTTTCCCCAATCTCTTTACCTTCTTTGCGGAACTTGGAGATCATATCGAGAGACTTGTCCATTTGCTGTACTGATTTATGCTTTATCCGGAGCACACGTAGCCAGAGGTATAAGTGAGGACACAGAAATTCCTCACAGTAACAAAAGTTTGAATTCTGACTCGGTTCGTTCATTGTGTGTTTTGAAGGCTCTCGGCGGGGAGGGTCTGTCCAGCGGCGTCGAGGAGCCTTTTCCCGCCCATCGCAATCTTCTCTTCAACGACACCGCCCCGAACGGCATAGACCCTCACCTCTTCGCCTCCTCCCTCTTCACGGGTACCGGCAAGCCGACAAGCTGGGCCCCGAAAGGCTTCGAGACCTCCCACTCTCTGGAACCGTCCTCCGCCGCGGCGTCGAATCCCTTCCGAGGCAGCAGCGCCTTCCGCCCAGCGGCGGCGAAGGACTACAGCACCCGGCAGAACGGCGGCGGCACGGCGGAGTACCGCAACGTGCAGCTCCCCAACAGCTTCCGACTGCAGCAACAGTACCGGTACAGCCTGCCCGCGCCGGCGTTCGGGGCCGTCAAACCTGAACCCTCCTACCTCACCTTCCCCGCGGTGAAGTCCTGCGGGGAGAAGAAGGAGATGCCTTGCGACTACCGGGTCAACTTGGAGCACGACTACACCACACGGAACAAAGTGAGTACCGTGTGTGAGACCTTGCTTACGAATGGTATGGTGCTTGAAACATTGCTGCTCCGGAGCTTGGGTGGGAGCTAAGGCGTTTCCTAAAGGTAGGCTGTAACATCTCCCATCCCTTAGATGACCTGGTACCAAGGCGTTGTTACATAAACTAAACCTTGACGTGTCCAGCCATCGACCTGCCAAGACCGAGCCGCGGCGGGCAGGACAGAAGACAAGCCGGAGACGCAGCCAGACACGGTACCAACGGACGTCGATAGCAACACGGACGGCGAGGGCAAACGACGGGAACAACACGAAGAGGCGCCCCAGGGGTGCATGGAGCTGGTCCCGGCGAACAGCCAAGTCCTCACCCGTCCAGAGGTCGTCAAGCCCTGGATCCCGGCGGACCTCTTCACGCGGACCGCGGGCGAGAACGACTGCATCGCCTACTTCATGTACTGCTTTTTCAACAACGTCGAGGTCTTCCCCGCCGAGCTCCGCAGCCTCCAGCGGATCTACAACCAATGGAAGCGGCTACTGACGCTCATGCTGGGGCCGGCCCAGAACCTGCAGCTGACGGCGAGGCCATCCCCCGCACAGAGCCCCGAGCCGATCCGCCCGCAGCCGCCCGGCAGACCGCCCAAGAAGCGACGCAAGTCGACCATCGCCCCCAAGAGACAGGCCCAAAGAGGCAGGAAGCTCCCGTCCGAGAACGACGGCGGGGAGACGGAGCTGTGCTTTGTGTGCCACTCGTACAACCTGGAGGAGCTGCACCTCTTCGAGTGGATCCAGTGCGACCGGTGCAGCCGCTGGGGCCACATCAGGTGCGCACGCCAGGTAGCCACGCTGCCCCGCAAGGTGAGGGGCAAGTACAAGGGCGAGTTCTACTGCAACGACTGCGAGTAGACAAATTTCTCCTCCTCCTCCATTTTGGTTTTTCTGTAAGAACGAAAGAAAGACATTTTTCAAATATCCTTTTTTTTTAAAGGTCCATTTAAAAACGTATAATAGTCAGAATAAAGAGTCTTCGTTTTTATTTTTATCATCTTTTGTTTTTTCCATAGAGGAATTGAAGGAGTTCAAATATTGAATATTCACATCGAGGTAAAATTTTATTATATTTTTTCACCATTAAAAATACACATTCGTATATACCATATTGCAATTTTATCGGTATAATCCTGAAACGACAACATTATCAAAAACCGATGTGAATGAATACATCTGATTTTTTTATGGATCACAGATAGGCTGACTCACCTCAGAAGTGTCTTCTATTTCCAACATTATTTGAGGAGAACTCTACTGATACAAGAGCCAAAACGTACTTTCATAAATTGATGAGCCTCCTTGTACAAGCTTTTCGAGACTTCCAAGAAATATATTTTGCTCCTAAATCCGTTTTAATAATGAACAAAAAAGTTTTCTCTTGTTGTTGTCGTGTCCAATGAAGAGCCTCACATGTCTCCATGCATCTCTATCACAGCAATGTTCTCTATCTTGGGTGTGTAAAGTTCTGGGTCAATTTTCTGTTGTTGTTGTCGTGTCCAATGAAGAGCCTCACATGTCTCCATGCATCTCTATCACAGCAATGTTCTCTATCTTGGGTGTGTAAAGTTCTGGGTTAATTTTCTGTTGTTGTTGTCGTGTCCAATGAAGAGCCTCAGATGTCTCCGTACATCTCTATCACAGCAATGTTCTCTATCTTGGGTGTGTAAAGTTCTGGGTCAATTTTATGTTGTTGTTGTCGTGTCCAATGAAGAGCCTCAGATGCATTTCTATCACAGCAATGTCCACTATCTTGGGTGTGTAAAGCTGCTGCTCTGGGTCCATGTCAATTTTCTGCAAGGCTGCGGCCAATGCTGGGCATGAGAATATGTGGTTAGGTTCCACACCAGGACAGTTGTTGTATGTCCTAACAAAGTTTTCTGATTAATATATAATGGCTAATCTCGCAAAATGTGTCTTTTTCTCCATGGAAGACGTTACATTTTTGTCACTCCGCCCATTCCCTCATATAATACAGTAAGAAGTATGACGGAAAATTTCACATAAAAGACGAAATTTAGAAGAAAGAAAGAAAGGTGTGAGACGCTTTGACAGAAACTGTCAACCAGATGGTGTCAACTAAACTGACACCGTCGACTACAGGTGGATAACAACCGACATGTGTTGTCGCCGCTTGTCAACCTTGGCCACGTGTCTGTTAAGTAAATGTACATCTTGACTAACTCCGCCTTTACCGGTCCCAAGCCCGGATGAAAAAGGAGGAGGGGGAGCAGTAACAAGCTCACTAAAAAACCTGGGTTCAGCTGGCCCGGCTGATAGTACCCTGTAAGGGCTCCAGGGATACAGAATGAGCAGCGTTTGTATTCCATGTTAGGAGCGGCTGTACATGGCGTCTGTTCCTCATGTCAGAGGCGGCCATTTATTTTAGAGCTAAGTTGGCCTGCCACTAAGTAGTGCTTCCAGTCTTAATGACAAAGGCAGACGCATTCTACTTCACCCAGTCTCAAGCTTGATACCCTAATATGATTGAGTGGAGATAAGAAAAAGGAGAAGACGTCTTTGACTAGATGGTGTAGTAGTGCATATACAGGCTTGGCTTAACTCCCCATTCTCGTCAAATTTTCCCCTTCAAATATACTAGACAGGTTGGTTTTGGTCAGAATTTGCCAAAACTCATATTCTACTTGATTTAAAAGTCTTCCGGAATATCAATTTAAATAATACAATAGTTTTTTTTTCTGCAGACGGGTTTCTTTTCATTTTTCACTAATGTAATCTCAAGATTTCAGACATATCTCTGCCCTTCCACAGGAGTACATAAAACGAATAAACGTCGATTGTTCCTAACTAATTAATATAAAGAAATAACGCGCCATCTATATATAGCAAATGAAAACATTAAGACGTGAATGTTCATTCTTTCACGCTTAAATTTCAACTGTCCTTACTGCGATGAAAAAATATTGGGAGCGCTTGGCTCATCAGTGGTGAACCAGCGGTTTCGCCTATTTTTTTTTTTTTTTTTTTAATCTACCATACCTCATCTTTAGAGCCCTAATATAATATAAGCAGAATGATCCAATACAGTATTAGAGCTCTAAAAAGCGGTCTGGTAGATTATATTGGCGAAACCGCTGGGATGGTTCTCTACTGATGAAAATCTGCCTTTACCCAAGCCCGGATGAAAAAGGAGGAAGGGGAGCAGTAACAAGCTCACTAAAAAACCTGGGCTCAGCTGGCCCGGCTGATAGTACCCTGTAAGGGCTCCTAATCCAGGGATACAGGATGAGCAGCGTTTGTACTCCATGTTAGGAGCGGCTGCACATGGCGTCTGTTTCTCATGTCAGAGGCGGCCATTTCTTTTGGAGCTAAGTCAGCCTGCTACTGAGTAGTGCTCCCAGTCTTAATGACAAAGGCAGACGCATTCTACTTCACCCAATCATATTGACTGTATTGACTCATCCATTGATGTGCTCTACTCATCCACGACAGACACCATCAAGAGTCTCAAGCTTTACAGGCTTGACACCCTAGTATGATTGAGTGGAGATAAGAAAGAAGAAGACTACTGATGAGCCAAGCCCTGCCAATATTATTTTCATCGCAGTGAGGACCGTAATTTATGTGTGAAAAAACAGTCGCGTCTTAATGTTTTCTTTTTTTTTTACTAACTAATTAGGTAGCTTGAAGCTCGAAAGCTTGAGATTCGGTTCAATCAGTTCAAAATCACATTAATAGGTACCGCTCAACAAGAGTAACCTAGTTCATGATAATTGAAACAGTGAATAATATGTGAAGGTTATTTACATATTAAACAAATTTTAACGCGGGATTCAATCCCGGTTCATGACTGTCGGGAATCGAGCTTGTTACCCTCTCATCCACCGACTTTTTTTTAGCTTGAGATTACATTAATTGGACTTTTGGCAAAAGTCCAACCTCAACAATGAGTGTAAGTAATCAAACGGGGGGGAGTCTCCTGTATACTTGTAAGTGCAAAAGTCAGACTGTTTTTCTACGTATGTAAACATGTGACGCACTTTATATTAAAAGAAAGCGCTTACTATCCACAATGATTATCACGAGGTTCTAGGGATAAGTACCAGTACCATATTCCTGAAGTTTGTAGGGGTATTCAGGCTGTATGGAAGTTTGACTTTGAACCGCGAGGTGATGTCAAAGATGACGGGAAAGGTTCAACAGGTATTTCAACTGAAGAGCTACCAACACACGATACAAGAAACTGTTATAAACACCTCTTTTGTAGATTGTAAAGATTCCATTAGATCCCTTGTAGATCTCATGGAATAAAGTCCGTTCTAGACTGATGAGAGCCATTAGCCCAAAACCATGGTCTCTAGGTGGATACTTCTTAGTTTACCAAGGTGTTGTGGCTTTGTCATCGACCTAAGGACGCTGGTTTGCGGCGACGGCCAATATATGGCGTCTATCTTTAACGTCCATTTCGACGGGAGAGGTGATCTTTATCTTTATAAAGTAACTCTTCCCCGTATTGTTATTCATTTGAATAGGGCTGGATGCCCCAATAATAAAGGCTTGTGTGTGTGTGTTATTCATTTGATAACATGGAGTGAAGAGAGAATCTGGTGGATGCAACGAACATCTTCGGGAAGAGCGGTGGATTAACCAAGAAGTGAAGAAAGACTAAATATTTGAAAACCTACTAAGGATACGATCCTTGAGAAAATCCTCACAACCTTCAATTTCTACTTAGACTTGGGTATTATTAAAAAGGTAATGCAACTCCCGATAATACGACTAGCTCATTTACAAGAGCCCGACTAAATTAAACTCTTCGAGTTAAAATTCTATATACAGTTACGAGCGTCATGCGTCATCTCTGTCACCGTTTGCTTTTTCTTTGGAATGGCGCTCTCCTATTGGTTGGCTACGATGGCGCCGCAACTACGCGAGACACTTTGTTTTTGACTTTGCCCCCCCCCCCCCCCCCACTCGCTTTTTGGTTTTTGTAACTATTGTGTTGGAGCGGGTCGCTCCTTAAATAAATGCATATATTAGTTAATAACTAAATGAAATCCTCTCTTTCTTTTTCCCAGTAAGAGACGCCTACGGAAGCCAACAGTACATAGACAGATAAAGCACATAGGCTATAGTTATTAACTAATTTATGCATTTATTTAAGGCGCCAATTTATAATTGTAACAAATAGTATTTGAATAAAAACATTCAATCGGGTAAAACACGGGAGTTGCCCGGGTCATTCGGCTAGTAGAAAAATAAAACGGAGATTGTAGAGGAGTTTCTTGTGCGAATTTTTTAATAGCAAGCTTTCGGACGTCCTTCTACAGGCTTTTTTACGATCACTAAACAAAAGAACGAGATGAGTTTATATAAGACATTTTTGCATACGAGAGAAAAATATAACATTATAAAAATAAAGAGAAAAGTGAAAACGTAAAATTTCGTATGTACAACATTGATATGCAAAATTTGTGCTAAGGACGTTAAATTTATGAAATTATTTTTTTTTACTATTGTGACTTCAATACGACAAAGCCTCTTTTCATGTTTTCGAAAAAAATATCAACTGAATTTTTAAGATTTGAAACTATTTTGAGTGTGATTTTTAATTAATAAAACAATTTATAAAACTATTTTAGAGGCGTAATATTCTTTTTAAAATAAAACAATTTCTACTGTCCTTACTGCGATGGAAAAATTAAAGGCCCTCCCTTTAATTTTTCCATCGCAGTAAGGACAGTAGAAATTGTTTTATTAAAAAAAAAAAATGAATATTACGCCTCTAAAATAGTTTTATAATTCGATAACAGATGGCGCTCTAGTACATCGTAATAAAACAATTTTCTACGGTTTTTACTTCGATTGAAAATACAAGGTTGTCTCAAAAGTTGGTAAACACTTGCAAAAAATTGAAATACCAATATTATTCGCTGTTATGTATAATGTCTTTGTATTATGTATAGAGTAAATGTATTATGTATTAGTGCCGTAATAATATTATTCACCAAGTAATAAGAAAAACGTTTTAGGAAAAACACGAACTTTTAGGACAACCTTATAATATTGGGAAGGCCTGGCTGATCAGTGGTGAACCCTTCCAGCTATTTATCCAGCAGTCCATCTACCACACCGCTCTACTAACGTATTAAGTTATTGTGTTTGTATAGCAGGCAACACTACCATGAACTCTTAGCAAGGGTATTTGAGAAAATTAAGGACATATACACTCATGGACAAAACTTAAGGAAGTTGTACCTTTTAGCATGTATATCGGGATTGAGACAATAACTCTGAAAGATATTACAGTGACCTTTATTGAAGACACACGAGATAACCAATATACACTCATGGACAAAACTTAAGGAAGTTGTACCTTTCAGCATGTATATCGGTATTGAGACAATAACTGAAAGATATTACAGTGACCTTTATTGAAGACACACGAGATAACCAATATACACTCATGGACAAAACTTAAGGAAGTTGTACCTTTTAGCATATATATCGGGATTGAGACAATAACTCTGAAAGATATTACAGTGACCTTTATTGAAGACACACGAGATAACCAATATAAACTCATGGACAAAACTTAAGGTAGTTGTACCTTTCAGCATGTTTATCGGGATTGAGACAATAACTCTGAAAGATATTACAGTGATCTTTATTGAAGACACACGAGATAACCAATATACACTCATGGACAAAACTTAAGGAAGTTGTACCTTTTAGCGTGTATATCGGGATTCAGACAATAACTCTGAAATATATTACAGTTACCTTTATTGAAGACATACGAGATAACCAATATACACTCATGGGCAAAACTTAAGGAAGTTGTACCTTTCAGCATGTATATCGGGATTGAGACAATAACTCTGAAAGATATTACAGTAACCTTTATTGAAGACACACGAGATAACCAATATACACTCATGGACAAAACTTAAGGAAGTTGTACCTTTCAGCATGTATATCGGGATTGAGACAATAACTCTGAAAGATATTACAGTGGTCTCTATTGAAGACACACGAGATAACCAATATACACTCATGGACAAAACTTAAGGAAGTTGTACCTTTTAGCATGTATATCGGGATTGAGACAATAACTCTGAAAGATTTTACAGTGACCTTTATTGAAGACACACGAGATAACCAATATACACTCTTGGACAAAACTTAAGGAAGTTGTATCTTTCAGCATTTATATCGGGATTGAAACAATAACTCTGAAATATATTACAGTAACCTTTATTGAAGACACACGAGATAACCAATATACACTCATGGACAAAACTTGAGGAAGTTGTACCTTTCAGCATGTATATCGGGATTCTGACAATAACTCTGAAATATATTTGATACACAGTGGCAGAAGACACAGGAGGTAAGCAAGTGTGTACAAAATTGTCTCTGTTTCCTTAAAAAATAACAAAAACAGACGACCGGCGACATCAAATACTGTCCACTTCCTTAAGTTTTGTCCATGAGTGTATAAATTTTAATATCAAACCACTAGTATATATCTGGTAAAATTCGATTTATTTTTTTCATTTTGTCATGAATTGTTTTGACCCTATTTTTACTTGGTAATAAAGCATTCAACGTTTAGAATTTTTAATGAAACTATTTCCAAGAAAATATTAATCAAACATTGATAAGGCACAAATTTGGATTATAGATTATAAATGCTGTGGTAAAATTTCTCATTCAGTACTTTTGTCTGAAGATGGTAACAACGCTGTTACCGAAACGTCACACACTATTTATTTATTTGGATTTGGTCTTATTACCTTGTGTTTATAATCAAACATTATATTTATTGTGAAAAAATAGTACAAATGTGATATTGTACTGGGATAAGGTGCATAATTATGAAAAAAAGGCATCTCCTTATCGTGCAACTGAAAGTTGCTGATGGCTTGCTCCATCTATCGAAATAAATATCAACTATTATCGTTGATTAATCAAGAATGGGTATTTGGCTAATTCTGGAATAATTAAAAATCAACGAGAATAGTTTATATTTATTCTGATAGATGGCGCAAGCCATCAGCAACTTTCAGTTGCACGATAAGGAGATGCCTTTTTTTTTTCATTATATTTATTGATTTACAAAAGAGAGAACAAAATATAAAAGGGAAACCAATATTAAACAAAGGATTTTTTTTTTTCGCTTAGCGCCTATTTACCTGTGAGTTTATACACACTCTGTGGTAACAATTAATATATATATATTTATACAACATTTTGTTCATAAGTGTATAGGGAAGTTATAATTCCAAATACTATAAAAAATATAATCCCAAATACTATAAAAAATATATATAATCCCAAATACTATAAAAAAAATTGCCTGTTGAAGAGCAAGAGCTCGAAAGATTAAACTGGCGAAACCGCTGGGAGGGTTCACCACTGATGAGCCAGGCCCTCCCATTAATTTTTCCTTCGCAGTAAGGGCAGTAGAAATTGTTTATTTTCAAAAAAGAATATTACGCCTTTAAAATAATTCCGAATTTTTTGATAAAGAAACATATTGCGTAAGGTTTTTCGAATATTTTTATAAAAATTTAATCAAAGATTTCCCATGATACTAAGACGGGTCAATCATCCAAGGACGTATCGTCAGTTATTTAATTACCCAGAATTAATTTAACATACATCAGCACGTATCAAATAATCACGTATGTAGTATCAAATATTCATATATTTATTTAAATAATTTTAATAATTAATTAATCATAACGAAAAAAGAATTTAGGGGCAAAATTAAGAATAAATTATATAGCTTTCCCAATCATAATTTTAAATATTTTATTAATATTTATTGCTTATATTTTTTTCTAAACAAGTAAATAAACTTTAATTAAAAACATGACATTCACATATTTTTTCTTCAGGTATAAATTTATATTAAAATATTCAATACAAAATTTTTTAATTGAATATTTTAATTCACCTTTTAAATCTTTTAATATGTCTTACAAATATTTATATTGATTTTTGTAAACTTTAAATACAACATTTTAATGTTTAATTAAATATATTTTTAAGAAAGATATTAATGAAATATTTTAATATTGCAAGATTTTAAGATAACAAAATCTAGCAATTTAATAGACAATTTCGTTTTTGCTTTCAAAGGTTTAGTGAATTTGAAACATTTCACAATTATAAAAAAAAAAAAAAGAATTTCTCAATTTTAATTGAACATTCCAATTTATATTGCTATCTTTCTATTTTGCACACCTCTTTTTAAATCAATTCTAACTCTCTCCTCATAAATATTTTAAATTTAACGAAGTAAATAAAATTTCCTCGAAATAACAAGGATTCGTTGATTTTGAATACACGAATTTATTTATTTCATATATTTATTAAAGCACATCTCTGGAATTTGTCGCGAAGGTATTTAAGGCCTAATTAAAATGTTGAGTGATTCACAAACATCATTCGTAAATGTTATACACCAATACCTCGCTTTGCGTCGTTTCGTTTTGCGTTTTTTTTTTTTTTCGAAGTTGCGTCGCTGCTTAATTTTTACTGATTTTCACTGTTTGTCGTTAGATTTTCGAAGTTGCGTTGTTTTGGATTGAATCTTTAAACATTTTTTTCCTAAAATATGGCAACACCTTTGTTTTTGATTGCGCCTTCACATATTTTCACTTTGCGTCGTGTTTTTTTGGAACGTAACCCCGACGCAGAGCGAGGTATGGGTGTACATAATAATAAGTAATTAAACATAGTTTAATACTAATTGATAAAACTTTTTTTTAATAAAGGTGTAATACAAGGCATTAAATTTATTTTAATATTAAGACAACGATCATCTTCCTATTAGCTATGGAAAAAGAAACACAAGTGTTTCTTTTTCTATATTTTTATATATCTGATGCGTGTGTGAAATTGTAATTGAAATCTAGAAACTAGAAAATTATCACTATTGAAAGGCTTTAAAGGGTTGCCATAATAGTGGAAAGCCCATAAATATTTAATTGTATCGCAAAAAATTTTAAAAGTATGTATAACTAAATTTAAAATCCCATTTAAAATCTAAACAAGGTGAAGAAAATGTAAGTGTAGAATTGTCCAATTTAATATATATATATATTTATTTTTTTATGTTTAAAAAATAATATTGTATAATGTATTTATTAAAACAAATGCTAAAATAACTTTTAAATATTTATTCGATGTGAAAAATGCTTCATGGTGTGAAATTAAGTAGTTTGAAAAAGAATAATTTGTAAATAAAAATTATGTAAACCTATTCTTTTTTTTAAGTTTAATTTATTAACGCCTATATAAATAGTATTTTTTAAATTCCTTGTAGGTGAGTTTATAATTTTAAAATTATGCTTCGTATAAAAATACTTAGATATATAAAGAAAAATATTTATAAACGTTCTATAATTAGAACGCAGACGAATAGATTGAGAACGTATCCCTTGTGAAATTATATTTTATTTTTAATAAAATCGAGAGTAAAAAATATATTTCACAGTTTAGATCATAGAAACATTCTTATTTATTCATCTTGTAATTTTAAAGGCAAATTTGTGTTGTGTATACTAAAAATGTCTGATTGTAAATTATATACCGTGTTAATTAAATGGCAATATTTTATAAGTAGCGATTATAAAATAGGTACTATAAATTTTAATCGATATATTTTAAACATATTTTGCATTTCAAATTATCAAACATTTTTCGTTAACACAATTTATATTTTCATTTATAATTACAAAAACTAGCTTTCTTAAGAAGATCATATACAAAATCTTAAATGGTTGAAAATTTTCTTAAAATATTTTATTAAATAATCACATATATATTATATATGAAGCGTAGATGAGACAAAGAAAGATCTTAATTTATTTTAAATTAATTATATGATGAACTTTATTATTTAAGTTTTAACCAGTTTCACAATGCGAAGGATAAATGTTTACACTATGATCGATTTTAGAACCAGCATTTGACGGTCAAATGTGCATTTTGATACCAACTACCAAAATTGTTTGTGAATTTAACTTTTTAAAATTAAAATAACTTTTATTGAAACCCGTCAAGAAAAAGATTATGAAATTCAAGCTGAGAAGTATCAATGAACGGTAAATAATATAGATATAAAATAGTCGCCATTTTATATTTTAAAAAGGCGTACCTGGATCTGTGAAAGAAAAACAAAATTTTCACAAATCTCTCCGAAATATTTTGAGAACAAAAATTGTTTTTCTTTAACAGATCCAGTTACACCTTTTTTTTATAATTATTATAAAAATATGTTCAATACATCGTCTTTTGACTAAAACCATATTAAAAATCAATAATAGTTTGCAATATTTCAATTTTACATATTTTAAATCTTTATGCAAAACCTAATATACTTTTAGATTTAAGAATTGACTATAGCAAACTAATTATTTTGAAATTTTTTAATATTTTACATTTAAAGACATTAATAATCGTGTTTATTATAATTTTTATAACATTATTTAAAAATAGTATATTCGATTTATATATTTACTCTTTATTAGAGGTGGGCAAAACGATTCTTTTAAGTGAATGATTCAGAATCGATTCACTCCGCAAAAAGAATCGATTCTTATTATCGATTCTTCGATTCTTTATAAATAAAATTAAAAAGATTAACGTTTGTATGGTGTTTGTGCATCCGGAAGAATAAATTACTCTAAACAAAATTAAAATCACCAAATCAGTTGTTTCATAAACACAATAAACAATAATAGTAGCAAGGAAAATAAAAAAGGTTCATTTACCTAACACAAATTTTATTGAACTTCTGATATTTTAAAAGTAACATTAAAAGTAACATTATCTTAAAATAACAGTTTTATTAATAAGGAAAATAAACAAAATGAACCAAAAAGCTTACAAAATGAATGAAATATAATTGCCAAAAAAATATTCAAAAATTATACAAAAAAATACAAAAAATTTACATTACACGAAATTGTGGTTTAAAAAAAGAATTTTTGATATCTTAGACGAAGTTAGGCAAGACCGTTTCTGGGTGCAAATATTGCCTGCTTTAGAAAACAACCTCTCACAAGGAACAGATGTGGCCGGAATACAGAGCCGCTTTTGCATCAAAAGAAACAAATCGGGGAAAATTGTCTTCATTTCATGCCACCAAACTAGGGGGTCCATTCTTCTATCGATTATTGGCTCGGCTAGGTACTTGTCCACTTGTATTGTCGCATTTGCTTTTGGATCTTGTGCTGCTGTAAATTGATTTACAGCAGCATCGAAGTCTTCCCAAATTGATGAAGCTGATACTGGTCGAACTTCAGGTGCCACAGGGCCGACTGTGGTTGCGGGAATAGAGGACTGTATCTTTTCTATAATTTTATTTTTTACTTCCAAGAAACGACTGGTGTTCTCTCCAAAGCCGTGCTTTTTGAAGCGTGGATCCAAGAAGATAGCCTGATTGATTAACTCAACATTTAACCTATCCACAAATCTATTCGATAAGGCTTCTAATAGATTTTTTCCTAATCGTAGGACTTCTTCGGAGAGGTTGTTTCCTCGGGTAGGTACATTTTCAATAGTCCGCCTCACAGACCTTGCCAGTCCCTGGGCCAGAATACATGTTTTTGACCAGGAAATTTTCTGTTCTGAGGAAACTTCCTCAGTGACTTCAAAAAAAATTTTTAATATGGAAATATATTCCTCTATCACTTTCCAGTCACTATCCCCCAGCAAATTTTTAGCAAAGCCAAGACGGATATCACTGGCTCTCGATTTTTCATGATGCGGTCTAACATCTCATACGTTGAATTCCAACGTGTTGGAACGTCTTGTTTTAACTTCAATGGTTTTGTGGAGAGATTAGCTTGCATTTCTCTTAATTTGGCCATTGCGTGGGAACTCTGTTTAAAAAATTGGACGATAGATTTTACCTTATCTACCGCGGATTTTATACTCTCATTAATGGACCTCTGAACCACCAAGTTAAGACTGTGGGCAAAACGAGATAGGTGAGGTAGCCCCAAAGTTTTTATTGCAGCTTTGATATTAGGGGCATTGTCAGTCACCACAGCGACCGTTTTAAAATCAAGTTTGAATTTTTTGGTTACACCAAGAAAATCCACGATGATATATTTTCTGCAGTATGTTTGTGAGGAAACTCTGAACATTCGAGAAGAATGGAATTTAATTTTGTTGTGTAGTCTATGAAGTGTGCAGTAATGGCATAAAAACTGGTGGTATTTATGTTAGTCCAGCCATCACATGTCAGGCATACAGCATATGCTTCTTCCAACATTCCTGTAATTTTTACGACAAGGGAGTCGTGAATCGAAATCAGAAGTCTGTTTGATAGAGATTTCCGGCTGGGTAATTTGTATGTTGGGCATAGCATATTTACAAAGGCTTTAAATTCTTTATCTTCAACTAAACTAAAAGGATGATATTCCGAACAAATCATTTTCAATAGTTGAATATCTATTTGTCGGCTCCTATTTAGTGGTATGGGCCTTGATACATCCACAAAACTTGTCATAGAGGCTTGAGAGTTCTGCCTCTGAGGGACTGGAGTAGAAAGTGCAGAAGGTGACAGAGAAATAGTTGGAGAGCTTGACAATGATGAGGTACTGGCAAGAGAAGGCGAATCATGCACGAGTGGTTGTATAAAAGCATTTTTTATATATGTATAGGGTTATCCACCGACCGTTGCAACTTTTCATCGACTAGGGCTACAAAAGACAATGTAAATTTTGCCGATTTTGTTTCCTTATAATTAGGAAAGTCTTTTAAAATAAAAAAATATAATGCAGCCACTTAGCTATGATGCTCAGGATTCAAAATATGTATTAAGGTATATATACTATACATTGTTTAGTTTGGTCTTATATCCACAATGTACAAATGAATGTTTTTATATAGCCCATTAAAATCTTTAGTGTAGAAATATATATGTAATAATATAAAGAACTATATCCCCTCACCACACTAGTAGAATACTGTATAAAAAGTGATGTAAATTGCAAAGGACAATACCGATCCACCATTCTTCTAGAATACTGTATAAAAAGTGATGTAATTTGCAAAGGACAATACCCATCCACTATTTTTCCAGTACACTGTATATAGAATAATGTGATTTGTAAGGCGCAATCCATCCAACCCTTTATTAATAATGTATGTTTACACAATGTACCATTTAATTGTAAAAATGTGTGTGGATTAATAAAGATGGCGACCAGAGTAGAGAGAGAGAGAGAAATATATAAATAACCAAATTTCGAAAGTAAATTATGTATATTTATATTATCAAATTATGTGGCTAATATATTGCCTCACATATATTTCGAAATATAAAACTTCAAATTTGAGCGTCTAATATAAATATAAATTGAAAAATTGCTTTTTAAAATAATTTAATTAATGGCCGAGCATGACACTAACGTCGAGCTAATTGCGCTATTTTTCGATTTTTTAATATATTTTTGAGGATAATTGAATAATTCCGGTACAAAATGTAATATGTATACAAAAGATTGGCGTTTAAAATTGAGTATTGAGCTTTAAAAAATAATAAGATATTTAAACATATATATAACAAATATATTCAGAATATAAAGAATATATCACTAATCACACACTTTTCAACAAACAATAACGACACAAAAAAAGAAAGAACCAAGATATTTCAAGAACTACTCAGCAATAATTACCCTAAACCGTTTATCAAAAAGCATTTCTACAGACCGAGAATATCACCCACAAACAATAGACAGACTTCATCCCAAAACATTTTTTGCTCCCTACCATACAGCTATGGCTGTGAAAGAATAGCTAGAAAACTAAAATACTACAATATCACAACAAGATTCCAATCTACCTCGAATCTTAACAACATCCTCCGCCATCCTGATACAAAAAAGAATACTGAACCAAACAATAGAACCAATGTCATATACAAAATACCATGCAAGTCTTGCCAAGCCGTCTACATAGGAGAAACCGGTAAACAATTAATAGAAAGAATCAACCAGCACAAATCAGCCCTAAAACACCATAACCCGACCTCCTTACTAGTAGATCATGCTCTCATCAATAGCCACATTCCAGACTTTGAACAAACATCAATAATATACCAAGATATAAAAGAAAAGCACAGCAGGCTATTCTTGGAGAGTTGGAGTTCTTTGGAAGACAGAAATAGTATAAACCGAAAGATCGATATACCGGACATGTACACACAATTTAGATGCTCCTAGAATAGGAACCTTTATGTATATATGAACCTCAGTGGAATGTCTTCATTCATAATGCAATAGCCGAATATTTATTTTGTATATATAGATATTTGCTTTTCACTCTATTTATTCATTTATTTTAATTAGTGTTATACGATATTTATTTGCATACATTACTTTTTCATTTGGATGATTTTCGCCTGAGAGATTGTGAGACGCCCGTGTCTCAAGTGTAACGCGCGGCTTGCCGCGAAAAAGGATGAGATCCTAGAAAAAGATGGTCGTTTAGCCCATCGAAATATCGGAAATAAAAAGATTATTTATTGAATCCAAGATGTGCCCTTTATAAACAAAGAATATATTTTTAAAAAATTCATTTTAACTTTTCGAATTTGTAGATTGTATAGGAAATATATTATAATATTAAAGAATATATTTCCTATACAATCTACAAATTCGAAAAGTTAAAAATGGATTTTTTTTAAATGTTCAATTATTGTTTTTAATGTTTTGTAAGTAAAATGTATATATATATATATATATATATATATATAGAAACTATATAACAAAATTATAACAGTGATTCTAATTTTAAAAACTTAAGGAGCAAACTGATAATAATGATAACTTATATCAGTTAGATTTGATTAGATTAGCAAGCTAAATCTAAATTAATTATAACAATAAATAGTTATTTAATTTTATAGTCCAGTTTTGTATTAAGATTATCTTCACTATTATGATCATTTAAATACAAATTATAAAATTTGTAAAATGTTATTAATTTGTAGATAGAGAGAGAAAAAAAAAAAAAAATCCTTTACTTCTATTACATCCTCAAGTTAATTATATATTTATAATTATTAATTATTATTAATTATTATTAAATTATTATTAATAATTATTATTAATTATAAATATATAATTAACTTGAGGATGTAATAGAAGTAAAGGATTTTTTTTTTTTTTTCTCTCTCTATCTACAAATTAATAACATTTTACAAATTTTATAATTTGTATTTAAATGATCATAATAGTGAAGATAATCTTAATACAAAACTGGACTATAAAATTAAATAACTATTTATTGTTATAATTATATATATATATATATATATATATACTATCTATAAATAACACGCATCAAATAAATTTAATGTTTAAAATATCCAATTATTTATATTGATAACATGCGTGACTCGTGAACAGGAGAATCGAGGAGTTAAAAGAATCAAAGAACGAAAAGAATCAGTTCAGAATCAGATCGGGAACTTGCTACCGATTCGATTCCCGAATGAATCGTCTTCCAATCTTCGATTCTTTCGATTCTTCGATTCTTTCGATTCTTCGATTCCCGAGAATTGAAAGGAGTGGGAGTCAGAAGAACCGTGATTCTTCTTCGGGAATCGAATCGAAGAGCGCTCTTTCGAATGAGTGAATCAAAAGAATCGATTCTCGATTCACTTGCCCACCTCTACTCTTTATGTTTGATATCTTCTATATATATATAAAAATCAATGTTTGTATGTATGTATGTATGTATGTATGTATGTATGTATGTATGTATGTTTGTTTGTATGTCCGGTATACAAATTCGCAGTAGTTCACTAATTCAAACCAAAATTTCCATACATAGGTAAAAAAAAAAATACGGGGAAGACGATAGGCTAATTTTAAAAAATATATAAATCAATTATTAAAACTATATATTCAAATTATTCTACTTAGCTCACGAACAGCGCCCTCTATCAACGATTAAATAATGCCGATGCAAACAAATAGATAATGCTAATAACAAACAATTATTTTAAAAAAAATCTTATCTAAATATATATCACTCGGGTAGATATGCACACGGGTCAATCCCGGGGCGAAGCCCGGGTCACCCGTCTAGTTTTTAATAAAATAAAAATGTTTTATTAAATATATATATGTGATACATTAGCGCGCCATCTGTTATGAGAATTTGAAATTATTTTAGACACGTAGGATTCTTTTAAACATTAATTTTTCATTGCAGTAAGAGTAGTATATAGAAAATTGTTTAGTTTTTAAAAGAATCATATATAGGCGTCTATGATAGTTTCGAAATATATAATATTTACAAAAAAATCTACATATTTTTTTAAGTTAGTGTAAAACTTACTGGTCAAAATTAAACATAGTCTTTCATTCATTGAATAGTATTGTAATATGGTACATACACATCATTTCTAATTATAATGAAAAAAGAAGAATAGTAAATCAATGATCTTGAAATACTTTTAGACTGACAACACTGTAATATAAAAACGAGAACAAAGGAGTGTTTTTGTTTTGTTTTACAAAATTAGTAATTGTAATGTAAATTGTTAAATGTTCTTTTCTCTCTCTCTTTGAAAATAATAAATTTAAAATACTTTCTTAAAAGGTAAAATTGCCTAATTCTTTAAAACCACTTCAGCTGTAAGTAAACTTGTTATTTGTTGTTTCATTGTCTGAACCATAAGAGATTCCCAACATAATCTAATAATATATTTTTTAATCAAGAGATTTCTCGTTTGAATAATTGACCTTTATTTATCAAAATACGAAACTATTATAGACGCGTATGATTCTTTTAAAAATAAAATAATTTCTACTGCCCTTACTGTACTGGAAAAATTAATAGGAGGGCCTGACTTATCAGTGGTGAATCCTCCCAGCGGTTTCGCCAGTTTAATCTGGCGAATTATTCACTGGCGAAACCGCTGGGAGGGTTCACCACTGATGAACCAGGCCCTCCCATTAATTTTTCCATTACAGTAAGGACAGTAGAAATTGTTTTATTTTTAAAAAAATAATACGCGTCTATAATAGTTTCGTATTTTGATAACAGATGGCGCGCATCATAACAAACTTTATTTATCCTGAAGGTTGCCTGGCCGGCATTCATATTTCTGTGACACTTCGGCCAGTTAGAGTTTTTTTTTCTCAACTATTTAAAAACCCGGGTTCTCGCAACAATTTTTAACTCGCCTTGCCAAATGCTTTATTTTTATTTATTTCTCCTGACGAAGACAAAATATTTTTGTTGAAACGTTGAGAAAATAAAAAACTCTAACTGGCCGAAGTGTCTATTTTTCACAGAAATAAACTTTATTTATCAAAATACGAAACTATTATAGACGCGTAGGATTCTTTTAAAAATAAAACAATTTCTACTGCCCTTACTGTAATGGAAAAATTAATGGGAGGCCCCCTGGCTTATCAGTGGTGAATCCTCCCAGCGGTTTCGCCAGTTTAATATGGCGAATTATTCACTGGCGAAACTGTGGATTTCTCGGGAAACCATTGGGACCAAAAAATATTTTTGGCCGCAGTGGTTACAGCCTACTCCACGCTGACGAGCGCCAACAGCGCGAAACGCGTTCGTGGATGGCTTTTCTTGATTTATCAAGAAATTGGGTTGGCCAAATATCACGGAGCAAGCTAAATAAACGTTTAGTTTATTTTTGCTCCACTAGATGGCGCTCTGCCATCTAAAAAGCACATGTGCTCGTGGTCAGGAGATGCCTTCTTTATTTTTAATATCCACATTTATAAGAGAACATAATATTTTAATAAAACTCATTTTAAATAAACACAATTATATATAGATGAAATATGATATTTTAATGTTTTTCCTTCCATGCAAGTATGAGATTGTTGGATTCTATGATATTGACAGTCCTACTCTATGCGGCTCCAATCTGGGCACATGATCAAGCCTTAATCTTAGATAGAATCCAGGATACCTTTCTCAGACGTTTTCTGTGCCTTCCAAGCTATACTCCGGGCTATATTTTGAGGGCCGAAACAGGAAGAAACTCTCTTGATATCACAGTGAAAAAACTAACTTTAAAATTCTGGACTAGAATTCTGAAAATGGACGGCAGCAGGCTACCTTCAATTTGTTTGGCACATTTGTGGGACATTTCAATTTCTTCAAAACAGAATATCGGACTGGTAAAAAGTATAACAGAGATACTTAATAACACCGGCTTCTCATGGCTTGTTGGAAGTACAGACTTCAATATTCTACAAAGATACATCCCCCTAATTATTAGAACGGCAACCGATCAGTCCTTGCAGCTGGATTATGTAAGATTAAGAAAATCGGTACTCTACTCTCACTATAAATACTTTCATTCATCACCTACAATGGAATGCTATCTGAATGACAATATCCCCCTAACCTTAAAGAGAATCATTGCACAAGTAAGAAGCCTTTTTGCAATACAGAGAATTAATCATGTTTCACTTTTGAAAACTAAGACCATAAAATGCACCTTATGCAACGGTGAATTTAGTGTCGATTTTCCACACTACATGTTCTACTGTACGGCAATGGAAGAAGAGAGAGAAATTCTTCGTCAAGAGACTGGCTACAATAGCAATTCGCCTTATGTTTTAATGGCAAAAGTCGTAAAATCCAGACCCTTTGCATTCGCTTTTTATAAATACTGGAAATCAGCTCAATCAAAATATTTAGCACAGACACCGGATCCAACTCGATAATTGGTCGAGGTCAATACCCAATATTTGTATATAACTATGATGCTAATTTGTTATTTATTTATTTTGTCCTACCGGGAGAATCCTGTATGGCACGTGTGCCCAATTTTGGCTTTTGTTGTTGTTGTTGTTGTTGATATTTTAATGTTTTACTCTATTTATATATCTTACATGTGTTTTTTATTCTCCCCACACACATTCTCTTTATTTAAAAAGGCATATATTGGATCAAAACATCATTTATTTTACAAATATTTCAGTTGGCTTAACGCCATCCTTTATCAAGGTGTTATAACATTTTAAAGTGACTTTAAAATGTTATAACACCTTGATAAAGGTTGGCGTTCAGCCAACTGAAATATTGGTAAAATAAATGGTATTTTGATCCAATATATGCCTTTTTAAATAAAGATTTATTTATGGATTGCTCTATTTTCAAAACATTCTCTTTATATGAATGTATGTCTTTATTATTTATTCTATTATGTTTTTTTTTTTATTGAGGTTGTGTGTGTGGCTATTAATGATATAACAAATTAGCCCGTCACACTTGTGAAAATTTAAACAATAAAAGGACTTAAGTTTATTAACACAATGCAATAACACGCCATTTATACATATAAAATGAAAGGATTTAAGCACGATGGTTCTTTTATACATAATACAAACTTCTACTGTCCTTACTGCGATGAAAAAAAAAATGTAATTCTACTGTCCTATAAGCTTATGTCCATAGTTTTCTTTAAACCATTTCTGAGATTCCATCCTTCAGTGTAGCATATAAAAGCAGAATCGTCTAATACAGTATTAGAGCTCTAAGAAGCAGTTTGGTGGATTAAATTGGCGAAATCGCTGGGAGGGTTTACCACTGATGACCCAAACCCTCCCAATATATATTTTCATTGCAGTAAGGACAGTAGAAATTTGTATTATGTGTAAAAGAAACATTCGTTCTTTTAAATCCTTTCATTTTACTTAAATATATGAGTATACCTTCAAACTATATATATATATATATACTTTTTAAAGTCCAAATCAAATAAAAATACTGTGGAAAAAAAAAAGAAATTTGAACTCCCGTTTTTTTATTTAACACGCCGATTTTTTTTGCCCACTGAGACAAATTAAGACGTTGATTGGCTGGTTAAAATCACGTGACAATAGACGGCCAATGAAAATGCGAATAGTCCAGATTCTCTACATAATAAACTTACATTGTAGGAAGATGTTATCCACATGTGTTCCTAAAAGCTTTTCCTTTGAATAAATCCATAGACTACATTCTCTTATTGAAAGGGACTTTGTTGTACATCAATGGCATCTTCTCCCATACATTGTATTGCATATCAGACATATTATATTACAATGTATTCTATGTAAATTCTAAACTTTTATAGACGCATATGATTCTTTTAAAAATTAAACAATTTCTACTGCCCTTACTGCAATGGAAAAATTAATGGAAGGGTTCACAATTGATAAGCCAGGCCCTCCAATTAATTTTTCCATTGCAATAAGGGCAGTATAAATTTGTTTAATTTTTTTAAAAGAATCATACGCGTCTATAATAGTTTCGAATTTACATAAAGGATGGCGCGCTAATAAATCATAATGTAAATCAGAAACTATTTTAGACGCATAAGATTCTTTTTGAAATTAAACAAATTTCTACTGCCCTTACTGCAATGGAAAAAAATTAATGGAAGGGCCTGGCTCATCAGTGGTGAACCCTCCTAGCGGTTTCGCCAGTTTAATCTACCATACCCCCTGTTATATTGCATTTTTCGATCTTTCTTTTATAGTGATACTGTTGCTAGACTCTTGGAATGGGTATTTTAGTGTATCATAAAATCATAATGTATGCTCTATCCTTTCCAGAATACAATGATCGGCATTATCACTTCACCATAGAATCGGCTATATTGATCTATTGTAGCGTGTTATGAAATATAGAAGCCGCTTCTGTACTGATAAAAGAAACCTATGCCTGGAGAAACTTAATGTTTTCATCTTAACATTGAGACAAGGGATTGTTTTATATTGAAATATATATCATCGTCTATATGCATTTGTGTTAACTAGCAATATAGCAAATGATGAACAAAATGAAAACTTTCAATTAGGATTTCCTTCTTCTTCTTTCTTATCTCCACTCAATCATATTAAGATATCAAGATTGTTTGAAAACTATCATGACTGGGTGAAGTAGAATGCGTCTGCCTTTGTCATTAAGACTGGGAGCACTACTCAGTGGCAGGCCAACTTAGCTCTAAAAGAAATGGCCGCCTCTGACATGAAGAACAGACACCATGTACAGCCTATCCTAACATGGAGTACAAACGCTGCTCATCCTGTATCTCTGGATTAGGAGCCCTTACAGGGTACTATCAGCCGGGCCAGCTGAACCCAGGTTTTTTAGTGAGCTTGTTACTGCTCCCCCTCCTCCTTTTTCATCCGGGCTTGGACCGGGAAAGGCGGAGTTAGGATTTCCTAATTGACACCAATAAAACTATGCACAATGGTATGTAAAATCAAGTATACCACACGTGTACTAAGGTAGATTTAAAAAAATTATGAGGATTCGAAAATAGAGGGGAAAAAATCTTCGAGGAAATATAGAAATTTTAGGACACGATTGAGATATGAATGAAGTGCTCAATTTCGGTAGGGGAAAATGTATTTGTGAATAATAAATGAACACTGTGTTTTTTTTTCTTGTGAATAATTTTGATATGAATATTTAACGTAATTGGCCCTTAGTTCATAGAATAAACTGAGGACATTTCTCGATGTAATTTATTACTTCATTACACACCCATATCCACATAATCAAATTGAAGGAACCTATTGGTTACAAGCTTTGTATGAACCATGCTTTTTTTTTTAAATCAATTTTGTGTTTTAAAAAGGTTGATTTTTTTTATAATTGTAAGAGAACACATACCTTTAACGCGTAGAAAACATACTTTATCTACTACGACCCGAGATCGAATCCCGCAGTGTGAACTTTTTTTTTTTTTTTCACGAAGAAAAAATTTGCTTCAATGGCTCCCGATTCTTACAAAAGTACACGCTTGTTCGGCGGTACAGAGAAGATTAGCATGGCCCCTGCGCAAGGATGACACGCAAAATCGTGAAGTGTTCTTACAAAAGGCCAACCCCATCATTGAGTGCAATTAACCAAACGGTATACTCTGTAACACTTGTAAGTGAAAAGTCGAATGCTCAATACCTGTGTAGACATGTGGTGTAATTTCAGTAAAAACAGTCGGTAACTACTCACCATGATTATCATTGCCTGTATCACGTGTACTTGGGATATTAATAAACAAGGCTATATATATACACTCATGGACAAAACTTAAGGAAGTTGTAACATGTATATCGGGATTCAGACAATAACTCTGAAAGATATTACAGTGACCTTTATTGAATACATACAAGATAACCAAGTGTGAACAAAATTGACTCTGTCTCTTAAAAAAAAAAACAGACGACCGGCGGTATCAAAGACTTTCCACTTAATTTTTGTCCATGAGTGGATTTATAAGGAGGCTCTACCAACATAAACATTATGGCGACTAAGGAACTAGGCTCGTTCATGGTAAAGAGATGCATTACGGTAGTGGTTATTATGGTTTGTAAAACAATTATAGCTGCTAGAGCTCCACATTTGATTAATGCCCCCATTTTTTATATATATATCGTGAAGTCTGTATTATAGTTTGTGAATAATCAACGGTATCTACACCAAAGGTGTGGTAAGTCTACCGCCTACGTAGATAGCCAGATGGCAGCGTTGGTTGGATGGTGTAGACGTCAAGTCGTCTTGGCGGCGGTATGAGGTATTGTCAGGTTCCCCGTCAGCTGCAGAACACTCCCAACCTCGGCACGGTATGGGAGCTGGCTGGTTTCTCGCAGCGGTGAGTTCACACTGTCAGTCTGTCTATCTGTTTGGCTGACATACATACCCTTTATTAGTCAGTTTACAGCTCTTCCGCAGCAAGTCAACACTAAAACGCCTCTTCCTCATTTTGTAATGGGCTCTATATCTTTCTTTATTTTCCTATATGGGAGATTTTTTTTAAACATTTATTTATTATCTTGAAGATAGAGGTGTTCCCTAGCAGACATTCTTAAATATAAGAGACACTTTTCGACCACAAAACTTTTTCTAGTTTCTCGACATTTCGACAGAAATATTTTGTCCTCGAAGGAAAAATTAAAGCATTTGACAAGGCGTTGTAAATGAATCTTATAACGGTATAAATGTTTATATAACGCCCCTTGCCAAATTATTTAATTTTTATTTGTTTCCTGACGAGGACAAACTATTTTTTTTTTTTGTCGAAACGTCGAGAAAATATATTTTCTAGCCGAAGTGTCTCTTATTTTAAAAAATATTTATTATTTCAACATCGATATTCCGCCCAAGGGATAATATTTAAGCTCAATAGAACATGAGCTAACGTAGCCCCATATATACATATATGCTCGAATTAATTAAAGTTGCATATTAGAAACTTATCTTTGGATGCCTTTTCCCCTCTCCGCGAAAGAGAGTATTAAAGATATTTATAAGAGACTGAATACAGTTGTTGAGATTGTAAACCGGTTTGATTGTGGTGATTTGGAAAAATGGGTGAAATGGCAGATTTGATATATTGAACTAGGGGATGTAGACTAAACGTATGTTGTGAGGGGTAGAGACGATTCCTTTAGGTTCTGGGGGGAAAAAAGTTGGAATAACCTGCTCTCGTAGAATTCCAAGAAGCCGTGTCAATGAGACAGTGACATTGCCTATAAGAAGT